>OY728128.1:961870317-962495317 GCA_963277665.1 Viscum album | reverse complement strand
ATTTTCTTTGAGGGATTTTCACTTAGGATATTGATTTGCATAATGATTATTCATTCCACACTTAAAGCATTTATCTTTTGGTGATCTTTTTGGGAGGACAATATTCTCATCCATTGTGTTAACTAAACTATTCATTTTTTACTTTGTATTTAATTACATTGTGTCCTTATTTTCCATATTTGAAACATTTTCTTCTTCCTCTAAGAAATTCTCTTGGGTGATTCTTTCCACATTCATGATGTAAAGGAAACTGATTCTTCTTTCCTCTATGGTATCCATTACCCAAACTCTCAATGAACTCCTTCATTATTTTATTTGGAAAGTATGAGAGTTTTTTAAAGTACATGTTGTTAATAATATTCTATGAAATCTGATTAGTCATGATCACAATATCCTTAACTATAGTGATCATCCCATTTGATTGATCATCGGTAAATTGTCTATCATTTTCAACATTAACCCAGTTCCTTCCAGTTCCCATTATTGACTAAAACCATAGAGAATAGTTTGAGTAGCACTTATCAAATAAAAAACCAAATAAGCATGAAAAATAAATTATATTATGTCTAAAGTATGACATCTTCTTTAATCTATGACACCTTAGGCATATCCTTATATAAATCCCTAGAAATATCCTTAAAAATATCCCTGGGGATATTAAAAATGTTTTCTCTTCCTAGTTTCTAAAGTTTACTAAAACTTTACTTTGTTACCAACTATAATAAACCAAGCTTAACATACATGGATATGACATCATTTTTGCAAAATATATAAAACATTACACAAACAGACACCCAAATACCATGATAGTTTAGTGCCTTTAGAAACATAGAAACATGGCCAATGGTATACAAGTGAGATACATTATCTCCCACTAGAATATTTAGGACTACCAACCTTCTTAGACACATCATAAATTATACATGAATTCATAATCAGGGAAAAGGAAACATAAAAAGGGGTGATCTCAGATTCTCACTAAGGGTAAACAAGGGAGACATGAAATTATAAGCAAGGTCATAAGGGTATGAGAATGTGATCATAAAATTATAAGATCATACCTTTAATATCAAAAATCATAAACATGAATCATGACATAAATATTGGAAGATCATAAGACAAAGACCATAAGGTAATAAAGATCATAAGCCATGAAATCATAACATAATAATAAGACATGGAATTATGGAATAAAAATCAGATTATAACATTGTGAACATGTATATATAGAAATAGGTTCACTTATGAAGTTAAAGACATGAAATCAGGCCCTCACATAAACTTATGGACATGAAACCAGGTCCACACATAACATTATGAACATGTAATCAGGCCCATACATAAACTTAGGAACATGAAACTAGTTTCATACATAACATTGTGAACATGTAATCAGTCGCACACAAAAACTTATAGACAAGAACCTAGGTCCATGCATAAATTTTTGAACATGTAATCAAGTTCACACATAACATTTTGAACATATAATACTATTCACTCATAACATTGTTAACATGTAATTAGGTTCACACGTAAACTTATGGACATACAACCAGGACCAGGCATAAAATTTTGAACATGTAATCGGGTTCATTCATAATACTATGAACATGTAATCAGGTTCTCATATAACTTTTTGAACATTTAATTAAGTTCACACATAACATGTATACTCATGAGTCATACATAATTAGATAATTCACTAGAAGAAGATATAGGTAACACCTATCAAAAAATAAAATCATACATAAATGTGACACAAGATTATAAACAATAATCATATCATAACCCATGAAATGAAATGGGATTCATTAACATTTTATCATATCATTACCTATGGAAAAGTTATTGGTCTCATAATCATTTTATCAAAGCATAACCCACAAAAAGAAGTATGTTTAAAAATCATATAACCTATGGAAGAGAAATAGATATTATAAACATCATTCCATTAAAACATAAATCATTTAAGAAAGAATATGAATGGTATTATTGGATCATATCCCCCATTAAAGCATAAACTATAACAAAGTATGTCATCTTAGATGGGGAAGGATTTTGAAAGATCACTTGGAACATAAATTTTCATTAAAAATAACTTTATAAAACATATAACATTTTCAAAAATCTTTTTCTTTAAAAAAAACATTGAAAACATACAAGGGAATCATTCAAAAATATTTAAAAAATTTCTTGAGGAAAATATATTTTCCTCCTTGAAAACCACTTTTTAAAACATAAAACATTTTGAAATCATTTTTCCTTTGAAAAAACCTTCAAAACATATAAATAATTCTTGAAAAATTTTTGAAAACATTTTTCCTTGAAAAATATAATATAAAATTAAAAATATTTAAATCAATTTTTAAATATAAAATTTTTTTGAAAACCTTTTTTGAAATCATGGTTTTGAAAGAACACAGATTTCTGGCGAGATAAAGACAGATTTGATTAAAAACACTTTCTTAATTTTTATAAGTAAAAAAGAGTGGAAAATGGTAAAAAATAGTGATATATCATAAATAAATAGAAGAAAAAAATTCATCAGTTTTCTTGAAATATGAATCATAATATTTCATCAATGGAAGCATAATCGTAAACAATCCCTATAAATTATGAGATCATAGCAATAAACTATTAATACTTTGGTGACCTTGACTCATAATAAACATGAGATGATGGCATTACATGAATCTTAAAATATCATTAAAGAAGGATATTCATGATATAACATATCAAATGGAATTATATACACCCCATAGGAAAATATAGGTCCATAACATGATATGTATCTCAAAGAAGAAAAATTGAGACAAAAATTACTTTACCAATTTGGTAAATTTTGAACCATAGACCCCAATGAAAGAAATATCATAAAATGTATATATAAAGAAAAAAAATTATATATAATAATCATATAATACATTAATGGTGAGAATATACACCATACTAAAGAAATGAGTGGTGAATAAGGCAGAATTCTCACAGAATTAAAAGTTAGATGAGAAAACCATTACTGGATGAGTAACTTTTAAATCATGATTACCATGAAAGAATAGAATCAATTAAAAAAATTAATATCATTAAATGATATAAATTTATGATATAACATTTCATAAGTTAGTATATACACCACACTAAAAGAATATGTGGTGAATATAGCATATATCTCATAGAAATAAAATAGAGATGAGAAATATCTTACTACTTGAGTAACATTAGAATCAATAGACCCAAAAAATAATAACATAAATTAGAGATTTTAATATCATTATATAAAGTAAATTAATGATATAACATGTAATATATAAATATATAAAACACATAATATGATCGAGTGGTGAATATGGCATGTATGTCATGAAAATAAAAAGTGATATGAAATTCTATTACCTTAAGTATTCACTTTATTTGTACACATTAAAACCTCATGTATAATGAATATAAGTCTAGTATACATATAAAAAAGAACCATATTATTATATCTAATACCATATATTATTTTTTTTGACTTTATATTACTCTTTTATTAACAACTCCATGTTGATGTTTCATTTTCGATAATATCCGCTTTGTTTTTCATATATTTTTTGACTTGATATTCTTGATCCTCTTACTTAGATCATGATTTAATTATCTAAATAATGTAAAAAAATATTTAAAAAATTATATATTAATTATATAAATATTTATAATAATCTATAAAAGTAATAAATAAAAATGTACTTCACCATTCATATAGATGGTAGGTCGTACGTACACATGAACATTGTTTCCAAATTATTATTATTTTGAAATAAAAATAGTAAATGACATATATATATATATATATTATAATTAAAGTAAAATTATTATAACATATTTATCATATAAGTTTACTAAAACCATTCTTAATACATTCCATGTAATGTGTGAATGAATCACATCGCTTTGAGAAGGTGGTAGTCCACGCGTCCACAAACGAAGTTATCGTATATACATAAAATGGAAATAATGAAGGAATGTTTTATATAATAATTAAAAATGTGTAAATAATTCATAAATATGATATTAATATAATATAAAAATAGATTTTTTATCATAATTCCAACCCATGATAGGTGGTAAAGGAAAAAATGAACAACATTATTTCGTGAGTCAGTAGTCTTCCGTACACACGAGTGGTAAGTTCATTTCCCATTAAATGGAAGTGTGTGTAAGTATAGGTATAAATAATATAATAACACCATATATTTATATTTATTATACTTATTTTATAATATAATCATGAAATAATAATATTTAAGGTGGTGGAGAATGAAAATAAAACAAAGGAGCTTGAGGAAGGATGTTACCTCTTCTTTGGGTAACTCCTCTTAGTTTGCACCAAAAGGATTACTTGGTTGGATTTCATCCAAAAGTTAGGCTTATATTATGAATAGAGTGATTGTTTTAGGATATTTGGAAAGATTTTGTGAGAGAAAAAGGTCTTGATATGCGTGAATAAGTGGGAGGGGTTAGTTTGATTTTATAGTGCAGGAGGAGTGGAATTCTTTTAAATTTTTTAAAATGAAATTCCACCCGTGTTTTCTCCATGTAAATATTCTACAATAATGGTACAAAATAGATAAAATTAGTATAGGGTAGAAATATTATCATATAATGGATTTTGGAAAAGTTTATAGGTCATTTTGGGCCTTATGTTTAAGGTTTAGTCCTTCGTTAAGCTAAATTTTCTCTTAATCACTTTCACTAATATTTTTTGTTAGAAAAAAAGTTGAAATTATTATAAATAATAAATTATGCTGATTAAAATTATGGAATCCATTTTTCTAATTATAATCACAAAATTTAAAGAGATTGATTTAAAATTAATCCCGCAGATGAGACCACAAAGCAGATTTTTAAAGTAAAAATGTTTGAAAGATTGAAATGTTTTTATATCAAATTTCAATTTGAAATTAGTTACAAGGACATAAATTGTTTCAATTGATGTAAAATTAGTCTAATTAAACATTAAAATCATATTAAAATATAATTTAACTGTATAAATAAATTAGACAAAGCGGTTTTAAATTTAAATTTAGTGTTATTAACTTTTCATCAAAATATGAAACTTCTCAGAAAAATACCAATAAAATCATCCAAAGTAAATTTTGATATTATGATTTCAAAAATGAAGTTTTTTTTTTCAAATAAAAAATTTAAAAGTATTAAAAACTACATGTAAAATGGGTTTTTTATTAAAAGGCGGTAAAATTACCTCTTAGAAAAATACATATTTTTATTTATAAAAATAGATTTATTTTTATCTTATACCTACCAAATCTATTGTATGAGTGTAAAAAAATTGATTAAATTTATTATCTATAAAATTTTCTAGAAAAAATCATCAAATTTGATTTGTTTAATTTATTGAGATGAAATGGTGTTTGTACATAGGGAAGTAGTTTTCTTATAGAAGGAATTTCATTTTTTTAAAATAATTCTTAAATTCATTTCTAACTAATTGATAACCAAAGGACTCATTTTATATACATATTTAATAATATTTTAACACTTTAGTTAATATTATTATTAACTTTAATTTTAATCACTAGGTGGTAACTATAATAATATTTTAACAACAATATTAGTAGTATACTATACTTCAGTAAAACTCAACCTTGTGTGAGATGAAAGCTATCAAGAAAATTTGACATTGTGTGCAATAAAATCCAAACATAGTGTTATGTGTGTTGCGGTATAATATAAGTATTGCTTGTAGTGTAATATTAACTTGTTATAGCTTGAAACATAAGTCAAATTTAGTTCTTTCATATAACACAATCTATATTCATTATTCCATGAAGTGAAAAATATCAAAATGGTTAAATTGATATGAAAAAAATTCACAGAATCTAGGGGTGTTACATGATTGAATGGCCTATGTGAGACCGTCCTCAAATCGTCTCATAGTCATTAGCTCTTCGCTAGTCGAGATCAGTTGAAATTTTTTAATTCAGTAAATAAATTTGAGTATTTGATCACTAACATGTGACCTTGTTGTGAAACCTGTATCTTTTTCCACAGGTTATGATATGTTTACATGTTTATGATACTCATTTCATTACATGGGTTATGATATGATTTTTTATGATATTGTTTCACATGTATGTATGATTTCATTATGATATAGTTGGGACTTATATCTCCCTCCAATTCATTAGGTAAAAAATTATATCTCATGAGATAAACATGGATAGAACCAGAAATGAACTCGGTTTAATAATATAGGGCTAGGATGAGGGGTGAACTCAGTTCAGTAATACAGGGTTGGAATGAGGGGTGAAATTGGTTTAGTAACACAGGGCTGGAATTAGGGGTGAACTGTAACACCCCGAGATTTTATGATAAGTATTCTTTTTAATTTATTTGATTCTTGTGTTTTATGCTACACCAAGATTATCTTGTGCTATACACAACACCGTATTAGCTTGCAGTATACACAACACAATTCTTGGATTGTGTTATGCACAATTTCAAGTTCATTTGATAGAATTTATTCTATGAAAAATTGAGTGTGTGTATATATATATATATTCAATGTATTTTATACGTAACAACAAAGGAGTCGTGCACTACACGCAACCCTGACTTGGCTTGCATTACACGCAATCGTGACCTTCCTCGATAGCGTGTGTTGTACGCAATACCGGGTTTTACTAAACAACGATATATTATTATTATATTATTATGAACTAGCTCTTATGAATAGTATTAACTAAATTTTTAATTTTATAACATTATTATTCATCTTACACATTTTCTAGAACATGGTATAAGAACAAAATAAATTTTTCGGGTAAAATAAGTATTTTTCAAAAAATGCAGTTTTGCCGCCTTTTGATGGCGCACCCACTTTAAATCTAGTTTTTGAAATGTTTATAAGTTCAATTTTACAAAATAAAATTATTCTTTGGATTAAGGATATAAAATTTTACCTTGGATAAATTTTTCATATTATTCTGATAACTTTCATATTTTAATGAATAGTAAAAACACGCTATATTTTAATTAAAAACAACTTTTTTCATAATAATAACTTATGTGGTTAAATTATAATATTGAATGGTTTTAAAGTATAAATATAATATATTTTTACCATTTAATATAATGTATGTCATTATCATTGATTTTACCTTGAATTTGTAGGTTAAATCAATTCAATCTTTTGCAATGTTTTAAACAAAAACCCGTTTTCTTTCGACAACGGGATTAATTTTAATTTAATTTCTGTAACTTTTTTGTATTGAATTTGGAAAAATGGATTCCATATTTGGAATCAGTGGGTCCAAATTATGTTAATAAGCTACTTTTTATTTTTGGACTTTATGAATAGTAACTACGGTAAATTTTATTTACCATAGTTAAAGGTAAATCGGATAATTAAGGGTAAATATAAGATTATAAAATTAACCTAACACCTGCCAAAATCCTATTGGATGACTAAAAGTCGACCCATATCACCTAAGGGTCGGATTATAATCATTTAATGGACTTTTTTCCATGAAAATAACTTAATTATTATTAAAACCAAAGAAAGTGACAACATGTCACTCTCTTAAATCTTATAAGTATAATAATTTTAATTTAGTGATAAACTTCAATAAACTTAAAACATGAATAGTCTCCAGAAATAAAATAAAATTATATACATCATATGAATTTATTTATAATTTTTAGGGATTAAATAAGTATCATTAATTGTGACACAATAATGATGCAGAAATTGTTTATCTAGTGAAAAATCAAGAATATAGTTTTTATTAAACTAATAGTGACCATAAAAGGCACAAAACCCTGACCAAAACTTATTGGTCATGTAAATTTAAACCATAATAATCCAATGGTCGAATATTTTACCATTTTTATCCTTATAAAAGCGATTATGACACTTATATTATTTTATTTTAAATGATGCCAAAGTTGTCACCTTCATAATTTAATAAATATAACAATTTAAATATTGTGATTTTAAGATGATAAATTATAGTAAAAGTATTATTGTGAAAGGTAATAGATTTATATTCATCATAGGATTTTATTTTATATGTTTATGCAACAAATAAGTATATTAAATAATTATACAAAAATGATGTAGTAATTATTTTATTAAGAGATAAACCAAATAAATGGTTTTAAAAATAATAAAATAAATATTATATGAACTATTTAATGTTATAAACTAATTTTCTAGATACATATGACCTTTTATAAATCTATTAAAGCTTTTATTTGGAACATATCTTCTGTATATAGTTTATTTAAATTCAAATAAATGAATAGTGTCAAAATTGACACTATTGTTATTTTATAAAAATAACATATTATAAAATTGTTTAAAAAATACAAAAATATTTAAAAATTATAAATTTAAATGTATATGGTATAAAATGTTATAAAGTATCCAATTATGTATAATTCACAACAAATAAGTAATTATTTGTTATAATTTAAAATTTATAACGTTATTACCACAAATAAAATTAAATTGATTAAATAAGGATAAATCAAGTTGATAATGTTTAAAATAAATTCCACACATGTCTAAATTTTATTGTTTGATGATATTAAAACCCTATATCATCTAATATTTTAATATGAGTCATTTTTTGGAGGTTTTTAAGTGGGGTTAGATTTATTATAAATTAATATTTTTAAGATTTCCAAAGGTGCCACTCTCCTCCCTTATAAAAGGGCACCTCCTCCCTCTCTTCATCACACCAATTTTAACCTTTAATCTAGGAAAAACCCTGCCCATTTCCCTTATCAACTTCCCTAGAAACATCCTAGAGGTCCTGGTCTTCTTCAAAGACCAATTTTAGTACCCTAAGAGGAGGATTCAAAGAGGCGTGTCAAAGAAGAGGTAATATTTGTTACCAATTCTTTCAATTTTCTTTCTTCTTAAACTTCTTATTATTTAGTTGTTTCATTATGAAGTAATAACATCAGTATCCCTCATATACTGATATGTTATTATAAATATGAAACAATCCTATTTCACCTTCTATCCATCCTACGGAAAACAAAATCACCGCGCATGCGTATGTACGGAATACCGCCTCCACGCCGTGGTGTAATCTGTTTTTCCACCAACACCTTACATGGATGGGTATAATGGTGTAAATAATAAATATATATGGTTATTATAACTCCATACTGATTCTGATATATTATACCATCCACTCCAATTCTATAATTATGGGAATGATATCATCGCTCGTGCGTACGTACGGACTACCGTCTCCACGACGCGATGAGATTCATTCTCCATGATTAACCATACATGAATGATCATAAAGTTTATATAATTAATAATAATTAAATATATGAAATAATAATGCTACTGGATTTATGTATATATATATTTATTTCATCTATTTAGTTTCATTCAATTCAATAAGGAAACGAAAACAGCGTTCATGCGTACGTACGGCCTACCATCTCCATGAACGGTGTATTTCATTCCTTTTATCGATCTATAATATATATGTATATGATGAATATATATTATATATAAATCATTTTTTACATTATGGAATTATTTAAATCAGGATATAAGTAATAATATCAAGAAACGACAAGTCGAAACACATACGATAAATGAAATGATTTTAACCAAAACGCTACTTATACATGGAATTTACAAAAGAACGGGTAATATAAAGTCATAAGTGAAGCATATATGATATCATAACAATGAATATGATTATGTAATAAGTCAATGACATTATTTAAATCATTATACATGAGTTTTGGATCCATACGAAGCATATCGGACCTAAGGTAAGGGAAATATCACAATCTCATTTTTATCCGAGTTGTTTATACTTTGGAATTTACTGGGGTGTATTTTATCATACACATCCATGTTTCCTCAATATGTAATATTATTTCCATCCACCTAAAATTGTTTAAATCCAATTTTACCCTTCGATGAATTTTTAGTAAAAGATATGAAAGGAATATTTTGTCATTTTTCATACGAGGTACTTTTTGACTTTTCCTACAAAAGTACAAGAAGAATGTTTTTTTTAACTTATACGGCATGAATAGATTTTTAAAAAATTATTTCCAAGAAGATTCCTTTATAAGTTTTCAAGTTTATTTTTAATAAACTTCTTTTAGTTTATAATTGTATGACATGTTAAGAAAGGAAAAGTGTTTTTGAAGTAGAAAAGATATTTTCCTCAAGAATGGAGTTCAAGTGTTTTATCAAAATTATTTTCCTTCTAAGATAATAAAGGGTTATGTTTTTATCCCTATTATTACATTGATTTGATTATGTTGTGATGGAATTATTTTTATGAATTCCTTTATCTTATATGAATTGTTTTATGATGTCACGATGTTTAAGAATCCCATTTTTATTACATGGGTTATGCTATGATGTATGGTTTATGATTTTGTGGCACACATAAGAATGGTATCATTATGAGATGGGTGGGACCTATATCTCCCTCCAATGCATTGGGTAAATATTTATATCTCATGAGATAGACATGGCTAGAACGGTAAGTTAATCCGGTTCAGTGTTACAGGACTGAAATGAGGAGTGAACTCGATTCAGAAATGGACTTTGTCCACTAATATGGTCTTGGCAGCAATGCCTTGGCTAATATGGAAATCATGACATGTGCTGAATGGTTGCCACAATTACATGTTTTACTCCCATGCTATTTTATCATGCTTAATGTTTCTTTATGATCTATTCCTTACGTACTTCCATGTTTTATGTCATTGCTCAAGCTTTTGATGTTTAAACATCATGTTCATGTTTTTAAGATCAAATGTATATGATTTGTTTTATTTTATCCATGCTTACACTTACTGAGAATTTGAGCTCACCCTTTATATGTTTTCTTTTCCCTAGGATATAAAGAAAGGCTTTAGGTAAGAAAACAAAAGGGGAAGATCGATATGGGAGATGTTGAAGATCTTTCAACAGGATTAGATGTTTATATTCTGAGTTTCCAAAGACACTAAACCATTACGGTCCTTGTGTGTCTGTTTTTGTTATGTATTAAGTATTCCGAAAAAGTAATATAATGTCCATGTACGTCAAGCTTTGGGCCTCTACAGTTGGTATCAGAGGAAATGTTTAGTCAAACTTTGGAAACTAGGATGCGAAAACTATAGTGAGATCCCTAGAGATATTTCTAAGGTATGTCTAGGGATGTCCCTAAGGTTAAGTATAAGTATAGGTTATAGTCCTAGAACTACGGTAACGATCTTAGAATTTAACCTAAGATGTTAGATATTGAGGGCACCCCCCCTTACTATGTTGTTTTCCCTAGCATGATTTTTGCCTCTCACAGAATTCTTTTTGTGTTTTAGTCAATGGAGGGAAACAGAAGGAATTCGGTTAACATTGAATCCAATGGACAAATTGGTGACTATGAGCAACAAAATTGCGTAATGCCTAGAGAGAAATATATTGTGATTATGTCGAATCAGTCATCATGATATATGATTAACAAGGTGAAATTTAGGGGTATGCCTAAATCATCAAATAAGAGGAAGATAGACTTTTATGCATGTTCGCATGTTGAGTAGCATAAAGAAAGGAAGATTGAGATTTCTAAAGAAGTGAAGAAGAACCTTGAGGAATACCTCAAATGGAGGGACAGATGTTATCTGTGTGAAGAAAAGGTTCATAGAGTGACAGACTGTTATGGAGTTCAATGTCTTATTTGTGGAGAACATGGGCATTACCCAACTCAATGCCCTAACCTAAAAAGTTACTTCTAAATCAAGGAAGGACTTATTCCAGGACAATCATTGAAGAGGATGTATTGAAGTGTTTATGTATTGGTATTCAAGAATAATTTTGTTGATGTACTTTTATGGTGTATTAGAATATTTTTGTATTAGTATATTGTGGTTTTTAATAATTTTATGGTACCGGTAACCATGAAAAGTGATTCAAATATTTTGGAAAGCAGATGATATGCGCATAATGGAGGGATAAGAAGATAATGAGATGTTTGATTGTATTCATGAGCTCATGATTTATATAAGGATTAAGTGATATCATGGTTTGAGTATATAGAATTTTGAGGATTTTGGTATGTGGAAAGTGTTAACTTTTAACTGCATTCATGTTTTCACTAAGGTTCAATGGGTATTCATTCTTCAAGAGAATACATTATTAAGGAATTCACATGTTTGTAATTTTACCAACAAGATATATCTTATGATATGTGGGGGATAAATGATGGCATTCATGTGATTTTTATGTGACATTTCAAGTAATAATTTTCTTTATACTATGATCTTGGACCGAAGTATTTTAGATAAGCCTAAAGATTTGAATGGATTATGTTGGACATAAGTTAGTATTGTTTAAGGATAGAACTTTTTTTGATATTATTGATGGGATGTTATAGTAATGTAGTTTTAGAAAAAAGACAACCTGCAGGACGGGCGATAGCCCATCGCGTCGGACAAGGCTGTGGGAATCGAACCCACAACCGAAGTGCGACTAACCTTTATCGCATACCACTGGCCTATAGGAAGTCCCTGGTTAGTAGAAACTAGTTTATTAAGCGGCATGATAGATGAAGTATAAGTTCATTTTTGGAATCGTATACGATTAACCTCACCATAGATGGACTTATGTATATTGGATAACTTTTTCTAACCTTTTCTTTGAAACAAATGGAATTACCCATCATTCTATCACATGATCTGTTAACACTTCACGAATAAAAAAATTCAACTTCATTTCTTTAAGAGATGAAGTGGAAATTGTTCAAAGAACGAACAACAGTGAGATTGTACCAAAATCAAGTAAGTATTTCTTCTAATTCAAATTTTTTAACTTTAGGGAAATGATATTGAAAACCAAAAATGTTGTCCTAGTTCTCTTATATTCGATGAATCAGATGGTACCTTATATCATCACAAATCTATGGCTTTGTGATTTTTGGCTTTTTCATAGCCATGTTCTCTACCACTCTCCATCAGAACTTGATGGTTAGATTTATCCTCCATATCCATATTTTCACCTATGATATCCTATGTGGAAAACTAGTGATGAGTTAATTTGGGTAACCGTTATGTTTCATACTTCACTTTTTAAATTTAAGTTTTAGCATTCCTTTTTACGATGTGGGTTTCTATGAAAGAAATTCTCAAGTAACAAACCATTTATAACCCCGACAAATTTCGAGGGCGAAATTCATTTTAAGGGGGGTAGAATGTAACACCCTGAGATTTTATGATAAGTATTATTTTTAATTTATTTTATGTCTTGTATTTTATGCTACACCAAGATTATCTTGTGCTATACGCAACACCGTATTAGCTTGCAGTATACGCAACACAATTCTTGGATTGTGTTATACACAATTTCAAGTTCATTTGATAGAATTTATTCTACGCAACATTGAGTGTATATATATATATTCAATGTATTTTATACGTAACAACAATGTATTCTTGCACTACACACAACCCTGACTTGACTTGCATTACACGCAATCGTGACCTTCCTCGATAGCGTGTGTTGTACGCAATACCGGGTTTTACTAAACAACGATATATTATTATAATATTATTATGAACTAGCCGTTTTGAATAGTATTAACTAAATTTTTAATTTTATAACATTATTATTCATCTTACACATTTTCTAGAACATGGTATAAGAACAAAATAAATTTTTTGGGTAAAATAAGTATTTTTCAAAAAATGCAGTTTTGCCTCCTTTTGATGGCGCACCCACTTTAAATCTAGTTTTTGACATGTTTATAAGTTAAATTTTACAAAATAAAATTATTATTTTGAATAAGGATATAAAATTTTACCTTGGATAAATTCTTCATATTATTCTGATAACTTTCATATTTTAATGAATAGTAAAAACACGCTATATTTTAATTAAAAACAACTTTTTTCATCGTAATAACTTACGTGGTTAAATTATAATATTGAATGGTTTTAAAGTATAAATATAATATATTTTTACCATTTAATATAATTTATGTCATTAGAATTGATTTTACCTTGAATTCGTAGGTTAAATCAATTCAATCTTTTGCAATGTTTTAAACAAAAACCCGTTTTCTTTCGACAACGGGATTAATTTTAATTTAATTTATGCAACTTTTTTGTATTGAATTTGGAAAAATGGATTCCATATTTGGAATCATTGGGTACAAATTATGTTAATAAGCTACTTTTTATTTTTGGGCTTTATGAATAGTAACTACGGTAAATTTTATTTACTATAGTTAAAGGTAAATCGAGTAATTAAGGGTAAATATAAGATTATAAAATTAACCTAACACCTGACAAAATCCTATTGGATGACTAAAAGTCGACCCATATCACCTAAGGGTCGGATTAGAATCATTTAATGGACTTTTGTCCATGAAAATAACTTAATTATTATTAAAACCAAAGAAAGTGAAAACATGTCACTCTCTTAAATCTTATAAGTATATTAATTTTAATTTAGTGATAAACTTCATTAAACTTCGAACATGAATAGTATCCAGAAATCTAATTAAATTATCTAAATCATATAAATTTATTTATAATTTTTAGGGATTAAATGATTATCATTAATTGTGACATAATAGTGATGCAGAAATTGTTTATCTAGTGAAAAATCAAGAATATAGTTTTTATTAAACTAATAGTGACCATAAAAGGAAAAAAAACCCTGAACAAAACTTATTGGTCATATATATTTAAACCATAATAATCCAATGGTCTAATATTTGACCATTTGTATCCTTATAAAAGCGATTTTGACACTTATATTATTTTATTTTAAATGATGCCAAAGTTGTCACCTTCATAATTTAATAAATATAACAATTTAAATATTGTGATTTTAAGATGATAAATTAGAGTAAAAGTATTATTTTTAAAGGAAATAGATTTATATTCATCATAGGATTTTATTTTTAATTTTTATGCAACAAATAAGTATATTAAATAATTATACAAAAATGATGTAGTAATTATTTTATTAAGAGATAAACCAAATAAATGGTTTTAAAAATAATAAAATAAATATTATATGAACTATTTAATGTGATACACTAATTTTCTAGATACATATGACCTTTTATGAATCTATTAAAGCTTTTATTTGGAACATATCTTCTATATATAGTTTATTTAAATACAAATAAATGAATAGTGTCAAAATTGACACTATTGTTCTTTTATAAAAATAACATATTATAAAATTGTTTAAAAATCACAAAAATATTTAAAAATTATAAATTTAAATTTATATGGTATAAAATTTTATAAAGTATCCAATTATGTATAATTCACAACAAATAAGTAATTATTTTTTATAATTTAAAATTTAGAATGTTATTACCACAAATAAAATTAAATTGATTAAATAAGGATAAATCAAGTTGATAATGTTTAAAATAAATTCCTAACATGTCTAAATTTTATTGGTTGATAATATTACAACCCTATATCATCTAATATTTTAATATGAGTCATTTTTGGAGGTTTTTAAGTGGGTTTAGATTTATTATAATTTAATATTTTTAAGATTTCCAAAGGTGCCCCTCTCCTCCCTTATAAAAGGGAACCTCCTCCCTCTCTTCCTCACACCAATTTGAACATTTAATCTAGGCCAAACCCTGCCCATTTACCTTATAAACTTCCATAGAAACATCCTAGAGGTCCTGGTCTTCTTCAAAGACCAATTTTAGTACCCTAAGAGGAGGATTCAAAGAGGCGTGTCAAAGAAGAGGTAATATCCGTTACCGATTCTTTCAATTTTCTTTCTTCTTCAACTTCTTCTTATTTAGTTGTTTCATTATGAAGTAATAACATCAGTATACCTCATATAATGATATGTTATTATAAATATGAAACAACCCTATTTGACCTTCTATCCATCCTACGGAAAACAAAATCACCGCGCGTGCGTACGTACGGAATACCGTCTCCACGTCGTGGTGTAATCTGTTTTTCCACCAACACCTTACATGGATGTGTATAATGGTGTAAATAATAACTATATATGGTTATTATAACATCATACTGATTCTGATATATTATACCATCCACTCCAATTCTATAATTATGGGAATGATATCATCGCTCGTGCGTACGTACGGACTACCGTCTCCACGACGCGATGAGATTCATTCTCCATGATTAACCATACATGAATGATCATAAAGTTTATATAATGAATAATAATTAAATATATTAAATAATAATGCTACTGTATTTATTTATATATATATATATGTATGTCATCTATTTATTTTCATTCAATTCAATAAGGAAATGAAAACAACGTTCATGCGTACGTACGGCCTACCATCTCCATGAACGGTGTATTTGATTCCTTTTATCGATATATAATATATATGTATATGATGAATATATATTATATATAAATCATTTTTTACATTTTGGAATTACTTAAATCAGGATATAAGTAATAATATCAAGAAATGACAAGTCGAAACACATACGATAAATGAAATGATTTTAACCAAAACGCTACTTTAACATGGAATTTACAAAAGAACGGGTAATATAAAGTCATAAGTGAACCATATATGATATCATAACAATTAATATGATTATTTAATAAGTCAATGACATTATTTAAATCATTATACAGGAGGTTCGGATCCATACGAAGCATATCGGACCTAAGGTAAGGGAAATATCACAATCTCATTTTTATCCGAGATTTTTTATACTTTGGAATTTACTGGGGTATATTTTATCATCCACATCCATGTTTCCTCAATATGTAATATTATTTCCATCCACATACAATTTTTTAAATCCAATTTTACCCTTCGGTGAGTTTTTAGTAAAAGATATGAAAGGAATATTTTGTCGTTTTTCGTACGAGGTACTTTTTGACTTTTCCGACAAAAGTATGAGAAGAATGTTTTTTTTAACTTATACGGCATGAATGGATTTTTAAAACATTATTTCCAAGAATCTTCCTTTACAAGTTTTCAAGTTTATTTTTAATCAACTTATTTTAGTTTATAATTGTATGACATGTTAAGAAAGGAAAAGTGTTTTTAAAGTAGAAAAGATATTTTCCTCAAGAATGGAGTTCAAGTGTTTTATCAAAATTATTTTACATATAAGATAATAAAGGGTTCTGTTTTTATCCCTATTATTACATTGATTTGATTATGTTGTGGTGGAATTATTTTTATGAATTCCTTTATCTTATATGAATTGTTTTATGATGTCACGATGTTTAAGAATCCCATTTTTATTACATGGGTTATGCTATGATGTATGGTTTATGATTTTGTGGAACACATAAGAATGGTATCATTATGAGATGGGTGGGACCTATATCTCCCTAAAATGAATTGGGTAAATATTTATATCTCATGAGATAGACATGGCTGTAACGGTAAGTTAATCCGGTTCAGTGTTACAGGACTGAAACGAGGAGTGAACTCGATTCAGAAAGGGACTTTGTCCACTAAGATGGTCTTGGCAGCAATGTCTTGGCTACTATGGAAATCATGACATGTGCTGAATGGTTTCCACAATTACATGTTTTACTCCCATGCTATTTTATCATGCTTAATGTTTCTTTATGATCTATGCCTTACGTACTTCCATGTTTTATGTCATTGCTCAAGCTTTTGATGTTTAAACATCATGTTCATGTTTTTAAGCTCAAATGTATATGATTTGTTTTATTTTATCCATGATTACCCTTACTGAGAATTTGAGCTCACCCTTTATATGTTTTCTTTTCCCTAGGATATAAATAAAGGTTTTAGGTAAGAAAACAAAAGGGGAAGATCTATATGGGAGATGTTGAAGATCTTTCAACAGGATTAGATGTTTATATTCTGAGTTTCCAAAGACACTAAACCATTACGGTCCTTGTGTGTCTGTTTTTGTTATGTATTAAGTATTCAGCAAAAGTAATGTAATGTCCATGTACGTCAAGCTTTGGGCCTCTACATGAACTCAGTTCAATAATACAAGGCTGGAATGAGGGGTGAACTCGGTTCAGTAATACAGGGCTAGAACAGGGTGGGAACCTGATTCAGTAAAGGACTTTTCCCACTAAGATGGTCTCAGCAACAATGCCTTGACTACTATGGAAATAATTATATATTCTTATGTTTCTGTCATAATTCCATGTTTTATTACTATGTTATGTTTTCATGGCTGATGTTTTTTATTTCCTTATGATTCATGTCTTATGAACTTTCAATATTTATTATGATCTCTAATATGCAGGGTATGATCTTAAAATTTTATGCTCAAGTTCCATACCCTTTTTTCATGTTATGCTTATACATTTCCTTTATTTACCCTTATTGAGCATATGATCTCACCCCTTTATTATGTTTCCTTTCCCCATGTTATGAAGAAAGGTTTTAGGTAGAAGTACTAAATGTGGACATCTTTATGGGAGATGTTGAAGATCTTTCACCAAGATAGAAGATTTTGTTTCAAAGTTTCCAAAGACACTAAACTATTATGGTCCTCGACCATGTATTTTTGTAATGTATAGAATATTAATCTAAAATGATGTAATATCTATGTATGTTAATCCTGGGTCGCTATAATACATACTTTCTAGAGCATCAGTATTTCACCTAAACCATAAAGTATATTATCAATGTCTCGAGCTATAGTCTAACACCCTATACATATAGTATACTACCCATGCTCGGAGTGTTAGTCTGGAATCTCAAGCATAGTATCCAAATATTATCACAATAGCCTAGTAGGCATAAACTAGGTCTCAACCTTAATAAACAAGGGAAATACATAACAAGGGATGGAAAAATTCCCCTTCCCATCATCAGTATCTCAACCCCACTAGCTCACACATCAGTTTGGGTCCCAAGGATCACCTACAATCATTACTACCCAACCACAAGTACCCACTCAAGTTTAGTTTATCAATCAGGCAACCACTTGTCCCTCTGTATCAACACATAAACAGAGGCATCACTCTTTTGATCCTCAAAACCAGTACTCAAGTATAGTCATACCTATTGGGATAATCTAGATTAGAATATGAGTAGAGACTTACCTCTCCCGGTCCTTGGTAATAACCAATCTCTTGGGACAATTCCCATCTCTTAGGAATCGCACATTCATCCACCCAGTCTCTAATATCTCATGCCCTCACAATCCTCAAAGGCAGAAATTTTCATAAGGGATATGGACTCAATCCAAACCCCCTTCCAAGTCACTTTAGGTTGGCTCGTACACCCAACTTATCCACCACCTCAAGTCATAAATTTATCTCACTAACCAAATAAAAATCCATTCCAACACTAATAGAGGTCTCTAATGAACTCATGCTATATCCTCTGGTCATTATCATGATCCACGCCTGGGTCTCATCCCATGTCCCACTCTCAAGAGATGGTTGAACGCACTTTCTAGAGAAAAACATATCTATCATAACTTACTCACCCCAAACTACCTCTTATAAGTCCTCAAAATTCCCCCAAGGGATCCAACATCATGTTCTATATGGAAAAAGACTCAAAATGGACTCATCTTGTTTCTCATTCCTAATCTAAGGTGAAAAAACACCCCAAACCCTCAAAAGTGTAACAAAAGGGAAATATGCATCGTGTACTCCGAAACCTCCGCTCTAGCCATGTGCTTCCACATAGCCAAGTCCACTTGGGGTCTAACCGTGTACACATGGACACAACAGACATGGGGCATGGTCGTGTATTACTACATGACCATGTCATACCTGTCTTCTTTACATGTACTTCTACATGACTATGTCCCCCTTACATAGGGTGTTTTCCCATGTACCTGGCCACATGGCCATATCCCACTACATGTTGTGTACCTAGACGTGTAGTCCCAAACTTCCATCTTCCTGAGTACTCAGATACATGTCCATTCACCACTATATGGCGTGTACTCCAAGTAAATGGTGTGTAGTTAAAAAAATTATATATTCCCTGAATAGAAAATATGCATGGTGTACATTCCTAAACCACACACCATGTGATCGGGATTTCTGAATAGTAAACCCTTACGGACCTCCTGAAACACCTGTTTTCCCCAATTAGGTATATATCAACCCTCATGGGATCCTTAGTGGAGAAAATAGGGATTTAAAACTTATAAAACACATATTTGGGTATTGGGGCATAAAACTCAAAAATCTTCTGACCTCATGGCGTAAATACTGAAGCCTTGGGTTCAAATTCACTAATAGAAGTTGTCACACCTCGATCCAATCTCGATTATCTTCATAGATGAATTTCAGTGGCATATCCTCTCCCTTATCTTCTTGGTTTTTGCATAATGTGATGGAGTCACTCTACCCCTTCCTTTCATGTATAGGAAACCCCAAAATGGGGGGTCTTTTAATTGATTAATTTATTAATTAATTAAAATCTCATTTAACACTCATCACAAGTCCTAAAACCCAAAGTGGTTTTATACCTCACATAACAAAAAAACCCCATTGTGGACTCAACTACAGAGTTGGAATCTCAATAAGATTCTCCATTCAAAATATATAGCCACTCAAACCCATATGAGTAATTAAATATTTAATTAATTGAACATTAAATATTCTTCCAAAACTTGAATGAATCAAAATTTCACTAAACTCTTGTACTAGGTTAAACGCCCTATTCTAGTACCAACAAAGTGTTTATAAGAATTATCTGAGATCATTTTCTAGTGTAAAATGACCATTGTACCCCTCACAAGCACCTAAAAGTAAAAATTCAAATTTCTTCTTAAATTCAAAATCTAGGGAAACACAAGTCCTTACAACAATGAAGTATCAAAATATGAATATTAGTAACATAAATTTATTAATTGATAAAAAATAGTAGAGCACATTATAACATTTTCAAAAAATACTAATAGTACAGCCAAGAAACCACCCACATGTTTCTTCTACTATCCTTTTTAGATTGACTTCTTTTACATAGCCACATCACAATCAAACTCTGAAAAAATGAATTGTGGATAATCCCATTCTCCAACTTCCTTCTTGATAGCCACACAATATCTTGACATTTCATTCATTGAAAAAATAACTTTAACTAGGATTTAAAAAATCCCCCAAGGAAAATAACATAAGTGTCATCATAAATACCTTATCCAACATCCCTCCAAAAATCATTTTCCTTATAGTAGCCAACTTTTTTCCCATGAAAATATTTTTCATTTTTATGTATTAATAACTCTCACTTTCAAAAATGACATATCATCCTACAAAAGGAATTCCAAATATGTAATTAACATATACCACAATAACATTCATTTATTTTCCTTTAATAGTTATAGTTCATGTTGGAGGGTCAAAGGCATCTAAAAACTTCTTACAAAGCTCTCTTAGAAATCATTGAAATTTAAAATCCAATAGTATACCAAATCCCATTTCTATCACCATTTATTTTAACCTCTCATCCCTAAAAATATTATTGATAATATCTTTAAATAAATTTAAAGAACATATAGAATTTAAAACAGTTAGGGGTCTAACTCTTTCAAAAGTTACAACATCTCTATCTTCTTTTTCCATCATATTATATTTTTTCTTCTATGTTTTTAATAGTTTGAACCATGTATCTAATATAACAACATTTTAATCCCTAATATTTTTATATATACCTTTGTTTTTATTAAAAACTTTTTCCTACACATTACATAGAAAAATAAACATCTATCACAAAATAAATATATCATGATTTTGTAATAAAAATAAAAACATACAAAAAATAAAAAAAAATAGTAGAATTTTTTCAAACCAAGGGATCCCTTCCTCTCTATTCAGTCTCCTCTACTAGACAAAAAATTTAAAAAAAATTATTCCAGAGTGTCAAAACTAGGGTGACAATAATAATTATTCGAGAGCCTTTCACTATTTAATAGTGAGTTTCAATATTTTTTACACTGACTTTCCCACTTTTACCACTAAAGTTGAAGAATTTAACAGTTGTGAAAAAATGAAAATAATAAGGAAAATTTACATAATTTAACATAATTTTACTAGATATTTAACACTAAGCATATAAGTTTTAATACTAAACTTACATATTTTAACACTAAGCTACCAAAAATTTAACACTAAATTTATATATTTTAACACTAATTTTCCTGATTTTGACGGATGCAAAAATGAAAACTGCAACTGTGAAAAATTCTACAATATTAATTTCTCTGGACTAATGAAATGATCAAGAGGTTTTATTATTGTTATTTCAAAAATAGTAACTGCTAAAGAAACACAACTAATATAAACTATTCATTACATCACCACTAATATATATTTTAACCAAAGTATAAATATTATTTAGTGATTTATAACTCATTTTGGTTATATAATAAAAGAGAAGATTTCCAATTTATAGAATAGGAAAATAAGAAACATAATTAGTAATATAATAGTTTAATCTCAAAACCAAATGGATAATAATTATCCAAACCACATACCTTCAACTTTTATAGAATCAATTCAATTAAAACAAACCAAGAAACATAATTCATCATCAACAGGGTCTTCCTTAAAAATAATTAGAATATACTACTTAAGTAAAAATACTATAACCAGATTATGATGTATATAACCATATTATAAATCAAATTTATATTTTAATATATATATATATATAATTTCAAAAATAACATCTTTAGAATTAATGTTTTAGCTTAAAAACTACATTTTAAATCACTTTTCTATGATATAAATTACATTTTAAATAAAAATTTCAAAATTTCAGACTATATAAATGTTTCTTTAGATCATATTATTTTAAAATATGATTCCAAAAATATAGTGTGATGTTATTAAAAAAATATCTAACACATAAGATTTATTTATTCATCCTTAGTAAGACTATTATAAAACTAACAACTTCAATTAAAATTAAATATAATCTAATTAGATAACCAGTTCATTACCCCATTTATAATTAACATCTACTCAACATTTAAATGAACCTTATCTTTTATATCACCACCATTCCATCATTCCCCAATTAAATAAATAGAATAAAAATAACATCAAGGAAAACCAAGAATGGTCATTGCTAAATGTTTAATCTATTTACTTCCATAGAATTTTTCATGAATCAATTCATTATGCCAAATCTTATGAATTCATTTATTAGTCAGTTATGAATTTTAGGTAATGCATTTTTCTATGTTATTGTAATGGTAGTTCATAACATCAAATAAAAACATACTAATGTCAAAATTTCCAAAGTACCTAAATTTAACACTCTAATCATGCTCTTTATTTAAAAATTAAATTCCTAATCAAGTTTCATCATCTTATAAAATAGTAAATAACATGAACTTATTTTAATATATAATAAAAAACACTTCAATTAAAGATATGTTATTACTAATAAAGAAATTAGAATGCTTAGTACTTAATGAAATTACCCATGTTATAACAACTATGTACATATTTAACCATATTTTAATTAATATAAATCACAATATACTTCACTTATTTGAATTAACAAGCATGTTTATCAAAATTATTAATTAACTATCATTCTCATCCCAAAATAACCAAGCATATATTTAACTATGAATATTATCAATGATATTATTAAATCCCTAAAATTTTTGGTACTAGGGTGTTGGAATGGTGTAGCCCAATCTATTTGGATGAAGTTGGGTTAAGTTCTAGTGGACCAGACTATTCACCAAACTATAACTCTATAGTTTGACCTTCACAGTGAGGTCGTTGGGGGTTGTAGGGGGTGGTGTACCCTAGCTCTAGGGGTTCAGGGGCCTTCATCCCCTAGTTCAAATTGTGGTAACTGTATAAATGTTAACTCACTATACTAGTATTGATTGGTGACACTGACAGATCACTACAGTAGTGTGCACTTCGATATGCCATTGTAGCTGAGCTGGCTAAGAAAAAATGGCATGGCATTGTTTCATCTTAGACTTTGGTGACAATGGTCCTATAGCTCTATGGAATTCTCGCCACTAACAATGTATTAGCTTAGACATGGATGAATTTTTTACTATAGTAATGCATAATTGGGTGGCTACAACATTGTAGTTGAGTGGACTTACATATGTTTTTGGTGGAACAGTGCATTATCTTCTTTATTAGCTCATTCGAGATAGGGTTTCTATGTGTGAAACTATGATTATCATCCTATAATTCTTCTCCTGAATTAGTTAATTGATTCTTCCTCTCTATGGATGCATATATTTTTCTTAAATGACATAAATCATTATATCTTGTGATCTTCTTCTCTTTCTTCTATTTTTCTATATTTTTTTTATTTGGAAGTCTTTTCTATTATTGAGAATCGTAGTATTTCTACAACATAGGGTGAGAAACAGAAGTTGGTGGGATGTAGAATTTTAATATTCATCACCGGATCAACATAAATTCATTGTGTCCAATTATTCTTTACTGGTTAAAGTCCTAATGATATCATGTAAATTTAATTAAGCACAAAAAAATTAAATGAATGGTTACCTTGTAGAATTGATGATGTCTTCGACTACAGCCTATTTCCCGTGATCATTTCTCAAAATATCTGAGGTTGAGCCTCTCTAAATCATCCACACATGCTTCAAGATTATATGGGAATGTCAATCATTGTAGTCTGGGTGCTAGCACGGAGGTTTGATGAAGTATTCAACATCCTGACGATCACCACGATCATGTTTCTTTAATCCATGAAGGCATTCTTGGATCGATTACTTGTAAGGAGTTGTTCTCTCTCTAGGATTTGGGAGGAAGGATAGAAGATATCTAAAATTCTTGTTAATGAATAGTCCCCTTAAAATCAGCTCCTCTTTGCTTATATAGTGGGAATTAAACACCCAGGAAGGGTTCCCCAACCCTTGTATATCCAACTCCCACTAAATAAGCTATAAATGACATGTAATGAACAAATAACTATGTCATAATGTCATTTATATTTTATTAAATACTTATAATATATAATAAATATATTACATGATAAATGTGGGTCTTTAACTAAACTCATAATTCCTACAAATATTAAACAAACCTTGAATATTAAAATAATATTTGTTCATATAATATTTTCCCATGTATTCACTTAATACCTTGTGAATGATTTTAATAAATAAATTCAACCTAATTATTCTATACTCAAATATTAATGAATTTATTTATTCGTTGGCATTCATGTATTCTCGAACAAGTCTCAGACCCCATGGTGGGGTTCACCATGTCTGATATTCCTATTCTTTATAATAGGGCAGATTCTTGAATATGATATTGTATGTGACCATCTAGGTCCTTATCTCAATAACAGTGAATACTATTCACAGACCAGGATAAGAGTCTAGCATCCCATCAATGACCCTGAGGAGATAAGGAAAATTCATAGCAATGACAACCTTTCCTATGAACACACATCGTGTAATATAATCTCTTTGTCTCATGATATATTATAAATTGGGATGCACAACTTATGTCATCACCCATACTTGCTTTATTATTTATTGACCAAACTGTATGAACTTGCCTTTTTCTTCCATAGCTATGGATTTATTAAATGTACCAACATCCTGATCAACTAGGCCCGAGATATAACTTCCTTTCGGAAGCAACAAATTATATCTTGATTACTCAATCAATGTCGCACCCAATGTAAACTACCTAGCTATGAAACCAATGTCATAGTTTCCATATTGCATCAAAGTATGCGATCAAATGGTACACATTGATAATAATCTCAACTCAGGAGATAATTACACGTGTTCATGGATAGGAACTACCAATGACACCTAAAACATGTGTATTCTAATTGTCGGGTCAGTCCTCATGATCTCATTTACTCAAGTTAACCAAGTGAAAACTTCATGAGAAGAAGTATCAATTATTATGATCTCTTAACACCTAATAGTTAGACATTATTTGTATCCAATCAGAATAAGTTATCTTGACCATAGGACATATGTTTAAGATTGATGTCATAGTATCCTGGTATTATCATTATAGTCTGGAACTAATATAACCTTTTGATATGGTAAATAATCTATGGAAATCACCAATAAATAGTTGATACAGAAATATCAACACTATTATAGTAAGATTACATCATGCATATCTCATTGTACATGTGATGTGGTAATTGAAAAGTATTGTTCATGTTGATTCTAGGGAACCCACTATGAAAACACTCTCACTTTCACTAGATCCAACTTGATAACTAACCTTGTTAGCACTCACATGATAAGATCATGCTTACATTGAGTTATAGATTTAGTTGTTGGGTATATCATGTCTCTACTGCTTAATAATTCTATTATTTGTGACTTCACCTCTTTAAGTAAGACTCCTCAAGAGATGATATCCCTGAGTATATCCCTTTTTTCCACTATCAAAACTTAACATCTTGGCTTTTACCGGTAATAGGATTATCATAATTTATATTATGATAAAACTTTACTTATTAGGTGTGATTCCAAGAACCAAAAAAAATATTGCTTATTTTATAATACTTCTTTAGCTACATCAAAAGTCACAACAAACTAGATATCTATAAATATAGATACCACTATCTTGAATAAGCTTCACTTTCTCATTACCTTCTACTAAATACAATATTAGATCATATTTATCCAAGTAAGACTAGTTTTCATCCCCTTATAACTATTATCCCTTCCTCTCCACATACATACTACATATCTTGTGTACTTTATTAGGTACAATTGGATAGTTCTGACTTCTTCCCATGTAGTTCTCCTGGAATATACTGATATTTTCTTATCATAAAGTATATATGTTGGAAATATCACATATTGTACATAGCATGACATATGTGATTGATCCATTGTATAAGTATATTTATTTCTACTCACCACATTTATCTACACCTATGTCCCATACATATATTCTTAGAGAGATTTATCCATGTGACATTGGTAATAATTCTCTCTTGGATTGTTCCAACTTGTATTTTTCAATACCTTTTCAACATATCTACTTTGACTTGGTCTAAGAAATCATTAGATATACCTCATTAAATCTTGTTCCCTAAAAATTAGGTTACATCTTTAATTCAACCTCTAGAGAGTTACTTTCATTATAGTCTTAACTAACTATAAGATCGGTGGTTGTTTTCTATATGTTATTAACATATTTTACTTGGAAAATAGTGACACTCCCACTAACCTCTGGTAGACATATGGAAAAATTAATTCCAAATGAATATTATATGATATTGTCACTTAAATTCAAAACTATATTTCAGTAACTTTCACCCCCTATTAGCATGGTATAGTGTCACCAACCCTTTCTGGTTGTATTTTATAGACACTTTTAAGAAAGTTGGTCTTAACACCCAATTCCAAATAAAATGATCATAGAAAGTTTCTATCGTAAGTAAAATTCTAATGGATTTATGAATGAAGACTTAGTATAACCAATCAATCCTTATTGGTACCACACTTTTACCACCCATGTATACTTTCTCTTGAATACCTATCGCAATATCAAGATTTTAAACATTCAAAATACTAAGCACTTGTACTTCAATACATGGAACCCATAATTGAATTTTAATTAAACTTTCCAATATTAGATTATTTCAATATACTGCTTACTTATAGGATTCATTATTATCAACAAATAATGTATCACTGGTCATAGTGAATGTAAAATAGTTACCATGGTTTTAACCCTTCTACGTAATATGTGTCTCTGGAACATCCCTTTCCACAAGATCTTATGGAACTTGTTCCTATGCCAACCACTTGTGTATAAACAACATTGACTAAATCCAATCCAATCTTGCTCCCATCATCTCAAATAGAGATATGCACCCTTTTATAGAAATATATTCTATTACTTGACTATCACTTTTCTATCCTAGAGATTTCTATAATATCCTTAGAAACCTTTAGTACAATTACTTTAGATGCACATTGTATTTTTTTATGCATGTTTTTTTATATCCACGCTTTACATATAAACACATGTTAATATTTCATTATGTATTTAATTCATATTATAACTTATATAAAATCCATTTTTCAAAATAATTGGCATATGGTAATGGGATAACATAGTTATTTATGAATCATGTCTCAAAAATAATGGAAGTTTCTACAATGCAGATTAATTTCAACATTTATGCTCCTTTTACTTACATTAATATTGTAATGTGTATAAGGAAATGTACATTTGGGAATTAATCCACACTACATTTTATTAACCAATGTTTACATGTAAGACTCATCATCAATCGTCCTTTTACTAACATCATGGTTTTGATGTGTATATAGAAATGTGAGTTTAGGAATAAATCCACTCTACATTTCTTGATCATTGTATGATTTTTTAAGATATCCTTTGACACATAGTCCTAAATCAACTCATATTTTTAACCATGCATATTTTGTACTTTACTTTTTTATTTCTTGAAACTCTTAAAGAAATCTTATGAAGTATATTTACCACTAGATTAACCTTGGAATAGTTCACAATCACTAACTGAAATAATTCTGTAAGCTTTCTAACTTACCTTTATTTCAAAAGGTTTCTTTTTTCAAAGCTAAATAAGTAAATGTTTCGATAATACCTAATGTCTTTAACTCCTAAGAGTCTAAAAACCATACTGGGTATATCCTTAAAAATTACTTTTAGTTTTACTAGACAAAGAATTATCTTGCCACAACGGGGTATGAGAGTCTTGTATTTTATATTCATCATGCATTATAAATGATTCATGTATTACTGAACTATTGTTTGTGTATGAAATACATCAATCAACATTCATTCATAAATGATCCGGTATCATTCATTTCACAATTATAGTTGTTACCAGAACCATTCACTTGGTAATAAAATCATGTTCTTATCACCATTGATATAGGTATCATCCTTCCTTAACTTCTTGGATCTCAGTCCTTGTATTTAGAAACAAATATATAAGGACATATTGTATCTAATACCCAAAGATCATATATGAAACATTACATTTAATGATGAATATACCAGAATTGGAAGCTTGTACTTACTTATTATTCAATTTATTGTAGTTTCTATTCTAATGACCTATATTTCCACATGAAAATAAAATAGCCTCATGTTCATTTCTCTCCCTCTTTATCTTTGGTTTTTTAGAAAGATATTGTGAAGGTTCCTTTAGCAATGTACCTATTATGGATATTTTCACCTTTTATTTCTTATTGTTCACCTTAAGAATTAAATATTTATCTTTCTTTAAATTCTCATATTCTTGGTGAACCTATTATAGAATATATTTAAGTGTTTTCTATAAACTATTCATTTGATAACTATCAAAAAAAACTAGAGAAAATGGGTGTTAAGGATGAGAGAATGAGATAAACTGAAAGTTCTTGATTTTACTTTAATACCAATTATTCTAATCGTTCAATGTACTTTATTATTATAAGTACATATAGACCAACTTGAGTTCCATATGTCAATATATATGTGATTATTTTGATCATTATCACATTAATTTCTTGCTTCACTTTCTTCTCGCATACTTCTTAGATATGAGACAACATGGTATATCCATCCATGTCCTTATGTTTCATTTGAAACTATTTGGAAATTGATGTTAGCATTATGGTATAAATATAAATTGCATCATTAATGAGTCTCATTTAAGCATATTTCTCATCCTCACTAGCTTCTTGGGGAGATTGATCAGGTAGTGTGGACTGCAGCCCATATAATTTCCTTTCATATTGTAGCTTATACGCAAGCGCATGTACCACTCTTGGAAATTTATTCTGGTGAGGACATGTTCTTTTTCCAGAATAGATCACAGTGTATTTGTGGTGTGACTTTCCATTTTCTATAAAAATAAACACTGGTAGGTTAATAATTTTATCTTGGATAATAATTAGACCTTACCAATTAACTAAATCATTAAATGTCTCTCACTATTTTATCGAACCCTAGTAGTCCTCACTATTAGATTTAGAATACCCAATCGCTCGAGTATTTTAGTATAAATGATCCTTGAAACCTTTATTCATAGTCCAAGTTATAGATATACCACTACTTAGAGTTTCAAGGTAGGTGTTTGACTGGACAACCGTATTAACTCATGTCTCCTTGAACTGTTGAGTGAAGTATTGGCTTCTAGAAATCATAAACTTTATTTACTCAATTCTTTTCCTCTAAAGATAAAACAAGCTAGCTATGGCTACTTATTTGTTGTAATATTTAGTTAAGACAACTCATCTCTCTCATAAGAACTCCCTGTTAGTGTGAGTCACCCTCAAGTAGGGTTGATGAGCACCCCGTACACCCAGTTTTTTCCAAATTTGAATGAAGGAAATCATTACAACTTAATATTTCTTTGAGGGGTTTTATATTATTTCTCGACGAAAGTAATCATTTTTCTATTAAATATGGCCATGCTATGTTATCAACCTCACAAATGAACAATATGTTAATATAAAACATTTATCATGTATTTGTGCATTATTTTTTTATTATTTTATATGTTCCCGCAAACATGCATTTCATAAAATAATAAACAGTGTATAAATGAAATAAACCACCTGAATGATCTTAAATACCTAGTATTGTTTGATCCATTTAAACTCAATGGATAAATTGTGAACTAGGGGTATAATACCTGAGTTAGAACTTGAACCATATTGCAACTCTCACCCTAGTCTAATGTGTTCAAATATCATCTGGGATGCTGCCTCTTCTTGGTGTGGTCAATGTCTTATAGCGATATCATCAATAGTATATGAAAACTCGCATGCGGGTGAGGGGGTATTAAGAAACAAAAAATACATATAGAACCATACTGATGGATTCACATTTCCTTATATATACTAAATAAAGAAAGACGATGCATATACCATCGAAAAATTAAATAATTATAACAATCATTGCACACGGTTGTAATAATTAAATAAATAAATATTCACACAGATAAAGGTCGGTCACAACTAAAGACCACTTAGTAAATGAAATTAAATGCATGATAAAAATTAAAATGTAATAAATTCAAGTTCGAGGGAAATTAAATAAATTAAATTAATTATTTTAATTTAAATAATTTAATTCATTTGGTCCCACAATTAATTTAATTTTACTCCATAAGTAAATTAATCAATTAATTTAATTTTTATTCCAAAATTAAATTAATTTTTTTAATAATAAAATTATTGTTATTTTTTAATCCAAAAAATTTAAATTAAATTTTTGAATATGTTAAAATCTTTTTCGGAGCCTAGAACCCGCTCAGGTTCATTGTGGGTAGGGTAGAACCCGTGCTGGACAATGATGGGTTGGGCAGTACTTGCCCAGGTTCATCCCAGGGTGGACAGGACTCACCCCGACCCATAATAGATTGGGCTGACCCATTTTGGCCTATGGGTCAGTCAGTCCATAGGAGGAGGCCCTCGTAGGGAGCCCGATCAGGGTAGAGGGCCGATAGGAAGGGCGATGCATGGGAAGTTTGCCAGGACAGCCGCTGCAAGGGGATGACCGACGCTAGTTGGGAGGGCACTGATGGTGCGATGCTGCCGGAGGGGGAAATGAATTTGGGAAGGAAGGCTTCAGGGTCGTGCATGCAGGTGGGGAAGCCGACTAGGATGATGGTGGTGATTGCGAGAGGTGAGGGTGAGGCAGTGTGGTAGGAGGGAGCTAGCGACAGTGAGAGCGTGTAGCACCGACGTGCTACACAAGGTTGACTGGAAGCGGCGGATGCTAATCAGGGTGGAGGGTGGTGTCTATGGGAAGTTGATGCGCCGATAGGGGTGACCAACCCCTTTTATTTTTTAATTTTAAAAAATATATATTTTAATATGAGCTTCCATAGGAAGCATCCCCCCCTTCTTTTGTTCTTTTATTGACCCCAAGCCATCCTCCAGACAAACCATCCTTGACATTATTATTATTATTATTATTATTATTATTTATTTATTTATTTATTTATTTTTGTTTATTCAAGCCAAATGTTTGTAGGCTTTTTGAAAAAAAATAACACTCGTGAATTGAAACTTCGACCGGTACAGTTCCGGACACTGAAATCTGGCTGGAACCTGACCAAAAGATAAAGAGTCACTAGAAATCACCATCGAACTCAAAATTGGGTAAAATTCAACACATATAAAATTATATGTTTTGATTTTTAATACCTATAAAAATCATGTTTTATCCAAATTAAATTTTTGGATGACCATAACATGGTCATTCGAGATCAAATCAATGCGCGGTTGGATCTATTGGGAATGAAACAAAACCCTTTACTTAATTTAAGATGATTTTAATTTTTCTTGACTCGGAAAATTCATGTGGTCACTCTGATAGCAATTATTGGTACCGAGTCATGAAACAGAAATTGATGGGCTAGAAAATTTAAATTTTTATCATCAGATCAATGTAACTTCATCATTTTCTGTGATTTGTGCCCTAGTTAAGGCTTGAGGGTCTCTCTTTAATTTAATCAAGCACAAAAAATTAAACGAATTATTAACTCATTGAAATCAATGGTGTGTTAGATTGCAGATCATCGTCGGTGATCATTTCTCAAAGGATTCGAGACCTAATCCCTCTATATCATCCACAAACACACTTAAAGAGTCCAGAGGATCACTGGTCGTTTCAATATAGGTGCTATCATGGAGGTCTGATGAAGTCTTCGATGTCCTGACTATTACCACGATCTTGTTTCTTTGATCCGTGAAGGTGTTCTTGGATCGATTTATCAAAAGTATCATTTATCTCTCTATGATATGGTAAGGAAGATATAGTATCTCTCAAATTAGTGGGAAAGAATAATCACTCAGAAAATAGATCCTCTTCTATTATATAGTGGGAATTAAACACCCGTAAAGGGCTCCCCAACCCTTGTGTATCCAACACCCACTAAATAAGTTATAAAAGACACATTTTGAACAACTAATTAAGTCATAATGTCATTTATATTTTATCACCTACATGTAATATGTTATAAATATATTATATGATAAACACAAGTTTTTAACTCGACTCGTAATTCCCAAAAATATTAAACAGAACTTAAATATTAAAATAATATTTGTTTGTATAATATTTTTTCATGTATTCATTTAATACCTTCTCAATGATTTTAATAAATAAATTTAACTCAACTATTTTATACTAGAATAATAATGAATTTATTTATTCATTGGTGATCATGTATTCTTAGACATGTCTCTGATCCCATGGTGGAAACCACTATGTCTGATATTCATATTTTTCAGAATAGGGAAGACTCTTGAATAATTTATTGTGTGTGACTTTCTAGAACCTTATATCGCTAGCAGTGAATACTATTCATAGATCAGGAGTGGAGTCTAGCAACCCATCAAGACCCCTAAGAAGATGAAGGAAAAATCGTAGCAATGACAACCTTTATTATGAATACACATCATGTAATATAATGTATTTGTCTTGAAATATCTCATAAAGCGAGATGCACAACTTGTGTCACCATCCATACTTGCTTTATTATTCATTGATCAAACTGGATGGTCTTACCTTCTTCTATCATGACCATGAATTTAGTAAAGGTAATATCATCCTAATCAACTAGGCCTGAGATATCACTTCCTTTCAAAATAAAAAAAATCTATCTTGATTATTCAATCAATTTTATACCACCAATAATGTACCCAACGCAAGTTACCTCACTATGACATCAATGTCATAATTTTCATCTTGCATAAAATCATGAAATCAAATGGTACACATTGATAATAATCTCCATTTAGGAGAAATTTACATGTATTCGCGGATAAGAACTACTAATGACACCTGAAACATGTGGTGTTTATATTGGTGGGTTAGTCTTGATGATCTCATCTACCTGAGATAACTGAGTATGAACTTAATGAGAAGAAGTCTCAATTCTTATGAGCCCCCAACACCTGATATTCATACATCATTTATGTCCAACCAGAATGTTGTATCCAAACCATAGAACATGTGTTTAAGAATAATATCATAGTATCACGAGATTCTTATTATATCCTTAAAACTGCTATATCCTTTTGATACGAAAAATAATTTATGGACATTACCAATAAATAATGGACACAAAAATATCAACACTATTATGGTAAGATTAAATTATGCATATCTCACTGTATACATAATATGGAATCGAAAATTAATGTTTAAGTTGGATTTAGGACACCCACTATGAAAACAAAAAGAACATGCTTCCCATGAAATCATTTTAACACATTTAAAGGAATTCACTCACAATCTGATAAAATTTTAAAATAAACCATCACAAATCATCTAATGGAGAAATAATCTAAAAGAAAGGATGATGACGGGAGGAGGGACATGTTAGGAGAAGGGGATAGTGATATGTCGGAGATGAGGCGATGGCGGGAGGAGGGAGATGTCAGGAGGAGAGATATTCCAGGAGGAATCTGACTGTGGGAAGAGACGACAACGATAAGTCATCCACGTGAGAGAATGATGACTATGGGAAGAGCATGAGAGGGACGAAAACAAGGCATAGTATTTGATTATTTATTGAGAAAATTTTGGGTGTATAAAAGTCAATTTATCACATGATATAAATAACGAAGGTTTATGCCATTATTTTTTTAATTTTTAGTGTTAAATGGGAATTATGACTCTTTTGTTCTAAAATGTTATTCTCTCAAAAATATTCCACGGGTGGAGGGTGGAATAAATGGGTTCCCCCTAGGCCGTATAAAGTTATTTTTCTTTTAGAAAGTCAATTTATCATAGGACGTAAATAACATGGATCATGTGTCGGTATTTTTCTAGTTTTTTATTCTAAACAAGAATTAATCTAAAAAAGTGGTGGAGGGTGTAAGAAATGGGTTGCCCATGGGAAAGTCTGTTTCCAAAGACCAAGGGGTTGTGGGGATTTCCTTGGACTATATAAAGTTATTTTTATTTTAAAAGAGGCAAGATTTTTGATATAATGGAAGATAAAAAAACTAATACCCAATATAAAAATGTGGGAAAACAATTTCCCAATCTGTCTTTCGGCACAGGTGGTTTCTGCTGAAGGATGAGTGCCTTTGGAAAACACACCTTCTGCAAATATTCTTTAATGAAGGCATTATATATGAAAGTGTTTTCTATAAATTAATAGTAAATAAGGCACTTATTTAGACAATGCCTTCCGGAGATAAACTCTTAAGAAGGCACTTTCTTAAAAAGTGCCTTTTAAGAAAAAATATCAGGAAAACGCCTTCTTAAAAAGCACCCACCATTCTGTTTTTTCTAAAAAAAAAATTGTTTTATTTATATATAATGTGATGAAAAATGTTATTAATAATAAAAATATGATTATTAATAATTTTTAATGAGTATTAATAATGTAATAAATAATATATATAATTTGATATTTGAAAAAATAGTAATAATTAATAATCTAATCAATACTAATTATTTTATTATTAGTTTATTTAATACAAAAATTACTCTTAAATATAAAAAATGTAAAAGTAAAAATTATAAAAATATTATTATTAAATATAAAAAATAATTTTTTATTTATTAAAATAATTAATATTTTATTTTTATAGTCGAATAAATTAAAAAATATTATCATTAAATATTTATATTGTTAAATAATAATTATGCACATACAATCATTTCAACTTAATGATTATTTATAATTAATAGCATTATTAATTATATTATTATTTATTATTATTAAATACATAAATAATTAGATTATATAAAATATTTAAAATTTATAGTTATTAATTTTTTTATTATTAAAATATTAAATATATTACCATTATGATAATTATAAATGATTAATAATTATATTACAAATTGTTAATAATAACATTATTATGAACAATTATATTTTCTATATTAAAATTTTAATTATTATATAATTTAAATTATAAAATTAAATAATTTATTATTTACATTAAGAATTATATTATTTACATGATTATTTATAATTATTGATGTGATTCTTGTAAATATTTTAAATTATAATTATTATTTATTAAAAATGTAATTATGTTATTATTTAACAATAATAACATTATTATTATTATTTTGACATTCCTTTTATTTTCAATTAATTTTTTTTTGCATATTCAATGTTTTAAATTCCATATAGATTTTATTCATACTATATTTTATGCGCATAAATTTTTTGAAGTGTAAATGTAATGTTTTTAATCAATAAAGTTTGTGTCCTGTAAATTTTTTTGGTGTGTTATATTTATTAAAAAAATTATTTTCAAATATTTTTTATATGTTTAATTCATGTTTTAAGTTTCATTTAGATTCTTCTTATAGTTTATATTTTATGTGCTTCCAAAGTCACCTACTTGAAACGTAATAAAAAGTTTTTAGAAAATGGTAGTCTTTAAAAACATGCACCGCATAAGTTGATCTAGCCAAATGAGATTAGATTACTATGAAATTACAAGACAAAAATTGTATATTGATTTTTGAATTTTATGAACCGACGACATTTCAAACTGAGGTGTCATTTACTCGAGATGATCGAAAACATAGATTTGGTAATTTAAAACACTAAAACGTGTGTTTGACAGTTAAAACTATAAAAAACGATCTCCAATTGACATGAAATGTTATAAAACCCATCTTATAATTATTTTTGATATGCGTTAGAAGACGACATGTCAATCCAATGTGCGACATGGATATATTGATTTTTGAATTATAGGAATTGACGATGCATTAAACTAAGATGTCATTTGTCTGAGATGACCGAAAATACAGCTTTAATAATTTAAAATGCTAAAACAATCATTTGACTATTAAAACTATAAAAAATGATCTCAAATTGAAATGAAATATTATAAAATTTGTCTTAGAATTATTTTTTATGTGTGTGAGTAGACGACACATCAATATGACGTGGGATGTGCTCGAACAGACTAAATAAGGAGTTCTTAGAAAATATCGATCTTTAAAAATGTATGCTAAAGAGGGAGAGCCAGCCAAATGATCTCATATTTCTATTAAATCACATGAAAACAAACTTAGATTTATTTTTAATTATAGGAACTGACAGCATGTCAAACTGATGTGTCCTTTTCTCGAGATGACTAAAAACACAGTTTTAGTAATTTAAAATACCAAAACATGTGTTTGACTATTAAAACCATATAAAATGATCTCTAATTGATACAAAATCTTATGTCATCTATATTATAATTATTTTTGATGTGTGTGAGAAAACAACGCATCAATTTGACGTGTGATGTGATCGAGCGGACTAAATAAGGAGTTCTTAGAAAATGTTGGTCTTTAAAAATGCACGCCATAGAGGGAGAGTCGGCCAAATGAGCTCAGATGGCTATGAAATCACATGAAAAATAACTATATATTTATTTTTGAATTATAGGAATTGACAATGCATCAATCTGAGGTGTCTTTTGCCCAATACGACCGAAAACACAGTTTTAGTAATTTAAAACACTAAAATGTGTGTTTGACTGTTAAACACATAGAAAACAATCTTCAATTGACATAAAATATTAAAAAAAATATCTTATAATTATTTGTGATGTGTTCAAGTAGACGATGCATCAATTTGACATGCGGTGTGATCAAATGAACTAAATAAGGAGTTCTTAAAAAATATTGGTCTTTAAAAATGTACATCATAGAGAGAGAGTCATCCAAATGAGCTTGGATTTTTGTGAAATCACACTAAAAAAACTTTAAATTTATTTTTGAATTATAAGAACTGACAACATGTCAAATCGGGGTGTTATTTTCCTAAGAGGACCAAAAATGCAGTTTCAGTAATTTAAAATTCTAAAATGTGTGTTTGACTATTAAAATCATAGAAAACGATCTCCAATTGACATGAAATATTATGATAGCTATATTATAATAATTTTTTATATGTGTGAGTAGACGGTGAATCAATTTGACATGTGATGTGCTCAAATAGACTAAATAAAGAGTTCTTAGAAAATGTTTGTCTTTAAAAATGTACACCACAGAGGGTGAGATAGAGAAATGAGCTCGGATTACTGTTAAATCACACAAAAACAACCGTATATTTATTTTTGAATTATAGGAATTGATTGTGTGTCAAACCAAGGTTTCGTTTTCCCAAGATGACCTAAAACACAGTTTTAGTAATTTAAAATGCTTAAACGTACATTTGGATATTAAAACCATAAAAAACGATCTCCAATTGATGTGAAATATTATGAAATATATCTTAAAATTATTTTTGATGTGTGAGAGTAGACCTCATGTCAATCTGAAATGTGATGTTCTCGAACGAACTAAATGAGTATATCTTAGAAAATGACAGTCTTTAAAAACATGTGCTACAGTGGGAGAGTTGGACAAATGATCACGAATTGTTGTGAAATCACACAAAAACAATCGTATAATGATTTTTTAAGTATAGGAATGGATGGTGCATCAAACCGATGTGTCCTTTGCCCAAGATGACCAAAAACACGGTTTTTGTAATTTAAAATGCTAAAACATGTGTTTGACTATTAAAACCATAGAAAATGATCTCTAATTGATGTGAAATTTTATGAAAGGTGCCTTGGAATTATTTTTGATGTGTGTGAGTAGATGGCATGGCAATTCGACATGCGATATGCTCGAATAGACTAAATAATGAATTCTTAGAAAATAAAGGTCTTTAAAAATGTATGCCATAGAGAACAAGCCTACCAAATGAGCTTGAATTATTTTGAAATCATAATACAAAAAACATATATTTAGTTTTTAATTATAGTAACTGACGATGCATTAAACCGAGGTGTCTTTTGTTCGAGACAACTGAAAACATGATTTCAATAATTTAAAATTCTAAAACATGTGTTTGACTGTTAAAATCCTAGAAAATGATCTCCAATTAACATGAAATATTATGAAAGTTGTCTTAAAATTATTTTTGATGTGTGTGAGCAGACGGTGCATCAATACGATGTGTGATGTGCTTGAATAGACTAAATTAGGATATCTCATAAAATGACGGTCTTTAAAAACAAGCACCATAAAGGGAAAGCCAACTAAATGAGCTTAGATTGATGTGAAATCACATGAAAAAAACTGTAGATTTATTTTTTTATTATAGGAACTGACGGCATGCCAAATCGAGTTGTCCATTTCCCAATACGAATGAAAATAAAATTTCAGTAATTTAAAATGCTAAAACATGTGTTTGACTATTAAAATCAGAGAAAATGATCTCCAATTGATATGAAATCTTATGAAAGATGCCTTAGAATTATTTTTGATATGTGAAAGTAGATGATGCATTAATCTGATGTGTGATGTACTCGAACAGACTAAATGTTTTTTGAAAATGACAGTCAATAGATTCCTTTTTTAAAATAATAAACAACACCAATGATTATTAAATAATATATATTATTATACATAATTAAAATTTTGAATTTAGTGAAATGTAAAAGTAATACATCATCAATACCTATGTGTACGTAAGTGTCCTCTAGTCCCACACCTTGACTCTATGATAGTATTCCCATTTTGACTAGTCCATCCAGTAGGTTCTGAAGTGTGCTCAACTATAGGTCCAAGTGTGATGTCCTCAACTATATGTATAGTTGAGATATCCTCAGTAGTGAGTCTAGCAGCAAAACTAGAACTGATATCACTTCCACTCGAGTTTTGTACAAGAAACTGGAAGGTAGATGGATCCGAGCAAGGAAAATCGCACGGTGGAAGCCCCCAACCAGTGCCCTAGTCTGAGAAATATGAAACTATAGGAGCTACAGATGGCATAGGGGTCACAATATCAAACTCAGTGGTGTAATTGGTGCCCCACTCTGAAGAAGGGTGTGTGGGGAATGTCTCTAATGATTCCATGTGTGATGAGGAAGGTCTAGTCAGTGGGTGTGTAGTGGTGCCCCACTCCAAATAAGGGTGTGTGGGGAATATCTCAAATGGCACCATGTATGATGAAGAAGGTCTAGTCAGTGGATGTGTAGTGGTATCTGGAGTCGTCTGAGAAATGGAACAACACGAACGATATCGGCATGATGGTCGCTCCTCATCAATGTCTAATAGATCGAGTGCGACCTATGGTGGAATGGGATGATGGAGAGGAGCACACTTTGACTGTAGAGAGATACTCTCAACACTATACAGTGAACCTATCATCGAATCAAGAACCGAACTTAACTCATCAATACTAAATACCCCTCATGTATCAAGTGTGATCATATCACGGACTCGATTGATCCCATCACCCTGAAAAACATTAAAAAAATATATTAATTAATTAATAATAAAGATTCAATAAGTGTGATGAAATTAAATTAGCAAGGTATAATATTACCCTCTAAGCCAAGTGATAAATCGTCTGGTCACTCGCATATACCAGAGCATGTACTCAGTGCGGGGGCCATGGTGAAGATGTCCTACAAAATATCTAGTGACACAATATTTCTCACGTGAATCCCACATGGATATGGAAGGCTCATGTATAATAGGCCAATCTCGGACCTGTTTTCCTATAAGTCGAATATCATGAACCTCTGCAATTTGCCTCGGTGGCCCCAGAACAGGATATCAATATACAAACTATCTCATAGCCCTATTGGATTGGTTCCACTCAACAATATGAAAATGGATCAATAAAACCATGACAGTAGAATGATGCAGCCCCATCATACAATAATCTTGAAGATACCCCAGAATCTCACCTGCATATAGTTTCTAATTAATCTACACAAATAAATAAATTTGATCAGTCATTAAACATAGATTACACAATTATATCAATAGTGATTCGTTCATACCTCATCAATGGAAAAAAGATCAAATAGAATATGGTAATATGAAATGGAATGTGCAAGTCTATATACATAGGTCTTTGAGTGGCTCCACCTATGAATAACAAGTAATAAAATTTCAAAAATTATATAATTATCATTTGAGATTAGAATAAAAGTGTATATTAAAATTTTAAAGTACCTGTGAGAAAATGGGCCCATACACAATGCATCGAGTGGTAAATCAAAGACAAACTGAGGTGCAAGTGTAAGGAATCGTATCCATGCCCACACCTATAATAGAAAACAAAAACCACTTATCTCCTTCGCCTCTATGTGGGATTCCCTACACAGCTCTATATACAGATATGACAGACATGTCAAACCTCAACTATACTGCCTGACATGCTTGAAATCTCTAAGCAAGGGTAGGTGCATCAGTTGAACATATGATCTAGAGTGATCTGAAAATAAAGTACCTCCAATAAATAGCAGAATGTATGCTTGTGCATGTCTCTACAATGTCTCATCATCCACATCTGGATCAATGGGTTTGAAATGAGTTTCCATCCAGGACATCTATAACCTACCACCTCTAAGGGTCCCTGGCGCGTCTAGTAATGGTAAGTCCAAACATATAAGTAAAATGTAATACTAAATATATATCATTGTACATGTAACAAAATCTCCATCCATAGGAAGACCCAATAATATAGAGACATCCTGTAATGTAATCATCGTCTCCCCCTGAGGCATATAAAATGTATGCACCTTTGGTATCCATTGCTCAACCAAAGTAGAAATGAGTAAATTTTTCAATGAGTATATACCCACACATGCTCAACCCATAGAACCCAGACTAACATAAATAAGGTATGATAGGCTCTGGTGGTCTCTTATGGTGAAATCGATGATCCCTATAGACTTTTAGTATCTTATATTCACCATTATCCCATAAATATTATGATATGTGCTCACTCTATGTGTTATGAATAGATGGATCCTCAGGGGATAGATGTAGTTGTGTGGATGTCATCTATGTAAATGGAAAAAGAAATAATAAACATATAAATCTATTAAATAATATGTATGTTGATTGGAACAAAAATTAAGATAATGGAAATTCTTCATCTAATAAACCTTTATACATTTAAATTAAAACAATTACAATAATCAACCCATAGTAAAAAATCAAGTAGGGTGTGATGATGAACCTTCCATGCTATCATTAACATTGTCTGCGATTATGTACCTCTTCCCTACATGTTCCACATTGTTGACATGTCTCTTTCTCGTGAGGCCAATCCATTTTTTTCTCATACGTATAGATTTCAAACGACCTTTTACACACAACTGTGATGGATTTAGAACAACAATTGGAAGATGCTGAAGGACATTTAATATTGATATATCTTCAATTGGTCTCTACTCTATGTTGTAGAAATTCTACAATGTGTCGAGTCAATACACTGGATCAACATAAATCTCCCATGAGAGGTGAATATGATCACATTATTCAAGTACATGTGAGCAAGGCATATTGTACACTTGGAAGTAACCACATTCACAGGTTTGGTTGTCAAGAAAAATGGTCATTACTCGACCATTCTGAACCTATTTAACTTTAACTTGACTTCCCATCCTGTGAAAACAGCTCACCTGATATGATGTGGCACAATTTTGATTAACCTTAATCTCTTTTCTAAAAAATTTTGAGTATTGATGACCCTACATTAGTTTTTTATTGAAATCTTATGATATGTTAATAAAGTATTTGACACATCTATAAAATTTCTGAGAAATAATACCCGTTATTGGTAATTTTATAACCCCCTTGAAGACATTGTTAATGAATTTTACAATGTTTGTAGTCATGTTCTCATATCTCTTCCCTTCATCAAATACCAATGACCATTTTTTCTTTGGGATGTGCAACATGTACCTATAAACATCCTCATTTATTCATCTTATTTATTCTAGTCTTTAGAGGAAAACCTATTCTCTTGGTTTATATGTTGTAAATGTGTGTGAGAAACATTTAAAAATGCGCACATTGATATAAAATACACATACGTACCAAATGTGTAGAAAATGTGATCCAATACCTAAGTTGATGATTGCTTTTTTTCAAATCATAATCATGAAATTTTTTTAGTACATTGCTAACAATATGTCTCACATGGTAATAATGGTAGGCATGGGGGGTAACCAACTAGCATCCTCGATATTCACTGCTTCTTTGATAGCATAATGATGATCTAAAATAAGGCACATCCCATGATTATCGGTGACATGAACACACAGAAAAGATAGAAACCAACTCCAATAGTACAGATTCTCCTTCTCTACTATTGTAAAGACCAATGGTGTGGAGCTTCTATTTCCATCCTGAATGGAAGAAATCTAGATAACTCCATTATAATTTCCATATAGAAAAGTGGAATCCACTTTTATGAATTGTTTGAAGTGAGATAATGTTGTAATACATGGAAGGAATACCCAGAATATCTGATGAAATTGGACTTTGTCTATAGAGATGCAGTTGTTCACCACATGCTCCACTATTTCAAATTGATAAAAAACTTGACCAGTTTGAACTAATTGCTCAATCCAATAAGGAAACACCTGAAATAACATTTCCCAATCACCATAAACCTTCTCAATATATTTCTTCTTTGCAAGCCATGACTTCTTGTATGAGATTTTATATCTATAGTCACTCTCCATGCGTTCCTATATTAACTCAACACGAACATCCAGATTAACTCCAATCATACTAATAATAATAGAGCATATGAATGTTGAGTTGAGGTGTCTATGATCTTGAGTCATACTTGGATTCAAATAAGTGTTTGGTCCTGAAAATTTTGTAATTTTTCAACAAGTTGAATTTTTTATAAGGGTATCTCACAACTGCATCTTGTATGTGTCGCCAAACTGTTGAAATTTTATAGAAAACATCGATCTCATAGAATAATCCATGAGATAAATGCAATGACTCTTCACACGGTAATGCTTTATAAATGTTTTTAATGCCTCTTTGGTGTCAAATTATCTTTCAAAAGATGATTCATCGTCATTTCTTCCAACATTTCTTTGTTAGAAAATACATGGAAACTCTATTATTGGTGTTACTACATCTCAATAAAACCTAGGAACCACTGGTGTAATATATTGAGATGTTTTCACTGATCGTTCATGTTATATTTCTAGATTATTGGCTAGGATCATCTCATATTCTCTGTCAGATACTTCCTCATCCTCCAAATGATCATCATAGGCATCACTCATCACACCCATATGTAGATCGGTTACAAAAATAGATGTTGTAGGAATATCTACATGTACTATCATCTGAAATCTTTATTATGCTCTATGTGTATTTTCTTCACTTGATCCAACTTGAACAACCCGATCAGATGTAAACTTTTACCCCTCAACAAATCCACCATCGTCTGATATGTTTTGTTCAATTTGAGTGGTATCTTCAATTGTACTAACATTAATATAAAATTCCATTGCACTAAGCCTTCCATTCTCTTGATATGTATCATAAGAAAACCTCAGATCTTCATCATTGACCAAATTATGATGCATGTACTATAGATTATCCTAGGTTTGAGGAAATTTATAAATAACAGATGATATACACTGATTCCCAATAAGCTTCAATCGATCGTGAATTTTACTGTTAACTACGTTCATTGTATCACATCCAGTAATATTTACTAATCGTGTAGGACCACAGATATATGATATCCCATGTTCATCGTCTATTATTTCACCTTCATGATATGCAAACGCATGAGCTATTTGGCCATATTTCTGAAACTATTATTTAAAAATAAATTTCATGTTAAATATATACACCAAAATTTCTTCAGATAAATCTAAAACCATCAAAATTTAAATATTATTATTTTGATTATAATTCATCTAATTAGTAGAGAACATATGAAACTGACAGTGAAAATGGGTAGTTGTGATGCAGAAGAGAACAGTTTATTAATATATTAAATACCAAAAAATAATATTTTATTAACAATGTAATATTATATTAATATATATATATGTTATACTATACTATACTATAGAATTGAAATTAACAAAGTAGTTAATTTCACTAAAAATATTAACTTACAATTAACTTACTAATTAATATATATATTTTACAATGCAATAATATATTAATTACAAAATTACTAATTAATTAACAAATAATATACTTTATACAATGCAATAATATATATATATATATATATTAATAACGATACAATGGTATAATAATAATATATTATTAGATTATTATAATAATATAGTAATGTATATTACAATAATAATTACAATGCAATATTATATTAATATATATATCATACACTATAATAGTATATTAATTTCAAAAACACTAATTAATTTACTAGTATATTTTATACAATTAAATAATATATACATATATACACATGCATAATAAAATGAAATAATTTGTATGAAAATATTAATGTAATATATATATATATATATTATATAATGCAATAATGAGCAAGTGAAATTTAATTAAAAACAACAAATTTACCAATTGATATTTAAATCAAATAACATTTTCATTTTTATTTTTAAAAATATTTAATTTATTATCAAATCTCAAATTGAATTATTTGATTTAATGTTTTTATCAATTGAAATTTAATACAAAACAGTTAATTTTGTTAACTTGAAATTAACTTACTAATTAACTTTTTTTTACAATGCAATAATATATTAATTAAAAAATTACTAATTAATTATCACATAATATATTTTATGCAATTCCATAACATATATATTAATTATAATAATAAATTAATATATATAGTATACAATGAAATAAATATATTAACTAAAAATTCACTAATTAATTTAGTAATGTATTTTATACAATTAAACAATATATATATATATCCAATAAAATTCAATAATTATTATGCAATAAAAATACTACAATATTATACAATTATCAACTAAATAATATAACACATTAACTAAGATTTTAAAAACTAATATCATAGTTACAATAAATATTATTTCAATAAATTACACCAAATATTAAATTAAAATTTAAAATATACTTGTTGGATCTACATGCTTCGTGAAAGGAGTAAATGGGGTACCGCGAATGGAGATTTGCGATATCGCGAATGGAATCTGAGGGGTTCACAATGGGATAAACCTTGTGCCAAGAGTTGTGGTAGAAGACAACGAATTCCCCATAGGTAACATTCATATTAGGGGGTGTTGTCAACCGGGTTCCATAAAATGGTTTCAAAGAACCAGATTTATGCTTCGTCGGGAAGTGGGATCTCGATTCAAGTATGTTGAACCAGAAGTTCAAGGATCCACCTTCATGGGTTGCATAAAATGGCTTCGAAAAACCAGATATATGCTTCATTAGGGAGTGGGATCTCAATTTGAGACTGTTGAATTTGAACTTTGATTTCGCGATAAGAGAAGAGAGGAGTATTTCGCGAAAGAGGACGATGAGGGGAAGAGCCAAAACTTCGTAGTAGGGGGTGTCGCTGACTGCAATTTATGAGATCCAAGGCCAAGCGGGGTTTTAAAGATGAGTAGAAGGCACTTTCTTATAGAGCGCCTTCTTCTTTAGATTTTCTAAGAAGGTGCTAATTAGAGATGAACCTTCGATTGAATATCTTCATAGAATGTGCTTTCCTAGAAAACGTATTTTTTTAAAATAAATGCAAAGAATGTGCTTTTCAAAATAGTTGTCACAAATCAACCCAGGATTTAATCTAACCTAACACCTGACCGGCCCATGGCATAGCCCAAAGGGCGTTCCCGATCCTCATGGGCTGGAAACTAGTGCCTTGGTATCAATAATACACTTTTGGGAATGATTTCACCCATGATAAGTAACCAAGAACAATACTCAAAATGAAACATCATACCAAGATCAATATCCATAACAAAAGAGATACAGTAATTTCAAGTTAAACATTTTACAAATTTAACCAAAACCAAAATACCAAAACGGGTAGGGAAACCAACTAAACCACAACTAAACATCTCCATGCAATAAGAGGGATATCACCCTCAATCCTCCTCCACCAACACCTGCAATGAGAGGAACACTAGCAACCAGATCCACCATTACCACCACATAACATATTTCCTTTACCTGGGTCAAACATAAAATAGTATACATACACCCAAGGGTTTATGTAGGGTGTGAGTTAATGCTCAGTAGGATGTCACCCAAAAAAATATTTCATGTCATAACATTAGAAGACAAATCAACATGCAACTTTTTAATAAAAAGATATTGAAAACATTTTTAATAAAACATTTTGAAGGAAAAAAATTTGAAGGAAAAAATTTTACAGAGAAGCTTGCTTTGAAATTAAAACAAAAGTAAGGTCCATCGTATGCCAACGGTGAGCACCACATCACAAGAGAGTACCACATCACGGGAAATCCCTATACGTGCAAGCACTAGTGGGACCCTAGGAACCTTGTATCTTAATGATAATGATATAGCTATCATGACCCACAATGTCCTCATGCACGAGCTACTATAGATGAATCTATCCAATGCTCTAGTGGTCTCTGATCATCATCATAGTTTAGTTAGTGTTATAGCGTCAATTATTCTAGCAGGAACCAGGTCTCGGCCCTGCTGATCCAACTAGTGTACTAGTCCTAGTCCACCTACCTTGATACCTAGGATTCCCTTTGTGCTCAATTTCATTTCTCACATCAGATAGATCACCACTTTAACATACACACATCAAACAATATTTTTTAAAGATAAACACATAAAGAATTATGAATATACAAGGAAACCACCATTTTTCATAAGAAAAACCTATTTCCAAATCCCTACGCACACTGAAGCCATTTGAAAACATGTTTCTCACCACTTACATATTTCATATAACATGTTTAAGAAACACATCAAGGAAGAACACATGAAACACAACCAATTTCATTTGGAAACCCATATTTCAACACATACACACCTCAAAACCTTTTGAAAACACATTTCACACCTTTTACACAAACTATAGAACACATTCACGAAGGAAAGAAAACATATCAAAATCATTTAATAATACTAAAGCATGGAACTACCTACCTCAAGATTAGAAACTTCTGGAAACCAGTGGGAAATCACAACCACACCTCAAGGGGACCCTACACTACCACAAAAATGGGTTTTCGCAATGCTAAAAAAACGCTGAGAAGGGGAGTACATTTATCAGTGCTAAAAAAATCATTGATAAAGGGGTACTTTTAACAATGCTAAAAATCACTTTTTTAAAAGTACTCCTTTATTAGTGCTTTTTTTAGCAGCGTTGATAAAGAGTGATCTTTATCAGTGCTTTTTTTACTAGCGTTGATAAAGAGTATATTTAAAATATATATAGATTTCATTAAAAATAAAATATAAATATATAAATATATTTATATTGATATAAATATATAAATATATTTATATTTATATAAATATAAATATATTTATATTTATATAAATATAAATATAATATATGTTTTTAAAATATGTTTTAGATAAGTATAAATAGACATTTACACTTAATATATAAGATATGCAGTGAAAATGACTTATAAAATATTATTAATTAATAATTTGCTAATTATCATTGAGTAATGGTCATTTAATAACAATTTGAAGACACAAAAAAACAAAAAATTAATAAAAGATCTAAAATAAGTTAAAAACATAACTCAAACTTCAAACAGCCATAACTTTTGATTCGGATGTCTGTTTGAGCTATACATCATATCAAATCGAAGTTTGCGATGATCTTTATGCGTTGGTCATAAAAAGGAGCCTTCTATCATATTTTTTTAGGCCAAAAAAGACCCATAAGGCCTCCAAAACCGAGTTTTTAGTCGGGATACCCAAATTTTTAAAAATTTGATGGAATTTCAACCTTGTTTCAGGGGGTCTTTTTGCCCTTTTTAGTGGTGAATGAACTTATTCTGAGAGATTACATTCATATTGATATTATGAATTTGAAATTTTTTCGTTTTTCACAATGTACTATTATTCATAATCAAATATATAACAATATATACATATTTTTTCTATATTCACACATAAAAAAATTAATTTTATAAATAAATAATTAAACTTATTTACATATAAAATATATTTCTCAATATATAAGTCTTATCTAAATAAAAAACTAATATCTATTTTATTTAAAATACAAATATATGAATATTTATATACCTATATAATGTGTGTGTGTGTGTTTGTATTAACAAACTGATATATATTAATATACAGATAAAAAAATATAACTAAATATATATAAATAGATAGATATAAATATATATTAATATACAAATAAATATATAGATATATAAATATAACTATACATGTATATATATATATATATTAATATAACTAAATATATATTTAAATATAAATATATATATCAATATACGAATAAATATAACTATATATATATAAATATATATATATATATCATTAAATTGATAGAAAAACAATATATAGGAGTGGTAAAGGGTCTAAGCACACAGTGGGAGGTCTCGAGTTCGAATCCTGAGGGAGGCAGGGGGGCGGTGGTGAAGGGTTGTGCTAGCACTATTAAGGGGGGGTGCTAGAATTGTTGTAATGTCCCGACCCGGCTCACATTTAAGACGGTGGCAAGACTGGTGGGTCACATGACCTCAAGAGCATCTTCCTAAACACTAGAGGCTGTCGACTAGCAGCGAGGGTCTTTCTCGTGTCCTTGGGGGAGACTATGCCCTAATAGGTAATAGGTAATATCACAGCAGAAGTAAACGACAAACAATGATAAATAGCGGAAGTATGTGAATGAATAAACTGTAGTAGAAGAAATATAAATAATCTAACTGAATAATAATCAAGTGTGGAAGCTCACAAAATAATTTCATTTCATGATGTCTATCTAAACTGAAAGTACAGAAAATAGAACTCAAGAATACTATCAACTAAAGAAAAGACACAAATAAAAAACTGCATCAAGAGAAAGGCTTGATCCTCTTCCCTAACCTCTATCCTAAGTGATGCGAAACAATCAAGCATCGGAAGTCGCATGCTTCCCTTTTTCAATACCTGCAAGCATGTAATCTTCTCAGTTATCAAAGATGCCCAAGCAGGGTGTGAGATAAAATCTCAGTAGGTCGGCACCCAAGGTGTTTAAAACTTTCCATTTCATACAATGATAAAATGTAGTGTGCCATTATATAACAATTTCAAGTAATTAATTATGTGTAATGGAATAAATAACTCGGACCAGGTTCCAAACGGAACCTATGCCTAATCACCTGCTTCAGCCTAAGCCAGAAGTCTGAAAGGTTACCTGTCAGCAGAATTCATATACACATATATATAAAACCTATAAAATCAAGTTAAAACAAGGAAGAGGTATACCCCAAGCTTTTTCTTTAACTTGGGGTCTAATTCAAGTGTCAACCAGGTGCGCTTCAACATACCAGAAGAACATTTAAAATCTCAAGAGGCTCAAATGGCATTAATATAAACCTTAAGTGCATCATTATTAAGGTTCAAGTTGAGAGTTGGAGTCTGATCCCATTATTAAGGAATCACTACGAAATATCCTTCAATTTTATCCAATACCACTGATCCCATCCAATCTAATCTTTAGAAAGACCAAGTATCACTCGAGGCATGGATTTACCATGATTCTATTCCGATATCGCAAAAAGGGGTCGATTTTCATCTAAGGATGGCTTATCCACATTGACAACAGATCCGTCTTAAACTGGTGTCACTCATAAGTATTAGAAATCCCGGGGATGTCTCGGTCAGGCAAAGCCAAAGAAACCACCCCCCGACGTGTAGTGGTAACAGTCAGGAACAGAGGGTCTAAGTGTGGCCCTTAATACAGGACCTGTAAGAACCTGAATCTTCTTTTCAGGTACGAATATTTCTTTTTGGTTGTTTTTGAGAAAAAGATGAGTTTCTAGAAATTTCAAGAGTACACGTTGTGTACTTTAAGTACACGTTGTGTACTCGGTTTTCGTGGGTGACTGTGTACTAACCGGGTAGTGGCCAATTACATGGTCGTGTGTGGTGACCTAGACACTGCCTAAAGCAGACTTCGGAAAAGCCAAGTACACATTGTGTACTTTTAAAATACACGTTGTGTACTTTCTTTTTTTCATTAAACAGGTCGGGGTCGCGTCTAATGGGAAAAAAATTCTTCTTCTTTGCATGTCTCGTCTGAGAGCATCCGTACGGCCGCAAATCTTCTCTGAGTCCCTGACTCACCGTCTGTTCTCCGAATAGACCACCGTCAATTGCGTTGGAATCGCATCGGTGAGTTATCCCTTCTTCTTGAACATCATCTCTTTATTTATCCTCTCTCTCAAGTTATCCTCAGTTGAACTTTTTAACATTTTTGTAGATCTAAAACGTTCTAGGGAGATTCAAGGCCTAAGACTCAAGTATATCGATCGTACAAAGATGAGGTAGGCATTTTTTGCCTTCTCGTAGATAGTACTTGAGTTATATGTGAAAAAGTTACCAATACCCTTGTTCAGGGTATTGTGTGTTTATGGTTATAGGCCTTTTTATTTGCCTGTTATGTTTAGTTTTTTTGGTTAGAGGTTAATTGTTGAGAATAGGGTTATCTTTGCTAAGCTATGGATGTTTTTCCCATGTTTTCTTGTTTTGACTGTTTGTTCTAGCCTTGCCTGTTAGGGTGCTTTTTTTCTTTCCATGCCTAGTATTGTTAGGGTGGAGTGATTATTACCTGACATGATATGATATGTTTTAGTTTTTTAACCAATTAGTTCTTGAAGTTTACTTTGGCTGCTAATTATCATTTGTGCATGATTTCTTTACACGGGGTTGCAGGAACCTAGTGTAGTGAGACCATAGGGGAAATTGACATTGAGGGATTTTTTAGAGTTTTTGTTATAATTATCACACTATGAGATCATAGGGGGGATTTACATTGAGTGATCCCTCATAGTGTCTATAGTTATGTTATGATACCACAGGAGGAATTGACGTTGAGTGTTTCCTCATAGTGTCTGTAGTTTACTGTTAAAAGACTATAGGTGGAATTAACAGTGAGTGCTTCCTCAGAGAGTCTTTGATCACACATGACTATAGGGGGAATTAATGGTGAGTGCTTCCTCAGAGAGTCTTTGGTATATCTTTCCTTGTATTTTGAACCAAAGGGATTAGGCTGTGAGAACTACCCAAAGGATTTCTTGTTTTTGTATTGGTTGATTAATTACTTAAAAGTAAATGTTTGTAAATGAAATAGTAAGATTGTTTACTTTTGAGTACTTCCTTGTTTACTGCTTCTTTTTGCTTATTACTTGTCATATATATTCACTGACTGTTAGGCACAGATCTTTGGGTGGTTGCCTACTGGAATTTGTCTCACACCCTGTTTGGGTCATTCTTTTGGGCCCAAACAGATTATATTGCTATAGGTATAGATAAGGGCAAGCGCCCTTCTACTTCAGGTACTTGATTATTATGAAGCTGAGGAGCATGGGACCAAGCTTAGGCTTGTGATGATTTGGAGTTGTTTACTTGATTTTCTTTTGTACTTTGGTTTAGTATTGTATTCCAGCATTTTGATTTGTTTGGATGCTTTCCTAGAAATATGTGTCATGCATCATTTATATATGTATGTGTTATCTAGTTGTTTATTACTTCTGTTGTTTACTGATTGCATGTTTTACTGCTTCTATTATTACTATCTATTTACTTTTGTTGTGTTACTCTGCCAATAAGGGCATAGTTTCCCCACTATCACACCCAAGTCCCTCGTTGCTAGTCGGCAGCCTCTGACGTTCGGGGAAATGCACTTGAGGCCATGTGACCAACCGGGTACAGGGAACCTTTGGGCGGCTCCCAGAACTAGGATGTTACAAAGTGGTATTAGTGGTATTATTTTCTTCTTGACTTACTGTTTGAATCCTATAGTCGGGGATAGGAAGGAATAGGTACTTGGTAATAAGTTGTACCCGGGAGTAGCTAACCCGTGTACAGGGAAAAGCCAATCTACCTCATTATTGCAATTTTTCTAGTTTTACAATTTTACAGTTGATTTGATTTCACCGTTGGGCTATTCACATGTTTTGTGTTGTTATTGTTGATATTATTAAGGTTCTATTTCTATTGAAACCTGATGAGATGAGGGTATGTCATCTCATGCATCATATAGGAACTTGTTATAAATCACATGTCATGCATTCTTACCATGCCATTTAGGTAGAATTAGTGATTTCATGTTGTTGTGATAGATGTTGTGCTAGATATTCATGTTGTTGTGATATATGCCTTGATAGAATACCTGCTTTTGATAGGGTATTTAATGTTATAAGGTTTTGTTTGAATGAACACTAAACTTTGATTCTTGAGGTGTTATGGGCCCACATGGATCGGAATTTGGTGGATCATTACATTGTTATGCATGTATATAACGTGTATAAGATGCCAAGATTTGATTCATGGGGATTATGGGCCCTCACGGATCGGAATTCGGCACCTTAATGTTCATTTCAGTGTTTTCTGGGTTCCAGAGTAGTTTTTGAGGCTTAATATCTGGAAAAACCTAGAATACACGGCGTGTAATGATGAATACATGTCATGTGTCCTTATGTTCGGGAAGGAACTGTTTTTCTTAAGTACACATCATGGACTGTATGTATATGCCATGTAGTCTCAAACCGTGTCACTGGCTATGTGGGCAGAGACACGGGGTTGGGAAATCTTTGGGGGAACACGCTGTGTATCAGTTGTACACATTGTGTTGTGTAGACCATGTGTCCACCTATGTGACTAACGACATGGATGGATAAAACTTAGGTTATACACATTGTGTCAAGCTTGAACATTTCGTGTAGTGTAACCCTTGTATCTGACCGTGTAACGAACAACACGGTGTGGTGGAATCTTTCTAGTACACGTTGTGTCTGGAACAAACACGCTGTGTAGAGTCAACCGTGAAACCGGCCGTGTTACTAACAACACGGGTTAGTGAAGTTCATCCAGTACATGTCATGTCTAGAATTAACATGTCGTGTAGTCTAGTTCTAGGAGAACCGTGTGGCTTAGCCGTGTAGAAGAACTCAGTCAGGGGAAGATGATCCAAGTACATGTCGTGTGTTAGGACAACATGTTGTGTGTATGGGGTGTTACATGATCTGGGTTGGCATAAGTATACACCTATGTGAAGGCTTAAGGGAACATGTCGTATAGGAATTATACACGCTGTGTATCTATGTTTTGAAAAACTTGAATGCTTTCTTTATCTTGTTCCTTTCTTACACTTCTAAGTTTCATTCCTTGTTAATCTTGATCTAAGGTGTGAGCTTGACCTTACAGAGTCATACCACCGAGACGTCCTCCGGTTTTCTTCTAGTTACAGGGTAGTGATCAGACACCGGATATGGTTGATCAGGGACTACCAGTAGATCCTCCAGTTGTGCCAGTCTTGGCACCAGCCATCATTCTGGACACAAGTTCTGATGCATAGTTCTGAGAGGGCTTTATAAGGTTTATGCAGACCTTCCATGGAGTACCGCATCTTGCCCTATTGATGGCCGAACTAACGCGGGTCTTTCAGCAGCAGAATCCTCCCACTTTCTTAGGGGATGGAGGACCCCAAGCTATAGAGTCATGGCTATAAGCCATGCTGATGATCTTCGAGCATCTGTAGACACCTCCAAATAGGAGGGTGAAACTCTCTACTTGTATGATTCAAGACTCCGCCAAGAGATGGTGGGATGTGATCTCACAGGCGGGACTCTAGTAGGTTATGGTGTGGGATGAGTTTCAGCATACCTTCTATGACTACTTCTACCTAGATACTTTCAGGGCTAATCAAGCCTGCGAGTTCATGAGTTTGGAGCATGGTACTCTTTCAGTCATGGAGTATTCTTCTTGCTTCACAGAGCTGCAACACTTTACACCCTTTATAGGGGGAGATGAGTTATTCCTTGTACGGAAGTTTGAGTATGGTCTCGGGTAGGATATTCGGGCTCAGGTGAACATCTTTAGGTTGACTTCTATATCTTCTATAGTTAACCAGGCACTGATCACGGAGCACAAACTGGGGGATTCTGGAGCTGTGATCTAGGGTGGTTCTGCATCCAAAGTTAGTGCTTCTCTATCTGATAGCAGAAAGCACCGCAAGGAGTCTACATGTGGAGATCTGAGTAGGTGGTATGCACCTTCAAGTAGCCAGGTGGTATGCTACTAGTACGAGAAGGTCAGGCATAATAGGACACATTGCCTGAGAGACCCAGTGGAGTGTCAATATTGCGGAAAGATGGTCCATCTTCAATGCTTCTGTCAGATATTCTCAACATCAGCTAGTGACAGAGGTTCTTCTATGACTCCGCGTTCAGGAGAAGCAACACCAGTTTCTCATCAGTCAGTGAATTGGAGTTCTTTTGGCTATTTAGGCCGAGGCGGAGGTTGTGGCCGTGGTATCCAATCTCCAAGCGTTCAGTGACAATAGGGTGGATCTGCTCAGAGTGGTCAGGTAGGGTCACAGGGTTGCGGTGTAGGTCAGACTTTTGTAGTGGAGCAGACCCAGCAGGAGAAGGATCTTGGACCCTCTATAGTTTGAGGTACGATCCTAGTTGCCTCAGTTTTAGCTTCTGCTCTTTTCGATACAAGGTCTCCCCATAGCTTTATATCTATTGTTGTTGTGGAGAGCCTTAGGCTTTTTATCTTTTCTTCTGTTGATTTCTTGACACTAGACACTTCATTGGGAACTATAACGGCTAGTGTATGTCAGTGCAAGGAGTGTCCTCTTGAGGTTGGTGGGTGTCACTTCTTATGGGATCTCTATATCTTAGAGATGATAGGCTATGACGTCATTCTCATAATGGACTGGTTAGTTCCCTTCTGAGATGTTGTCAACTACTATCATCGTAGGGTCAGTTTCACATCACCAGAGAACATATCGTTTCTTCATAAGGACAAATGGGATGTCCAGGCGAGCAGAGCAGGACTCGATTATCATGGTCTGGGAGAATTTACAGCTTATATTTTTATTCTATATCTGGATGACCAGGGGACTTCCCATATGTACTTTCCTCCAGTGGTGGATCATTTCAGGGACATCTTTCCAGAGGACTTTTTAGGTTTTCCTCCAGAGCGAGAGGTGGACTTTTCTATTAAGCTTGTGTCAGGAGCGGCACTGGTGTCCATTACTCCTTATAGGATGGATACACTAGAGTTACGGGAGCTCAATAAGTAGTTGGAGGAGTTGCAGGCAAAGGGTTTCAACTGACCCAATACTTCTCCTTGGGGTTCGCATGTCTTGTTCGTGAAGAAGGCGGACGATACCCTCAGACTTTGTGTGGATTATCGGAAGCTGAACCAGTTGACGGTCAAGAACCGATATCCCTTGCCAAGGATTGATGATCTCTTTGATCAGCTCTGAGGATCTCGGGTGTTCTCGAAGATTGACTTGAGATCTGGTTATTATCAGTTGCGCGTTAGACCATCAGATATACCTATTACAGCCTTTTAGAGCAAGTATGGTCTATACGAGTATGTGGTTATGTCGTTCGGTCTCACGAACGACCTGTAGTTTTCATGGAACTAATGAACCGAGTGTTACATCCATATTTGGATTCTTTCATAGTGGTCTTCATGGAAAATATCTTGGTGTACTCTCACACTTGACACAACCATACCACACATCTTGAGATCATTTTGAGTACACTGAGAGAGCATCAGTTATATCCTAAGCTCTCAAAATGCCACTTTTAGATGGACCAGATTCACTTCTTGGGTCATGTTATCTCAAATACAAGAGTATTAGTAGATCCAGAGAAAGTGATAATAGTAGTTTCCTGGGAGAAGCCAAAGAACGTCTTTGAGGTACAAAGTTTTCTAGGGTTGGCTGGTTACTACAATCGTTTCATATAGGACTTTTAATACTTAGCGGCGCCACTGACGGGACTGACTAAGAAGGGTATGAAGTACTTGTGGTCAGATTCTTGTAAGTCATCCTTTTAGGAGCTGAAAGGGAGGTTGACTTCAGCACCGATACTAGTATTTCCAGAGTCGTTCAAGAGCTATACTGTGTACTGTGATACATTAGGTATCGAGCTGGGATCTGTGATTATGCAGGGAGAAGGAGTCGTTGCATTTGGGTCTCGGTGGTTGAGGCCACATAAGAAGAACTACCCGACGCACGATCTCAAGTTGGATGATATTGTTCATGCTTTACGCTGTTGAAGACACTACCTTCTGGGAGAGTATTTTGTGGTTTTCACTGACCACAAAAGTCTCAAGTACATCTTCACTTAGTTTGACCTAAATTTGAGACAGCGAAGGTGGGTTGAGTACCTTCAGTCTTTTGACTTTGAACTTGCTTATACACCTGGGAAAGGCAATGTTGTGGCTGATACATTGAGAAAGAGGACTCAAATACAGGTAGTTTAGGAGGATATTAGTGAGTGGAATCTTATGGCTATGTTCTCTAAGATGCATTTGGAGGTGCATGACAGAGAGGGGAAGACATTTCTTTCTTCTGTAGTTGTTACCTCTACTCTACTTGATCAAGTGCGAATGAGGCAGTTATCAGATTATGAAGGTTTAGTCCTATGGAAGAGTGTGTCAGGAGAGGACCCTATTTTTGTATGGACTATAGTAAAGGTTGAGATCTTTCATTTTCATGGACATGTGTGGGTTCCAAAATACATATCTGAGGAGAAGATGCGGGACTTTCATTCCTTAGTTTGGGAAGTTCAACCTGGTGTCACCAAGATGTATCGAGATCTGCACCGTCAATATTGGTGGCCAGGTATGAAGAGAGATATTGATGGTTTTTTCATGAAGTGTTCCACCTGTCAGAAGATGAAGGCGGATCACCAGTGACCAGCAGGGCTTTTGCAGCAGTTACCTATTTCCGAGTGGAAATGGAATGATGTCGCGAGGGATTTCGTGACAGGTTTTCCGAGGTCACCTCGAGGGAATGATGTAGTTTGGGTTGTCATTGACAGACTCATGAAGATTGCTCACTTCTTACCAATCAAGGAGACCTTCAGTGTTAATGATCTATGATGGTTGTACATCTACATGGGGTTCCACACTCCATTGTTTCTGACAGGGATGCCTATTTTACTTCTCGGGTCTAGCAGGGACTTCAGAGGGATTTGGGGACACAGGTACTTCTGAGTACAGCTTACCATCCCTAGACAGATGGACAGTCTGAGCGTACAATTTAGGTTCTTGAGGATATTCTTCAAGAATGCATCCTATATTTTGGAGGTTCTTGGGAGAAACACATACCTCTTTTGGAGTTTTCCTACAATAATAGTTTTCAAGAAACTATTCAGGTGTCACCTTATGAGGCCTTTTATGGTAGGTCATGTTGATCACCCTTATGCTGGCTGGAGGCAAGAGAGGTAGCTATGCTGGGACCTTGTCTTGTCCAGGAGACCACGGAGTAGATAGAGTTGATTTGGAAGAGGATAGCTATTTCACAGTCACGATAGAAGTCTTATGTTGATCGACGAAGATGACCTCTAGAGTTCGAGGTCGGAGATCAGGTTTTCTTGCGTGTCACACTAAGGTTGGGACATAGGAGGATTAGGAGATAGGGTAAGATTTTATTGAGATGCGTCAGTCCATTTGAGGTATTAGAGATAGTTGGGATGGTTGCCTATCGGTTGCAATTACCACAGAGGTATCGATCTATGCGTGGTGTCTTCCACGTTTCTCATCTCTGACATTAATTTTCAAACCCATATCATATTTTCCAACCTGAGGAGGTTGAGCTCGAGGTGGATGCCTCATTCGAGGAGCATACTATCTAGATTGTTGATCGAAGTGCGAAGGTTCTCTATGGTCGGTCTGTTCCTCTAATACGAGTGCTATGGTAGCATGGGCGAGTACAGGACAAGACTTAGGAGAGGGAGGCTGATGTATGATCGCAGTGGCTGGAACTGTTCGGGGATTCTTCTTCTACACCGCCTTGCTAGGGAAATTTGGGGATGAATTTTTTTAAGGGGGGAAGTTTGTAAGAACCTAGATCTTCTTTTTAGGTACGAATCTTGCTTTCTGTTTGTTTTTGAAAAAGAGATGAGTTTCTAGAAATTTCAAGAGTACACGTCGTGTACTTTAAGTACACGTCATGTACTCGGTTACTGCAGGTGACCGTGTACTGGCCAGGTAGCGGCCGAGTACATGGCTGTGTGTGGTTTCCTAAAGACCACCTAAATCAGAGGTCAAAAAAGGCAAGTAAATGCCATGTACTTTTAAAATACACACCGTGTACTTTCTTTTTTTCATTAAACGGACCGAGGTCAGGTCTAATGGGCAGAACGTTCTTCTTCTTCACTCGTCTTGTCCGAGAGCATTCGTACAGCTGCGGATCTTCTCTAAGCCCCTGAATCGTCGTCTGTTCTCCGAATTGACCGTTATCGATTGTGTTGAAATCGCATCAGTGAGTTCTCCCTTCTTCTTGAACATCATCTCTTGATTTATCTTCTCTCTCAAGTTATCCTCAGTTAAATGTTTTTAACGTTTTTGTAGATTTATGGTGTTCTAGGGAAATTCAAGGCCTGAGACTCAATTATATTGATCGTGCAATGCCAAGGTAGGTGGTTTGTGCCTTCCCATAGATAGTCCTTGAGTTATATGTGCAAAAGTTCCCAATACCCTTGTTCTTGGTATTGTGTGTTTATGGTTCTAGCCATTTTTATTTTCCCATTATGCCTAGTTTTTTTGGTTAGAGGTTAATTGTTGAGAATAGGGTTATCTTTGCTAAGCTATGGATGTTTTTCCCATGTTTGCTTGTTTTGACCATTTGGTCTATCCTTTCCTGTTAGGTTGCTGCTTTGCTTTCCATGCCTAGTATTGTTAGGGTGTAGTGATTATTACCTAACATGATATGATATGTTTTAGTTGTTTAAACAAGTAGTTCTTGAGGTTTACTTTGGTTGCTGATTATTGTTTGTGCACGATTGCTTTACACAGGGCTGCAGGAACCTAGTGTAGTGAGACCATAGGAGAAATTGATATTAAGGGCTTTCCCAGAGTGTATGTTATAATTATCACACTGTGAGACCATAGGGGGTATTAACGTTGAGTGCTCCCTCAGAGTGTCTATAGTTACATTACGAGACCATGGGAGGAATTGACGGTGAGTGCTTCCTTAGAGTGTCTGTATTTTACCACTAAAAGACTATAGGGGGAATTGATGGTGAGTGTTTCTTCAGAGAGTCTTTGGTATATCTTTCCTTGTATTGTGAACCAGAGGGGTTAGACTGTGAGAACTACCCAGAGGGTTGCTTGTTTTTGTGTTGGTTAATTAATTACTTAAAAGTAAATGTTTGTGAATAAAACTATAGGATTGTTTACTTTTGAGTACTTCATTGTTTACTACTTCTTTTTGTTTATTACCTTCTATATATATTCACTGACTGTTAGAAATGGATATTTGGGTGGTTGCCTACTGGGATTTGTCTCACACCCTGTTTGGGTCATGCTTTTGGGCCCAAATAGATTATATTGTTGTAGGTATATATAAGGGAAAGCAACCTTCTACTTCAGGTACTTGATTGTTGTGGAGCTGGGGAGCATGGGACCAAACTGAGCCTTGGGATGTTGTGGAGTTGTTTACTTGATTTTCTTTTGTAATTTGGTTTAGTACTGTATTCCAGTATTGTGATTTGTTTGGCTTCCTTCCTAGACATATGTGTCATGCATCATTTATATATGTGTGTGTGCTCCAGTTGTTTATTACTTTCGTTGTTTATTGATTTCATATTTTATTGCTTCCGTTATTGCTATCTGTTTACTTCTGCTATGTTACTCTGAAAATGAGGGCATAGTTTCTCCACTATCACACTCAAGGCCCTCACTACTAGTCGGCAGCCTCTAGCATTCGGAGAAATGTGCTTGAGGTCATGTGACCAACCGGGTACGGGGCACCTCTGGGCGGCTCCCGGAACTGGGACGTTACAGGGCCCACTAATAAAACACTAATTTTTTGAATATTTTATTAATAATAAATGAAATAATCTCCTCAAATTATGATAAATATGTTAATTTATAGAATATTTGGGATTAGATCATTCATTTGAAAATTAGATTGAAATTCCAGTTTTACCCTTTTAAAATTCACTGTAGTTTTTTCGGAATAAATATTGTTATGTAAAATATTTTGACCTAAAATTTTGTAAATGTGTTTCTGACTTAATGTGCTACAAATTTTATTTAGGACATGGGATCTGGATTGTGAATTTGAGTGGAGTAAATGGGCCATGAAGACAAAGTTGGACTGAACTATCCAGATTGGACATCACTTCACCATTTGGGTTGTATCTTCTTCATACAGACTTGGATTGAGCCCAAATTTTTAGGGAAGCTCTATGACATGATTATTAACAAATAATCATAAGATAAGTCCAGCTAATTAATGTGTTTTCGAGGTAAACTATTAGGTTCAAGTGGGATTAAACAATTTGGACGAATTTCTCTTTAACAATTAAAAATATTTTGTAACCCTAGCCCTCCCCAACTCTATTTAAAGGATTTTTTCACTCTTTGGGAGATCTGGTCGAGGCTTTGAGAAGGTGTTTATGAAAGGTTGTCTCTTGGGAACCCTTCAAAACTCTTGTAAGAAGTAATGCCTTGTGCAAACATCTCTTCCAAAAAAGGCTCTCCTCTCCCACCTCCACTTTGTTTTTCTTTGTTCTTATGCTTGTAACGTGAATTTTCTTCAATAAATATTCTGTATTTTTCTCTTTTAATCTTCTTATTTTTCTTTTTGGGATGGAATATAATAGTGGAGACAAGATTTGGTGTTCCCCTTTCAAACCATTGCTTATAAAAAACGTCTCCACGGTGACAACTCCGCCCATGGAAGAGTGATTTATTTCATAGTTGATCTAATCCATTATCCCTTAATTAATTTATTTTTAATCCATAAACATATTGTAATTAATAAATTGTGATCAATTAATTGAGTTTTAATTTCTAAGTTACTCAATCTACTTTCACTTGACCGCGTGGTCGGGCTTGTGTAAATCGTGTGAGTGAAACCTCAATCGCAAAATCTAATCACTTTGGGATAGAATTGTAGGGTTCAAGTCTCATACCTAAAAAAAATAATTCTCAAATGTAGGGAGGATATTATTCCCTAATTTACCACTGACCAAAAGTTGGATTTTGGATCACAATCAAAGCAGGGTGCTGCGATTGAAGGTCCCGAAGTTAACATAGGGCTCATTTTCACAAATATTTGTGGTTGTGTTAATTTCCATAGGGTTCATATGTTAAAAAGGTTAGGGGGTCATAATTTAATAAATTATAATTATATGGGATAATGATAAATGAATGGTGAAGTGGTTTTATTAGACCAATTGTGTCTTCTCATATAAGTGTTTCTAAATAAATTGTCTCTTGATTGTTGCTTCTCATTTTCTTGTTTAATTTACTGTTTGAAAAGTCACAAAACAAACCCCCCATATTTATTTTCATTTGTTTTGAACTATTTAAATAATTACTTCAAGCCTATTAATAGTTGTTTAATTCACTTCCTCCTTGAGAGAATGACCTAGGTCAGCCATTGTGTTGCACTTAGTAAAATCACAAATAATTATTTTGAGAGCATGTGCGAAAAAGATCATCAAATTGGCATCGTTTCAAGGGAGTAAAGTGTTTTATTCAACCAATTTTAGGTAATTTATTTATTATTATTTTTTATTTTGTTTCTCTTATTCTCCTCCCTTTTATTTTTCATTCTTTTTTCCCCACCTCTTCTTTTTCAGACCATCAATTTAAACTGCATTTAATGATATTGGTTTCTAATTATTTTCATTTATCTATTTTCTATGATTTATGAAATGATCCCATCCTGAGGATATCCTTGATCTAGACCCCAAGATTGAGTGCAACCTTAGGGCTTGAATTATTCAATCTCGGTCTATGGGAAATGTCTACATTTACCCAACTGGGGAATTCCTCTACTCCAGGAATTTTGAAATTGGAAACTCTTCTAAAACAAATATAAAACAATATAAAATGGCTGAAAATGAAAAAATGAACTCAATAGGAGTATTAGATAGTTGGTTTCATGTGATATTAATTATCAACCTACATGCATTGCATATCCAACTCTTAAATCATTATTTGAACTAAAATTTGGGTTAATTCATCTTCTTCCAAAATTTCATGGCTTATCTGGTGAGGATCCAAACAAACATTTAAAATAATTCAATGTAGTATATTCAACAATGAAACCAAGAAATGTCTCTAAAGATTAAATAAAACTTAGAGCATTCTCATTCTCAATTGATGGGACTACTAAGGATTGGATGTATTATTTACAACCTGAAGATGTAACATGTTGGAACAATTTGAAATATCTTTTCTTGTAGATATATTTCCAGTATCAAGGACCAAATCCATCTAAAAGGAGATCTCAGGGATCAATCAAGCACAAGGGGGGTCAATGTATGAGTACTGGGAGTGATTCAAGAAGTTGTGTGCAAGCTTCCCACATCACTAAATCAGTGATAAACTCCTCATACAATACTTATATGAAGGACTCGCACCTATGGAGAGGAGCATGGTGGATGCCATAGCTAGAGGAGCATTGGTCGATAAGACACCAACAACCGCACGTGAATTAATTGACAAGATAGCCCAAAACTTCCAATAATTTGGTGATAGAGGTACACCGCATGTCAGGAGAGTACATCAAGTAAGTCCTTCTCTTGAGAGTCATTTAATTGATACCAAGTTGGAAGAATTGACCACTATGGTGAGGCAGATCACTTTGGCTCAAAAGATATCCCAACCCACTCCTGTGAGACCTTGTGACATTTTCACTGAGACAATCCACCCAACTGATAGTTTCCCCCAACTACAAGAGTCAGAGGATTGTGTAGTGGTATTCCCTAGGAGACCATATCAGCAACAACAATAGCCACATCCCCAAAAGAAGTTTGATTCAATTTCACCAGCATACAAACAAGGGTGTAAGGATCAATCAGACATGAGGTACGGCTCTGGACAATAATAAAGGCCCCCTTTTCAACAAAACTTCCAATAGCCTCCACCTTACCAACAGGGTTTCCAACAACCCCAAAGTAAATTTGAAGCTCAAGTATAAACAAGTCAACAACAAGGGAACTCTCAACCAAAGGTAGATTCTAACACTGATGACCTTTTGAAGCAAATTGTTCTTAATCAATATAATTAGTTGAAGAGTCAAGGATCGGAGCTAAGGGAGTTGAAGACACAAATGAGCCAGATTTCTACTTCCCTCCATGAACTGGTAAGTAAGAACTCTAGAAATCTTTCTTTCCAACCTACTCCAAATCCCAAGAGGAATGTCAGTGCCATCACATTGAGAAGTGGAAAGAAAACAACTAATATATCTTCACCTATCATTCCATTGGGATTCACCTCAACTCCAGATAATCCCCATTCAAAACCGGTTGATGAGAAACTCAAGGAGAAAGATAAAGTTAAGCAAAAGATTAATGATGTTCCTCCTAAACCCCTTCCTTTTCAAAACCGGGTTTTTCAAACCAAGAATATGGCTGAAGGGGAAATGCAAAAAAGAATTTTTGGATACATTCAAGCATGTAGAGATCAATATTCCTCTAATTGAAGACGTCAAGAAAATCCCAAGGTATGAGAAATTATTAAAATAACTTTGTACCAATCAGAGAGGGATCAAGGGAAATGAGAGGATCAACCTTGGAAGGAATGTGTCAGCACTCATTACACAAACTCAAGTAATGCCAACAAAGTGAAAGGATCCAAGGACATTCACCATCCCATGCAACATAGGGGATTTACACTTTTCTGATGCTTTATATGATTTAGAAGCTTCTATAAATGTAATTACTCACTCTGTATTCTCTTCTTTGTAGTTTGGTGAGTTGAAACTGATGAGAGTAGTGGTGCAGTTGGCAAATAGAGTTACATCATATCCAGCAGGAGTCCTTGAGGATGTACTTGTCTGGGTAAGAGACATGATCTTTCCAGCAGACTTCTACATTCTTAAAATGGAGGACAGTCAGGTAAGTTCACGTGCTCCCATTATCTTAGGTAGGCCCTTCCTCAAAACTGCAAAAACTATCATAAATTTCAATTAGGGTACACTTTCCATGGACTTTGGAGATGAATTTGTGATATTTAATGTTATGGATTCCATGAAGTACCCCTCAGAGAACCATTATGCTTTTGTTATCTCCCATTTTGAACCACCAAATAAAAACCCCATGGATTTTGATTGTCCTGTTCTTAGGGAGATTATGAGTATTGGTTCTAGTTTGATGTCTAAGAGTACTTGCACACCTATTTATAATGCACAAGACTCTCTTAGATTTGATTTTGAAATGGAATCATATTCTGATTTTGATCATGTGAAATCTGATTATCACATGGATATTGAGTATGCTGATGGATTTGATGCTTTATTCTATGATTTTGATGATGTATATTCTGATAATAATGTTCATTGTGAACATATTTTAGTTCCTTCAATTTCTCCATCCATACATCGCCCCCCTACATTGGAACTCAATCCATTTCCACCAAATCTCAAATACTCATACTTGTTAAGTGGTGAGAAATTACTTGTTATAATTGATAACAATATCCCTTTTGAACATGAAGAAAATATTTTGAATCTTTTGAGGGAGAACATCAGGGCAATAGGGTGGACCTCGGATGACATATCAGGTATTAGACCCTCTATTTTCATGCAAAGGATTATTTTGGAGGATGGGGTTAAACTGGTTAGGAAACCACAAAGGAGACTCAATCCATTACTTTTGGAGGCTGTTAAAAAAGAGGTTGAAAATTTGCTTGAGGCAGGTATAATCTATCCCATTTCAGATTCTCAGTGGTTGAGTCCTATTCAGGTTGTACCGAAGAAAAGTGGTGTTACTATTGTTAAAAATGATAAAGAGGAGTTAGTTCCAATGAGGGTGCAAAACAGTTGGCGTGTGTGCATTGATTATAGGAAACTATATCAATCCACTCGCAAGGACCATTTCTCCCTCCCATTTATTGATCAAATGCTCAAGAGACTAGCTGAGAAGACACATTATTGTCTCTTGGATGGATTTTCTAGATATTTTTAGGTTCCTATAGCTCTGTAGGATCAGAATAAGACTACATTCACCTGTCCCTTTGGCACATTTTCCTATCAGAGGATGTCATTTGGACTTTGCAACGCCCTAGGTACCTTCCAGAGATGCATGGTGAGTATTTTTTCTGATTTTATTAAGACCAACATAGAGGTATTTATGGATGATTTTACAGTGTATGGATCCACATTTGATGAATGTCTAAGTAGTTTGGGAAAGGTTTTGAATCGTTGTATTGAGAATAATCTGGTCTTGAACTTTGAAAAGTGTCATTTCATGGTAGAGCATGGGATTATCTTAGGGCATGTAGTGTCAAAACATGGGATATAGGTTGATAGATCTAAGGTAGATATTATTTCATCCTTATCATATCCTAATGTGTGCGTGATGTTAGATATTTCCTAGGTAATTTAGGATTTTATCGGCACTTCATCAAAGATTTTAGTAAGATTGCTCTTCCTATGTCATGATTACTTCAAAAGGATTCTGATTTTGTGTTTGATAATTCTTGTAGGACTTCCTTTGATGAGATAAAGAATTGTCTGACCACTCCACCAATCATACATCCCCCATAGTGGGAGATTTCTTTTGAGCTTATATGTGACACCTCCAACTTCGCAGTTGGAGCTGTCTTATTGATCGTACCACGATTCACTGTTTTATTCCACCCTTACACCGCAGTTTTAAACTAGTTTTGTAATGAATATACAAAATATAATAATAAATTGCACTTAATGTTTGAATAAATCAATTAATGGTAATAAATATTATAATGGGAAATGTTACTTGTTTTTATTGTTTCAATGTAGGTGGAGGTGATTTGGAGGGTCTTTGATGAAGTGGAAGAAAAATGGGCCAAAGTTGCATGGATCCATGGATATCTGTCCACCTTTTTGCATAGTACACGAAATCCGTGCATCCAAATGAGCTGAAATTTTGTGGGTCTGTCCAAAACTTAATAGTATACATTTCATATTCAGGAACACAATGATGATTCGGCTTCTATGGGGCCCATCCGAACTGATCTGTCCAAGACACCGAATTTGGACCAAGTCAAATGCGGTGTTTTGTATTTTATCAATATCTTGAGATGTAGTTGTCCAAATGGTGCCAAACTTTCGGTGGAGATATTCAAGAGGTAGGTATTCAACTTTTCTATTTTCTCCAAAGCGAGATAAGACTGTATGAAGGCCGAAACTCGTGGTACAAGTGGATTGAAGAAATCTGTGTGCCTAAACCACCTTCCAATTTTCCTATAAAATGGCACCTTGGGATCCCCATTTGAAAGTTCGGCCAAGAGGCAAGGTGCTGACATTTTGGAGTCCCCAAGGAGTCTTATCAACATCCCTAGAGGTTCTGGAGGATATGGGAAGTTCTACCCCAACATCTTTCTCTTCCTCCTCTCCCATGGGTTTCTAAACCCCTTGTGATCACCCGGGGAGGAATGTGATGTACATCCCGAGCTTCATGTTTGTAATATTTGAATGATCTTTTAAATTCCAGATTTTTGTATGTTTTTCATCATCCTATATTCTTATTTTATTGAGTTACGTACTGGTATGTCATGCTCAACTCATATGATCATGTTTGGGGGTACCCATTCATGTGATGTTTCACACACCGTTCACCACTTTCTTTCCCCCTTTCAATTGCGGTGTTTGTGTGGTTTATATTGGTAAATTGAACTCATACAAGTACTGTCAAGGCCATGTACATTTATTTCATGGTATCACAAAGAAATAACATACAAATCTGGACAGTGCATCGAGTTTTTCGTGAGTTGCCTTGGTGAGTTTTGGTTATGAAGTCAAACACAATTCATTCAATCATCGGCGGTGTCCGGTGAATCATTGTGTGTTTTTGACTGAACCCTAGGAGGTATCCCAGTATAAACTCAGTAACATTCTAGTTATAGGGGTTACAAACCAGGGATTAAAATATCATAACCTTATATCATGAAGTGATGAAGGATAAACATCATACGAGTACCCCGGGTTGATCACGCTTAATTAATTCTGTTAATCTCTAATTTGTTTTATAGCTTCTATTTTATATTGTCATATTTAATAATCAAACCCAAGTATTATAAAACCCCATTTCCCTTTTTAATTTCATAATCAGAACCAAATTTTAGAATTAATGATCTAAGGCTCTGTCGAGAGACGACCTAGGGTTGCTGCTATACTGCAGAAATTCTAGTCAAAATTAAACAACTAATTTGACGCGTTCGACAACGCAGTAAAATTTTGGCGCCATTTCCAGGGATCCAAGATCATTTTTTTTCTTTATTTTATTTTATTTATTTATTTTACTTCTTAATTATTACTCCTTTAAATACCCCACCCCCATTTGATTGTTTTTTGTTTTGGGGTTTGTCTTTATTTTTGGTTTTTTTTTGTGTGTTCTTTATCTCTCTCTCTCTCTCTCTTATTCCACATATCCCTCTCTAATTCTATAGTATAAAATTATATTCTTCTTTCACCCTTATTAAGTTTCTCTTTTATCCATCTTAAATAAAAAAAAACACAACAAACAATCAATCAATCAAACTGGACATCATTGTTGCATGACAAGATCTGGTAAAGGAACACTGCTTGAATTTGATCCTGAAATTGAAAAGTCACTTCACACACAAATCAAGGCATCTAGAGAAGGTCAATAAAGTAACATTGTGGAACCCCATTTAGAACCTCAAGTGGTTCTAAACCAACCCAAAATTGAACCCAATCAAACCCAAGAAAACATGGCTGAAAATAATCGAATTTTAAAAGAACTTACTACACCTGATGTGGAGTACCAACCTGCATACATCCAATATCCTGAGGAAGCATCCAACTTTGAGCTTAGATCAGGTCTCATCCACCTTCTTCCAAAATTCCACGGTCTTCCCGGAGAGGACCCTCACAAACATATAAAAGAGTTTCAAATAGTGTGCTCCACCATGAAACCCCAAAATGTGTCTGAGGACCTCGTTAAGTTTAGGGCCTTCCATTTCTCCCTTGATGGTGTAGCCAAAGATTGGATATACTATTTGCCTTCCACAATTGGGGGCTGTAATGACCTAAAAAGACTTTTTCTAGAGAAGTTCTTCCCTGCCTCCCGAACTGCATCAATTAGGAAAGAAATCTGTGGAATTAGGCAATCGCAAGGAGAGACCCTTCATGAATACTGGGAGAGATTCAAAAGACTTTGCTCAAGCTGCCCCCACCACCAGATTAGTGAACAAATTTTAATTCAATACTTCTATGAGGGACTTATCCCCGTGGATTGTGGAATGATTGATGGTGCGGCTGGTGGTGCCCTAGTTGACAAAACTCCTTCTGCCGCTCGTGACTTAATAGCCAACATGGCTCAAAATGCACAACAATTTGGTACACGAGCTATTGCACTAACCCTAGGAGTTCATGAGGTAAGTCATTCAGCCCTATAACAAAAGGTAGATACTAAACTTGATGAGATGCATACCCTTCTAAGGCAATTAGCTCAAGCACAAGGTAACTCACTCTCTACTTCTATTCCATTACATTGTGGGGTTTGTTCTGATAACACTCATTTTTCTGACTAGTGCCCACAACTTCAAGATTCATCTGAGTCCTGTGTAGCTGTGTTCCCAGGGCGTCCATTCCAACAAGCGCCTCCCTTCAATCAAGAACAATTCAGGCCAAATCAAAATCCAGGGTGGCAAGCACAACCCCAATACCGACAAGGAGGAAACTCAAGCTACCCAAACCAAAATTGGTATCAACAAGGCCAAGGTATGAAACCTTCTTATCCTTCAACTTCTCAAAACAATCATCCTCCTCCTCCTCCCAAATCTGAACCAAGCCTCGAGGACATGGTGAAACAAATGGCAACCCAGAACCTTCAGTTCCAACAGACCACACAATCAGCTATTCAAGACCTACGAACCCAAGTGGGGCAATTGGAAAACACCATCGGTGAGCTTAATATGCAAGGTTCTGGACAACTACCATCCCAACCCATTGCCAATCCAAAGGACAAAGGTAATGTATGTGCAGTTACACTTCTTAGTGGTAAAGAAGTTTCTCCTTATACTGATTCTACATAGTAGGTATGTCCCCCTCATGAAAACTCTCTTTCCCAACCCTCAAAAACTTCATGTAAAGAAAAACAAGACAAAAATGGTAATCGAATAGTCATTGATGATTCAAATGAACAATCCATTCCTCTTCCTTTCCCTCAAAGACTCTATAAATCTAAGAAAAACTTTGATAATGATATTGACAATGAAATAATGGATACATTTAAAAAAGTTCAAGTTAATATTCCATTGTTGGATGCAGTCAAGCAAATTCCCCGTTATGCCAAATTTCTTAAAGAGCTTTGCACACATCGACGAAGGCTGAAGGGGAATGAGAGAGTCAACCTGGGAAGGAATGTCTCGGCCTTGATTCAACCAGCAATGCCAACCAAATGCAAGGATCCCAACACATTCACCATACCTTGTACCATAGGGGAGACCTTCTTTTCTGATGCTATGCTAGATTTAGGTGCTTCCATTAATGTAATGCCTCACGCCGTGTACACTTCTTTACAGTTTGGAGAGCTTCAACCAACAGGAATTGTTGTGCAACTTGCCAACCGGAGTACAACACATCCAAAAGGAGTGATTGAGGATGTCCTTGTTAGAGTGAATAATCTCATATTCCCCGCTGATTTCTACATTCTGGAGATGGAAGATACCTGAACCCAAGGACATGCCCCTCTCATACTTGGGAGTCCATTCCTAAAAACAGCAAAGACGATCATCAACATTCATAATGGTACGATGTCCATGGAATTCGGAGCAGAAAAGGTAAGTTTTAACATCCTTGAGGCTATGAAACACCCCGTTGAAGAGCACTCCACTCTTCCTATCTATTCGATGGAAGTGCTCTCAAACGATGCACACACACACAATTCTCTCCTCAACCCAAACTCTGATTATTTTTTGTTTTCTTCACCCTTGGATGATTTGAGTTTTGGTTCTTCTTTTGAATGTTGTGTGGGTTCAGAAAAATGTAAATTTTGTGCTTTAATAGATGAGTGTGTTTATTCTGAGGTACCCATGACTATTGATGATTCTGCAAATCTCATTTCAATAGATTCTCTTTCCTTTGAGAATAAACATGAGCATATAGATAGTTTCATGGACCTCACTCCCCCTAAATCCCCTCCCTCAATCCAGAAACAACTGGTGTTTGAACATAAACAACTTCCTTCTAATTTAAAATATGCATATCTTGAGGGTATTGACCAATTGCCCGTCATTATTGCCAATAACCTCTCTCCACAACAGGAATTGAAACTGCTCAAACTTTTGAGAGAGTGTAAAAAGGCAATAGAATGGACATTGTCTGATATTCCTAGGATTATCCCATTTATTTGTATGCACCATATACTTTTGGATGATGAGGCTAAGCCCGTAAGACAATCTCAACGCCGGTTGAATCCCAATCTCCTTGAAGTGGTAAAATTGGAAGTCAGTAAATTACTTGCTGCAGGGATCATTTATCCTATATCTAATAGAAAATGGGTTAGTTCAGTACAAATTGTGCCTAAAAAAACAGGAATAATAGTTGTGTCAAATGAAAGGAATGAATTGGTTCCAATGCGTGTGCAAAACAGTTGGTGAGTCTGTATTGACTACCGTCGACTGAATCAAGCCACGCGGAAGGACCACTTTACTTTACCTTTCATTGACCAAATGTTAGAACGATTGGCTGGTAAGTCCCATTATTGTTTCCTTGATGGCTATTCGGGTTATTTCCAAATTCATATATCCCCTGAGGATCAAGAAAAGACAACATTTACCTGTCCATTTAGCACATTTTCATAAAGAAGGATGTCATTCGGTCTATGTAATGCTCCTGGTACTTTTCAACGATGTATGCTGAGTATTTTTTCTGATTATCTTGAGAGTTGTATGGAAGTCTTTATGGATGATTTCACGGTTTATGGTTCTTATTTTGATGATTGTTTGGAAAACCTAGGTTATGTCCTCCACCGCTGCATTGAAAAAGATCTTGTTTTAAATTATGAAAAATGTCATTTCATGGTTGAGCGGGGGATAGTTCTTGGGCATATCATTTCAAATAAGGGAATTCAGGTTGATAAATCTAAAATTGAATTAATTTCATCCCTTCCATATCCAAAATGTGTTCGTGAGGTGCGGTCATTCTTGGGTCATGCTGGTTTTTACCGCCGATTCATTAAAGACTTTAGTAAGATTGCACTTCCCTTATCTCGGTTGTTACAAAAGGATTCTGAATTTGTTTTTGATAAAAATTGTGAGGATGCATTAAATTCACTAAAAAAGAGTCTCACATCACCTCCCATAATCCAACCACCAAGGTGGGATCTCCCCTTCGAGCTTATGTGTGATGCCTCTAACTTTGCAGTTGGGGCAGTTTTATCACAAAGGGTTGAAAAGGCTCCTCATGTCATTGCGTATGCCTCGCGTACCCTTGACCCTGCCCGGGTAAACTACACAACCACAGAAAAAGAACTCCTTTATATTGTGTTTTCCTTGGAAAAATTCCGTTCATATCTTCTTGGGTCAAAAGTGATTGTGTTTTCTGACCATGCTGCCCTTCGTTTCCTCCTAAAGAAACCTGAAGCCAAGCCCCGCCTCATTCGGTGGATGCTCCTCCTCCAAGAGTTTGACCTTGAGATTAGAGATAAGAGAGGAGTGTAGAATTTTGTAGCTGACCACATTAGTAGGATTTCCCCACCATTGGACCATCATGTTGACTCACCCCTACCCATTGGAGAATTCTTCCCTCATGAGAACCTTTGTGATGTTGTGGACCTTACCCCCTGGTATGCGGACATTGTGAATTTTCTAGCAACATCTAGGGTCCCCACTGATTTTAGCACTTCACAATCCCAGAGACTTAAACATGAATCTCGATGGTACATTTGGGATGACCCATAATTGTGGAGAATTTGTAGTGACCAGGTTGTTCTTAGGTGTGTCCCTGACCATGAGTTCACCTCTGTTTTGACCTTCTGCCACACCTTGGCATGTGGGGTCCACTTTGGCTCTCAACGTACAGCTCGAAAGGTCCTTGACTCAGGATTATATTGGCCAACATTTTATATAGATGCCCATAGGTTTTGTAAATCATGTACTCGATGTCAATTCACAGGGAATATCTCCAAGAGGAATGAAATGCCCCAACAGCCCATGTTATTTTGTGAGATCTTCGATGCATGGGGCATTGACTTCATGGGGCCATTTCCAAATTCATTTGGCTTTGTGTACATCTTATTGGATGTTGACTATGTATCTAAATGGGTGGAAGCAAAGGCCACCAGGATCGATGACTCTCGAGTGGTTGTTGATTTTGTGAGGTCCTAGATTTTCAGTAGGTTTGGTCTACCAAGATTCATCATTAGTGATCAGGGTTCACATTTTTGCAATCGTGACATGAAAAACTTGCTTCGTAAGTATGGGGTTATTCATAAAGTATCCACTTCATATCATCCCCAAACTAACGGACAAGAATAAATTTCAAATCGGGAAGTTAAGCGAATCTTGGAGAAAACGGTACAACCCAATAGGAAAGATTGGAGTTTGCGCTTGGTTGATGCACTTTGGGCGTACCGTACTGCTTTTAAAACACCGATCGGAATGTAACCATATAGGATTGTATTTGGAAAATCTTGTCACCTCCTGGTGGAGGTAGAACACCGTGCATATTGGGCTGTTAAACATTGTAATATGAACCTTTCAGATGCAGGTGAGGAAAGAATGCTGCAGATTCAAGATTTGGAAGAAATTCGACGTGATGCATATGAAAACTCCCGAATCTATAAAGAGAAGACAAAGGCTATTCATGATAGCATGATTCACCAGTAGAAGTTCCATATTGGTGAGAAGGTCCTCATGTACAATTCCAGGCTTAAGCTCCACCCAGGTAAGCTTCGTTCCCGATGGCTCGGTCCTTATACTGTTACTAATGTTTACCCTTTTGGTGCAATACAGGTTTTGCATGAGAAGAGTGGATGAAGTCTTACCGTCAATGGGCAGTGACTTAAACACTTCTATGAGGATTTTCCAAAGAATCCAGTGGAGGAAATCCACCTTATCGACACATCATACCAATAAAACACACCAAGTTTTATCCTTCCTTCTCACATTTTCAATTATTTCAGTGAGGACACTGCACATTCTAGGTGTGGGGGGTGGATACATTCCTGGGTTAGTTAGGATTTTTCATATTTTTCTCCTTTTGTTTTCTCTTTCTGGCCTTCTTTATGGTATTTTTATTTTTCCCCATCAACAATTTAGAAATTCCATGATGTGGCGACCATAATGTGGGGAAAGTAAAAATACCATAACGAATGCTAGAAAGAGAAAGTGTATGAGTTTACCATCAAGGAGTGATTTTTAGTGAATTGGTTTTCTGTCAATGATATAAATGGTTGTATCTATGTGAAACCTTTGAGATGATTGTTGCCCTTTGTGTGAGTAGTTTTTTAGAAAACTGTGTCACTAATATCTCCACAAATTTTTTTTCACCAAACCACAAAGCGTGATTATTTCTCACTTAATATAAGGTAAATATATGTTGGGTTAATATTTTTCAGCTTTAAATGATATTTCCATACGTTCGTTCCTTATCCGATCTGTTTCATTATTGTACCAGATTGACCTATGCGTGTGTACCTAATGTTCGACTGTTTTACGCCCTCAAAAAAAATTGTTGTGTCTTGGGCAGGTCAAAAACCACTCTTCCTCAACCTTTGATCTTGTTATAACTATTTCAACTAGTGTCGTGAGGAGATCAAACAAGGGTTGAGAGATGAGTGTGAGATTTGTTCCAATTGCAACTTCAAAAAAAAATATAATAAATGAGGGGAGTGGTGAATTGTGAAACATATGGGGATATCTAGGTCGGGAGCTTATGGTTTGACTTCTGGGAATGCTTAAATGAGTGGGTCTTGAAATATGATTGCAAAGGATGTAGGACAGGTTCGGTGACAAAATCATTTAAGCTGAAAAATGTTAAAATAACATATATTTATTGGATAGCAAGTGGAAAGAATAGCATGGAATGGTTTTCACACACACACATGGAGATTTAGTGTCATTGTTTACTTCTGAATTCCTTTCTCAATTGGGTATTTTGAATCTTTTTGAATTTCTCTATGATATGATTTATGAGACATCTTTTTCTATTTTCACTAAGAAGAACTCCTTGGTGTGGTTCGTGCATTGATAACTTTACTTTAAATAAAATTTCCTCAAATGATAAATATTCAGGATGTTGGCAATATATAAATATATGAATCATTGTATTTGGATATGTGACTTTGCTCAGGAGTGCAAATGTTTAGGTGTGGGGGTGTGATCGAACCACGATTCACTGTTTTATTTCACCCTTACACCGCAGTTTTAAACTAGTTTTGTAATGAATATTCCAAATATAATAATAAATTACACTTCATGTTTGAATAAATCAATTAATGGTAATAAATATTATAATGGGAAATGTTACTTGTTTTTATTGTTTCAATGTAGGTGGAGGTGATTTGGAGGGCCTTTGATGAAGTGGAAGAAAAATGGGCCAAAGTTGCATGGATCCATGGACATCTGTCCACTGTTTTGTATAGTACACGAACCCCGTGCATCCAAATGGGCTTCAATTTTGTGGGCCTGTCCAAAACTTAATAGGCTACATTTCCTATTAAGGAACTCAATGCTGATTCGGCTTCTATGGGGCCCATCCAAACTTATCTGTCCAAGACAACGAATTTGGACCAAGTCAAATGTGGTGTTCTGTATTTTATTATAATATCTTGAGCTGTAGTTGTCCAAATGGTGCCAAACTTTCGGTGAAGATAGTAAAGAGCTAGGGATACAACTTTTATATTTTCTTCAAAGCGAGATAAGACTGTATGAAGGCCGAAACTCATGGTACAAGTGGATTGAAGAAATCTATGTGCCTAAACCACCTTCCAATTTTCCTATAAAATTGAACCTTGGGCTCCCCATTTGTAAGTTTGGCCAAGAGGAAAGGTGCTGCCATTTTGGAGTCCCCAAGGAGTCTTCTCAACATCCCTAGAGGTTCTGTAGGCTATGGGAAGTTCTACACCAACATCTTTCTCTTCCTCATCTCCCATGGGTTTCTAAACCCCTTGTGATCACCCGGGGAGGAATGTGATGTAAATCCCGAGCTTCATGTTTGTAATATTTGAATGATCTTTTAAATTCCAGATTGTTGTGTTGTTTTTCATCATCCTCTATTCTTATTTTATTGATTTATGTACTGGTATGTCATGCTCAACTCATATGATCATGTTTGGGGGTACCCATTCATGTGATGTTTCACACACCGTTCACCACTTTCTTTCCCCCTTTCAATTGCGGTGTTTGTGTGGTTTATATTGGTAAATTGAACTCACACAAGTACTGTCAAGGCCATGTACATTTATGTCATGGTATCACAAAGAAATAACATACAAATCTGGATAGTTCATCGAGTTTTTCGTGTGTTGCCTTGGTGAGTTTTGGTTATGAAGTCAAACACAATTCATTCAATCATCGGCGGTGTCCGGTGAATCATTGTGTGTTTTTGACTGAACCCTAGGAGGTATCCTAGTATAAACTCGGTACCATTCTAGTTATAGGTGTTACAAACCAGGTATTAAAAGATCATAACCTTATATCATGAAGCGATGAAGGATAAACATCATACGAGTACCCCGGGTTGATCACGCTTAATTAATTCTGTTAATCTCTACTTTGTTTTATAGCTTCTATTTTCTATTGTCATCTTTAATCATCAAACCCAAGTATTATAAAACCCCATTTCCCTTTTTTAATTTCATAATCAGAACCACATTTTAGAATTAATTATCTAAGGCTCCGTCGAGATACGACCTAGGGTTGCTGCTATACTGCAGAAATTCTAGTCAAAATTAAACAACTAATTTGACGCGTTCGACAACGCGGTCAAATTTTGGCGCCGTTTCCATGAAGCCAAGATCATTTTTTTTCTTTATTTTATTTTATTTATTTATTTTACTTCTTAATTATTACTCCTTTAAATACCTCACCCCCATTTGATTGTTTTTTGTTTTGGGTTTTGTCTTTATTTTTGGTTGTTTTTTTTGGTGTGTTCTTTATCTCTCTCTCTCTCTCTCTCTTATTCCACATCTCCCTCTCTAATTCTATAGTATAAAAATATATTCTTCTTTCACCCTTATTAAGTTTCTCTTTTATCCATCTTAAATCAAAAAAAAACACAACAAATAATCAATCAATCAAACTGGACATCATTGTTGCATGACAAGATCTGGTAAAGGAACACTACTTGAATTTGATCCTGAAATTGAAAAGTCACTTCACACACAAATCAAGTCATCTAGAGAAGTTCAATAAAGTAACATTGTGGAACCCCATTTAGAACCTCAATTGGTTCTAAACCAACCCAAAATTGAACCCAATCAAACCCAAGAAAACATGGCTGCAAATAATCGAACTTTAAAAGAACTTACTACCCCTGATGTGGAGTACCAACCTGCGTACATCCAATATCCTGAGGAAGCAGCCAACTTTGATCTTAGATCAGGTCTCATCCACCTTCTTCCAAAATTCCACGGTCTTCCCGGAGAGGACCCTCACAAACATCTAAAAGAGTTTCACATAGTGTGCTCCACCATGAAACCCCAAAATGTGTCTGAGGACCTCATTAAGTTTAGGGCCTTCCCTTTCTCCCTTGATGGTGTAGCCAAAGATTGGATATACTATTTGCCTTCCACAATTGGGGGCTGGAATGACCTAAAAATACTTTTTCTAGAGAAGTTCTTCCCTGCCTCCAGAACTGCATCAATTAGGAAAGAAATCTGTGGAATTAGGCAATCGCAAGGAGAGACCCTTCATGAATACTGGGAGAGATTCAAAAGACTTTTCTCAAGCTGCCCCCACCACCATATTAGTGAACAACTTTTAATTCAATACTTCTATGAGGGACTTATCCCCATGGATCATGGAATGATTTATGTTGCAGCTGGTGGTACCCTAGTTGACAAAACTCCTTCTGCCGCTCGTGACTTAATAGACAACATGGCTCAAAATGCACAACAATTTGGCACACGAGCTATTGAACCAACCCGAGGAGTTCATGAGGTAAGTCATTCAGCCCTAGAACAAAAGGTAGATACTAAACTTGATGAGATGCATACCCTTCTAAGGCAATTAGCTCAAGCACAAGGTAACTCGCTCTCTACTTCTATTCCATTACATTGTGGGATTTGTTCTGATAACACTCATTTTTCTGACCAGTGCCCACAACTTCAAGATTCATCTGAGTCCTGTGAAGTTGTGTTCTCAGGGCATCCATTCCAACAAGCGCCTCCCTTCAAGCAAGAACAATTCAGGCCAAATCAAAATCCAGGGTGGCAAGCACAACCCCAATACCGACAAGGAGGAAACTCAAGCTACCCAAAGAAAAATTGGTATCAACAAGGCCAAGGTATGAAACCTTATTATCCTTCAACTTCTCAAAACAATCATCCTCCTCCTCCTCCCAAATCTGAACCAAGCCTCGAGGAATTGGTGAAACAAATGGCAACCCAGAACCTTCAGTTCCAACAGACCACACAATCAGTTATTCAAGACCTACGAACCCAAGTGGGGCAATTGGCAAACACCATCGGTGAGCTTAAGATGCAAGGTTCTAGACAACTACCATCCCAACCCATTGCCAATCCAAAGGACAAAGTTAATGTATGTGCAGTTACACTTCGTAGTGGTAAAGAAGTTTCTCCTTCTACTGATTCTACACAGCAGGTATGTCCCCCTCATGAAAACTCTCTTTCGCAACCCTCAAAAACTTCATGTAAAGAAAAACAAGACAAAAATGGTAATCGAATAGTCATTGATGATTCAAATGAACAATCCATTCCTCTTCCTTTCCCTCAAAGACTCTCTAAATATAAGAAAAACTTTCATAATGATATTGACAATGAAATAATGGATACATTTAAAAAAGTTCAAGTTAATATTCCATTGTTGGATGCAGTCAAGCAAATTCCTCGTTATGCCAAATTTCTTAAAGAGCTTTGCACCCATCGACGAAGGCTGAAGGGGAATGAGAGAGTCAACTTGGGAAGGAATGTCTCGGCCTTGATTCAACCAACAATGCCAACCAAATGCAAGGATCCCGGCACATTCACCATACCTTGTACCATAGGGGAGACCTTCTTTTCTGATGCTATGCTAGATTTAGGTGCTTCCATTAATGTAATGCCTCACTCCGTGTACACTTCTTTACAGTTTGGAGAGCTTCAACCAACAGGAATTGTTGTGCAACTTGCCAACCAGAGTACAACACATCCAAAAGGAGTGATTGAGGATGTCCTTGTTAGAGTGAATAATCTCATCTTCCCCGCTGATTTCTACATTCTGGAGATGGAAGATACCTGAACCCAAGGACATGCCCCTCTCATACTTGGGAGTCCATTCCTAAAAACAGCAAAGACGATCATCAATGTTCATAATGGTACGATGTCCATGGAATTCGGAGCAGAAAAGGTAAGTTTTAACATCCTTGAGGCTATGAAACACCCCGTTGAAGAGCACTCCACTCTTCCTGTCTATTCGATAGAAGTGCTCTCAAACGATGCACACACACACAATTCTCTCCTCAACCCAAACTCTGATTATTTTTTGTTTTCTTCACCCTTGGATGATTTGAGTTTTGGTTCTTCTTTTGAATGTTGTGTGGGTTCATAAAAATGTAAATTTTGTGCTTTAATTGATGAGTGTGTTTATTCTGAGGTACCCATGACTATTGATGATTCTGCAAATCTCATTTCAATAGATTCTCTTTCCTTTGAGAATAAACATGAGCAGATATATAGTTTCATGGACCTCACTCCCCCTAAATCCCCTCCCTCAATCCAGAAACAACTGGTGTTTGAACTTAAAAAACTTCCTTCTAATTTAAAATATGCATATCTTGAGGGTATTGACCAATTGCCCGTCATTATTGCCAATAACCTCTCTCCACAACAGGAATTGAAACTGCTCAAACTTTTGAGAGAGTGCAAAAAGGCAATAGAATGGACATTGTCTGATATTCCTAGGATTATCCCATTTATTTGTATGCACCATATACTTTTGGATGATGAGGCTAAGCCCGTAAGACAATCTCAACGCCGGTTGAATCCCAATCTCCTTGAAGTGGTAAAATTGGAAGTCAGTAAATTACTTGCTGCAGGGATCATTTATCCTATATCTAATGGCAAATGGGTTAGTTCAGTACAAATTTTGCCTAAAAAAACAGGAATAATAGTTGTGTCAAATGAAAGGAATGAATTGGTTCCAATGCGTGTGCAAAACAGTTGGCGAGTCTGTATTGACTACCGTCGACTGAATCAAGCCACGCGGAAGGACCACTTTACTTTACCTTTCATTGACCAAATGTTAGAACGATTGGCTGGTAAGTCCCATTATTGTTTCCTTGATGGCTATTCGGGTTATTTCCAAATTCATATATCCCCTGAGGATCAAAAAAAGACAACATTTACCTGTCCATTTAGCACATTTTCATACAGAAGGATGTCATTCGGTCTATGTAATGCTCCTGGTACTTTTCAGCGATGTATGTTGAGTATTTTTTATGATTACCTTGAGAGTTGTATGGAAGTCTTTATGGATGATTTCACGGTTTATGGTTCTTATTTTGATGATTGTTTGGAAAACCTAGGTTCTGTCCTCCACCGCTGCATTGAAAAAGATATTGTTTTAAATTATGAAAAATGTCATTTCATGGTTGAGCGGGGGATAGTTCTTGGGCATATCATTTCAAATAAGGGAATTCGGGTTGATAAATCTAAAATTGAATTAATTTCATCCCTTCCATATCCAAAATGTGTTCGTGAGGTGCGGTCATTCTTGGGTCATGCTGGTTTTTACCGCCGATTCATTAAAGACTTTAGTAAGATCACACTTCCCTTATCTCGGTTGTTACAAAAGGATTCTGAATTTGTTTTTGATAAAAATTGTGAGGATGCATTAAATTAACTAAAAAAGAGTCTCACATCACCTCCCATAATCCAACCACCAAGGTGGGATCTCCCCTTCGAGATTATGTGTGATGCCTCTAACTTTGCAGTTGGGGCAGTTTTATCACAAAGGGTTGAAAAGGCTCCTCATGTCATTGCGTATGCCTCGCGTACCCTTGACCCTGCCCGGGTAAACTACACAACCACAGAAAAAGAACTCCTTTATATTGTGTTTTCCTTGGAAAAATTCCATTCATATCTTCTTGGGTCAAAAGTGATTGTGTTTTCTGACCATGCTGCACTTCGTTTCCTCCTAAAGAAACCTGAAGCCAAGCCCCGCCTCATTCGGTGGATGCTCCTCCTCCAAGAGTTTGACCTTGAGATTAGAGATAAGAGAGGAGTGTAGAATTTTGTAGCTGACCACATTAGTAGGATTTCCCCACCATTGGACCATCATGTTGACTCACCCCTACCCATTGGAGAATTCTTCCCTCATGAGAACCTTTGTGATGTTGTGGACCTTACCCCCTGGTATGCGGACATTGTGAATTTTCTAGCAACATCTAGGGTCCCCACTGATTTTAGCACTTCACAATCCGAGAGAATTAAACATGAATCTCGATGGTACATTTGGGATGACCCATAATTGTGGAGAATTTGTAGTGACCAGGTTGTTCGTAGGTGTGTCCCTAACCATGAGTTCACCTCTGTTTTGACCTTCTGCCACACCTTGGCATGTGGGGGCCACTTTGGCTCTCAACGTACATCTCAAAAGGTCCTTGACTCAGGATTATATTGGCCAACATTGTATAGAGATGCCCATAGGTTTTGTAAATCATGTACTCGATGTCAATTCACTGGGAATATATCCAAGAGGAATGAAATGCCCCAACAGCCCATGTTATTTTGTGAGATCTTCGATGCATGGGGCATTGACTTAATGGGGCCTTTTTCAAATTCATTTGTCTTTGTGTACATCTTATTGGCTGTTGACTATGTATCTAAATGGGTAGAAGCAAAGGCCACCAGGACCGATGACTCTCGAGTGGTTGTTGATTTTGTGAGGTCCCAGATTTTCAGTAGGTTTGGTCTACCAAGATTCATCATTAGTGATCAGGGTTCACATTTTTGAAATCGTAACATGAAAAACTTGCTTCGTAAGTATGGGGTTGTTCATAAATTCTTCACTTCATATCATCCCCAAACTAACAGACAAGAAGAAATTTCAAATTGGGAAGTTAAGCGAATCTTGGAGAAAACGGTACAACCCAATAGGAAAGATTGGAGATTGTGCTTGGATGATGCACTTTGGGAATACCGTACTGCTTTTAAAACACCGATCGGAATGTCACCATATAGGATTATGTTTGGAAAATCTTGTCACCTCCCGGTGGAGGTAGAACACCGTGCATATTGGGCTGTTAAATAATGTAATATGAACCTTTCAGATGCAGGTGAGGAAAGAAAGCTGCAGATTCATGAGTTGGAAGAAATTCGACGTGATGCATATGACAACTCTCGAATCTATAAAGAGAAGACAAAGGCTATTCATGATAGCATGATTCACCAGCAGAAGTTTCATATTGGTGAGAAGGTCCTCATGTACAATTCCAGGATTAAGCTCCACCCAGGTAAGCTTTGTTCCCAATGGCTCGGTCCTTATACTGTTACTAATGTTTACCCTTTTGGTGCAATACAGGTTTTGCATGAGAAGAGTGGAAGAAGTCTTACCGTCAATGGGCAGTGACTTAAACACTTCTATGAGGATTTTCCAAAGAATCTGGTGGTGGAAATCCACCTTATCGACGCATCATACCAATAAAACACACTAAGTTTTATCCTTCCTTCTCACATTTTCAATTATTTCAGTGAGGACACTGCACATTCTAGGTGTGGGGGTGGATACATTCCTGGGTTAGTTAGGATTTTTCATATTTTTCTCCTTTTGTTTTCTCTTTATGGCCTTCTTTATGGTATTTTTATTTTTCCCCATCAACAATTTTGAAATTCCATGATGTGGCGACCATAAAGTGGGGAAAGTAAAAATACCATAATGAAGGCTAGAAAGAGAAAGTGTATGAGTTTACCATCAAGGAGTGATTTTTAGTGAATTGGTTTTCTGTCAATGATATAAATGGTTGTATCTATGTGAAACCTTTGAGATGATTGTTGCCCTTTGTGTGAGTAGTTTTTTGGAAAACTGTGTCACTAATATCTCCACAAAATTTTTTTCACCAAACCACAAAGTGTGATTATTTCTCACTTAATATAAGGTAAATATATGTTGGGTTAATATTTTTTAGCTTTAAATGATATTTCCATATGTTCGTTCCTTATCTGATCTATTTCATTACTGTACCAGATTGACATACGCGTGTGTACCTAATGTCCGACTGTTGTACGCCCTCAAAAAAAAAATGTTGTGTCTTGGGAAGGTCAAAAACCACTTTTCCTCAACCTTTGATCTTGTTATAACTATTTCAATTAGTTTCGTGAGGAGATCAAACAAGGGTTGAGAGATGAGTGTGAGATTTGTTCCAATTGCAACTTCAAAAAAAATATAATAAATGAGGGGAGTGATGAAATGTGCAACATATGGGGATATCTAGGTTGGGAGCTTATGGTTTGACTTATGGGAATTCTTAAATGAGTGGGTCTTGAAATATGATTGCAAAGGATGTAGGACAGGTTCGGTGACAAAATCATTTAAGCTAAAAAATATTAAAATAACATATATTTATTGGATAGCAAGTGGAAAGAATAGCATGGAATGTTTTCACACACACACATGGAGATTTAGTGTCATTGTTTACTTCTGAATTCCTTTCTCAATTGGGTATTATGAATCTTTTTGAATTTCGCTATGATATGATTTATGAGACATCTTTTTCGATTTTCACTAGGAAGAACTCCTTGGAGTGGTTCGTGCATTGATAACTTTACTTTAAATAAAATTTCCTCAAATGATAAATATTCAGGATGTTGGCAATATATATATATATATATGAATCATTGTATTTGGATATGTGACTTTTCTCAGGAGTGCAAATGTTTAGGTGTGGGGGTGTGATCGTACCACGATTCACTGTTTTATTCCACCCTTACACCACAGTTTTAAACTAGTTTTGTAATGAATATTCCAAATATAATAATAAATTACACTTCATGTTTGAATAAATAAATTAATGGTAATAAATATTATAATGGGAAATGTTAGTTGTTTTTATTGTTTCAATGTAGGTGGAGGTGATTTGGAGGGCCTTTGATGAAGTGGAAGAAAAATGGGCCAAAGTTGCATGGATCCATGGACATCTGTCCACTGTTTTGCATTGTACACGAAATCCGTGAATCCAAATGGGCTGAAATTTTGTGTTCCTGTCCAAAACTTTATAATATACATTTCATATTAAGGAAACCAATGCTGATTAGGCTTATATGGGGCCCATCTAAACTGATCTGTCCAAGACACCGAATTTGGACCAAGTCAAATGTGGTGTTCTGTATTTTATCAATATCTTGAGCTGTAGTTGTCCAAAGGGTGTCAAACATTCGGTGGAGATATTAAAGAGGTAGGGCTCCAATTTTTATATTTTCTCCAAAGCGAGATAAGACTGTATGAAGGCCGAAACTCGTGGTACAAGTGGATTAAAGAAATCTGTGTGCCTAAACCACCTTCCAATTTTCCTATAAAATGGCACCTTGGGCTCCCCATTTGAAAGTTCGGCCAAGAGGCAAGGTGCTTACATTTTGGAGTCCCCAAGGAGTCTTCTCAACATACCTAGAGGTTCTGTAGTCTATGGGAAGTTCTACCCCAACATCTTTCTCTTCCTCCTCTCCCATGGGTTTCTAAACCCCTTGTGATCACCCGGGGAGGAATGTGATGTACATCCCGAGCTTCATGTTTGTAATATTTGAATGATATTTTAAATTCCAGATTGTTGTGTTGTTTTTCATCATCCTCTATTCTTATTTTATTGAGTTATGTACTAGTATGTCATGCTCAAATCATATGATCATGTTTGGGGGTACCAATTCAAGTGATGTTTCACACACCGTTCACCACTTTCTTTCCCCCTTTCAATTGCGGTGTTTGTGTGGTTTATATTGGTAAATTGAACTCACACAAGTACTATCAAGGCCATGTACATTTATGTCATGGTATCACAAAGAAATAACATACAAATCTGGACAGTTCATCGAGTTTTTCGTGTGTTGCCTTGGTGAGTTTTGGTTATGAAGTCAAACACAATTCATTCAATCATCGGCGGTGTCCGGTGAATCATTGTGTGTTTTTGACTGAACCCTAGGAGGTATCCTAGTATAAACTCAGTAACATTATAGTTATAGGTGTTACAAACCAGGTATTAAAAGATCATAACCTTATATCATGAAGCGATGAAGGATAAACATCATACGAGTACCCCGGGTTGATCACGCTTAATTAATTCTGTTAATCTCTACTTTGTTTTATAGCTTCTATTTTCTATTGTCGTCTTTAATAATCAAACCCAAGTATTATAAAACCCAATTTCCCTTTTTTAATTTCATAATCAGAACCACATTTTAGAATTAATGATCTAAGGCTCCGTCGAGAGACGACCTAGGGTTGCTGCTATACTGCAGAAATTCTAGTCAAAATTAAACAACTAATTTGATGCGTTCGACAACGCGGTCAAATTTTGGCGCCGTTTCCGTGGAGCCAAGATCATTTTTTTTCTTTATTTTATTTTATTTATTTATTTTACTTCTTAATTATTACTCCTTTAAATACCCCACCCCCATTTTATTGTTTTTTGTTTTGGGTTTTGTCTTTATTTTTGGTTGTTTTTTTTGGTGTGTTCTTTATCTCTCTCTCTCTCTCTCTCTTCTTCTACATCTCCCTCTCTAATTCTATAGTATAAAATTCTATTCTTCTTTCACCCTTATTAAGTTTCTCTTTTATCCATCTTAAATCAAAAAAAAACACAACAAACAATCAATCAATCAAACTGGACATCATTGTTGCATGACAAGATCTGGTAAAGGAACACTACTTGAATTTGATCCTGAAATTGAAAAGTCACTTCACACACAAATCAAGTCATCTAGAGAAGTTCAATCAAGTAACATTGTGGAACCCCATTTAGAACCTCAATTGGTTCTAAACCAACCCAAAATTGAACCCAATCAAACCCAAGAAAACATGGCTGCAAATAATCGAACTTTAAAAGAACTTACTACCCCTGATGTGGAGTACTAACCTGCGTACATCCAATATCCTGAGGAAGCAGCCAACTTTGATCTTAGATCAGGTCTCATCCACCTTCTTCCAAAATTCCACGGTCTTCCCGGAGAGGACCCTCACAAACATCTAAAAGAGTTTCACATAGTGTGCTCCACCATGAAACCCCAAAATGTGTCTGAGGACCTCATTAAGTTTAGGGCCTTCCCTTTCTCCCTTGATGGTGTAGCCAAAGATTGGATATACTATTTGCCTTCCACAATTGGGGGCTGGAATGACCTAAAAAGACTTTTTCTAGAGAAGTTCTTCCCTGCCTCCAGAACTGCATCAATTAGGAAAGAAATCTGTGGAATTAGGCAATCGCAAGGAGAGACCCTACATGAATACTGGGAGAGATTCAAAAGACTTTGTTCAAGCTGCCCCCACCACCAGATTAGTGAACAACTTTTAATTCAATACTTCTATGAGGGACTTATCCCCATGGATCATGGAATGATTGATGTTGCGGCTGGTGGTTCCCTAGTTGACAAAACTCCTTCTACCGCTCGTGACTTAATAGCCAACATGGCTCAAAATGCACAAAAATTTGGTACACGAGCTATTGCACCAACCCGAGGAGTTCATGAGGTAAGTCATTCATCCCTAGAACAAAAGGTAGATACTAAACTTGATGAGATGCATACCCTTCTAAGGCAATTAGCTCAAGCACAAGGTAACTCACTCTCTACTTCTATTCCATTACATTGTGGGATTTGTTCTGATAACACTTGTTTTTCTGACCAGTGCCCACAACATCAAGATTCATCTGAGTCCTATGTAGCTGTGTTCCCAGGGCGTCCATTCCAACAAGCGCCTCCCTTCAAGCAAGAACAATTCAGGCCAAATCAAAATCCAGAGTGGCAAGCACAACCCCAATACCGACAAGGAGGAAACTCAAGCTACCCAAAGCAAAATTGGTATCAACAAGGCCAAGGTATGAAACCTTATTATCCTTCAACTTCTAAAAACAATCATCCTCCTCCTCCTCCCAAATCTGAACCAAGCCTCGAGGACATGGTGAAACAAATGGCAACCCAGAACCTTCAGTTCCAAAAGACCACACAATCAGCTATTCAAGACCTACGAACCCAAGTGGGGCAATTGGCAAGCACCATCGGTGAGCTTAAGATGCAAGGTTCTGGACAACTACCATCCCAACCCATTGCCAATCCAAAGGAAAAAGGTAATGTATGTGCAGTTACACTTCGTAGTGGTAAAGAAGTTTCTCCTTCTACTGATTCTACACAGCAGGTATGTCCCCCTCATGAAAACTCTCTTTCCCAACCCTCAAAAACTTCATGTAAAGAAAAACAAGACAAAAATGGTAATCGAATAGTCATTGATGATTCAAATGAACAATCCATTCCTCTTCCTTTCCCTCAAAGACTCTCTAAATCTAAGAAAAACTTTGATAATGATATTGACAATGAAATAATGGATACATTTAAAAAAGTTCAAGTTAATATTCCATTGTTGGATGCAGTCAAGCAAATTCCCCGTTATGCCAAATTTCTTAAAGAGCTTTGCACCCATCGACAAAGGCTGAAGGGGAATGAGAGAGTCAACCTGGGAAGGAATGTCTTGTCCTTGATTCAACCATCAATTCCAACCAAATGCAAGGATCCCGGCACATTCACCATACCTTGTACCATAGGGGAGACCTTCTTTTCTGATGCTATGCTAGATTTAGGTGCTTCCATTAATGTAATGCCTCACTCCGTGTACACTTCTTTACAGTTTGGAGAGCTTCAACCAACAGGAATTGTTGTGAAACTTGCCAACCGGAGTACAACACATCCAAAAGGAGTGATTGAGGATGTCCTTGTTAGAGTGAATAATCTCATCTTCCCCGCTGATTTCTACATTCTTGACATGGAAGATACCCGAACCCAAGGACATGCCCCTCTCATACTTGGGAGGCCATTCCTAAAAACAGCAAAGACGATCATCAACGTTCACAATGGTACGTTTTCCATGGAATTTGGAGGAGAAAAGGTAAGTTTTAACATCCTTGAGGCTATGAAACACCCCGTTGAAGAGCACTCCACTCTTCCTGTCTATTCGATGGAAGTGCTCTCAAACGATGCACACACACACAATTCTCTCCTCAACCCAAACTCTGATTCTTTTTTGTTTTCTTCACCCTTGGATGATTTGAGTTTTGGTTCTTCTTTTGAATGTTGTGTGGGTTCAGAAAAATGTAAATTTTGTGCTTTAATTGATGAGTGTGTTTATTCTGAGGTACCCATGACTATCGATGATTCTGCAAATCTCATTTCAATAGATTCTCTTTCCTTTGAGAATAAATATGAGCAGATAGATAGTTTCATAGACCTAACATCCCCTAAATCCCCTCCCTCAATCCAGAAACAACCGGTGTTTGAACTTAAACAACTTCATTCTAATTTAAAATATGCATATCTTGAGGGTATTGACCAATTGCCCGTCATTATTGCCAATAACCTCTCTCCAAAACAGGAATTGAAACTGCTCAAACTTTTGAGAGAGTGTAAAAAGGAAATAGGATGGACATTGGATGATATTCCTGGGATTATCCCATCTATTTTTATGCACCATATACTTTTTGATGATGAGGCTAAGCCCGTAAGACAATCTCAACACCGGTTGAATCCCACTCTCTTTGAAGTGGTAAAATTGGAAGTCAGTAAATTACTTACTGCAGGGATCATTTCTCCTATATCTGATAGCAAATGGGTTAGTCCAGTACAAATTGTGCCTAAAAAAACGGGAATAACAGTTGTGTCAAATGAAATGAATGAATTGGTTCTAATGCATGTGCAAAACAGTTGGCGAGTGTGTATTGACTACCGTCAACTGAATCAAGCCACGCGGAAGGACCACTTTCCTTTACCTTTCATTGACCAAATGTTAGAACGATTGGCTGGTAAGTCCCATTATTGTTTCCTTGATGGCTATTCGGGTTATTTCCAAATTCATATAGCCCTTGAGGATCAAGAAAAGACAACATTTACCTGTCCATTTAGCACATTTGCATACAAAAGGATGCCATTCGGTCTATGTAATGCTCCTGGTACTTTTCAGCGATGTATGTTGAGTATTTTTTCTGAGTACCTTGAGAGTTGTATGGAAGTCTTTGTGGATGAATTCAAGGTTTATGGTTCTTCTTTTGATGATTGTTTGGAAAACCTAGGTTCTGTCCTCCGTCGCTGCATTGAAAAAGATCTTGTTTTAAATTATGAAAAATGTCATTTCATGGTTGAGCGGGGGATAGTTCTTGGGCATATCATTTCAAATAAGGGAATTCAGGTTGATAAATCTAAAATTGAATTAATTTCATCCCTTCCATATCCAAAATGTGTTCGTGAGGTGCATTCTTTCTTGGGTCATGCTGGTTTTTACCGCCGATTCATTAAAGACTTTAGTAAGATCGCACTTCCCTTATCTCGGTTGTTACAAAAGGATTCTGAATTTGCTTTTGATAAAAATTTTGAGGATGCATTGAATTCACTAAAAAAGAGTCTCACATCACCTCCCATGATCCAACCACCAAGGTGGGATCTCCCCTTCGAGCTTATGTGTGATGCCTCTAACTTTGCAGTTGGGGCAGTTTTATAACAAAGGGTTGAAAAGGATCCTCATGTCATTGCGTATGCCTCGCGTACCCTTGACCCTGCCCAGGTAAACTACACAACCACAGAAAAAGAACTCATTTATATTGTGTTTTCTTGGAAAAATTCCGTTCATATCTTCTTGGTTCAAAAGTGATTGTGTTTTCTGACCATGTTGCCCTTCGTTTCCTCCTAAAGAAACCTGAAGCCAAGCCCCGCCTCATTCAGTGGATGCTCCTCCTCCAAGAGTTTGACCTTGAGATTAGAGATAAGAGAGGAGTGGAGAATGTTGTAGCTGACCACATTAGTAGGATTTCCCCACCATTGGACCATCATGTTGACTCACCCCTACCCATTGGAGAATTCTTCCCTCATGAGAACCTTTGTGATGTTGTGGACCTTACCCCCTGGTATGCGGGCATTGTGAATTTTCTAGCAACATCTAGGGTCCCCACTAATTTTAGCACTTCACAATCCCAGAGTCTTAAACTTGAATCTCGATGGTACATTTGGGATGACCCATACTTGTGGATAATTTGTAGTGACCAGGTTGTTCGTAGGTGTGTCCCTGACCATGAGTTCACCTCTGTTTTGACCTTTTGTCACACCTTGGCATGTGGGGGCCACTTTGGCTCTCAATGTACAGCTCGAAAGGTCCTTGAATCAGGATTATATTGGCCAACATTGTATAGAGCTGCCCATAGGTTTTGTAAATCATGTACTCGATGTCAATTCATAGGGAATATCTCCAAGAGGAATGAAATGCCCCAACAGTCCATGTTATTTTGTGAGATCTTCGATGCATGGGGCATTGACTTCATGGGGCCTTTTCCAAATTCATTTGGCTTTGTGTACATCTTATTGGTTGTTGACTATGTATCTAAATGGGTGGAAGAAAAGGCCACCAGGACCGATGACTCTCGAGTGGTTGTTGATTTTGTGAGGTCTCAGATTTTCAGTAGGTTTGGTCTACCAAGATTCATCATTAGTGATCAGGGTTCACATTTTTGCAATCGTAACATGAAAAACTTGCTTCGTAAGTATGGGGTTGTTCATAAAGTCTCCACTTCATATCATCCCCAAACTAACGGACAAGCAGAAATTTCAAATCAGGAAGTTAAGCGAATCTTGGAGAAAACGGTACAACCCAATAGGAAAGATTGGAGTTTGCGCTTGGATGATGCACTTTGGGCATACCGTATTGCTTTTAAAACACCGATCAGAATGTCACCATATAGGATTGTGTTTGGAAAATCTTGTCACCTCCCGATGGAGGTAGAACACCGTGCATATTGGGATGTTAAATAATGTAATATGAACCTTTCAGATGCAGGTGAGGAAAGAAAGCTGCAGATTCAAGAGTTGGAAGAAATTTGACGTGAAGCATATGACAACTCCTGAATCTATAAAGAGAAGACAAAGGCTATTCATGATAGCATGATTCACCAGCGGAAGTTCCATATCAGTGAGAAGGTCCTCATGTACAATTCCAGGCTTAAGCTCCACCCAGGTAAGCTTCGTTCCCGATGGCTCAGTCCTTATATTGTTACTAATGTTTACCCATTTGGTTCAATACAGGTTTTGCATGAGAAGAGTGGACGAAGTCTTACCGTCAATGGGCAGTGACTTAAACACTTCTATGAGGATTTTCCAAAGAATATGGTGGAGGAAATCCACCTTATCGACGCATCATACCAATAAAACACACCAAGTTTTATCCTTCCTTCTCACATTTTCAATTATTTCAGTGAGGAAACTGCACATTCTAGGTGTGGGGGGTGGATACATTCCTGGGTTAGTTAGGATTTTTCATCTTTTTCTCCTTTTTTTTTCTCTTTCTGGCCTTCTTTATGGTATTTTTATTTTTCCCCATCAACAATTTCGAAATTCCATGATGTGGCGACCATAAAGTGGGGAAAGTAAAAATACCATAACGAAGGCTAGAAAGAGAAAGTGTATGATTTTACCATCAAGGAGTGATTTTTAGTGAATTGGTTTTCTGTCAATGATATAAATGGTTGTATCTATGTGAAACCTTTGAGATGATTGTTACCCTTTGTGTGAGTAGTTTTTTGGAAAACTGTGTCACTAATATCTCCACAAATTTTTTTTCACCAAACCACAAAGTGTGATTATTTCTCACTTAATATAAGGTAAATATATTTTGGGTTAATATTTTTCAGCTTTAAATGATATTTCCATACGTTCGTTCCTTATCCAATCTGTTTCATTACTGTACCAGATTGACCTATGCGTGTGTACCTAATGTCCGACTGTTGTACGCCCTCAAAAAAAATTGTTGTGTCTTGGGCAGGTCAAAAACCACTCTTCCTCAACCTTTGATCTTGTTATAACTATTTCAATTAGTGTCATGTGGAGATCAAACAAGGGTTGATAGATGAGTGTGAGATTTGTTCCAATTGCAACTTCAAAAAAAAATATAATAAATGAGGGGAGTGATGAAATGTGCAACATATGGGGATATCTGGGTCGGGATCTTATGGTTTGACTTCTGGGAATGCTTAAATGAGTGGGTCTTGAAATATGATTGCAAATGATGTAGGACAGGTTCGGTGACAAAATCATTTAAGCTGAAAATGTTAAAATAACATATATTTATTGGATAGCAAGTGGAAAGAATAGCATGGAATGGTTTTCACACACACACATGGAGATTTAGTGTCATTGTTTACTTCTGAATTCCTTTCTCAATTGGGTATTATGAATCTTTTTGAATTTCTCTATGAAATGATTTATGAGACATCTTTTTCTATTTTCACTAGGAAGAACTCCTTGGTGTGGTTCGTGCATTGATAACTTTACTTTAAATAAAATTTCCTCAAATGGTAAATATTCAGGATGTTGGCAATATATAAATATATGAATCATTGTATTTGGATATGTGACTTTGCTCAGGAGTGCAAATGTTTAGGTGTGGGGGTGTGATCGTACCACGATTCACTGTTTTATTCCACCCTTACACCGTAGTTTTAAACTAGTTTTGTAATGAATATTCCAAATATAATAATAAATTACACTTCATGTTTGAATAAATCAATTAATGGTAATAAATATTATAATGGGAAATGTTACTTTTTTTTATTGTTTCAATGTAGGTGGAGGTGATTTGGAGGGCCTTTGATGAAGTGGAAGAAAAATGGGCCAAAGTTGCATGGATCCATGGACATCTGTCCACTATTTTGCATAGTAAACAAAATTCGTGCATCCAAATGGGCTGACATTTTGTGGGCCTGTCCAAAACTTAATAGTCTACATTTCATATTAAGGAATCCAATGCTAATTCGGCTTCTATGGGGCCCATCTAAACTGATCTGTCCAAGACACCGAATTTGGACCAAGTCCAATGCGGTGTTCTCTATTTTATCAATATCTTGAGCTGTAGTTGTCCAAAGGGTGCCAAACATTCTGTGGAGATATTCAGGAGGTAGGGCTACAACTTTTCTATTTTTTCCAAAGCGAGATAAGACTGTATGAAGGCCTAAACTCGTGGTACAAGTGGATTGAAGAAATCTGTGTGCCTAAACCACTTTCCAATTTTCCTATAAAATGGCACCTTGGGCTCCCCATTTGCAAGTTCGGCCAAGAGGCAAGGTGCTACCATTTTGGAGTCCCTAAGGAGTCTTCTCAACATCCCTATAGGTTCTGGAGGCTATGTGAAGTTCTACCCCAACATCTTTCTCTTCCTCCTCTCCCATGGGTTTCTAAACCCCTTGTGATCACCCAACGAGGAATGTGATGTACATCCCGAGATTCATGTTTGTAATATTTGAATGATATTTTAAATTCAAGATTGTTGTGTTGTTTTTCATCATCCTCTATTCTTATTTTATTGAGTTATGTACTGGTATGTCGTTCTCAACTCATATGATCATGTTTGGGGGTACCCATTCATGTGATGTTTCACACACCGTTCACCACTTTCTTCCCCCCTTTCAATTGTGGTGTTTGTGTGGTTTATATTGGTAAATTGAACTCACACAAGTACTGTCAAGTCCATGTACATTTATTTCATGGTATCACAAAGAAATAACATACAAATCTGGACAGTGCATCGAGTTTTTCGTGTGTTGCCTTGGTGAGTTTTGGTTATGAAGTCAAACACAATTCATTCAATCATCGGCGGTGTCCGGTGAATCATTATGTGTTTTTGACTGAACCGTAGGAGGTATCCGAGTATAAACTCAGTAACATTCTAGTTCTAGGTGTTACAAACCAGGGATTAAAAGATCATAACCTTATATCATGAAGCAATGAAGGATAAACATCATACGAGTACCCCGGGTTGATCACGCTTAATTAATTCTGTTAATCTCTACTTTGTTTTATAGATTCTATTTTCTATTTTCATCTTTAATAATCAAACCCAAGTATTATAAAACCCCATTTCCCTTTTTAATTTCATAATCAGAACCACATTTTAGAATTAATGATCTAAGGCTCCGTCGAGAGACGACCTAGGGTTGCTGCTATACTGGAGAAATTCTAGTCAAAATTAAACAACTAATTTGACGCGTTCGACAATGCGGTCAAATTTTGGCACCGTTGCCGGGGAGCCAAGATCATTTTTTTTCTTTATTTTATTTTATTTATTTATTTTACTTCTTAATTATTACTCCTTTAAATACCCCACCCCATTTGATTGTTTTTTGTTTTGGGTTTTGTCTTTATTTTTGGTTGTTTTTTTGGTGTGTTCTTTATCTCTCTCTCTATCTCTCTCTCTCTCTTCTTCCACATATCCCTATCTAATTCTATAGTATAAAATTCTATTCTTCTTTCACCCTTATTAAGTTTCTCTTTTATCCATCTTAAATCAAAAAAAAACACAACAAACAATCAATCAATCAAACTGGACATCATTGTTGCATGACAAGATCTGGTAAAGGAACACTACTTGAATTTGATCCTGAAATTGAAAAGTCACTTCACACACAAATCAAGGCATCTAGATAAGGTCAATCAACTAACATTGTGGAGCCCCATTTATAACCTCAAGTGGTTCTAAACCAACACAAAATTGAACCCAATCAAACCCAAGAAAACATGGCTGCAAATAATCGAACTTTAAAAGAACTTACTACCCCTGATGTGGAACCTGCGTACATCCAATATCCTGAGGAAGCAGCCAACTTTGAGAATAGATCAGGTCTCATACACCTTCTTCCAAAATTCCATGGTCTTCCCGGAGAGGACCCTCACAAACATCTAAAAGAGTTTCACATAGTGTGCTCCACCATGAAACCCCAAAATGTGTCTGAGGACCTCATTAAGTTTAGGGCCTTCCCTTTCTCCCTTGATGGTGTATCCAAAGATGGGATATACTATTTTCCTTCCACAATTGGGGGATGGAATGACCTAAAAAGACTTTTTCTAGAGAAGTTCTTCCCTGCCTCCCGAACTGCATCAATTAGGAAAGAAATCTGTGAAATTAGGCAATCGCAAGGAGAGACCCTACATGAATACTGGGAGAGATTCAAAAGACTTTGTTCAAGCTGCCCCCACCACCAGATTAGTGAATAACTTTTAATTCAATACTTATATGAGGGACTTATCCCAATGGATCATGGAATGATTGATGTTGCGGCTGGTGGTGCCCTAGTTGACAAAACTCCTTCTGCCGCTCGTGACTTAATAGCCAACATGGCCCAAAATGCACAACAATTTGGTACACGAGCTATTGCACCAACCCGGGGAGTTCATGAGGTAAGTCATTCAGCCATAGAACAAAAGGTAGATACTAAACTTGATGAGATGCATACCCTTCTAAGGAAATTATCTCAAGCACAAGGTAACTCACTCTCTACTTCTATTCCATTACATTGTGGGATTTGTTCTGATAACACTCATTTTTCTGACCAGTGCCCACAACTTCAAGATTCATCTGAGTCCTGTGCATCTGTGTTCCCAGGGCGTCCATTCCAACAAGCACCTCCCTTCAAGCAAGAACAATTCAGGCCAAATCAAAATCCAGGGTGGCAAGCACAACCCCAATACCGAAAAGGAGGAAACTCAAGCTACCCAATGCAAAATTGGTATCAACAAGGCCAAGGTATGAAACCTTCTTATCCTTCAACTTCTCAAAACAATCATCATCCTCCTCCTCCCAAATCTGAACCAAGCCTCGAGGACATGGTGAAACAAATGGCAACCCAGAACCTTCAGTTCCAACAGACCACACAATCAGCTATTCAAGACCTACGAACCCAAGTGGGGCAATTGGAAAACACCATCGGTGAGCTTAAGATGCAAGGTTCTGGACAACTACCATCCCAACCCATTTACAATCCAAAGGACAAAGGTAATGTATGTGCAGTTACACTTTGTAGTGGTAAAGAAGTTTCTCCTTCTACTGATTCTACACAGCAGGTATGTCCCCCTCATGAAAACTCTCTTTCCCAACCCTCAAAAACTTCATGTAAAGAAAAACAAGAAAAAATGGTAATCGAATAGTCATTGATGATTCAAATGAACAATCCATTCCTCTTCCTTTCCCTCAAAGACTCTCTAAATCTAAGAAAAACTTTGATAATGATATTGACAATGAAATAATGGATACACTTAAAAAAGTTCAAGTTAATATTCCATTGTTGGATGCAGTCAAGCAAATTCCCCATTATGCCAAATTTCTTAAAGAGCTTTGCACCCATCGACGAAGGCTGAAGGGGAATGAGAGAGTCAACCTGGGAAGGAATGTCTCGGCCTTGATTCAACCAGCAATGCCAACCAAATGCAAGGATCCCGGCACATTCACCATACCTTGTACTATAGGGGAGACCTTCTTTTCTGATGCTATGCTAGATTTAGGTGCTTCCATTAATGTAATGCCTCACTCCGTGTACACTTCTTTACAGTTTGGAGAGCTTCAACCAACAGGAATTGTTGTGCAACTTGCCAACCGGAGTACAACACATCCAAAAGGAGTGATTGAGGATGTCCTTGTTAGAGTGAATAATCTCATCTTCCCCTCTGATTTCTACATTCTTGAGATGGAAGATACCCGAACCCAAGGACATGCCCCTCTCATACTTGGGAGGCCATTCCTAAAAACAGCAAAGACGATCATCAACGTTCACAATGGTATGCTGTCCATGGAATTCGGAGGAGAAAAGGTAAGTTTTAACATCCTTGAGGCTATGAAACACCCCGTTGAAGAGCACTCCACTCTTCCTGTCTATTCGATGGAAGTGCTCTCAAATGATGCACACACACACAATTCTCTCCTCAACCCAAACTCTGATTCTTTTTTGTTTTCTTCACCCTTGGATGATTTGAGTTTTGGTTCTTCTTTTGAATGTTGTGTGGGTTCAGAAAAATGTAAATTTTGTGCTTTAATTGATGAGTGTGATTATTCTGAGGTACCCATGACTATCAATGATTCTGCAAATCTCATTTCAATAGATTCTCTTTCCTTTGAGAATAAACATGAGCAGATAGATAGTTTCATGGACCTAACTCCCCCTAAATCCCCTCCCTCAATCCAGAAACAACTGGTGTTTGAACTTAAACAACTTCCTTCTAATTTAAAATATGCATATCTTGAGGGTATTGACCAATTGCCCATCATTATTGCCAATAACCTCTCTCCACAACAGGAATTGAAACTGCTCAAACTTTTGAGAGAGTGTAAAAAGGCAATAGGATGGACATTGGCTGATATTCCTGGGATTATCCCATCTATTTGTATCCACCATATACTTTTGGATGATGAGGATAAGCCCGTAAGACAATCTCAACGCCGGTTGAATCCCACTCTCCTTGAAGTGGTAAAATTGGAAGTCAGTAAATTACTTGTTGTAGGGATCATTTATCCTATATCTGATAGCAAATGGGTTAGTCCAGTAAAAATTGTGCCTAAAAAAACGGGAATAATAGTTGTTTCAAATGAAAGGAAATTGGTTCCAATGCGTGTGAAAAACAGTTGGCGAGTCTGTATTGACTACCGTCGACTGAATCAAGCCATGCGGAAGGACCACTTTCCTTTACCTTTCATTGACCAAATGTTAGAACGATTGGCTGGTAAGTCCCATTATTGTTTCCTTGATGGCTATTCGAGTTATTTCCAAATTCATATAGCCCTTGAGGATCAAGAAAAGACAACATTTACCTGTCCATTTAGCACATTTGCATACAGAAGGATGCCATTCGGTCTATGTAATGCTCCTAGTACTTTTCAGCGATGTATGTTGAGTATTTTTTCTGAGTACCTTGAGAGTTGTATGGAAGTATTTTTGGATGATTTCACGGTTTATGGTTCTTCTTTTGATGATTGTTTGGAAAACCTAGGTTTTGTCCTCTGCTGCTGCATTGAAAAAGATCTTGTTTTAAATTAGGAAAAATGTCATTTCATGGTTGAGCGGGAGATAGTTATTGGGCATATCATTTCAAATAAGGGAATTCAGGTTCATAAATCTAAAATTAAATTAATTTCATCCCTTCCATATCCAAAATGTGTTCGTGAGGTGCGGTCTTTCTTGGGTCGTGCTGGTTTTTACCGCCGATTCATTAAAGACTTTAGTAAGATCGCACTTCCCTTATCTCGGTTGTTACAAAAGGATTCTGAATTTGTTTTTGATAAAAATTTTGAGGATGCAGTAAATTCACTAAAAAAGAGTCTCACATCACCTCCCATAATCCAACCACCAAGGTGGGATCTCCCCTTCGAGCTTATGTGTGATGCCTCTAACTTTGCAGTTGGAGCAGTTTTATCACAAAGGGTTGAAAAGGCTCCTCATGTCATTGTGTATGCCTCGTGTACCCTTGACCCTGCCCAGGTAAACTACACAACCACAGAAAAAGAACTCCTTTCTATTGTGTTTTCCTTGTAAAAATTCCGTTCATATCTTCTTGGTTCAAAAGTGATTGTGTTTTCTGACCATACTGCCCTTCATTTCCTCCTAAAGAAACCTGAACCCAAGCCCCACCTCATTCGGTGGATGCTCCTCCTCCAAGAGTTTGACCTTGAGATTAGAGATAAGAGAGGAGTGGAGAATGTTGTAGCTGACCACATTAGTAGGATTTCCCCACCATTGGACCATCATGTTGACTCACCCCTACCCATGGGAGAATTCTTCCCTCATGAGAACCTTTGTGATGTTGTGGACCTTACCCCCTGGTATGCGGACATTGTGAATTTTCTAGCAACATCTAGGGTCCCCACTGATTTTAGCACTTCACAATCCCAGAGACTTAAACATGAATCTCGATGGTACATTTGGGATGACCCATACTTGTGGAGAATTTGTAGTGACCAGATTGTTCGTAGGTGTGTCCCTGACCATGAGTTCACCTCTGTTTTGACCTTCTGCCACACCTTGGCATGTGGGGGCCACTTTGGCTCTCAACGTACAGCTCGAAAGGTCCTTGACTCAGGATTATATTGGCCAACATTGTATATAGATGCCCATAGGTTTTTTAAATCATGTACTCGATGTCAATTCACAGGGAATATCTCCAAGAGGAATGAAATTCCCCAACAGCCCATGTTATTTTGTGAGATCTTCGATGCATGGGGCATTGACTTCATGGGTCCTTTTCCAAATTCATTTGGCTTTGTGTACATCTTATTGGCTGTTGACTATGTATCTAAATGGGTGGAAGCAAAGGCCACCAGGACCGATGACTCTCGGGTGGTTGTTGATTTTGTGAGGTCCCAGATTTTCAGTAGGTTTGTTCTGCCAAGATTCATCATTAGTGATCAGGGTTCACATTTTTGCAATCGTAACATGAAAAACTTGCTTCGTAAGTATGGGGTTGTTCATAAAGTCTCCACTTCATATCATCCCCAAACTAACGGACAAGCAGAAATTTCAAATCGGGAAGTTAAGCGAATCTTGGAGAAAACGGTACAACCCAATAGGAAAGATTGGAGTTTGCGCTTGGATGATGTACTTTGGGCGTACCGTACTGCTTTTAAAACACCGATCGGAATGTCACCATATAGGATTGTGTTTGGAAAATCTTGTCACCTCCCGGTGGAGGTAGAACACCATGCATATTGGGCTGTTAAACAATGTAATATGAACCTTTCAGATGCAGGTGAGGAAAGAAAGCTGCAGATTCAAGAGTTGGAAGAAATTAGACGTGATGCATATGACAACTCCCGAATCTATAAAGAGAAGACAAAGGCTATTCATGATAGCATGATTCACTAGAAGAAGTTCCATATTGGTGAGAAGGTCCTCATGTACAATTCCAGGCTTAAGCTCCACCCAGGTAAGCTTCGTTCCCGATGGCTCGGTCCCTATACTGTTACTAATGTTTACCCTTTTGGTGCAATACAGGTTTTGCATGAGAAGAGTGTATGAAGTCTTACCGTCAATGGGCAGTTACTTAAACACTTCTATGAGGATTTTCCAAAGAATCCGGTGGAGGAAATCCACCTTATCGACGCATCATACCAATAAAACACACCAAGTTTTATCCTTCCTTCTCACATTTTCAATTATTTCAGTGAGGACACTGCACATTCTAGGTGTGGGGGGTGGATAAATTCCTGGGTTAGTTAGGATTTTTCATCTTTTTCTCCTTTTATTTTCTCTTTCTGGCCTTCTTTATGGTATTTTTATTTTTCCCCATCAACAATTTCGAAATTCCATGATGTGGAGACCATAAAGTGGGGAAAGTAAAAATACCATAACGAAGGATAGAAAGAGAAAGTGTATGAGTTTACCATCAAGGAGTGATTTTTAGTGAATTGGTTTTATGTCAATGATATAAATGTTTGTATCTATGTGAAACCTTTGAGATGATTGTTGCCCTTTGTGTGAGTAGTTTTTTGGAAAACTGTGTCACTAATATCTCCACAAATTTTTTTCACCAAACCACAAAGTGTGATTATTTCTCACTTAATATAAGGTAAATATATGTTGGGTTAATATTTTTCAGCTTTAAATGATATTTCCATACGTTCATTCCTTATCCGATCTGTTTCATTACTGTACCAGATTGACCTATGCGTGTGTACCTAATGTCTGACTGTTGTACGCCCTCAAAAAAAAATTGTTGTGTCTTGGGCAGGTCAAAAACTACTCTTCCTAAACCTTTGATCTTGTTATAAATATTTCAATTAGTGTCATGAGGAGATCAAACAAGGGTTGAGAGATGAGTGTGAGATTTGTTCCAATTGCAACTTCAAAAAAAATGAGGGGAGTGATGAAATGTGCAACATATGGGGATATCTAGGTCGAGAGCTTATGGTTTGACTTCTGGGAATGCTTAAATGAGTGGGTCTTGAAATATGATTGCAAAGGATGTAGGACAGGTTTGGTGACAAAATCATTTAAGCTGAAAAATGTTAAAATAACATATATTTATTGGATAACAAGTGGAAAGAATAGCATGGAATGGTTTTCACACACACACATGGAGATTTAGTGTCATTGTTTACTTCTGAATTCCTTTCTCAATTGGGTATTATGAATCTTTTTGAATTTCGCTATGATATGATTTATGAGACATCTTTTTTCTATTTTCACTAGGAAGAACTCCTTGGTGTGGTTCGTGCATTGATAACTTTACTTTAAATAAAATTTCCTCAAATGATAAATATTCAGGATGTTGGCAATATATATATATATGAATCATTGTATTTGGATATGTGACTTTGCTCAGGAGTGCAAATGTTTAGGTGTGGGGGTGTGATCGTACCACGATTCACTGTTTTATTCCACCCTTACACCGCAGTTTTAAACTAGTTTTGTAATGAATATTCCAAATATAATAATAAATTACACTTCATGTTTGAATAAATCAATTAATGGTAATAAATATTATAATGGTAAATGTTACTTGTTTTTATTGTTTCAATGTAGGTGGAGGTGATTTGGAGGGCCTTTGATGAAGTGGAAGAAAAATGGGCCAAAGTTGCATGGATCCATGGACATTTGTCCACTGTTTTGCATAGTACACGAAATCCGTGCATCCAAATGGGATGAAATTTTGTGGGCCTATCCAAAACCTAATAGGATACATTTAATATTAAGGAACCCAATGCTGATTCGGCTTCTATAGGGCCCATGAAAACTGATCTTTCCAAGACACCGAATTTGGATCAAGTCAAATGTGGTGTTCTGTATTTTATCAATATCTTGATCTGTAGTTGTCTAAAGGGTGCCAAACTTTCGGTAGAGATAGGCAAGAGTTAGTGCTACAACATTTCTATTTTCTCCAAAGCGAGATAAGACTGTATGAAGGCCGAAACTCATGGTACAAGTGGATTGAAGAAATCTGTGTGCCTAAACCACTTTCCAATTTTCCTATAAAATGGCACCTTGGGCTCCCTATTTGCAAGTTCGGCCAAGAGGCAAGGTGCTGCCATTTTGGAGTCCCCAAGGAGTCTTCTCAACATCCCTAGATGTTATGGAAGCTATGGGAAGTTCTACCCCAACATCTTTCTCTTCCTCCTCTCCCATGGGTTTCTAAACCCCTTGTGATCACACGGGGAGGAATGTGATGTACATCCCGAGCTTCATGTTTGTAATATTTGAATGATCTTTTAAATTACAGATTTTTGTGTTTTTTTTCATCATCCTCTATTCTTATTTTATTGAGTTATGTACTGTTATGTCATGCTCAACTCATATGATCATGTTTGGGGGTACCCATTCATGTGATGTTTCACACACCGTTCACCACTTTCTTCCCCCTTTCAATTGCGGTGTTTGTGTGGTTTATATTGGTAAATTTAACTCAAACAAGTACTTTCAAGGACATGTACATTTATGTCATGGTATCACAAAGAAATAACATACAAATCTGGACAGTTCATCGAGTTTTTCGTGTGTTGCCTTGGTGAGTTTTGGTTATGAAGTCAAACACAATTCATTCAATCATCGACGGTGTCCAGTGAATCATTGTGTGTTTTTGACTGAACCCTAGGAGGTATCCTAGTATAAACTCAGTAACATTCTAGTTCTAGGTGTTACAAACCAGGGATTAAAAGATCATAACCTTATATCATGAAGCGATGAAGGATAAACATCATACGAGTACCCCGGGTTGATCACGCTTAATTAATTCTGTTAATCTCTACTTTGTTTTATAGCTTATATTTTCTATTGTCATCTTTAATCATCAAACCCAAGTATTATAAAACCCCATTTCCCTTTTTAATTTCATAATCAGAACCACATTTTAGAATTTATGATCTAAGGCTCCGTCGAGAGATGACCTAGGGTTGCTGCTATACTGCAGAAATTCTAGTCAAAATTAAACAACTAATTTGACGCGTTCGACAACGCGGTCACTTATCTCAGAGGGTGTATGGACGTTCACATGTGATTGTCTATGCATCGAGGGCACTAGGTTCATCCCAATCAAACTACACAACCACAGAAAAGGAGTTTCTTGTTGTCATATTCACTTTAGATAAATTTTGTTCATATTTATTAGGCTCTAAAGTAGTTGTTTTTTCTGACCATGCAGTTCTGAGGTACCTCATGAAGAATCCAGATACAAAGTCCAGGCTAATCTGATGGATGCTCCTTCTTCAGGAATTTGATATTGAGATAAAGGAAAAGAAGGGGTTAGAGAACTCGATGGCAGACCACATGAGTAGGCTTACTCACACATTAGAGGATGACACCTTTGACTAGGTACCACTTTGGGACACTTTCCCTGATGAACATCTTTATTCTATATCAAGTACGCATCCTTGGTATGTTGATTTAGTGAACTACTTTGTTTCCTATAAAATCCCTACAAATTTAAAGAAACATCAAGTCCAAAAATTAAAATGTGAGTCTCAATATTATGTGTGGGATGATCCATACCTTTGGCATATGTTTAGTGATCAAGTTATTAGGAGGTGTGTTCCTGATCATGAGTTTGAGTCTGTTTTTCAATTTTGTCATACACTTGCTTGTGGTGGACACTTTGGACCCCAACGAACAGCTAGGAAAGTCTTAGACTCTGGATTGTATTGTCCTAGTTTATTCTATGATGCTCATGTGTTTTGTAAGTCATGCTCACATTGCCAACACACTGGTAATATTTCTAGGAGACACATGATGCCCCAACAACCCATACTATTCTATGAGATATTTGATGTATGGGGCATTGATTTTATGGGTTATTTTCCAAGTTCTTTTGGTTTCTTGTACATTTTGGTTGTTGTTGATTATGTGAGAAAATGGGTGGAGGCTAAGGCCACTAGGACTGATGATTCTCATGTTGTAGTGGAATTTGTCAAGACATAATTTTTTTGTAGGTTTGGAGTACCAAAGGTTATCATCAGTGACTAGGGGGAACACTTATGCAATTGGAATTTGGATTCCCTCCTTTGAAAGTATGGGGTGACACACAAAACATCAACACTATACCACCCCCAAAAAAATGGCCAATCTGAGGTTTCAAATCGTGAATTGAAACAAATTTTGGAGAAAACTGTGTAGCCAAATAGGAAGGATTGGAGCAAGCATTTGGATGATGCATTGTGGGCTTATAGGACAGCATAAAAGACTCCCATTGGTATGTCCCCATTTCAGATTATCTTTGGGAAGGTCTGTCATCTCCCTGTGGAAGTTGAGCATCGGGCTTATTGGGATATAAAGAAATGCAACATGGATTTGGCCCATGTTGGAATTCAAAAGAAGTTACAAATTCAATAGCTTGAGGAGATTTGATTGTCTTCATATGAGAACTCAAGGCTCTAAAAGGAAAGATCAAAAGTAGGTCATGAAAAAATGATCCAAAAAAGAGAGTTTTAAGTTGGAGAGAAAGTTTTTCACTATAGTTCATGACTGAAGATGATGCTTGGTAAGTTGTGTTCCAGTTGGTTGAGTCCTTATGTTGTGACTAATGTTTTTCCTTATGGTGCAGTGAATATCACATAAGAGGACATAGGAAGGAGATTTATAGTCAATGGGAAACATTTAAAGAAATGCATTTAGGTACTTCCTACTGACGTTGTGGATTTCATCACACTGCATGACCTCATCATCACTTGAGCATATCATGTTGTTCCTAACCATTTCACTTTTATATTATTTGTCCTATTTAAAATTATGCATTTCATGTTCACATATCATCTCATGGGTTCACATTGAGGAAAATTAAATATTTTAAGTGTGGGGGAGGGAACCTTTTAGTTTAGTAATTTCAATTGTTTTCCTGTTTTTCAAAAAAAATTGCGTGTTTTTCAAATTTTGTGTGTTTATTTTTCAATTTTTTTTGCGTGTTTTTGAAACTTTTGAGCTAAAATGATTCTCATCATGATTTTTAAATCCATATCAATAAGTGAAAAAATTTATCCCATGAAACTAATATTAAATGAATGATGATAATGACTTTGTTTCAAGTTCAAATATTTAGTAATTTCATGAAAATTACTCTAAATTTTGAATCTCATGCCACATCTCACTGTCTTTATATTTGAAATCACTTTACTGTGAGGCTTATAAACCATTATTTTCATATTCTTTACATTTAACTCACTTTTTGAGAGAACCAAACCATGATTTATTTAACCATAATTTTATTTATTTCTATCAAAACTTGAGGTTTTGAGGTACTTATGTTTAAATGATTGAGGCATTTGTTTGGTATTAAAGCCTCTATTTCAAATAATCCTTTTTATAATGGCATACCTTGAACATTTAATCCTACCAACTAAAATCCACAGAACATCCCTGAAAAGTCTTTATGATAAACACATGTTCTTGACTCACATTGGGTGGTGATGTAGGAATTTATCAAGCCTATGGTGACCCTTGTATGAGTTTGGATGAAAAAGACATTGGTGAAAAATTGACATTTGTGTGATAAGAGAAAATTCAAGTGAGGTAAGTGGTTTGTGCATGGGAGGATAAATGAAGTGGAAATATATTTAATGATATAAATGGAGGACTTGAAATAATGGTTTTTTATGAGGCATGATATCTTTTGTTTCTTGGTGTGGAATTTTTGGATCTCAAGGATATGTGTTTTAAAATTTGTTTTGATTTGATATTGATGTTTACTTGATATAAGGTTTTACCTAGGAGTGAAAAAGGGTAAGTGTGGGGGAGTTGATAAAACACTAATTTGTTGAATATTTTATTGATAATAAATGAAATAATTTCCTCACATTGTGCTAAATATATTAATTTATAGAATATTTGGGATTAGATCATTCATTTGAAAATTCGATTGAAATTCTAGTTTTACCCTTTTAAAATTCACTGTAGTATTTCAGGAATAAATATTATTATGTAAAATATTTTGACCTAAATTTTTGTAACTATGTTCCTAACTTAATGGGATACAAATTCTATTGAGTACATGGGAACTGGATCATGCATTTGAGTGGAGTAAATGGGCCATGAAGACAAAGTTAGACTGAACTATTCATATTGGACATCACTTCACTATTTGGGTCTTATCTTCTTCATCCTGACTTGGATTGAGTCCAAATTTTGTGGAAAGATCGAGGACATGATTAGTAATAAATAATCCTTCTATAAGGCTATCTAATTCATGCGTTTTGGAGGTGAACTATGCAGTTAAAGTGGGATTAAACAATTTGGCCGAATTTCCCTTTAACAATTAAAAATGTTTTGTAACCCTATCCCTTCCCAACTATATTTAAAGGATGTTTTCACTCTTTGGGAGGGATGGTAGAGGATTTGGGAAGGTTTTTTCGAAATGGTGGATTTTGGGAACCCTCACAACTCTAGGAAGAAGTAATGCCTTGTGCAAACATCTCTTCCAAAAAAGGCTCTCTTCTCCCACATCCACTTTGTTTTTCTTTGTTCTTATGCTTGTAACGTGAATTTTCTTCAATAAATCTTCTGTTTTTTTATCTTTTCATATTATTATTTTTCTTCTTGGGATGTAATATAAGAGTTTATATGAGATTGGGTGTTCCCCTTTCAAACCATTGCTTATGAAAAACGTCTCCACGATGACAACTCCGCTCATGGACGAGTGATTTCTTTCGTAGTTGATCTAATATACACTTCCTTAATTCATTTATTTTGAATCCATAAACATACTATAGTTCATAAATTTTGATCAATTAATTGATTTTTAATTTCTAAGTTACTCAATCAACTTGCACTTGATCACATGGTTGGGCTTGTGTAAACTGTGTGAGTGAAACCTCAAACGCAAAATCTAATCACTTTGGGATAGAATTGTAGGGTTAAAGTTTCATCCCTAAAAACAATTAATTCTCAAATCCAGGGAGGATATTATTCCCTAATTGACCACTGAACAAAATTTGGATTTTGGTTCACAATCAAAGTAGGGTGCTGTGATTGAAGGTCCCGAAGTTAACATAGGGTTCATTTTCACAAATATTTGTGGTTGTGTTAATTTTCGTAGGGTTCAGAGGTTAACAAGGTTAGGGGATCATAATTGAATAAATTGTAATTATATGGAATAATGAAAAATGAATGGTGAAGGGGTTTGATTAGATCAAACACATCTTCTCATATAAGTGTTTCTAAAGAAATTGTCTCTTGATTGTTGCTTCTCATTTTCTTGTTTAATTTACTATTTGAAAAGTCACAAAACAAACCCCCCATCTTTATTTTCATTTGTTTTGAACTATTTAAATACTTAATTCAAGCCTATTGATAGTTTTTTAATTCACTTCCTCCTTGAGAGAACGACCTAGGTCGTCCACTGTGATGCACTTGGTAAAATCACAAATAATTATTTTGAGAGCATGTGAAACAATGCTCATCACCCACCTCCCTTCCCTGCCCTAAATTTAATTAAAGTTTTCACAGCATCAGATACGACATAATAAGAATATGAAATTGTAGCTTTAAAACTAACTTGATACACCCATGCATCACAAGGTATAAATTAAACATTGCATCATAACAACTTAACAAGGCAAGTTACCGTATCAACATAAGCAAATAATTCACTTTTTAAATAAATAAATAGTTCAGCATAAATAATTAATAATGATCCATCAATTCAAAGTTTGTGTTCAATGAAAACTAATTACTTAATTTAGCTACAATAAAAATGGGTTGTGTAACACCTGTAGTTAATTAAATTAAAAACCCGGCTAACGGAAAAATATATCAACCATGTCGGCACACCAAAAGGGGTGTCCGGAATTGTTGAAATAATTAAAAAATAATAATTTAAGATAATTAAGGCTCCAACAATTAGGCAAAACAGTTAAATTAATGAAAAAAGGTGAAATTGCACAAAATCGGTAGACACCGACTAACGGCACAATGGTGTGTTTTTATAAACCGCAACGAAATGGAGGGAAAGAGAGTAGACTCCCTACCTTATAGTCTTAGGTGACTCTAAGATCCACGGTAGGCTTTTATTTGACCTAAAACAGAAGAAAACAGAAGATTTTAGACAAACCCCAAAATAGGGTAAAATCTTTCTGCGACGAACTGCGCGCAGGATACTCAACAAAAACGTATGATTCCAATTGAGAAAGTTTAGTCTTTCCCTAAGGTTTACTACGCACCTAATGTCAAAGAAAATGGGTGATGGACGGAGGAGAAACGACCTTATGAAGGGGTTGTAGGGTGGTGCACCACCCAGGGGAGAGGGGGAGTGTGACATGAGGGAGAGGAGGAGAGGAAGAGAGGAAAAAAAGAAAGCAATAAAAGGAAGGAAAAGAGAATAAAAAATAATAGAAAAAATAAAATAAAAAGAAAAGGGAAAATAAAAAGAAAAATAAAATAGAATAAAAGGATGGAAAGGAAAAAAAGAATAAAAATGGAAATCTCTCATTTTAATTAATTTTATTTTTTCTCGTAACCACCTTTCTATTTTATTTCAACATTTCTTTTTATCCATTATTATTTTATTTTAAATCTTCTTTAAATCTATTATAATTATTTTTCAAAATTTAATTAATTATTTAAATCTTGAACACTGCGCTAAAGCGCGACATAACATTTTTCATAAAACATCTACAGTTATTTAAATTAATTAAAAAGTTGCATGGGACTCGTAGTGAGGTGTGCAGATGCTCACCCAGGGTCGCTTAAAGAATTAGACAGAAAAAAAATTAAAAATGGTATATACCTGATAAAGGTTGGGATGTTACAACCTCTCCTCCTTAAGAAAACTCGTCTCCGAGTTGCCCTTCCGAGGGTAGTGGAACGTCGCCAGAGAAAAGTTCCAGCCACTGCGCACGTACATCCGTCTCTCGCTCCCAGGTCTCATCTTGAATGCATCCATGTTTCCATAACACCTGGACCAGAGGGACTAACTTTCCTCGGAGGACTTTCATGCTACGGTCGATGATACGGATCGGATGCTCGGCAAAGGATGCATATGACTCAAGCTCAATGTTATCGGGGTCAAAATAATGAGACGGGTCTGGATGATATTGCCAGAGCTGAGATACATGGAAAACATCATGCATGGCATGATACCTCTGAGGTAACATTAACTGATAAGTTATCGGAACAACTCTCTCTACTATCTCGAATGGCCTGACGTATCTCGGTGATAACTTCCTCTGTCTATTGATCCACTTGTGACCCAACCTCGGAGAAACACGCAGAAAGACTCAATTTCCCACCTCAAACTCTAGAGGTCTGTAGCGACGATCGGTATAATAATTATGTATGGAATGAGCTATAGTCATATGCTTCTGAATCAGCTGAACTTGCTCAAAAATCTCATGAACGAGATAAGGACCCAATAGAGCTGTCTCACCTGCTTCGAGCCAGCATAAAGGTGAACAACACAGTCTACCATAGAGGGCCTCATACGGAGCCATTTGAATTGTCACCTGGAAGCTGTTATTATAGGTAAACTCAACAATAGGTATATGCTTCTCCCAGGAACCTCCAAAATCAATGATATAGGCTTGTAACATATCCTCTAACACTCGTATAGTTCTCTCAAACTGCCCATTGATCTGAGGGTGATATGCAGTACTCAGAAGTACCTGTGAACCCAACGCCTTTTGCAACCCTTGCTAGAACTGTGAAGTAAATCAGGCATCCCTGTCCGACATAATAGAACAAGGTACGCCATGAAGTCGCACAATCTCTTGGATATACAGCCTTCCCAACTCATCAATCGTAAAGGTCTATCGGATAGGCAAGAAGTGTGCAACCTTGGTCAAACTATCGAAAGCCACCGATACTACATCGCTACCTCAAGGAGATCTTGGAAAGATTGTAAAAAAATACATGGTGATGTCATTCCATTTCCATTCAGGAATGGATAGAGGCTGTAGGAGTCCAGCAGGTCACTGGTGATCTGCCTTCACTTGTTGGCAGGTAGAGCATGGAGTGATGAAACCTGCTATCTGCTTTTTCATATCAGGCCACCAATACTATCGACACATGTCTCTGTACATTTTGGTCAGCCCAGGATGAACTTCCCAAATGGAGGTGTGATATTCCTTCACCGTCTCTTCTCATATACCTAAAGGTACCCATACATGGTCACGGTAAAGGAGAGTTTTACTGCCATCAACAAATCAACCAGGAGGTGGGTTCTATCCTGTAACACTTTCCCTCAAAATTATCCCCTCAAGATCAGTCAAATATTGCATGCAGACTTACTCTAGAAGAGAGTATTTCACTGTAAGAGCTGCTAAAATTGGTTGCCCACTCTGCTCTTGGACCTCCAAATGAATCTCTAAAAACAAAGCCATTATTTGCCACTCATTGTTGGCTACCTGCACATCATGTGTCTATGTCTTGCAGCTTAAAGCATCCACCACAGCATTACCCTTACCAGGGGTATAAGCAAGCTCAAAATCAAACGACTTCAAGTATTCGACCCACCTATATTGCCTTAGGTTCAAGTCTCATTGAGTGGAGATATATTTTAATCTTTTATGATTCATGTAAACAAAAAATCTCTCACCCAACAAATATTGTCTCCAACAGCGTAGATCATGAACCACAGATTCTAACTCAAGGTTGTGCGTAGGATAGTTCCACTCGTTAGGTCTCAGCTGGCGGGATCCATAAGCCACGACTCAATCACCCTACATCAAAACTGAACCCAGTCTGATTCCTTAAGCATCACAATAAACTGTATAGCTCTTACCAGGTTCAGGAAGAATCAAGATCGGGGTTGATGTTAGTCTTCCTTTCAATTCCTAAAAATACTTTTCACAATCTTTTGACCAGATGAACTGTACACCTTTCTTAGTCAGGGTTGTAAGAGGTGCTGCCAAGCAAGAGAAATCCTTGATGAAATGCTTGTAATAGCCAGCAAGTCCTAGGAAACTGCGGATGTCGAAGACACTCTTGGGTAGCTCCCATGAAATTACGGCACTCACCTTTTATGGGTCAACTAATACTCCTACTTTAGATATAATATGACCCAAGAAGTGTGCCTTATCAATCCAAAAGTGGCATTTTCTAAGCTTAGCATATAGTTGGTGCTCTCTCAATGTACTCAGCACAATCTCAAGATGGGTTGCATGGTTGTGTCTAGAATTTGAATACACTAATATGTCTTCCATGAAGACAGCCACAAAGGAATCAAGATAGGAGTGAAAAAATTGGTTCATCAGATCCATGAAGACTGCTGGCTTATTCATGAGGCCGAATGGCATAACCAGATACTTGTACAAGCCATACATGCTTCAGAATTGCGTACGTGTTATGTCATATGGTCGCACATGCACCTGGTGATATCCTAACCTTAGATCAATCTTGGAGAAAATATTTGATCCCTGGAGCTGGTCAAAAAGATTATCTATACGAGGAAATAGATATCGATTCTTTACCATGAGCTGGTTGAGTTAATGATAATCCATTCATAACCTGAGGGTACCATATGACTTCTTGGAAAAAAGGACAGGTGAACCCCACGAAGATGTGTTGGGTCTGATGAAACCCTTAGACTCAAGGTATTCAAGATCCTTTTTGAGTTCATGTAGCTCTGTGGGTTACATCCTATAAGAAGTAATAGACACTGGTGCCACACCTGGCACAAGCTCGATAGTGAACTCCATGTCTCTCATATGAGGTAAGCTAGAGAAATCATTAGGGAAGATGTCCTTGAAAAGATCCACCACTGGAGGGAATTCAACTAGTTGGGTTCCCTGATCACTCATGAAAAGACTTGCCAACTAAGTTGTCACTCTGCCCAACCCTGTGTATTTTGGCTTAACTCGGTCTACCTGCATATCCCATTCTCCTTTGTGAAGATATGTGTCACCCTTAGGAGATGTAAAGGACACCCGACGGTGATAGAAATCCACTTGAGTACAATAAGGAGAAATCCAATTCATACCAAGAATGAATTCTATGCCAGACATGTCGAGGATATAAAAATTACAAATGAAACGGTACCCACCTATCTCAAGGGGGAACTCTTGGCACTGGCGTATGCCCTCTATCCTGAATCTGATTGAAGTGTCAAGAGACATGACACCGCAAAGGTAAACAATTGGAAAATCAATACTTTCAACAACAACAATAGATATAAAGGAGTGTGATGATCCAGTATCAAAAAGGGAAGAAACTAAGGTAGAAGCTACTAGATAGTACCTCTCACCTTAGATGGTCCTGCACTCTACTTCTCTGGTGCTGATTGCACTGCGTACATGAGACCTAAGCCACGACCCTGATACACTGCCTGGTTGGCCTGAGCAGGCCCACTCTGCTGACGCTGATTGTTTGAAACTTGATTTCCTCGACCACGACCTCCACCATTACCTCAGCCTGATCGGTCAGTGGAAAAAGAACTTTCAGCCTACTGTGGGATCATAGATCCCATACCTAACGGAGGTGCAGGTGCCGATCCTCTGCCACTGGATACTGAAGAGAAGGAACGACATAAATGCTGAAGGTGACCCATCTTTCCACAAGCTTGGCGCTTATTCGGGTCTCTCGTGCACTGTGGATTCTTGTGACCATCTCTGCTACACTGATAACATGTGATAGATCCCTCTACACGTGCTGTTTGGCTAGGATTTCCCCCACGTGCACCTTCAAAATGGTGTTTCCTGTTGCTAAAAGAGTTGTCACCCTGTCTCAGAACTGAACCGCCCTGGATCACTAGTTTAGCTTCCCTAACATTTTGATCTAAGATTAGAGCCTGGTTTATGATCTCTGTAACAGTGGTCAAACAGGAGACGTTCACCTACAAGAAGATAATATACTCAAGTTCATCCTCAAAACATCTCGCAGTAGTTTGCGCGTTGCCAGTCAGAGATGGGGAAAAACACTGAAATTCTATGAAATGAGTAGAATACTCTAACACAATCATAACACCCTCCTGAAGATATAGAAACTTTTGCACATGATCATCTCTCAGATTCTATGGAAAAAAGTGATCGTAGAAGGCTTCTTGGAATTCAGCCCAAACCATTTCACTGGCCTTCTCAGCCTGAGAAACAACATCCCACCTGCACTTGGCATAGTCACGAAGCATGTAGACTACCAATTTGACCCTTCATTCCATAAGCGTCTTGAGGTGGTCAAATATAGACCTTATAGATTCTATTCATGACTCTGCAGCATGAGGGTCGCCACTCCCCGAGAAGGTAGGAGGGTGTTGCTGCAGAAAGTCTCGTGTGAGGTCTGCCATAGACGAGGCAGGTCTGAAGATATTATGAACTAACTACATAAACATAAGGAGACTATCCCTGAACTGAGAATCAGGGTCCCTCAGAAGATCAACAGGAGGTAGTGCCACAAGAGTCTCTACAAGAGGTACCACTGGTGGTTCAGGACCCACCATTTTTGGAATGTGCTCATTGCCATTCTCCTGAGGCATGACACGAAGACATCGCAGGGAAATTTGTCTACAACATCCAAACACACACCTTTAGACAAAGAGTAAAGAAGGTGAGAAAAAAAGTAAGGTGAAAAAGTAGGTTAGGTACATAGCCTACCTCTGAGCACTAAATAACAGACAACCCATTTCAAGGTTTGGGTTCCGATATGGAAGCGACAACTCTAAAGGATTACTAAACAAGTTCTACAGTCCATTCCTAGGTTAAGTCAGGCTAACATCTAATAGACTATCACAACTTTATATTTAACAAACCATCATTTCAAAAGTTTACCACTAGTCACAACAACACTCACATGAAAACAGGAAAATGCATGTTGAAAGTAGATATGGCATGGCAATATGCATGACATTTTAAATCCTATAGTGCCTATTATGATGCATGTAATGTATTTCCCTAGTATCATCAGGTTGTAATGGTAAACCCATTATCTTAACAACACCAACACAATAACAATGCAATACAAGTGAGTCACCTAATGGTGAAATCATATCAACAGTAACTAGAATAATCAATAACTGCAATCCCAACCCAAGAATTTGGGTTTTCCCCTATACATGGGTTAGCTACATCCAAGCACAAAGTACATTCCAAATCCCTATATCCTAGTATTCTGTCTAACCCAAAAAGTAAGACAAAAGGAAAAACCTCCTTTGATTCCACTTTGTAATGACATGACCCAGCTCACGTCTAAGATGGTGGTCGGACCGGTGGGTCACATGACCTCAAACGCATCTCCCCAAACACTAGAGGTTGCCAACTAGCAGTGAGAGCCTTTCTCATGTCTGTTGGGGAGATTATGCCCTCATAGGTAATAGGTAATATCACAGCAGAAGTAAACAACAAACAATAATAAATAGTGGAAGAATGTGAATGAATAAACTGAAACATAAGCAATATAAATAATCCAACTGAATAATAATAAAGTGCGGAAGCTCACAAAATAGTGTCATTTCATGATGTTTGTCTAAACTGAAAGTACGGAAAACAGACCTCAAGCATACTATCAACTAAATAAAATACACAAATCAATAACTGCATCATGAGCAAGGCTCAGTCCTCTGCCCCAACCTTCGTCCTAAGTGGCACGAAACAATCAAGCATTGGAAGCAGCATTATTCCCTTTGTCAATACCTGCAAGCATGTAATTTGCTCGGGTATCAAAGACAACCAAGCAGGGTGTGAGATAAAATCCCAGTAGGCCAGTACCCAAGGTGTCTAAACCTTTCCATTTCATGCAATGATAAAATGAAGTGTTCCATTATATAATAATTTCAGATAATTAATTAAGTACAATGGAATAAATAACTCAGCTCGGGTTCCGAATGACACCCATACCTAATCACCTGCTTCAGCCTAAGACGGAAGTATGAAAGGGTACCTGTCAGTAGAATGCACATACACATATATATAAAACCTATAAAATCAAGTTAAAATAAGGAATAGGTATACCCCAATCTTGTGTTTTAACTTGGGGTCTAAGTCAAGTGTCAACCAGGTGTGCTTCAATATACCATAATAACATTTCAAATCTCAAGAGGCTCAAATGGAATTAATATAAACCTTAAGTGTATCATTATTAAGGTTTAAGTTGAGAGTTGGAGTCTAAGCCCATCCTGAAGGTATCGCTATGAAACATCCTTCAGTTTTATCTAATACCAATGAGCACATCCACAACAATCTTTCGAAAGGCCAAGTATCTCTCGAGGAATGACTTTACCATGAGTTTGTTCTAATCTCGCAAAAAGGGGTCGAGTTTCATTTGAGGCCAGCTTAGCCACATTGCCAATGGATCCGTCTCGATGGGATCTTTTGGAACCGGTGTCACTCATAAGTATTAGAAATCACGGGGAAGTCTCGGTCCGGCAAAGCCAAAGACATCGCCCCCCGACGCATAGTGGTAACAGTCAGGAACAGAGGGTCTAAGTGTGACTCTTAATACGGGACTCACATCCCTTCCCTTCCCTAAATTTAATTAAAGTTTTCACAACATCATATATGACATAATAATCATATGAAACTACAGCTTGAAAACTAACCAGATACGCCTGTGCATCACAAGGTATAAATTAAACATTGTAGTATAACAACTTAACAAGGCAAGGTACCGTATCAACATAAGAAAATAATGCACTTTTTAAATAAAACAATTACTAATGATCCATCAATTCAAATTTTGTGTTCAATGCAAACTAATTATTTAATTTAATTACAATAAAAATGGGTTGCGTAACACCTACAGTTAATTAAATTAAAAACCCAGCTAGTGAAAAAATGTACCGACCATGTCGGCACGCCCAAAGGGGTGTCCGACCTTGTTTAAACAATTCAAATAAATTAATTTAAGATAATCAAGGCTGCAACAATTAGGAAAAACAATTAAATTAATGAAAAGGGGTGAAAATGCACAAAGCTGGTAGACACCGACTAACGACACAACGATATGTTTTTATAAACCGCAACAAAACAGAGGGAAAGAGAGTAGACTCCCTACCTTATAGTCTTAGATGACTCTAAGATCCACGGTAGGCTTTGATTTTACCTAAAACAGAAGAAAATGGAGGATTTAAAAAAAACAAAAATAGGATAAAATCCTTCCGCGATGAACTGCGCACAGGATACTCAATGAAAACGTATGATTATAATTGCACAAGGTTATCCTTTCCCTAAGGTTTATTGCGTACCTGACGGTGAAAAAAACAGGTGACTAATGGAGGAGCAACGGCCTTCCGAAGGGGCTGTAGGGTGGTGCACCACCTAGGGGAGAGGGGGAGTGCGACGTGAGGGAGAGGAGGAGAAGAAGAGAGGGAAAAAAAGAAAGAAAGAAAAAGAAGAAAAAGAAAATAAAAAATAAGAGAAAAAATAAAATAAAAGGTAAAGGGAAAATAAAAAGAAAAATAAAATAGAATAAAAGGATGGAAAGGAAAAAATAATTAAAATAAATAAAAATGGAAATCTCCCATTTTAATTATTTTTATTTTTTCCCGTAACCCCCTTTCTATTTTATTTCAATATTTCTTTTTATCCCTTCTTACTTTGTTTTAAATCTTCTTTAAATCTCTTATTATTATTTTTCAAACTTTAATTAATTATTTAAATTTTGAACACCACGCTAAAGTGCGACATAACATTTTTCATAAAATTTCTGCAGTTATTTAAATTAATTAAAAAGCTGTCTGGGACCCGCAGCGAGGTGCATAGATGCGCGCCCTGGGTAGCTTAAAGAATTAGACAGAAAAAAATTAAAAATGGTTTGTACTTGATAAAGGCTGGGATGTTACAACCTCCCCTCATTTAGACAACTCGTCTCCGAGTTTCCATTCTGAGGGTAGTGGAACGTCGCCAGAGAAAAGTTCCAGCCACTACGCACGTACATCCGTCTCTCGCTCCCAGGTCTCTTCCAGAACGCGTATGTGTTTCCATAACACCCAGACCAGAGGGACTGACTTGCCTCAAAGGACTTTCATGGTACGGTTGATGATACGGATCAGATGCTCTACAAAGGATGCATCTGCCTCAAGCTCAATGTCGTCGGGTTCAAAAGAATGAGATGGGTCTGGATGATATTGTTGGAGCAGAGATACATGGAAAACATTGTGCATGGCACGGTACCTCTGAGGTAGTAGTAACCTATAAGAAACTATCCCAACTCTCTCTACTATCTCAAAAGGCCCGACGTATCTCGGTGATAACTTCCCCTGTCTCTTGATTCGCCTATGACCCAACCTCGGAGAAACACGTAGAAAGACTCGATGTCCCACCTCAAACTCTAGAGGTATGCAGTGATGATTAGTATAAGACTTTTGTCTAAGGTTCTGGTTTCTGGTTTGTTTTGTGTTTTTTGAACTTTTGTCTGCAATTTTTGGTTTTGGTGGTTCGGTGTTCTTGGTGGCGTGCGATGTCGACGATGTCGGGCTCTTCCTTCAGTTCCGGCGACCGGTGATGGATTTTCGGTGTTCGGGATTTTGGTTCGGGGTGATTTTTGATGAACCGAGCAGATTGAAGCCGATTTGAGTCAAGCTATCTAGATATGAAATGTGATCAGTTGAGTTGTGTGCGGTTGTGTGTGGATTTTACATTAAAGACCTTTTGGATTTCATGTTGAACATGATTGAATTCGGTTTCTTGTGCGCACCAAGCACCACCCGCTCTCATCCCTGCCCTGACCCCAAGGACCTCTGCTCCTCTCCGAGTTGGAGCCGGAACGGTGGTTCCTCAAAGGTTTTGGGAGATAGGATCTGGCGGAGATTTATGCTTCTCGCGCGACCTGTGTTTCTTAATTTTGATGAAGATCTATGTGTTCCTTCTACAGCGATGGATTTGTATGAGGTTTTCCCGGTGATTCTTTCGACTTATGCATCTGAGACGATGAAGGTTTCTTCGACGGCGACGGCGGATGCTGGTGAAGTTCACCGGCGATTGATGCGGATTGGGTGGTTGTCGTGTTAGGTGCGAGACTCAAGGAATGGTGCGATATTCGAGGCGACGCGTGACGAGATGACTTGATTTTCATGATGGATCGTGATGCCTTTATTTTGAATTTTGAATTTTGTGGATTTTTGGTTCGCTACAGTGGCAGTAGGGTTTGGCTGGTGTGGATTTTGAATTTGGTATTTTGTATGTTATGGTGATCATCTAAGTGGGATGTGCGGGTACTTGGGGAGGTTTTTGTATGGTTCCCACTTTTCCAAAAAAGTGGATTCTTAAAAAATAAAAATAAAATGGATTGGCCCAGGAACCTCCAAAATCAAGGATATAGGCTCGTAACATATCCTCTAACACTCATATAGTTCTCTCGAACTGCCCATCAGTCTGAGGGTGATATGCAGTATTCAGAAGTACATGTGAACCCAACAACTTTTTCAACCCTTGCCAGAACCATGAAGTAAAGCGGGCATCCCTGTCCGAGATAATAGAACGAGGTACGTCATGAAGTCGCACAATCTCTCAAATATACAGCCTTCCTAACTCATCAATCGTAAAGGTATCTCAGATAGGCAAGAAGTGCACAACCTTGGTCAACCTATCGATAGCCACCCATACTACATCGCTGCCTCAAGGAGATCTTGGCAAGCCTGTAACGAAATCCATGGTGATGTCATTCCATTTCCATTCAAGAATGGATAGAGGCTGTAGAAGTCTAGCAGGTCACTGGTGCTCTGCCTTCACCTGTTGGCAGGTGGAGCACCGAGTGATGAAACCTGTTATCTGCTTTTTCATATCAGGACACCAATACTATTGACACATGTCTCTGTGCATTTTGGCCATACCAGGATGAACTTCCCAAACGGAGGTGTGAGATTTATTCATCAGTTCTTCCTGTATACCTGAAGGTACCCATACATGGCCACGGTAAAAGAAAGTTTCACTGCCATCAACAACCCAACCAGGAGGTGGGTTCTCTCCTGTAACACTTTCCCTCAAAAACAATCCTCATAGGATCAGTCAACTGTTGCCTGTGGACTTTCTCTAGAAGAGAGGAAGTCACTGTAAGAGCTACTAAAATCGGTTGCCCGCTCTGCTCTTGGACCTCCAGATGCATCTCTGAAAACAAAGCAATCATCAGCCACTCACTGCTGGATACCTGCACGGCTTGTGTCTAGCTTAAAGAATCCACCACAACATTACCCTTACCAGGGGTATAAACAAGCTCAAAATTGAAGGACTACAAGTATTTGACCCACCTTCGTTGCCTTAAGTTCAAGTCTTGTTGAGTGGAGTTATATTTTAATCTTTTATGATCCGTGTAAACAAATAATCTCTCACCCAACAAATAGTGTCTCTAACAACGTAGAGTATGAACCACAATTGCTAATTCAAGGTCATGTGTAGGATAGTTCCACTTGTGAGGTCTCAGTTGGAGGGATCCATAAGCCACAACTCAATCACCCTACATCAAAACTACACCCAGTCTGATTCTTGAAGCATCAAAATAAATTGTATAGCTCTTACCAGGTTCAGGCATAATTAGGTTCGGGGATGAGGTTATTCTTCCTTTTAATTCCTGAAAAGACATTTCACAATCTTATGACCAGATGAATTGTACACCTTTCTTAGTCAAGGTTGTAATAGGCACTTCTAATCAGGAGAAATCTTGGATGAAACACCTGTAATAGCCAGCAAGTCCCAAGAAACTATAGATGTTGAAGACACTCTTGGGTTGCTCTTATGAAACTATGGTGCTCGCTTTTTTGGGTCAACTGATACTTCTGCTTCAGATATAACATGACCCGAGAAGTATACCTTATCAATCCAAAAGTGGAATTTATCGAGCTTAGCATATAGCTGGTGCTCTCTTAGTATACTCAACACGATCTCAAGATGGGTTGCATGGTCGTGTCTAGAATGTGGATACGCTAAGATGTTTCCCATGAAGACTACCACAAAGGAATCAAGATACGGGTGAAAAACTCAGTTCATCAGAGCCATGAAGACTGCTGGCGCATTCGTAAGGCTGAATGGAATAACCAGATACTCGTACAAGCCGTACCTGCTTCGGAATAGCGCACGTGGTATGTCAGATGATCTCACATGCACCTAGTGATATCCCGATCTCAGGTCAATCTTGGAGAAAACAGTTGCTCCCCGGAGCTGGTCAAAGAGATCATCTATACGAGGCAATGGATATCAATTATTTACCGTGAGTTGATTAAGTTGACGATAATCCACGCATAACCTGAGGGTACCATATGCCTTCTTCGCAAAAAGGATAGGTGAACCCCACGACGATGTGCTAGGTCTGATGAAACCCTTAGCATCAAGGTCTTCAAGCTACTTTTTGAGTTCCTATAGCTTTGTTGGTGCCATCCTATAAGGAGGAATAGACACTGGTGCCACACCTGGGATGATCTCGATAGTGAACTCCATGTATCTCATAGGAGGTAAGCCAGAGAAATCATCAGGGAAGATGTCCCTGAAAAGATCCACCACTGGAGGGAATTCAATTAGCTGGGTTCCTTGATCCCTCATGAAGAGACTTTCCAACTAAGTTGTCACTCTTCCCAACCCTGCGTATTTAGGCTTAGCTCGGTCTGCCTATATATCTCATTCTCCTTTGTGAAGATATGTGTCGCCCTCATGGGATGTAAAGGACACCCGATGGTGATAGAAATCCACTTGAGCATGATAAGGAGCAAGCCAGTTCATACCAAGAATGACTTCGATGCTAGACATGTCAATGATATAAAAATTCCAAATGAAACGGTACCCACCTATCTCAAGGGGGAACTCTTGGCACTAACATATGCCCTCTGTCCTAACTCCGAGCGGAGTGTCAAGAGACATGACGCCGCAAAGGTAAACAATTGGAAAACAAAGAATTTCAACAACAACAGCAGTTATAAAGGAGTGTGATGCACTGGTATCAAAAAGGGTAGAAACTAAGATAGAGACTACTAGAATAGTACCTCTCACTGTAGATGGTCATGCACTCTGCTCCTCTAGTGCTGATTGCACTACGTACATGAGACCTGAGCCACGACCCTGATACGCTGCTTGGTTGGCCTGAGTAGGCCCATTCTACTGAAGTTGATAATCTGGAACTTGATTTCCTCAACCATGACCTCCACCATTACCTCAGCCTGATTGGTCATTGGAAAAATAACTTCCAGCCTGCTATGGAATCATAGATCCCATACCTGATGGAGGTGCAGGTGCAGATCCTCTGCCACTGGATGATAAAGAGAAGGAATGACAGAAACGTTGAAGGTGACCCATCTTTTCACAAGCTCGGCACTCCTTCGGGTCTCTCGTGCACTGTGGCTTCTTGTGACCATCTCTATCGCACAGATAACATGTGACAGATCTCTCTACATGTGTTGTTTGGCTAGGATTTCCCCCACGTGCACCTTCAAAATGGTGTTTCATGCTGCCAGAAGATTCGTCACCCTATCTCGAAACTGAACTGCCTTGGCTCACTGGTTTAGCTTCCCTAACATTTTTCTATGAGATTAGAGCCTGGTTTACAATCTTTGTAATAGTGGTCAAACGGAAGACGTTCACCTGCGAGCGGATAGTATACTCAAGTTCGTCCTCAAAACATCTCACAGTAGTCTCTACGTCGCCAGTTAGAGATGGGGCAAAACACTGAAGTTTTGTGAAACGAGTAGAATACTCTAACACGGTCATAAAACCCTGCTGAAGATGTAGAAACTCCCGCGCACGATCATCTCTCAGAGTCTGTGAAAAAAAAGTGATCGTAGAAGGCGGCTTGGAAGTCGGCCCAAACCATGTCACTGGTTTGCTCATCCTGAGAAACAAAGTCCCACCAGTGCTTGGCATACTCACGAAGCATGTAGACTACCAATTTGACCCTTCGTTTCGGAAGCCTCTCGAGGTTGTTGAAGATATACCTTATAGATTCTATCTATGACTCTGCAGCATGAGGGTCGCCACTCCCCGAGAAGGTGGGAGGGTGTTGCTGCAGAAAGTCCCACGTGAGGTCTGCCATAGACGGGGTAGGTCTAGAGATATTCTGAACTGGCTGCATAAACCTGAGGAGACTATCTCTGAACTGAGCATCAGGGTCCCTCAGAAGATCAACAGGAGGTAGTGCCACGGGAGGCTCTACAAGAGGTACCACTGGTGGTTCAGGACCCACCATCTCTAGAATGTGCTCATTGCCACTCTCCTGAGGCACAACATGAAGACGTTGCGGTGACATTTTTCTATAACAACCGAACACACACCTTCAGACAAAGAGTAAAGATGGTGAGAAAAAAAAGTAAGGCGCAAAAAGAGGTTAGGTACATAGCCTGCCTCTGAGCACTAAACAACAGACAACCCGATTCATGAGCTGGGTTTCGATATGGAAGCGACAACTCTAAAGGATTACTAAAAGAGTTCTACAGTCCATTCCCAGGTTAAGTCAGGATACCATCTAATAGACTATCACAATTTTATATTTAACAAACCAGCATTTCAAAATTTTACCACTAGGCACAACAACACTCACACGCAAACGGGAAAATGCACGCTAAAAGTAGATACGACATGGCTATATGCATGACATTTTAAATCCTATAGTGCCTATTATGATGCATGTAATGTATTGCCCTCGTATCATCAGGTTGCAATGGTAAACCCATTATCTCAACAATACCAACACAATAACAACGCAATACAAATGAGTCACCCAATGGTGAAATCATATCAACAGTAACTGGCATAATCAATAACTGCAATCCCAACCCAGAAATTTGGGTTTTACCCTGTACATGGGTTAGCTACGTCCAAGCACAGAGTACATTCAAAATCCCTATATTCTAGTCTCATGTCTAACCCAAACAGTAATACAAAAGAAAAAACCGCCTATGATACCACTTTGTAACGTCCCGACCCGGCTCACCTCTAAGACAGTGGCCGAACCGGTAGGTCACATGACCTCAAGCGTATCTCCCCGAACGCTAGAGGTTGCTGACTAGCAGCGAGGGAATTTCTCGTGTCCGTGGGGGAAACTATGCCCTCATAGGTAATAGGTAATGTCACAGTGGAAGTAAACAACAAACAATAATAAATAGCGGAAGCATGTGAATAAATAAACTGTAGTAGAAACAATATAAATAATCCAACTGAATAATAATCAAGTACAGAAGCTCACAAAACAATGTCATGTCGTGATGTCTGTCTAAACTAAAAGTACGGAAAACAGAACTCAAGCATACTATCAACTAAAGAAAAGACACAAAGCAACAACTGCATCACGAGCAAGGCCCGGTCCTCTGCCTCAACCTCCGTCCTAAGCGACACGAAACAATCAAGCATCGGAAGCAGCACGCTTCCCTTTGTCAATACCTGCAAGCAGGTAATCTGCTCGGGTATCAAAGACGTCCGAGCAGGGTGTAAGATAAAAACCCCAGTAGGCCGGCACCCAAGGTGTCTAAACCTTTTCATTTCGTGCAATGATAAAATGTAGTGTGTCGTTATATAATAATTTCAGATAATTAATTAAGTGCAATGGAATAAATAACTCGGTCCAAGTTCTAAACGGCACCCGTGCCTAATCACCTACTTCAGCATAAGTCGGAAGTCTGAAAGGGTACCTGTCAGCAGAACACACATACACATATATATAAAACCTAGAAAAGCAAGGTAAAACAAGGAAGAGGTATACCCCAAGCTTGTGCTTTAACTTGGGGTCTAAGTCGAGTATCAACCAGGTGTGTTTCAATATACGAGAAGAACATTTCAAATCTCAAGAGTCTCAAATGGCATTAATATAAACCTTAAGTGCATTGTTATTAAGGTTCAAGTTGAGAGTTGGAGTCTGAGCTCATCTCGAAGGTATCACTACGGAATATCCTTCAATTTTATCCAATACCACTGAGCCCGTCCGAGGCAATCTTTCGAAAGGTCAAGTATCGCTCGAGGTATGACTTTACCATGAGTCTGTTCCGATCTCGCAAAAAAGGGTTGAATGTCATCTGAGGCTGGCTTAGCCACTTTGTCAACGGATCCGTCTCGATGGACCCTTTTGGAACTGGTGTCACTCATAAGTATTAGAAAGCCCGAGGAAGTCTCGGTCCGACAAATCCAAAGACACCGCCCCCCGACGCGTACTGGTAACAGTCAGGAACGGAGGGTCTAAGTGTGACCCTTAATATGGGACACACCTCTCTTCCTCGTCCTAAATTTAATTAAAGTTTTCACAGTAGCAGATATGACATAATAAGCATATGAAATTGCAGCTGGAAAACTAACCAGATACACCCGCGCATCACAAGGTATAAATTAAATATTGCAACATGACAACTTAACAAGGCAAGGTACCATATCAACATACGCAAATAAATACACTTTTTAAATAAATAAACAGTTCAGCACAAACAATTACTAATGATCCATCAATTCAAAGTTCGTGTTCAATGCAAACTAATTATTTAATTTAATTACAATAAAAATGGGTTGCGTAACACCTACAGTTAATTAAATTAAAAACCCGGCTAACGGAAAAATATACCGACCATGTCGGCACGCCCAAAGGGGTGTACGACTTTGTTGCAACAATTCAAACAAATTAATTTAAGATAATCAAGGCTACAACAATTAGACGAAACAATTAAATTAATGAAAAAAGGGTGAAACTGCACAAAGCCGGTAGACATCGACTAACGACACAACGGTGCGTTTTTACAAACCGCAACGAAACAGAGGGAAAGAGAGTAAACTCCTTACCTTATAGTCGTAGATGACTCTAAGATCTGCGGTGGACTTTGATTTGACCTAAAACAGAAGAAAACAGAGGATTTTAGAAACCCCTCAAAATAGGGTAAAATCCTTCTGTGACGAACTGCGCGCAGGATACTCAAAGAAAACGTACGATTTCAATTGCGCAAGGTTAGTCTTGCCCTAAGGTTTACTGCGCACCAGACAACGAAGAAAACGGGTGACAAACAGAGGAGCAACGACCTTCCGAAGGGGCCGGAGGGTGGTGCGCCACCTAGGGGAGAGAGAGAGTGCGACGTGTGGGAGAGGAGGAGAGGAAGAGTGAAAAAAAAAGAAGAAAAAGAAAATAAAAAATAAGATAAAAAATAAAAGAAAAGGAAAAGGGAAAATAAAAAGAAAAATAAAATAGTATAAAAGGATGGAAAGGAAAAAAGAATAAAAATAAATAAAATTGGAAATCTTCTATTTTAATTATTTTTATTTTTCTCGTAACCCCTTTCTATTTTATTTCAACATTTCTTTTTATCCCTTCTTACTTTCTTTTAAATCTTCTTTAAATATCTTATTATTCTTTTTTCAAACTTTAATTAATTATTTAAATCCCGAACACCGCGCTAAAGCGCAACATAACATTTTTCATAAAATTTCTACAATTATTAAAATTAATTAAAAAGTTACCTGGGACCCGCAGCGAGGCGCGCAGATGTGCGCCCTAGGTCGCTTGAAGAATTAGACAGAAAAAAATTAAAAACAGTCCGTACCTGATAAAGGTCAGGACGTTACAGTTGTTAAAGGATTGGGGGTAGGGTTGGGGCGTGCAGGGGGTGGTCTTTATCATCGCTTTTTTTAGCGCTATTAAAAGGGACCCTCCTTTTATCAGCACTTCGATTAACGACGTTTTTTTAGCGTTGTAAATGACATTTTCTAGCGCTTTTAATGACCATATTTGCAGTAGTGGTGTAAAGACAATATCAAATCATAAACACCAAGATTTGACCCAAAGAACCAAGATTCAACCCATTTTAGGGCAACCAACCCGCTGGAGAAAAGAGAACCCAAGAAAGAGGAAATAAGAACCCTAAAAGAAGAAATAAATCAATAAAATATAGACTTACTTGATGATTCTTGAAGATCCAAAGCCAAATCCACCAAAAAATTGAAGGTCTAAGGGAGCAAGGAAGAGAGGAGGAGGCCCCTAGGGTTGCAAATCCCGAATGAGGGAAGAAATGTGTGGAATTGGGGTTAAATCGGGGGAGGGTAGAAAGGTAATTTTCAAATTTGTAAGGACCTGGATATACCACATGGTTAATTCACATGGTTTGTCAAACCGTGTGACAATTGTGCGGTCTCCTTTGTCCAAGAGGAAACCGACCACACAGTTTTATGGGGAAGGTTGCACGCCCGTGCGACAGAGCGTGTGGCTTGGACAATGCCACTGTAGCAGACATTGTAGCAGACACTGTTCGGTACTGTAGCAGCCGGACTATTCACTTGATTTGGGCTTTCGGGCCACCGGTTTGGGCCTACGGGTCTCAGGGCTTTCGGGCCATCAAAGGCCTTCGGGCCACAGGGCCTTCGGGTCATTGAAGACCATGAAGTAGCCCAGTTCACACAGAGTAGGTCTCAGATGAGGATCAGAGCACCAATAGCAGTCACCAAAAGCAGAGCTAACCGGATTGGAAGAATGAGAGGGTATGACAACCGCCATCGGAACTAGACACCGTGCAACTTTGTACGGGCCAATGCCAGCTGATCAGCAATGCAGGTGGGGAGCTAAATGCAATCAATGATGCAGAAGCTGGGGAGAGGTAGTTCTAGTGGGCTGAGCCTATGAGTCATGTATTGGGCATGATATGCCTCTGGGCCTTCGGGTCATGTATTAAGGGTCACGTCGGGCCTTGTGCCTTGAGCCTACGGGTCATGTACGAGTTCTCCTTCAACCCTTAAAAGGGGGATTATCTATAATAAAATAAAAAAAAAGGCCTTCAGACCATTCGAGCATGACATATGATGTTAAAGTGCGAAAACTACATTTTTCTCAAAAAACTCTTGGAAAAACTAAAGGATAAACACAAGACAAAAAATAAACAAAGGAATACTTTAAAATAAAATCTCAAATGTAACAATAATGGATTCCAAAAACAAATTCGTATGGGAACGGATATTGAGAAATCACCTTCCAAAAAAGAATTTTAGAAAATATACTTTCTATTAAAACACCTCCCATTACCCAAGACCCGAAATTGTTTCCCTTCTCAATTAATTTGGTAATAAAAACTATTTAAAAGAATCACATGTAAAGAAACTGTCACTCGACTCGATCTAACGTTATTCCTGTTTAGTCGTATTTAGAATTCCCTGATTACTGAATTGGCGCAGGCTGCATCCAAAGCGACGATGATGTGTTAGTATGACAATATTTGATCAAATTAGCCGTCCTCGTTCTACCGCTTTGTTCGAACTGGCTAGACATGGAGCCGGAGTTAAACAGCGAAGAACCCAAGTCTTGGGACGAGCTCTGCAACATCAATTTAATGCCATCAGAGCTGTTTCTAAAGTTCCGGAAAGAAATTCAGGGGATTCGTGTCGGTGTCAACTTAGAGGTTTCTTTTTCAACCTCATACGAACTATTTTAGACTAATTGTTTTTTAATTTCAAAATTTGGTAGATGCAAAAATTTTCTAAGCGTCGAAGGATTCCGAACAATTTCTAAATGCGTGAGAATCTGAAACCTTAATGACTGGTGATAATAATGTGCAGAAAAGTTGTGATTTTACCTAGTCGCCCCGGTGAATGATTAGAAAATGGGTCCTGCACTCTGTCTTGTGCGGAAGATACTAAATGCTGCTAATCAATTTTATATCGGGCCCGATTGAAGCATTTTGAACCTCGATTGGCTGTTCTTGCTGTGTTCTGCTGCCATTTACTCAATGAAGTGCCACTATTTGCCTTGGTCATCGCAAGCTTATGGGTCTGGCCTCTAGAGATACAGCTTTTCAAGATATATGACTTTGTTGTTGGTTGGTGAATTACATTGTTAACTCACCGGTCCTGGCTTCATTTATTGTAAACTTTCTTTTTAGTTGTAAGGTTGATTGTAATTGGGAAGAAATTCGGTGACCTCCTTTGTAAACATCTACTATTATTTGTCTTTAACCCAGTGTTTCCATCTGATGCATCAAAAATTGGAATAAATATTTTTTTTAGAAATTCTACATGACTAGTATTTAAAATCAAATGATTTATAAATGCAAATCAATTTATAATTAAAAGATGAGAAAAAAATAAATAGTTAGGAATTAAGAAAACAACTGGAAGAAGGATCCAGAATATGAAAAGTGATGAGAAACAAGAAAACAGAAAGGACATAAAACGGAAGCAATAAGATAAGCCCGAGCGCTGGTGGAAAACTAGGCTGCAGTGCACTACTCGTGCCAAAACATAGCGACAAGGGAGTGTCGTGAGTTCCTTTTTCGTTGGATAAAAAATGGGTGGGAGCTGCTGGTGGGAACCAGCGAAATGAGTGAGTAAATGACAGCTTTTTTAGGTTAGATGGTTGGAGGGTATTTTAGGGCAACATCTTTATTTCTTAATCGATTTTTCTCCCTTCTAAACCTCCTTGTTTTTGTAGGGGAGAGAGTTTTCCTCCCTTATTTTCTCCCCTCCTATAATCTTGTACCAAACAAGAAATTTATTGTCAGATATGGCACGTGTTAGTTACAAATTAAATTGTACTTTAATTGTTACATTTTCCATATTTATATTTCACTTTGCATGTTTTTGTGGTTGTCATGCATGGAAATTCATTTGTTTAGTTTATTATGGAAAACAAATGTTGTATGTTGGCTTGTTGTTCTCGGTGTATTTATCCGCGCGGGCCTCTGCTTGTTTGACTTGGGGCTGGCCCGTTTTTTGCTTGCTTGGCGGTGGCATGCTTCTATTTAGCGGACCGGTTGCATTTCTCGGGGATGATTCTTAGTCGTCGATCAACAAGATCAGATGGCTTTGTGGATGGTGATCCGTGTTTGTTTTATATGCTTCTCCACCCTCAGAGATGGCTGTGTTCCGTGTTATTGCGGTCAAGTCCATTGCCACCATGCTGCGTGTCTTTGTGGTTGTTCGAAGTTGTCGAGGGCGGTGAGATGCACAATTCTTCCATGGCATCTGAGTTCTCCACGCGTCCTACTCCACCCGAGATTCATGCACCGCCGACCACCGTGTCTTCTCGTGGTTGTGCAATGATGGTTGTGTCCTTTTGTTCCCCGAGGTCTTCCTTTGCCACTACCCTTTGCATTTGGCTTCCTGGTTTGAGAAAGAAAATAGGGTTAGAGAGTGGAGGGGCCTTGACCCTGAAGATTCGCTTGGCCGTTCCACCATGTCTGTTCCTTTGGAGTAATGTTTTGATGGTGAGTTTGGATCTTGCGAGCTTGGAGGAGGACTACGCCAATGTTACAGAAGTGCTTGCGACCACGACAGTGTCGATCATCCTTTTGAATGTTCACTTCCAGGTTTTTGGTGTAGACCCAGACTTGTAAGCTTGATCTTTCTTCTTGCTTTGGTTTTGTGCTGTAATCTTCTATTTGTTTTAGTCCCTTGGGTGCATGTGTGAGTTCGTCCAGGATGGCTTCGTACGTTAATGCCTCGTGATCCAGTTCATCAGGTTCACCTAGTTTATTGAGGGTAGCTCCTCTGATAGTTTCTTTGGCTGTGTCTTTCTTATTTTCTCTATTGTAAGTCTGCTATTGTTTGTTTTGCATAATAAAATGTTTGTCGGGGTAGTGTTCTTGTTGTGCACGTAGGTCCGAAGGGCCGAAGCACGTTACATCTTTGTGCTCTTTACTTTTTGCATTTTTCTTTATTATTTCGACACATCTTGCTGCTCTTATCTTTTTTGTTTTGTTTATGATTTCATGCTTTCTTTTTCTTTCATGAAGAATTGATGTGGGTGTAGCAGAAGTAAAACATCGATCCTTTCACGAGGAATTGATGTGGAATTGATGGAGAGCACGAAAGAAAGTTCTTTGAAAACTAGAATAATATTCAATAATTTCTTATACAAAGTTTTATAAATAATCTCATGGCTAATAAAAGGGAAAGTACATTAAAAATGTTTTCAAAGGGGAATAAATACTAAGGAAAGAAAATGATATCAAAAACTTAGTCAAATGGAAATAAAAGAAAATGAAAAAATTAAAATAGAAAGTTAATAAAATTAAATAGGAGGAAAAGGGGAATTTCGAATGAAAAGCCAACGGAATTAAATAAAAGAAAATAAGAAGAGTGATAAGACCTGCACCACCAGTGCCACTGGAATAGGTGACTTTGTATATATTATGAGGAAAACTAGGAGTCGAATTACAAGAAAAGGAGGAATAGTAGAAGAACGGAGGGAGAGGAAGAAGTCTACTTGAGAGGCCCTCGCACTCTCGCCCAAGCCTCACGGCCGAACCCACAACAAAATATTCTCGTTGCCCCTTCTCACTCCAGCCGCCCCCTTCTAGCTGTTCAGAAATCCAGCTGAACTTCAAGCACCAAAAGTTTGTCCACCGATAGATCACAAAGGTGGAAACAAATCACCGGTATGAATTCTTTATAAGTTTAGTGCATCGGAATTTGGATGTATTGCTGCACCAAAATCACCCCACTGAATCCAAAACACACACACAAGCATGCAAACATAGGGAAAACAAGCACAAAGAAAGAATATTGGTTTTACGTGGTTTGGATTTTCATCCTAAATCCATGAGAGAACACTGTAAGATTTTATTTTACCAGATGTATAAAGTTTACAACTAGTGACTTGTCAGCCACATGAATCAAAAAGTACAAAGGTCACTTGATGATTCGATACTTCGATACACCTGAACAAATTGGTCCCACCCCCTTTATATAGAGGGTCCCACCCGGTCAACCAGTTGCACAAACTTCCTACACCACGGTCGTCCTTCCGCTGCATTGTGCAACCGCTGACTCCCTGTAACATTCCTTAGCTTGAACTACGATCACCGATAACTGAACAATGTTCCTACGCCTCACACTTCCCCACTAACACCAGCCAAAGAATGGTTCAGTTGCAGACACGGTTCACCTACTGGTGATTCCACTGAAGTTTTGGTAACCTGGCTGCCTGAAATTCCGGTAGTCTGACTCCCTACTGAGCACCCTGCCAACATCTTCTTCCTGTGTACAAAGTCACAAACTTCCTACTGAGCACCCTGCCTCCCTACTGAGCACCCTGCCAACATCTTCTTCCTGTGTACAAAGTCATAAACTTCCGGTAAATCGATGCTAGTGCCTTGAAGAGACTTCACAACCCTAACACTAACCATGAGCTCCCCAGCATATCCCCCTTGTATTCCCCAACATATTCCCCCACCCGTTTATAATATCCTCATTCCCCCCCATAGGTGGGCTAATAGCTTGGCCCCTCCCCTGACACACAAGTGTCCTCCCTTCAACAAATCCCCCCATAGTAGTTACAACTCTGCGATTGACAGATTCTGATAGGAACTTCTCACAGTAAAGATAAGGTAAGGCTCTGCTCAATTACTTCCATCTGAAACTACTGAAATTACAGGGAGAAGGACAAGCAAAACAGAGGAAAAGAGTACATTCGGGAATCCTTTTACTGAGGAATTCCCACCCAAGCCCCAGGTCGAACGAACAGAAAGAGAAAGATCCCCCCCCCAGTCAGGCCTGACCCCACTTCCTTCTAACCACTTCAACTCCCCTCTAATCGCCTCCCCCTGCTGTATTTCCACTTTTACCCTTAGACACCTCTCTAACTAACTGCTTCACCTCATCTTCACGTGGGTAGCCCGCTCCCTCTCTATCTAATTGCTCCACCTCAGCCTCACGCGGGCAACCCGTTCCCTTGCCAGCTGTTTTGGTTTTCCCTCGCTTGGAATAAACTATCCAGTCAGCAGGGTGGTCTCAGGTTCTATCACTGCCCACCCCTGAAGAGCCAGTCTTGTCCTCAAGACTAAATGTAGGGAATTGGTTTTGTAGGGTGAATTTATCCTCCCAAGTAGCGTCTTCGGGAGGTTTGCCAGCCCACTGAATCAGAAATTGGGGTTGTTGAAAACCACCCTGCAACAACGTACGTGTGGAGAAAATCTGCTCTGGATGTGGCCAATCAACTAGATCACCAAGAAGATCCTGGGGAAATTGTGATTGCACGGGGTGCTGTCCTACTGCCCGACTTCAACTGGGAAACGTGAAAGATGGGATGTATACAAGCTATGGTGGGTAATGCCAGCTGATAAGCGATGGGGCCGATTTGTTTGACAATGGAGAAAGGGCCATAGTAACGCAAAGATAATTTCTGGTTCATACGATGGCCCAAAGAGTGCTGTTTATGGAGCCACAGTTTGAGGTAAACAGAATCGCCCACCCGAAAGGTAAGTGATCGCCAACGAGAATCAGCTTGGCGGCGCATTAGATCTTGGGAGCGAAGCAAATGTTGGCGAAGTTGAGCCAATGCCTCATGGCGATTTAGTAGAGCTGTGGCGACAACAACAACTTTGAGGTCAGAGGGAAGAAAGCTGAGGTGGGAGGGTGGCTTTCGGCCATAAACAACTTCGAAGGGTGTGGTGTTAATAGAGCTATGCCACGACGTATTGTAACAAAGTTCAGCCCTGGGTATCCAATATGTCCAATTCTTTGGTTGCTCTCCCGCAAAACAACGAAGATAGGTTTTCAAACAGCGATTAATGACCTCCGTTGTAGGCCGGACTATATTTTAGAGTGGTACCTTATAAGTGAAAAAGTTCTGTCCAAAAGTGACCAAGAAAGAGAGGGTCCCGATCACTTATAATGGAATTGGGATTACCATGTAAACGGACCACTTCCCGCATTAAAACACCATCTACTCCTTTGGGCGTAAAGGGATGCTTGAGGAGGATGAAATGAGCGTACTTAGAGAGGCGATCCACAACCACCAAAATGACTTCATAACCATGGGATTTAGGTAAGCCCGTAATGAAGTCCATAGAAAGGTTGACCCAAATAATAGAAGGGATGTCCAATGACTGAAGTAGACCGGTCGGGGAAAGTGTAGAGTATTTATTCCGTTGGCAAATATCACACCGTTGGACAAATTTTTGAACCCGTTTCTTCATGCCTATCCAATAAATGGTGTCGACAAGGTGACGATAAGTCCTATAGTAACCCAAGTGACCACCCTGAGGGGTCGTATGAAATTCTGTCAACAACCGTGGTATCCAAGAAGCTGCTGCTGGAATGACGAGGTGACCCTTGTAGAGGAGGATGCCGTGAGTGTAGGAGAAGCCCGCAGCAGTGGGCTGGTGCTGTTGTAATGCAGAAATGATTTTGGTGAGGTAAGGGTCGGTGAGAAGGTCCTCCGTAAGTGTAGAAGCCTCTGGTCAAACAGGAGAAGAGTGCAACATAAATAGCTCAATGGAATCCTGTTTTCTGGACAAAGCATCGGCGACAAAATTGTCACGACCCGGTTTGTATTTAATATCAAATTGATAGCCAAGAAGTTTGGCTATCCAGCACTGTTGGTCAGCCGTGGTGATGCGCTGCTGGAGGAGGTATTTCAGACTATGGTGATCGGAATATACCGTAAAGGAGCGGCCAAGAAGATAAGGATGCCAGTGTTGGATGGCTAAGACCAAGGCCATGACCTCCTTTTCATAAGTGGACTTGGCAAGTGTTTGAGCGGATAAAGCCTTGCTGAAAAATGCAATGGGTCGGTTATGCTGCAGGAGAACCGCACCAACCCCAGTATCGGAAGCATCACATTCTTGCCCAAAGTCGCTAGAAAAATCAGGGAGTGCGAGGACAGGGGCCGTGGTGATCAACTGTTTTAACTGCTGAAAAGAATGCTGAGCAGCGGGTGTCCAGGTGAAACGATCTTTTTTGATGGGTTGTGCGACAGAACCATAGTTCTGAATAAACTTGCGGTAATAGCCAGTGAGGCCTGGAAAACCGCGGACGCCCCGTACGGAATGTGGTGTTGGCCAATCCAAAACAGTCTGGATTTTTGCCGGATCCATGGATACCCCAGCCCGAGAAATGATATGACCAAGGTATTCAATTTCCTGTTGGCCAAAGTGATATTTGTTGTGATTAACAAAGAATTGTTCATGGGCTAACACCTGAAAAACAATGATTGGGCCAATCCGGGCTATAAATTAGGATGTCATAAAAAAAATAAGTACAAAAGTACATAAAAAGGGGCGAAGGAGGTCATTTATTGTAGCTTGAAAGGTGGAGGGAGCGTTGGTGAGTCCGGACGACATGACGAAGAATTCATAGTGGCCGCTGTGTGTCCGAAAAGCGGTTTTATGAATATCCTCCTCACGCATACAGATTTGACGGTTTTCAGATTTGAGATCCAATTTAGAAAAATAAGCGGCCCCATGAAACTCAACCAAAAGTTCCTCGACCACTGGAATAAGAAATTTATCCGGAATGATGACTTTATTGAGGGAGCGATAATCAACACACAAACGCCACAAACCGTCTTTCTTTTTGACAAGAAGTACCGGGCTGGAAAAAGTGCTTTTACTATTTTGGATTAACCCCAATTGGAGCAACTGCTGAATTTGCTTCCCAATTTAATTTTTCTGGATGTGAGGGTATCGGTAAGGGTGAACTGAAATAGGTCCCTAATGAGGTTGAAGTCGAATGGCGTGGTCGTGAAGACGACGTGGGGGAAGGCCTGGAGAGTCCGCAAAAACTCGCTGAAAAGCAGTGAAAACAGTGTGTAAATCATTGCTTTGTGCAGTTGTTCATGGAGAACCACTGTTGTCGGATCGACCGCCGAGTAGAAGGCGTTGTGTGCCTGTGCGAACTGAACCGAGGGGGCCATCAGGGAGGGGGCGGGATGGAACAATAGTGGATAGAGCCCCGTGGAGGGTATGTTGGTGCCCAGCAGCAGAAAAACGCATTGTCATTGTTTGCCAATTAATACGCATGTCACCCAAAGTACGTAGCCAAACAATGCCAAGTATGAGATCAAGGCTCCCAATGTCCAGCACATAAACATCAAAAATAGAAGTGTAGGCGCCCATTGTTAAAGGAAGGTTGTGGGAAACCCCCGGTACCGTAACTTGTGGCCATCACCCAATTTGATATTCAACTGTGTAAAAGTATTGATGGGAAGATTCAATAATTTGGTCAGTTTCGGAGAAATGTAGTTATGAGAAGCTCCGCTGTCAACTAAAACCAAAATTGGTATTCTAGCAATGGTAGCCGCCACTTTCATAGAGGTATAGTCAGCGGTGTGAGGGATCGACTCAGAGCAGGAGGAAGCCAAACTATGATATGCTACCACAGTACATTCGGCCTCAAGAGGGGGGTTTGGTAGTCAGCGAGTGTCCGGTAAGGGAGAGAAATCGGCATGAGTTTTCATCCTCACCTAATAGAAGAACACACAGTTTAGGATCAGAGCATTTGTGCATGGGTGAATAAGGAAGGCCGCAACGAAAACAAAGACCCTTCTTGTAGCGATCCTCCCATTCTTGAGGTGTCAAATGCTTAACATTGCGGCCAGTGGACGGGGTTGTGTGGGAGATGGTGAAGTGAAGGGAAGGGGAGAAGGGTGCCAAGAACGAGGAGGAGGATTGGTGGTGTGCAAAGGGGCAGGGTGAGGAGAAGGGTGATATGTAGGAGGTGGACATACAATTCCAGTGGAAGAAAACACATTGTGTCGTGGAAGAGCAGCAACACCTTTACGAAAAACAAGCTCAATGTGGCGAGCAAAGCGCATGGCCTGTATGCAAGTCAAAGGATTATGTATTCGTACCCAATCACGAATATCTTCTTGGAGGCCGTTGAGAAAATAACCAACATACTGCTGCTCGGGTTGCCGAGGAAGAAGTGACACCAAATATTCAAATTGTTCCATATAATTAGTAAACGAGCCTAACTGTTGAAGAGCAACGAGCTCTTCATAAGGATTTTGAAGTGTAAGACCACTAAAACGCTCCATGAGTTCCTCCTTAAAGAGTGGCCAAGATAAGTTCGGATGCACTTCAATCAAAATGGAAACCCAGTGAATTGCTCGACCTTCCATACTAATTTGAGCTAGCTGGACCTTCATAGGTTTGGGTGTATTATGGACTCGAAAATACAATTCGGCACAAGAAATCCACCCTCGGGGGGATCGACACCATCAAAAAGAGGAAGATCGAGGTGTCGAAGAGCGGCCAACGAAGTATTGTGCATAAGAGGATCACAAATAGGTGGAGGAAGAGGCGCCTCATAAGGAGTAGGATCAAATGCTGGAACAGATGGCGTAGCCGAATCCGTCGTGATCTGAGCAGAAGGAGCTGCGTTAGAAACTGGTTGTTGAGGCATCACAAAATATTTGTATGATAAGAACGACATTGGTCTTGACCCATTGGTAAATTGATAACCAAAGCAGATAACAAAGAAAATTGCTCAGTTACCGTATCAAGTCGCTGTTCAACAATATCCAACTGGGATTGCTGTCGAGTTTCCATGGATGAAGAACGACAACAGATGAGGCTGTGCGAGAGGTAGAGGAGGAAATAAGATGGTGCTCCAGGGGAAAACAACGGCAGATCGGACCAAGCTGATAGGAACTTCTCACACTAAAGATAAGGTAAGGCTCTACTTAATTACTTCCACCAGAAACAACTGAAATTACAGGGAGAAGGACAAGCAAAATAGAGGAAGAGTACATTCGGAATCCTTTTACCCAGGAATTCCCACCCAAGCCTCAGGCCAAATGAACGGAAAGAGAAAGATCCCCCCCCCCCAGTCAGGCTTGACCCCACTTCCTTATAACCTCTTCGGCTCCCCTCCTCTTACCGCCCCCCCTGCTGCGTTTCCACTTTTACCCCACCTCTTTAACTAACTGCTCCACCTCATCTTCACATGGGCAGCCCGCTCCCTCTCTATCTAACTGCTCCACCTCAGCCTCATGTGGGCAACCCGTTCCCTCGCCTGCTGCTTTGGTTTTCCCTCGCCTGGAATAAACTATCCAGTTAGCAGGGTGGTCTCAGGTTCTATCAGATTCCTTTACATACAAACAACACCACTGCTTCTTAGCCCCACACACTCCTATCATCGCCACCCTCTTGAAGAACCACCTTGTCCTCAAGGTGGTGGATGTGTCCCATAGTATTGCGGCTTGATCTGGCCCCCTGATGATCAGTTTTCTAGATTTAAACACGACCGCGCTGCCCGCTCCGAACCAGCGACTATGTTTGTTCTTTGCTGGGCCTTCCTCCGTCGACCGCACTCGCCTGGTAGTCTCCCACGACTAGCGCAACTTCCACTCCCCTCGGATGCGCGACCTGTTGCATCTCGTCGTCCACCACTGACGATCCTGGGGACGCAGGAGCAGCGACTTAGCACAACGTGCGACTCACTTTCCCGGCGGTGCTTGACCTTCCGCTCGCGCACGAGGTGAGCATACCTGGATATCCCGCTCGCGTAGGAGGGGAACGTACTGGTACAGTAGCACTTCCGACGAGGCGAACTGAGCGCATGACGAGATTTCGCCTGACGGAAACAGGACGAGGCGCACTCCAGTGACTCGCGGCGGCGAACTCGGCTGCTTCCCGCATCTCATTCCCCCAAACGGCGCCCCCATCGTTAGGCGCTCCCGTGTCCGAGTCTGTTGACTGGCATTGCTTCCACGTTAGCCAACAGGGGCGGCCCGATTCACTGCCTCGGGAGGGAAACACACTAAAAAAATTAAACACCTCCCACTTTTATTCGGTATGACGAATCCAATGTAGGAGCTCTGGGCGTCTCTCACGAGTTTGGATAGATGTCTGGACAAACGCTCTGGCCACCTCATGATACCAGAATTTTCTGGACGTGATCCAGGAACATGGATACAGAAGGCTGAGGCTCATTTCTCAAGCCGCGACACTCCGAAAGCAATGAAAATGCCCATGGCGCGACTCTACATGACGAGCATGTATGAACTTTGATTTTTTTTTGCCAAGGGACTTCAAACTGCGTTCACTTGGACGCAACTCAAAGAAGCGCTCCTTGAGGATTTTGGAAGCTCCGCTGGGGAAGCCCTTGCGGCTACATTTGATTTCTTGTCGACACCAACGCAACTGTCCGCAGCGCATTCAGGGGAGCCTACCGACCACAGAATGCAAAACGGGAGCATAGGGCTGGGTGACAATCCGAAAGACATTACCTCACACCCTTATCGACTAGAGCTGCCACCTAATTCGGAGACAAACACTTCAAAATTCGTAATGCTGGAGCACGAGCCGCAGCAGATTAACCCAGCTCATATATGAGCTCTTGTTATTTTACCACCAGTTATACAGGTCTCGCCTTCGGTGTCAGAATGGGGTCTTAGGGTTCATGAGGGGGGTTCTTCCAATTTTTATACCCCAGCAGCCGGGTGGTACCAGCTGCACTTGCAGCCCAGCTCACGATAGGATCTTCCTGATGGAAGAAAGTCAAACATTACGATGAGAGGCACTCTCCCCTTCATCTCTCCAACCTTGATCCATGACGGCAGACGACGCGTTTGGGAGATTGCGTGGCGTACACCTGCAACACGAGCACTTTATACAGGACTGCAACGGAGGATATGGAAGATTGCTTGGCACCGCTGTTTGACTATGATAGGGTGCGGGACCACCAGGCCAGCCGGAAGGTTTACTCTAGAAGGGGTAAAAAGGTCCAGCCAGAAGAAGGCGGTTTAGGTGCTGTTAGTGGGGGGGGGGGAACCGTGAAGTTAGAGTTGAGTGGGGTCCAGGGCAGTTAGAAAGTAAGTGGGCCCTGTGCGGTTAGAGGTAGTGGGGGATTTGGGCTGTTATAAGTGGAGCCGGGAGCTCTCTTTGGGGGAGGAGGGAAAATAGTCAGTTGTGGTTTGGGCGGGAGACCTGCTGGTGCTCTCGAGGGTCTGTTTTCTGTTGCTTTCCCCTGTTTTATCCTCTGTTTTCTGTAATTCTGGTTCCAATTCCAGCAATCTAAACTTCTGATAGAGTTCCTCTATCAGACTAGCACCCTTTGTCCTCAGTTTCCTGCAGCACGGCTGATATGGGAGATTGCCTGACATGCCTACGCGATCCACCACCTTGAGGACAGTGGTTTTTCGGGACGGTGGCAGTGATTGAGACCATGTATGCCACCTGAAGAGAGATTAGTTAGGGGGAATATTCTGAGGAATATTATATGGAATATGCTGTGGGCCCCAAGGGAATATTCTGGGGAATATTCTTAGTTGGTTAGGGAGGGAGGTTATAAATAAGGATGGATGGTGAAGGTGAGGGCATTTTGGAGTTTATGAGTTTAGTAGGCTGCATAGTGCAGATCGACCTTTGGCTTGGGCAGGTTGAGGGCGAGTCCCCTACCTGAGGTTCTCTTCCTCTCATTGTTTCTCTGTTCTTCCCCTTCTACTGCTATAATTTTTGGCCATTAGTAGCCGTTAATTTCAATCATTCATCGTTTATGTGAGTTCGTCCCCATCATATAGGTTGGTGACACGGATGTGCAACCTGCTTGATGAGATATTGCGACAAAGATATTATATTGCAAAGTGAGCGTTCTTATGTGTTGTCATCGTTGCGACATTAAGTTCTTTCTCTTGGGTGCCTTGACCCGTTGTTAGATAGTAATCTTGAATTTTAGGCAAGTCCGCCTAATGCCAATGAGAAAAATCTTAGAGGATCACACTAAGTGTTTTTATTGATCTCGATTAAATTCTATTTGAATTTAATTAATGGAATAAATATTACTCTCAAGACCGAGTAATAATTTTATTCAAGTTTTATTGATCACATAAATTAAATAAATATTTATTCACAAAATTATGAATAAAATATATTTATTTATTTTATTGGATATTTAATAAATATTTATTTACTGGTTTGTGAATAAAATATATATTTAAGAAAATAAAATATTTATTCGGGTATTCAATAAATGCTAGAGGAGTTCAGACGGATAATGACCAAGTTCGGTGGCAAATATTAATTAACAAGACGGTTAAATAATACTTGTTATTGCGCAAGTTGACGCTCGCCACAAAATAATAATAATATTATTTTATTGTGGGGCATGAGGTTTATTAAAAGTTATCATATTATTTAATGACCGACATGCAATTAAATAATTATTTTAACTTAAACCCGAACTCTATAAAAAGACGGTTATGTCTATTGTGTTGAGTATCGATCAGTGCAATCGATAAATAGTGAATTGTTACGCACAACGAATTCTATTTCGACTCTTCCATCTCTCTCTCTCTCAAGAACGAGAAATTCTAGAGCGATTTCTTCAAGACAGAAGAATGAGCGATTCATAATGAACAACGCAAGACATTCGATTCTCTGCGCTACCACTTGGAGATCGTTTGGCGTTAATCGGAGATCAAAGGAGCACGTGTGGATCAAAGGTGCACGTTTGACGTTAATCGAAGATCAAAAGAGCACGTGTGGATCACCTGATGAGTTCTTCAAGCCCTCTTTCTTCCGCTTTGATCCGTTGGTTCTGGTAGATTGTTGTTGGCAATCCGTGGTAAGCCCTTCATTTTTCTTAGTTTTCTTTCGGGGATTCGATGTGGCAATGTTGTTTTGGTTTGGGATGTGAGTTGGGCTATGTTTTGATGATCTTTGGGTGCGGTGTAGGTTGATCCGCGGTACCTCGTGGTGCGGTTGTGGTTTCCGGGCATTTCTTCTTCGCCCTGCGGTGCGCAACGAGTTACCAAAGCTTCTTTGAAGTAGAGAATCCTTCGTTTCTCTTCATTGTGTATCATGCGGGAGGGGTTTGCTTTTGTTTACCTATGAGTTATGGTTGTGTTGGTTTAATTAAAGATAAAGAATTGATTAAATTGAAATTGAAAGGGGAAAGGGGAATGTTTCGCATGCGTTTACGACTTTTATATGATTGTGATATTGTGGATTGTACAGGTTTGATGCCCCGCTAAAAATTGTGGCCGTTCGGGGCTTTGTTTGCGCTGGATGATATGTATTGTGACTGCTGTGACTGTTGGGATTGTTGTGATATCACCCTAAAATGGAAATTGACCGACCACTTATATTTGGTTAATAAAATAGTTGCCTTAGGATTATGACTTGTGTGATAACGCCTCTGAAATAAAGTGGAATGTGATAAAAACCCCTTTGTAAATTTTTAAAATGATCTTGATGTGTTGTGACGTGTGACTGTGCTTGTGGGACGTCGATGTGTGGTTGGGGTATGTGGGGCTGGTGGTTTGTTGACCGTGCTTTTGGGGCGGCAAGGTGGTGGTTGCTTTGTGCTAGATGCCCGGGTAGTGATGAAATAAATGACTTGTTTAATAATGATTGAAATGACACGGGTTGGTTTGGTTAATATGTTGAAAATGGCTAATGAATAATTAAATGGTGGACTGTGTGATAAAACGTGGTTTTTGATAAATAATAAAAAGAATGAGATGAGCCGCTTCAACGGTGACGCAGTGGTAAGGGAGAAGGGTCATAACAATGACGTTTCTTTGGAGGTACGAGGTTCGAATCCTGGGAGCCCTCTCTTGGGGGGATTTCCTCCTCTCCCAGTTCGCTCGCCTTGCCGGGTCACTCGGTGCTGCATCGGGTGGGCATAAGGGCGCAACCAACCTAGCTGACGGATTGATGTGTTGAACCATCGATGATCGGGTTGTCACCCCGTGGGACGTTTTTCCATCTCAGCTGACAACGACTCCTTCCCGGCTGAGGTTCTCTCTGGAGTGATCCCTTCGTGGGGAGGAGAGTTCTTGGGGTGGAAGGTTCGAAAATGCCACTCTCGAGAATTCCCTTTTCTCAAGAAAATAATGAGATGATTAAATGAAATTGATTGGAAACGTGAATGTGGCTTGTGATGTGGTTTTCTGCATTTAGAGGTGACAGTGAAAACGGTGATGTTGTGAGTTGATTAGTGTTTGGTTGTGAAGCCATAGGTTGGGGTTGTGTGTGGCTATATGTATATACTTGTATTCTTTGTGATTTCTATACGCACCCCATCCACGTCGAGCACTATGTGCCGACACCCGCATAGTTATGCGGGGGGTGTTTTTCCCGACATCCAGTGAGGAGGACGGATGGCCGGGGTACCCGCTCTTTCCCGCTCTCTCTTCCAGGCGAGGTAGGTATTGCATTGGCTGTGATGATCGGAGGTCTGTTAGTGCATTATATGGTGGTTGTGATAGCCCATGTGTTTTTGAGCGAGATGTGATATCCCAAGTGTTTTCGGGTGGGATGAGACCGTGCTTGTGGGGCGGCGACCTAGGTGTTTTCGGGCGAGATGTGATATGACCGTGCTTGTGGGACAACTTCTGGTGGGGGTCGTGCATGGTAGGAGGAGGACACGAGGTTGATGTCCTACATATTCACGATATCCTATTACTTTGGTTATGACTGTGGTTGTGACGTGATGACCCAGGTGTTTTCGAGCGAGATGTGATGTGGCTGTGCTTGTGGGGCGGCAAATCCAGGTGCCTGCAGGCGAGATGTGATGTGACCGGGCTTGTGGGGCGGTGTGGTACGAAAGAGATGAGAGTGTCAGGATGTATGACGTTGGAGTGTGAGAGCGACATACCAATAGGAAAGCGGTGCGAGTACCCTTATCGATATGCTTCTTGTTATATTATATTACTTGACTTGCGCTATTTGGTGAGCGTGTCTTGGGGAGGTTGTGTTGGTTAGTATACCTGTATAGGTGCTGTTTGGTTCTGCTGTTTCTCACGGGTGCATTAGTATGCTTCTTTCACATGTGCACGAGAAACTTTGGTTTTACTAATTGGGTATACTTGTATACTCACCCTACGTATATAAACTGTTTTCAGGTTTTCAGGAGAATTACGTGGGCCGTGTTGGACATTACTAGCTTGGACCTTTGGATAACTGATGCGTCGCTGCTTTAACTTTGCTTTTGGGTATTTACTTTTGGAGACTTGTATCTGTATCAGTTCTATTTATACTTATACATGCATTGTGGGATGATTTTGGTTTCTTTTTATATTATGTCATGGTGTTACTTGTGGACTCGGAGGTCATCGTCTCTCTCCTCTCATTGCGGTATCATTGGAGAGTGAGGGTCGTGACATTTGAGAATGAAACTCATCCTATAAGGGTGAAAGAGAATCCAGTCAATGCCAAGACAATTTCTTGGATTAGAATAATTTAATGACTTCAATGGAAAAAAGTTTGTTGAGAAGTCATCCGATGTTGCTGCATCGGATGCTAAAAAATCAGCGAAGAAGAAAAAAGCCGAAGATAAGGGCATGAAGACATCAAAGAAGAAAAGAAAAGCTTCGGAAGTTTTGCAAACTTATTACTTCTGATGAGGAGTTCCGGAAGCTAGTCGAAACTCACAGTGAACCTTGGTGACAAAGTGCTGAAGAGTTGAAGAAGGAAGAAAGGGCTGCAGGGAAGCCTTACTTTGGTTTGGACAAAGCGGAGGCTAAGGCTTTGAAAGAGGATGCTCACAGGAATTTATCTAAAGAGAGGAAGAAGAGATATTCGTAGAAGGTTAGAGCTTCTCAACTTGAGAGAACTATCTTACCGTCCGTTACTATTCGAGAGCACTGTGTTGAAGAACAACCTATTCAGAGGAAGCTAGACTTTGAAGGAAAATGAAAGGAAATAGCCACATAAGTCCAGGATAAATCTTCATCGCTCTCCCCTCCTCATCTAGAAGTTGGAGAAGCTGCTGAGAAAAGAGTTGAGGAAGTTGTTCCACCAGAAGTTGTTAATCCAACGGAAGTTACTTCATCGGAAGTTCCTCCAGCTGAAATTCCCTCAGTCCGGGAAGATATTGAAATGGAGAAAGAAATTGAGGAAGAACATTAAGAAGTTGAAGTTGTTGAAGTTGAAAAAGAGAAGGAAGTTGGGAGTGACCATTCGCCAAAAGAATCTACTGTTCATACTTCCGAAGCTCGTACTACATCTCCCTCTGCAGAGATCAGTTCATTGGGATTAGAGAAGAGTTCTGGATAGAGTTCTAGCTCATCCAGCAGTGCTGAGAGTAAGAATTCGGCAGAAAGAAATGGTCAGAATGGAATGAACGTTGACAAGTTTGATGAAGACGTCAAATGCTGTGTGGATCTTTCTCCTGGAGAGAAGAAATCTCAGAAAATTCAACCTGTAGATGTTGGAAATTAAGAAGAGGAAAAATCTGATAGTTCCTCGGAATCTGCTTCGAGCTCAATGACACAGAAAATTGAACGGAAATTTGATTCTCAGAATAATCCGTTGAAGAAGGTTGGTAGTGTTTTTGACATTTTACCGGAACTAAATGCTAGGGTCAATCTGATGCAAGGTCAGATGATCAATTTTCAAGAATCAAAGTGGCAAAAACAATGGATCGATTCAGTGGCTGAAGTTGAAGATTTGTGAAATGTTGAGGAATGTGAGTTCCACTCCCGGAAGATGAAAGATTTCTCTAAATATCTTAAAAGTCAGGACAGTGATAGGTGTGCGGGGGGGAATATCCAAGAGCTTTTATTATTTCCAGCAGAATTTCAGTATAGTAGAAGAAGATGCCGAAGAAGAAGGAATTAGAAGAAAGTAGAGGAGGAAGAGAAGCTTCCTGGGAGAGGCTGCACCCTAGGCTTGAGGCCTAGCCTTCTGTTGTGCCGAGTAGAATACCAATAAATCATCCCTAGTCCTGCCCAAGCACCCCCTCCCAATTTATTACTACCACTAACCCCCAACAACAGTAACTAATTTCTATCAAATTACATCACTGCCCCTGACTGGTTGTTATTACTCCCAGCTTGCCCCCCCACACAAAGCACCCCAGACCCACGTGTTGGATTGGTGTAGCCCGATCCGTTTGAATGATGTTTGGCCGAATGCTAGCGGTCTATATTGTACACCAGACCGCAACTCTTGCGGCTTGAGCTCCGCGGTGAGCTCTTTGGGGGTTGAAGGGGGCAACGTGCCCCTGTTTCGGGGGCCGGCGACCAAATGCCCTCAACTCATATTTTTAGAAAACTGTAGCAACTCTGACCGATTGTAGCAGAGTTGACAATACGACACCGACATGACACTGTAGTAGTGCGAACTTTGACACGTTTACTGTAGCAGCTCGGACTTTTGAGACAGTGGTACTGTAGCTCTGTCGACTTCTTGCAGCTACTGTAATAGCTTGGACTTGGGTGGCCGCAACAATGTAGCTGTGTGAACTTCCAGCCACCGTTCACTGTAGCATAGTGGACTTACTGTGCGGTTGGTGACACAGTGTTCCGTCTTCTTTATTAGCTCATTCGAGATAGAGTTTTGTGTGTGTGAAACTCTGATATCTCTGTACTTGTGCTCCCAAATTGATAGTGAAGTGATTCTGCCTCCCCGTAGACGTAGGGATTTTTCCCAAACCACGTAAATTCATGTGTCCATGTTCATCATCTTCTTCTTTTGTTCTGTTTTTTCTTCATCTGCAAACCTATTTGTTGCTGTGACTCCTTGCGTTTCCGCAAAACCCCGTTCCTATCAATTCCGCCCACCTGAAAAATACCTTGTCCTCAAGATGGAAAAACTGAATAATCTATTGGGACTGATAAAGGAATGGCCTGGAAGCAGAAAATAGCCTAAACCCATGGTGGTGGCTTTGGCGGTGGCCTAAGAAGCCCTGCAGCTTGTTCTGTTACACTCAGATTCACTCCGTCCGCTGTGGATGTCGGAAAAATTGATGAATGTTGGTTGATAGCCATCTCTACAGGTGCTGGCCTAATAATAGTGTTGGAATCACCTGTTTTGATAATCCCAAATCATGCTTAACCATTGATTATGATGTATTAAAACCTTGCATTAATCTTATTATTCTATGCTTAAACGTGTTTTATTCTAAACAGTTCATATTCCTACTCTCATAACTTTACTGTAACAGCTTACAGTAGCATTTACATAAGTTTGGTATTGTTAGCTACCAGTCAGAGTTTTCTTTTCAAAGTCACAGTTACAGCTAACTGTCACCTTAAGTTACTGTTGCAATAAGTTCACAGTTACAAGACTTCTGTTCAAAGTTTTCTCTGCTCAAGTTCACAGTCGAACAAGTCTACAGTTGGAACAAGTTCGCAGTCGAACAAGTCTACAGTCATAAGCCTACAGTCAAGGTTACAGTTAGACAGCGTCTGTCGACTAAGTCTACTGATGATCGAGGTCTACAGTTGATAAAGGTTACAGTTCTACAAATTTGATGTTACAAGTCTACAGTTAGAGAGGCTAAAGTTACATGAAGTAAAAGCTACCATTGCAAGCCTACAGACAGCAAGCCTTTTGTTGAAGTCAGCAGTCAGAAGGAAGTCCACAGTTGGAAGACCACAGTTGAAGTCCACAGTGACATACATTCTCGACCAGTTTATTATTATTATATTCCTACTTTTTTCTTTACCAATTTGATTAATACTAATCTAACGGTCATGTCTAGCCAAATTGATACACCTAACATTATTTATTAATATTTGCAGATATATCAAGAAATAATACAATGTACGAGGAAGATCGCACGTGTAACTCAAGACTATTTATCTTGTCGGCCTCGGGTGAACAAAAAGGGCATATATGGAGGAGTATAAAAAGAAGAAAGAAGCATTCAAGAAATGGCAATGAATGGAAGAGTCTAACATCTACAACTGAGAAGGAGATACGCATATACACAAAAAGAAGAACTCTCGAGCATTCATTCTGAAGAACAAAAGAGTCTCAAGTGAACCGACTGAAAGAACCGTCTCCTAAAAGCCATGCTGTGAAGCACTCAAACTCAAAGAAGCTGATCACTTGAACATCTGGAAGTCTGGAAATCACTACACTCTGTTTTAGTGTCAACTTACAGAAAAAGGACCAAAGCTTCAAGTCACTCATTCCTACGAGTCCAGAACTGATCTGCCAACACTATAGAGCACTCTAAACCTTCTTCTTTCTATCTCTTGCTCTACTGTGTTTTAGTTTTCTACATTTTGAGCAGTGTGTGTTATCTGCTGTATTAAACACACACACTGACTCCTGTACTTTCACTGGAGGATCTGTAAATCCTCAGCAAACCCTTTTACACTTCATTTCCCACTGTGGATAGTGGTAGAGGTCTTGTGACCTGAACAGCTGGCTGCTGTTGTTTGTTTTCCCACGAAGAACTGTGGTAGAGGTCTTGTGACCTGGACAGCTGGCTGCTGTTGTTTGTTTTCCCACGAAGAACTGTGGTAGAGGTCTTGTGACCTGGACAGTGGACAGTGTGTTCACTGTTGTTAACCCCGATCCAGGGTGTGGATCATTTTTATATAAACTTTTGAGAGGACTAAGTCTCGGCTTGAGACTGAACCTCTTGGTTAATTCTCTGTGTTTGTAGTTATACTCTATATCCATACTATACATATTTATTTCATATTCCGCTGCTATTACTTTGAAATATAATCTATCTTCAAAGCTACTTTGATAATTAAATTCGCAAGTGTTTATATTTGTTATAAATCAGTAAGTTAGTTTCAAAAGTTAATTTAATCATAAGATTAAGTTAACTGAGAATTAATCAATCTTTGAGAAACTAATTGAACCTTTATAATCTATATAAATTCACTACAGTTTAATTTGTTTTTGAAATTGGGGGATTTTAATAGAAATTGTTTTTAACAGAAATTTTAATTGGAACTCAATTCACCCCCCCTCTTGAGTGTCCACTCCGACCAACATTTGGTATCAGAGGAAGGTTTATCTCTGTTATACTTGCTCAAAGTTTTATTTTAACTCTCTGTTTTTAAACTGTGATTGTAGTTTTATCTAAAAGATCTTAAATTTCTGTTAGTTCTAAATTTTATCTCTTTAAAACATCTTCTAAAATTTCCTTATGGATAATAGACTAGAAGGTGCTGCTACTAACAGACCACCCTTCTTTAATGGTGTGAATTATGCCCAATGGAAGCTCAAAATGAAAATTCATTTGGAAAGTATGAGTTTTGATATTTGGACTGCTATAGAGTCTCAATACAAGATTCCAGAAACTGAAAGAATAACTTGGGATGAACCTACTAAGGTAGCTTACAATAATAATTGTAAGGCTGTGAATGCTCTCTACTGTGCTCTAGGAGATGAGGAATTCAATAGAATTTCTGCATGTAAAACTGCTTTTGAAATCTGGGACACCTTAGCTGTTTCTCATGAAGGAACAACTAATGTCAAGGAAATGCGGTTAAATACTTATACTATCAAATACGATAACTTTAAGATGAAAGCTGATGAACCTATTTCTGATATGTATCTCAGGTTTAATGAGATAGTCAACACAATGAGCTCACTCGGAAAGATTGTTCCAGCAAAGGAGCAAATCATGAGATTATTGAGATGTCTGCCTGACAGATGGAGAGGCACATCCGTTTCAATTAGAGAATCCTGTGATATTGGAACTTTGCCTGTCAAGGAGTTAATTGGTAAGCTGATGATGTACGAAGAAGAGCTCAAGGTAAATAAAGAGGAAGATGAGGAACCAAAACGAAAATCTGTAGCTTTTAAGTCTACTGCATCAAAGAGCAAAGACAAGGAGAAAGTGCATATACCAACTGAAAGCTCATCTAGTGAAGACTTAGATTCTGACAGTGATGCCGAGATGGCACAAATAGCAAGGAGATTCAAGAAGTTCTATAGGAAGAAGAAGTTCTTCAGAAAACCAAACTACAAGGGTAAGTATGATAGACAAGGTAAGTGGAAGAAAGATTGGAAGAAAACTGATAAAGAAGAAGACATAGTTTGCTATGAATGTAAAAGGAAAGGACACATCAAAGCCGACTGTCCTAAGTTAAAATTCAAGAAGAAATATGAGTACAAGGACAAGAATTATAAGAAAGCTATGAAGGCCACCTGGAGTGCTTCAGAAGACAGCACAAGTGAATCAGAGTCCAGTGATTCTGAAAGAAATCGTGCTAATATGTGTTTCATGACAAACACATATGAGGTAACCTTAGACACTCCCACTTTAAACTCTTATTATTCTGAAGGTGAAGCAGAATCTGGTTCTGATTCTGAAAATATGTCTAAAGATGAATTGTTTGAATACTGTAATATGCTGGAAGAAACGTGTAATGAACTAAAGGATAAATATAAGTCTTTAAAGAAACAGCATGCTCTTACTGCAAGTGTCAAGTCTGCACTTGATGTAGAAAAAGAGAAAAATGTTCAATTATTAAAGGAGAATACAGAACTGAAACTATCTAATGAACAACTTAGAAAGGACTTAGAAACATTCACAAATGGAAAAGATACTCTAACCCAACTGCTAGGAAAGCAAGTTGCACCTAAGTATGCTACTGGCTTGGGATACCAACCTGGACAAAGACAGTTTACTAAAACCCGATTTATCAAGTCTGGAAAAAATCCTGCTAGTTCCAGTTTTGGAAATTCGTATGCCTCAACTGGTTATTTAAATAGTTGTAGATCAAATAAAGTATATCTCTCTAAATCTGTTGCATCTATTAATTGTATGAGACCCATAAAACAAATCTGGGTACCTAAATCCTTGATTGCTAACATATCTGGACCCAAGAAAATCTGGGTACCAAAGTCATTTCCTGTCTAATCTGTTTTGTAGGAAATCTGTTTGAAAAGCAATTACAAGAAGGTATGGTACTTAGACAGTGGATGTTCAAGACACATGTCTGGGGACTATTCGCGCTTCAAAAGCTTAATAAAGGTTGATGGAGGATATGTCACTTTTGGTGATAACTCAAAAGGAAAAATCATCGGCTTAGGCCAGATTGGTAACACTGACTCAGTATTAATTTCCAAAGTTTTATTTGTTGATGGACTTAAGTACAACCTACTTAGCATTTCTCAATTGTGTGATGATGGTTTTAATGTCAAGTTTGAAAACAATTCTTGTGATGTTTATAATTCCAAAAATGCTTTAATATTTTCTGCCTTAAGAAATGAAAATGTTTATGCTGTTGACTTAAACACTTTAGCTAAACATAATGTTACTTGCTTAAATGCTTTTCATAAAGAGTCTTGGCTGTGGCATAGGAGATTAGGACACTGCAACATTCACTCACTTAGAAAACTCTCTAAGAAACACCTAGTTAGAGACCTACCTAAGCTTGAATTCCCAAATGACAAAGTGTGTAATCCCTGTCAAAAGGGAAAACAACACAAAGTTTCTTTTAAACCAAAGAAAGAAGTTTCAACTTCTCAACCACTTGAACTGGTTCACATGGATTTGTTTGGACCATCAAGAATTTCAAGTCTAAATGGGAAGCACTATGTTTATGTTCTTGTAGATGACTTTTCTAGATATACTTGGGTATACTTTCTAGCTCACAAAAGTGAAGCCTGCTCTTCCTTTGTTAAATACTCTAAGTCTGTAGAAAATCTTAGTGGACTTAAGATTAAGACCTTGAGGAGTGATCATGGCCGTGAGTTTGAGAATCAAGAATTTGAATCTTACTGCTCACACAATGGCTATACTCACAATTTTTCTGCTCCTAGGACACCTCAACAGAATGGTGTAGTGGAAAGAAGAAACCGAACCCTGCAAGAAATTGCAAGGACTATGCTTAATGAATATGACCTGCCTGTTTACTTTTGGGCCGAAGCTGTAAATACAGCCTGCTATGTTATTAATAGAGTCTTGATTAGACCGGTTCTTAAGAAAACCCCTTATGAGTTGTGGAATAATAGGAAGCCTAAGGTTAATTACTTTAGAGTTTTTGGTTGCAAAGTCTTTATTCTGAATACTAAAGATAATCTTGATAAATTTGCTCCAAAAAGTGATGAAGGAATTTTCCTGGGTTACTCTATGACTAGTAAAGCCTATAGAGTGTTCAATAAGAAAACCAAATGTGTGGAAGAATCTGTTCACATCAAGTTTGATGAGACTGATCCACATGAGCCTAAAACTTCTCTTGAAGATGTTGAAGAAGACTTATCTGTTCTGGACCTAAATGACAAATCTAAAGAACCTGTAATAAAAACATCCAGTTCTGGACTTTTTCCAGAATCTTCCTCTGTGGAACCCGAACCTATAAATGAACCTGAAATCTCTAGTCCAACCTTTACCAAATCAACTAGGATTCTAAAGAATCATCCTTTAGATGCTGTTGTTGGTAATCTTGATAGAGGAACACAAACTAGAGCTTCTCTAAGAAATCAGGTTGAACATCAAGCTTTTCTTTCACAGCTTGAACCCAAAAATGTCAATGATGCTATCAGTGATGAATTCTGGGTAATGGCTATGCAAGAAGAACTAAATCAGTTTGAAAGAAACAAAGTTTGGGAATTAGTGGAAAGACCTAAAGACACTCTTACCATAGGCACTAAATGGGTGTTTAGAAACAAAGTTGATGAGTTTGGTAATATAATCAGAAACAAAGCTAGGCTAGTTGCACAAGGGTATAGTCAGGAAGAAGGAATAGACTATGAGGAAACCTTTGCACCCGTGGCTAGACTAGAGGCCATTAGGATATTACTTGCTTATGCTGCTCATCTGAATTTCAAACTATATCAAATGGATGTTAAAAGTGCTTTTCTAAATGGATATATAATTGAGGATGTATTTGTGGAACAACCTCCTGGTTTTACAAATCCCCATTTTTCTAATCATGTTTTTAAACTATCTAAAGCTTTATACGGTTTAAAGCAAGCTCCAAGAGCTTGGTATGATAGGCTCAGCTCTTTTCTTATTTCGAAAGGATTTACTAAAGGGATAGCTGATCCTACTCTTTTTATTAAATGGATTTCTAAAGATGTCTTAATAGTACAAATTTATGTGGATGATATTATTTTTGGATCTTCTAAAAATTCTTTATGTGTTGATTTTTCAAAAATAATGCAAAATGAGTTTGAAATGAGTTTAATGGGAGAACTCAAATTTTTCCTTGGATTTCAGATCTTTCAAAATAAAAATGGTATTATTTTGAACCAAAGTAAATATATTAAAGATCTTCTAAAACGTTTTTCTTTGGATGGCACCAAAGGCAGTGACACACCTATGAGCACCACTTGCAAGTTGGACAGTGATGAAACTGGTGAACCAGTGGATCAAACCAATTACAGAGGTATGATAGGTAGTCTACTGTACCTTACTGCCAGTAGACCTGACATCATGTTCAGTGTATGCATGTGTGCTCGGTTTCAAGCCAATCCAAAAGAGTCTCATTTGACTGCTGTTAAAAGGATTTTCAAATATCTAAAACATACTCCCAATTTGGGATTATTTTATCCAAAAGGACAATCATTTGATTTATTAAGTTATTCTGATGCTGATTTTGCTGGCTGCAAGTTAGATAGAAAGAGCACCTCTGGAACATGTCACATTTTAGGCAAGTCACTAGTATCTTGGTGTAGTAAGAAGCAGAATTCTGTTGCATTGTCTACTGCCGAAGCTGAGTATATAGCTGCTGGTAGCTGTTGTGCACAAATCTTGTGGATGAAACACACTTTACTAGACTATGGATATCAATTCAAACATGTCTCTATAAGGTGTGACAATACAAGTGCTATTAACATTTCTAAAAATCCAGTATCTCATGCTAGGACAAAACATATTGATGTGAGACATCACTTTCTGAGGGATCATTATCAAAAAGGTGATATCACTCTTGAGTTCATTGGCACTGAACATCAGTTAGCTGATATTTTTACAAAGCCTTTGAATTCTGAGAGATTAAGTTACATCAAACATGAGTTAGGTATGATTAATTATAGCACAGTTGAAACCTCACAGTTGAAACCTCACAGTTGAAACCTCACAGTTGAAACCTCACAGTTGAAACCTCACAGTTGAAACCTCACAGTTGAAACCTCACAGTTGAAACCTCACAGTTAGACCTCACCGGTGTACCTCACTGTTACATCTCTCTGTAGGCTGTTTCGCTGTTTAACCTTATTTTATTTTTGCGGGAATTCGAACCGTTTCTTTTCTTTATTCTTTTTATTTCTAAATCCCTAAATGATAAAACTTAGAACATCGAACATATCTCAATCCACTCATCTCGACCCTTGCTCTCTCAAGTCCTAAACCCTAAACCTTCAACCGAACCTCGAAACCTCATTCAGTTCCAATGGCCAGAACAAAGCGACCCCCGACTGTCAATGAAGATGCACCAATGCCAAAGAGGACTCGAGTCGAATCCAGTGGCACCGAGAACGCCTCGATAAGACCTGTTAATCCACATCTGACTAAGAGAGAAATAGTTGCTGAGAAGGAGCTAAGTGAAGAGTGGATTTTATCGAGCAGATCATTAGTACTGGCAGTGCTTAATGAGCAAGGATGGACCGAATGTTTCGCAAACAATAATGGACCGTACTACCCGAAGCTGGTGAAGGAATTCTATGAATATCTACAGTTCGAGGAAGAGGATGATCTGCATAGACTGGTATCCAGAGTAAACGGCAATGAAGTCAGTTTTTCATCCGTTGAATGGGCTGCATGTTTAAGAGTTCCTCATGAGGGTATTTACAACTACTATTCTGGAGCGGCTCCTCCAAATAGTAGAATCTTTGATCATGAGACGGCTCTGGAAGAATTGACAGGCAATGGCACAGTAAGAAAGATTATTGCTGCTGAAATGAGTGGAGAGGACAGGCTTCTGTTTAAGTTTATTCAACATGTACTGAGTCCTAGAAGAGGAGATTTTGCAACTCTGAAGCACCAGGATATTTACTTGATGTACTTATTAAAACATGGAAGGAAGGTCAACCTTTGTAGGTTGCTGATGGCTCAGATGGAGGACATGATAAAGGCAAGCTCAAAATCAAGTGCCTTGTTCCATGCTAAACTCATTTCGGTTATGTTGAAAGTGAAAGGTGCAGCTGGAAGTCAGGAAGAGTTGATAGTGGCAAAGAACAGTGTATGTATCTCGAAAGTAATCTGCAAATTCATGAAGATCAGTTGGAATCCCTGGAAGAAATCATGGGTGAATGATGAGGAGAGAATCTATGAGAAATTTAGCCCTTCTACTCATCCCTCTAGACCGAGAGATAGGAGAGATCCAGGCTTAAAGCCTGATGAGCCTGAACCTGTATACTCAGATGATGAACAGACTGCAGTAGTTGGTGACTCTGCAAAAGAGAACACCCCAATTGATGAAGGGAGTGATCCTGATACTACTCACAGTCCTGTCAGGACAGTGACGTTTGGAGCAGCAAGCCCTCCAAAAGAACTACCTAGTAGAGAACCTGTTCTAAGAGACAGTGAGACTGAGTCTACAGAAGAAGAAGAAGAAGAATCTCAATATTTTGTCAAGGACACCTCTGACGAGGATGATACAGTCGAAGCAGAAGAGGCTGGAACTTCAAATGAAAATCAAGAAACTGTTGCAGAAGAACTTAGTATGAGCCCTCTGATAGGGTATACAGACAAGTCAGTGTCTGACCAGGAAGCAGGAGTGGTCTCTACTACTGTTGTCATGGAAGTGGTTGATGACCTAACAGAGAGGGAGGCTAACCTCACTGCTGAACCTACAGAGGAAGCAAATATGGAACCTGCTAGAGCTACAGAAGAGCACTTAGAGTTACCCAGAGTCGAGCAGATAGTAGAAAATGTTCAGGAAGGAGCTCCAAGTGAGGGGGAGCGTTTTGGTTCAGTCTCTGTACTGTATGATATAGAAGGATGGACCTCAGATCCAGGATACATGGTGTTAGGACTCAATTATGAGGATTCAGATGAGGAAAACCAACCACCAAGAAATCCAGTTATCCTAACTAACAGCTCTCCAGTGTTAGAAACTGAAAGATTGGCCACCAAGGAAGACCTTGAATCCTTAAAGAATGAAATGAAGGAGACCATCAGACAGTCTGTTGCTGAATTGAAAACCAGTCTTTTTGATGAGCTGAAAAATGTAGAACAATCCTTAGAATTATCTCTAGGATGTGTTGTGGGAAGTCCAATCAAAGAAGTGATGGATGAAATAAAAGTGTGCCACACTCAAATTGAAAGCTGGACTGGAGCAGTAGTGGCCCTCAGACAATCAGTTGCTTCTTTAACTGCCCTGAGCAGTTCTCAGACACAAGTGGTCAGTGAGATTCGATACATCAAAGAAGTGGTCAAGCAGTTTGTGGAAGTATTTGAGGCTTTCAAGAAATCAGTAAAAGAACACTTTAGCAATCAGGATGTTGTCATTCAGAAAGTGATTGGAAATCTGACTCAGTCTTTCAAGGAGACAGTGGCATTCTCAGTCAAGTCCCTTCCTTCATCTAGCTCTCCTGTGGACCTTGAGCAGTTTAGAAGCCTGCTCAGAGAAGAGCTTACTCAGGCCCGTGCAAATGACACATCAGACCTACAGATCCTTGCTACTACAAGAGAAGTCAGTGGCTTTGTTCGTGAGCACCTGCAGGCTGCTACTGCTTCTCAGGAGGCCATCAAAAGTAAAGTGGATTATTACTTTGATCGGATTTTCACCAAGCATCAGTTGAACCATCACTTCAAGCTCATGCTAGAAACTATGAAGCTGCCTCCTGTAACTCAAGCTTTCAAAGAACAAGTTAGCAAGCTACGAGAGTTGACCCCGGCTTTGGATAAATTCTTGGAAAACAAAAATGACTTCTTATCTGCCATGGACAGAGGAGGAAACATCATCATGGATTTCAGAAATCTGCTCCTACCTTTTCTTCATGTGGACTGCACACCTGTTATAGTTCCTCCTGCCCTACCTGTCTCCAACCCCAGTGGTTCTTCAGTAATGTCTCCTGCTGATGCCCTCAGAAGCCTTAGACCACTGATACCTCGGCAAGCTACTCACTACAGGCCTTCAGGAGCATCTGTTGCTGCCCCTCCAGACATTCCTGCTGCAATTCCTCAGCCTGTTGATCTTTCACCTACTGCTCCATCTTCTTCCTCCAAAGGAAAAGATCCCTTACCTACAGATGAAGAGGATTGAGTCTGTTTATGTTTTTTTTTGATAGGGATCATGTATTCACGTTTTGGGTCATGTACTGTACTCATTATTAATACAATGTTTATTTTCTCTCTCTCTGTCTTTCTTTTTGTTAATCACAAAGGGGGAGAAATAGGGAGAAATAAATAGGGAGAAATAGGGAAAACTCGGGGAAGAAATGAACCTATACAAAGAGGGAGAAATCCTTGAGGATTATACCTAATTTTTGTGCTCATATTGCTAATACTGTGTTTTGCACCCTTCTCTCTGATACATCTATATTTCATTCCATACTGACATAATTTGTGATTATCAAAAAGGGGGAGATTGTTGGAATCACCTGTTTTGATAATCCCAAATCATGCTTAACCATTGATTATGATGTATTAAAACCTTGCATTAATCTTATTATTCTATGCTTAAACGTGTTTTATTCTAAACAGTTCATATTCCTACTCTCATAACTTTACTGTAACAGCTTACAGTAGCATTTACATAAGTTTGGTATTGTTAGCTACCAGTCAGAGTTTTCTTTTCAAAGTCACAGTTACAGCTAACTGTCACCTTAAGTTACTGTTGCAATAAGTTCACAGTTACAAGACTTCTGTTCAAAGTTTTCTCTGCTCAAGTTCACAGTCGAACAAGTCTACAGTTGGAACAAGTTCGCAGTCGAACAAGTCTACAGTCATAAGCCTACAGTCAAGGTTACAGTTAGACAGCGTCTGTCGACTAAGTCTACTGATGATCGAGGTCTACAGTTGATAAAGGTTACAGTTCTACAAATTTGATGTTACAAGTCTACAGTTAGAGAGGCTACAGTTACATGAAGTAAAAGCTACCATTGCAAGCCTACAGACAGCAAGCCTTTTGTTGAAGTCAGCAGTCAGAAGGAAGTCCACAGTTGGAAGACCACAGTTGAAGTCCACAGTGACATACATTCTCGACCAGTTTATTATTATTATATTCCTACTTTTTTCTTTACCAATTTGATTAATACTAATCTAACGGTCATGTCTAGGCAAATTGATACACCTAACATTATTTATTAATATTTGCAGATATATCAAGAAATAATACAATGTACGAGGAAGATCGCACGTGTAACTCAAGACTATTTATCTTGTCGGCCTCGGGTGAACAAAAAGGGCATATATGGAGGAGTATAAAAAGAAGAAAGAAGCATTCAAGAAATGGCAATGAATGGAAGAGTCTAACATCTACAACTGAGAAGGAGATACGCATATACACAAAAAGAAGAACTCTCGAGCATTCATTCTGAAGAACAAAAGAGTCTCAAGTGAACCGACTGAAAGAACCGTCTCCTAAAAGCCATGCTGTGAAACACTCAAACTCAAAGAAGCTGATCACTTGAACATCTGGAAGTCTGGAAATCACTACACTCTGTTTTAGTGTCAACTTACAGAAAAAGGACCAAAGCTTCAAGTCACTCATTCCTACGAGTCCAGAACTGATCTGCCAACACTATAGAGCACTCTAAACCTTCTTCTTTCTATCTCTTTCTCTACTGTGTTTTAGTTTTCTACATTTTGAGCAGTGTGTGTTATCTGCTGTATTAAACACACACACTGACTCCTGTACTTTCACTGGAGGATCTGTAAATCCTCAGCAAACCCTTTTACACTTCATTTCCCACTGTGGATAGTGGTAGAGGTCTTGTGACCTGAACAGCTGGCTGCTGTTGTTTGTTTTCCCACGAAGAACTGTGGTAGAGGTCTTGTGACCTGGACAGCTGGCTGCTGTTGTTTGTTTTCCCACGAAGAACTGTGGTAGAGGTCTTGTGACCTGGACAGTGGACAGTGTGTTCACTGTTGTTAACCCCGATCCAGGGTGTGGATCATTTTTATATAAACTTTTGAGAGGACTAAGTCTCGGCTTGAGACTGAACCTCTTGGTTAATTCTCTGTGTTTGTAGTTATACTCTATATCCATACTATACATATTTATTTCATATTCCGCTGCTATTACTTTGAAATATAATCTATCTTCAAAGCTACTTTGATAATTAAATTCGCAAGTGTTTATATTTGTTATAAATCAGTAAGTTAGTTTCAAAAGTTAATTTAATCATAAGATTAAGTTAACTGAGAATTAATCAATCTTTGAGAAACTAATTGAACCTTTATAATCTATATAAATTCACTACAGTTTAATTTGTTTTTGAAATTGGGGGATTTTAATAGAAATTGTTTTTAACAGAAATTTTAATTGGAACTCAATTCACCCCCCCTCTTGAGTGTCCACTCCGACCAACAAATAGTACTAGGAGCACGTCAATGCTCCATCTGCAGTTTCGTAGCATTGAAAGGTTGTGGTTGTTCAGTTGGTTCAACAGGTTCTTGCGCTAGCGTCATCACCACCTGCAACACCTCTCGCTGCATCTGTATAGGTCTGGAATTCGCCGTAGCTTTCACAGTCTTGCGCTTCCAAATCTCCCGAATAGCTCTTCTTTGAACTGCTTCCAGGTTAGCCCATTTTTATTTGGTTCTAACAAGAAATTCCAAACTCAAGTCGTACCTTGCATACACAATCCCGCCATCGGTACCTTCATCTTTTCTTGAATTTGTCGGTTTGAGAAATATTTCTCAGCTCTGGTGATCCCAAACTCCGGATTGTCTCCATCAAATTCCGGCATCATCTCATGCCCCAAGCTTTCCTCTTGACTTCTTTTCGGTCTGATTAGATTCATTCAGATTGCCTACATTTGTTCCTCCATGCGCGTGAGATTTTAGCTACTGTCTGCTTCAAAGCTTTTTGGTGTAGTTGGTGCGTCAGCTTCAGTTTAAGCAGTAAAAGAAATAGAAGAAAGATAGAAGATATCATGTGTGAAGTATTCAAGCTGCTGCGTTGCGAGAGGTCCACCACTGTTGTGAGTTGATCGTCACCGTTGAAACCGATGCATCTGCTACGCCCGCCTCAGCCTGCCTTAGCTATTGCGAATTGCGTTCCACTTCAATTGCCGCATCTGTTGCGTCTGCGGCTGTGTGGACGTTCTTTTTTTTCACTGCTGCGTCAGATTCCAAAACTCCTGCTAAAAAATCGATGTAAAAACCGTAAATTGCGGCGTCCAAAGAAATCGTTGCATCTGCTTCAGTGCAGCTGTGTGGACGTTCTTCTTTTTTTTCACTGCTGCGTCGGATCCCAAAACTTCTGCTCAAGAATTGATCTGGAAGTCGCAAACTGCTGTGTCCAAAGAAATCGCTGCATCTGCTTCGCCCGCTCCTTTAGTTCCTTGGTCAAAAACTGCCTTCTTGATTCTCTCTCAAAAATTCTCTCAATGAAAGCCCCAATTGATAGGTGATGTCAAAGAGAAATAACATGAAACTTTTATCATTTCCAGTAGAATTACAGTAGTAAAAGAAGATGTCGAAAAAAGAAGGAATTAGAAGAATGTATACGTAATAGGAAGAGAAGTTCCCTGGGGGATGCTGCACCCCGGGCCTGAGGCCTAACCCTCCGTTCTGCTGAGCATAATACCAACAAATCATCCCTAGTCCTGCCCAAGCAGCCCCCCTCCCTATTTATTACTACCATCAAATTCCAACAGCCTTAACTAATTTCTATCAAATTACACCACTGCCCCTGACGGTCCATTATTACTCCAAGTTTTCCCCCCTACACAAAGCACCCCAGTCCTACTTTCCTATCAACAAGGACATCAAGTTTATAGATGAGCAGAGTGCTTCTCTGCATCAGAATTTTTAAGTGTTGTGCAAGAGGTCCAAGGGTCTTGAAGATTTTGTCAAGGGGCAGGGTAACAAGATCGATGAACAATCCAAATTTATTGATGAGTTGAAGCAGTTGGCAGTTGCTCAAAATAGCTGTTTAGAGGTGCAGAATTGGAAGTCTGAAGTTCAGGAGGAAAGGCTAGCCGAGCAGGATTGGAAGTTAGCTACCCAAGAGGAGAAGTTGGTCAAGCAACACAAGCAGATCAAGAAGCTCAAACATATAATTAATAAAATTCTCAAGAAAGACTAAAATTTTAATTTCCGATGCTCTCGTTCAATTGATGATTGTAGATGAAAAATTCCCCTTACCTCAATGTGAGGCGGAGATATTCTTTTATAGATGAGTAAAAATAATTACAAGGAGGGATATTCTAATGTGGGACTTAGAAATACCCATTATACTAAAATGGGGTCCAACACTCCCCCTCAAGTTGGACATGCCCAACTTGGACTGAGAGTCCCACAAAAAGAAAAAAGACGACATCGAATAAGGCCATACATACTCCCCCTCAAGCTGGGCCGTGGAGGCTGTGAATACCCCAGCTTGGTAGTGAGAGAGTTCAGACGAGTTTCTGGGAGGCTTTTTGTGAAGATGTCGGCAAGCTGATCCGCCGTCGGAATATGACCAAAACTGATATGGTTCTGCTCCATATGGTGACGAAAAAAGTGACAGTCCACCTCGATATGCTTTGTCTGTTCATGGAAGATGGGATTCGATGCAATCTTCGTGGCTGCCTGATGGTCACACCAAATTTGCGCTGAGAAACCAAGCTCATGAAGGAGATGACGAAGCCAGAGGATCTCAGTGGTGATCGCGGCCATGATACAGTATTCTGTCTCTGCACTAGATCTGGAAACGACAGTCTACTTCTTGCTGCGCCATGAGATGAGGTTACCGGCCAAGAACACGGCAAATCGAGAAGTAGACTTGCGGGTAGCAATACAATCTGCATAGTCCGCATCACAGAAGGCCTCGACATCCAAATGAGCATGATGTGAGTACCGAAGGCCACATGCAGGGTCTTTCTTTATGTATTTGGCAATGCTGAGGACAACATCCCACTGAGATCTGGTTGGATGTTCCATGAACTAACTCACTTTGCCAACAACACAGACAATGTTGGGTCGTGTCATGGTGAGGTAGTTGAGTTTGCCCACCAGACGACGATAGCTCTCTGGGTGAGGAAAGGGTGTCGAGTCGTCATGGAGAGAGCGTTCCCCAGGCTCAAGAGGAGTGTCCACTGCAGTCGCCTGGCTCAACCCTGTATCCTGTAAGATATCAAGGACATATTTTCGTTGGCAGAGAGAAATAGTGTCCTCAAAACTGGAGACCTCGATGCCAAGGAAGTGGGTGAGAGGTCCAAGATCTTTGGTGTGGAAGTGGTGGTGAAGGTGCGCCTTGAGTTGGGCGATTCCAGTGGAGTCGCTCCCTGTGACGATATCATCAACATATATCACCAGCAAAATACAATCGTTTGACGTCGTACGAAAGAAGATGATGTGATCCTTCATATTGCGAGAGGCCAAAGGCTGTGACGACAGTGCTGAAGCGGCCAAACCAATCAAGAGGAGACTGCTTGTGGCCATATAGGGATCGACAGAGGCGACAGACATGAGAGTCGGCTCCAGAGGCACGAAATCCGGGGTGGTGCTGCAGGTAGACTTCTTCATCAAGAAAGCCATGGAGAAAGACATTCTTGACATCCAGTTGATGAAACGACCAATGATGATGAGCGGCCAGAGATATGGATAGGCGAACAGAGGCCATCTTGGCAACTGGAGAGAAGGTCTCAAAGTAGTCAATGCCATATATCTGATCAAATCCCTTTGCCACAAGGCGGGGTTTGAGGCGATAGAGAGTGCCATCGGCATTGAGACAGATCGTATAAATCCATTTGCAGCCGACCGCCTGTTTGCCTGCAGGGAGGGGGATCAGATCCCATGTATGGTTGTCATCCAGAGCCTGCAGTTCATCCCGCATCGCCTGTAGCCACCCCGGGTGGGATTTGACATTGCCAACCGTGCGGGGGATATATATCGTCTCCAGTGCTGACAAACCTCTGTATGAAGATGTAAAAAGAGTATTCTGGTAAGAGCGAGTACCTTTTCGTAGTGCAATAGGCAAGTCGTCTGGTGCTGTGGCTGGAGCATCGGACGAAGTGGGAACGATGGTGTCCTCGGCCTGGACGGGGGGGGGGGAGGCAGTCGATGGGCGACGGGAGTAGACTGTCCCAAAGCGATGACCAACAGGGGAAGACACCAGAGGGTGAATGATGAGAGGAAGACACTCATCGATGGTAGTGTCTGGATGAGGAGAGGGAGGAGAGAAATGAGCGCTCTTGACAAATGATACGTCAACGAAGACGATATACCGTCGTAAGTTCGGTGAGAAGCACCGGTATCCACACTGAGTGCGGGAGTATCCGAGAAAAATACACCGGAGAGATTGGGTAGAAAGTTTAGAGATGTTGGGGCGAGTGTCCCAAACATAACACAGACACCCAAACACCCGGAGAGGAAGAGAGTGAGGAGGGAGAGAGGAGAAGAGAGTTCGAAAGGGAGTCTCCCCCTGAAGGATAGAAGAAAGGAGACAGTTTAAGAGGTAGGTAGCAGTCAGGATGACATCAGACCAAAAAAGGAGACACACCTTCATGTGGAATAGGAGGGCACGAGCAGTCTCCAAAATATGATGATGTTTCCGCTCGGCCACTCCATTCTGCCGAGGTGTGTCATGGCAGGAAGTCTGATGAAATGATGCCTTTATCCTTGAGAAACTGTTGAAAGGAAGTGGATAAATATTCTCGTCCATTGTCGGAGCGGAGACATTTAAGGGAGGTGGAGAATTGAGCATGAATTTCATTATAAAAGGTCTGGAAGGTAGAAAAAACTTCAGACCGATCATAAAGCAGGTAAAGCCAGGTCATGCGGGAGTAGTCATCAATAAAGGTGATATAATAACTGTATCTGGACTGACTAGGAACCCTGCAAGGACCCCATACATCGGAATGAACAAGATCGAAAGGATTCGCTGCACGTGGTTCCGGTCGAGGAACATACGTCGCCCGATGATGTTTGACAAACTTGCAGGATTCACAATGGAAGGATAGGTGAGAACTGAATTGGGGGCAAAGTTTATGTAGGGTGGAAGCCGGTGGATGACCAAGGTGAGAATGTAGGTCAAGAGCACGGGCTGAGGTGGATGAGCAAGCAAGAGATGATGGGGTATTAAACATGCAAACCCCATTCCGAAGATAACCTCGACCAAGTTCCCGATTCGTCTTCCGCTCTTGAAAAACAACACCAGATGAGGTAAAAGTAGCAACACAATTTAGGTCTGTGGTGAGTTTGCTGACGAAGATAAGATTAAATGGACTTTGAGGAACATGAGCGACCGACGTCAGGTGAATAGACGGGGTCAAGGGACATGTGCCAAATCTAGTAATAGAGATTTTTGAGCCATTAGCAACAGTAATTGTAGAGGCACCTGTGTACGGATGATAGGTAGTGAATATACCAGAGTCCCCTCTGAGATGTTCTGATGCACCAGAGTCAAACATCCAAGCTGTCTGTTGATGAGAAACACAGGTGGTAGAGCTGTCAGTCTGACCAATGGGGGCTGGAGAAGAGGACGGTGGCACAGTTGCTCGATAAGAGTGTATCAAAGCAATCTCCTCCGGTGAGAGCGTCGTTCTGTAACGGTCACTGGATGAAGGGACACCGTCTTGTGGTAGAGCCGATGACGGAGGATGGGACAACTGCTCGGGCGGTCGCACAGACGCACGGGAAGGCTGACAATGGAAGTGAGGGTGCGTCCGTGCAGGAAAGTAGGCGACCGGAGGTGGTGCTGGAGGGCCGCGGGTGGATAAGTCAGCCATTGAAGTGTCGGTGGGCCGGGTGATTTCCGCCTAGAGGGCGGTGCCTGGTGGCAGCTTCGGAAGTAGGCCGGGACATGCCGCGGGAGTTGCCGTCAAGCAAGAGCTGCGCGCAAGGTGTGCGGGGCCGTCGCGCGCAGAAGGGAGGCCGACTTTAGGGTCGCGCCTAGGTCGGCAGGACCAGTGGCGCCTAGGTCGGGAGGCGGGGGTGTATCCGCCTGGAGATGGTTGTTCCGTCGGGAGAAATAGAGGCGCCGGGACTGGGTCAGGAGGCGGGGGAGTCCGCGTCAGGTGGTGCAAGGATGACGGGGAGGGACGCTGCAGGAGGAGCGCCGCGGGAGGGAGCAAGCTGCTCGGGATCGCCTGGAGGGAGTGAAGGCCGTCGACATCGTGATGAGAGGAAGGGGCCGCCGAGATCGGGCGTCGGGCCGTCAAGCGCACCAGACAGGGAGACGGCGTGCTAGAGAAGCCGACGCGAGGAGGAGGTCGTCGCGGAAGGGAGGCCTGGTCCGTCGCGCGTACAGTGGCGGAAGCCGACTGCTGGAGACGAGCCGGGAGAGCGCCCCGTCGGAGGGCCACCTGGAGAGGGAGCCGATTGGGGAGGCCAGACAACGTCGAGGAAGAAGGGAGCAACAGGATCCCGCTGGATAGAACCAGGAGGGTGAGGGCAGAGGCGGGGCCGGATAGAACCGGCAATCCGCAGGGGATTTTCTCGCAACCCTAGATGGGCGAGAAAAAAAAGAGAGGGTTCGGGTTAGAAAGTACCCTCTGATACCATGTAGATGGCAAATTCCCCTTACCTCAATGTGAGGCGGAGATATTCTTTTATAGATGAGTAAAAATAATTACAAAGAGGGATATTCCGATGTGGGACTCGGAAATATCCATTATACTAAAATGGGGTCCAACAATGATGTTTGTATGTCTAAACTTAACTCTGTCTTGATGGAAATTCTTTGATGTATGATTCAATTTCTGTTGCATTTATTATTCAATTCTATTGCATGAATGCTTGTTCTTTTGTATCTTAGATGTTTAATTGTTTGTGGCATGCATATCATTTTATTTTCCAATAATAAATTTAATGTATGAATACTTTAGATTTCAAAGAATGTTTTACTTGATGTTAAATGTGAATGATACTTCTTGTTGAACCCAGTTTATTGTATTTCTGGGTAAAGGGTGTTTAGTCCCACATCGGATTATTCCGACTTGTAAATCTTTTCCTCTATCTATAAAAGAATGTCTCCACCTCTCCTTGAGGTAGGGACTTGTACCGATCTACATGGTATCAAAGGAGGTTTTCTAAAAAAAACAAACCTTCGCCCACCCCCCCAATCTCGTGGCCGCCTCCTTGTGCGGCTTCTCGGTCCCGCCTCCCCGTGCGGCTTCCCGACCCTCCCTCCCTCCTGTGCGGAAGCGCCGCACTCCCCTCTTGCCGGTTGATCCCTGCGCGCGACGGAACCAGGCGCCCCCCACCTCTGTCTGTGCGCGACGGTCCCCGACGATTATCCCTCCCGCGAGGCACCCCCCTTGCGCCCCGCGACGCCCCATCTCCAGTGAATTTCCCGGCGTCCCCTCTGGAGGTTCCGGGCGCAGCGGAAGCACGGTTGGGCTGACACCCAACTTTGATTTTTACCATGATCAATGATTATTCTGGGATCAATACGACGACGAACGCCAGTCTTCACGGAATAGAATCAAAGATTTAGATAAAGAGGGAAGAGTCGAAACCTTTAGAGAGGATCTTGCGCACTATGTTTATAGTTAATTTAATTAATTTCATAAAGAAAAGGATACCTGGTTCTTTGGTACTTTCTTCGTTGATGACGTTGATCATTCGGAATGGCCCTTTCGGATTGTCTCGTTGCGCTTGCGAGGATACAAACTAGAATCCCTCTAGCGGTGATCCACACGTGCTTCGATGACCTCCGATCGACACCACTCATTCTCCGGGTGCTAGCGCGGCGAAGCGAGTGTCTTGCGTTGGTCGTTCTTGATCGCTTGTTCTTCAGTCTTGAAGAATGTCTCTCGTTCTTGAGAGGGGGAAGAAGAAGATTCAAGAGAAAAATTGTTTGGCTCAAAAATTCTCAATTCACCAAGCGTGCGGTGTGTTCTCTATGGCACAATAGACGTACTTGTCTATTTATATGCATGGAACTTCAGTTACAATATTTAATTGCATAACATCAATTAAATACATTAATGAACTTAGAGAAAACCCATGCTCATAATAATAATAGCACGTTATTATTTACGGTGCGCTAACTTGCGCAAAACGGAATTATAAATAAAATTCCGCGTCACAAAATAATAGCAACGTCATTATTATTTTAACTTGTGCCAACTAGTTAAATAATTATTTACCGTCTTGCAAATAATTATTTTACTACCAGACCGACCTTGATCCGCTCGAACTCCATTTCCATTTATTGAACACCCGAATAAATAAATAATTTATTCTCTTAAATAAATATTTTATTTACAAACTAGTAAATAAATATTTATTAAATGTTCAATAAAATAAATAAATATATTTTATTTAATTTATGCGATCATTTTAACTTGAATAAAATTATTTCACGGTCTTGATAATAATATTTATTTCATTAATTAAATTCAAATAGAATTTAACCGATATCACAAAAAACACTTAGTGTGTGACCCTCTAAGATTCTTTTTCATTGGCATTAGGCGGACTTGCCTAAAGTCCAAGAGTACTGTCTAGCAACGGGTCAAGACACTTAAGAGAAAGAACGTAAAGTCGCAACAACGACATCCACATACGAACGCTCACTGTGTAATATAATCCCTTTGTCTCAATATCTCATCAAGTAAATTTCATGATAGTGTCATCAACCTTTATGCTTGATACGTCGTTCTTTGACTATCCGAAATAAACTCGTCCTTACACCATGGCCATAGAATTTCGCGCGACGGTTCTATTTCAATCAAAGGGCCGAGATATCAACTCCCATAAATGAAAGGGACAAATCCTTCCTCGACTTATCCATTAATAACATGTCACTCGTGACGCACCCAACGTACTCTACTTCCCGCTATCATATGGTGTGACGGTTTTTATCAGTAAATCAAAGTGCGCGATTCGTGACACGTATTAATGATAATCTTAAAGTTTAAGGACCATTACACACGCTCCCAGATAGGAATATCCGATGACACCAAACATGCAGAATTCCTACTGGCGGGTCTGTTCTCATAATCTCCCGTCTTGGAGATTACCAAGTGCGAACTTCATGAGAGGAAGTCTCGTCTGCTTACGAGTACTCGCATCTGACGGTCTGTATACTATGTGTTCCATCATAGTATGTCATCCAACCGCAAAACTATGTTTAAGAATATTGTTATAGCATTTCAAAGTTCTCATCATAGCAGATAACTGCCATGACTTTATCAATGCAACAAATACTCTAGGACATTATTACATCATAGTCATGCAGAACAATGAACAATATGTAATAAGATGTTTAATATTTAAATACATTAAATATCCATGTAATTAAAGTACTACCAGTTGGTTCTAGGACACCAACTCTTAAAAACTCCCACTTGGACTAGAGCCAACTGCCTACGACTTTCAGTCCGCTAGACCTCACATGATGATCATGTTTCTGCTGAGTCAAGACTTTAGTCAAGGTGTCTGCCACATTGTCTTCCGTGGAAATATTACTCACTGCAACTTTACCTCTTCGAGAAAAGAGATGATACTTCCAAAGTATGTGCTTTGTCCGCTGATGTGACCTTGACTCTTTTGCGAGAGCCACCGCTGCAGTATTATCACAATAGAGTGTGATGAGATCTTTACTGCTAGGTACCACATCCAACTCTTGAACGAAGCTTCGCATCCAAATTGCTTTTTTAGCTGCCTCAGAAGCTGCGATATACTCTCCGCTGTAGAATCTGCGATATACTCTCCGCTGTAGAATCTGCGACCACACTCTGCTTTGAGCTCTTCCAGCTCGCTACATCTCTATTCAAAGTGAAGATGTATCCCGTTTGCGACTTCATGTCATCCTGATCAGTCTGGAAATTAGCATCTGCATATCCTTTGATGACTAGTTATTCATCTCCTCCATAAACCAGGAACATATCCTTAGTACGCCTCAGATACTTAAGGATAGTCTTGACTGCCATCTAATGGCGGTCACCTGGGTCAGCTTGATATCTGCCTACCGCATTCAATGCGTAGGCAACATCTAGCCTAGTACATAACATGACATACATGACTGACCCAATCGCTGAAGCGCATGGAGTTCTTTCCATTCTCTCTCTTTGTTCATGTGTCTGAGGACACATTTTCTTGAAAAGATGAATGCCATGTGACGCTGACAACAATCCCCTTTTGAATTGTTCAATACTGAATCTCTTCAGTATCTTATCAATGTATGCGCTTTGACTTAGGCTCAACAATCTCTTGGATCTATCACGATGGATCTTGATCCCAAGAATATATGCCGCCTCGCCCAAGTCCTTCACGGAGAAACATTGATTCAACCATGCCTTAACAGACTGTAAGACTAGTATCTCGTTTCCAATAAGTAATATGTCATCAACTATACTATTAGGAAAATGACTGCACTCCCACTAAACCGTTTGTAGACACAAGGCTCACATTCGTTCTTGATAAAACCAAATTCTGTTATGGCTTCATCAAAACGAATGTTCCATGACCTGGATACCTGCTTTAATCCATAAATGGATTTCTGCAACTTGCATACCTTATTGGCATCCTTTGGAGTCATAAACCCTTCAGGTTGGGTCATGTAGACATCTTCCTAAAGGTTCCCGTTAATGAATGCTGTTTTGACATCCATTTGCCAAATCTTATAGTCATGGTAAACGACAATGACCAATAGAATTCTGATGGATTTCAACATTGCAACTAGTGAAAAGATTTCGTCCTAGTCAATGCCTTGACACTGCTTGAAGCCTTTTGCAATCAGTCGTGCCTTATTGGGACTGACTTGTCCTTCCATGTCCAGTTTCTTCTTGAATACCCATTTGCAACCAACAGGCTTTACATCAACCGGAGGATCTACCAAAATCCAAACTTGGTTTTGGTCTATGGAATCCATTTCAGAATTCATGGCTTCTTGCCACTTGGCAACATCTGTGCCACTTACTGCTTCCTTGTAGGTTAGAGGATCATTATTATTAACTAATAACGAGTCACCTTCTTCGGTAACTAGAAAACCGTACCGTTTCGGTTCTCTAACCTCTCTTGTACTCCTACGCAGTTCTTGTGTCTTTGGAACAGTTCTTTCTTCCACGGGGCTTTGTGGAATCCGTTCCTGTACCAACTCTTGTGTACTTTGAGCCTCGACTTCATCGAAGTCTATCTCGCTCTCACTATCTCTTTTGGAGATGTGCCCCCTCTCAAGGAATATGGCGTGTCTTGCCACTATAACCTTTTTGTCTGAGGGGTTGTATAGGTAATATCTCCTTATTTCCTTAGGGTATTCTATAAAGGTACACTTTGTGCCTCGGGGTGTAAGTTTGTTACCTAAAGAGGCCTTAACAAACGCATCACTTCCTCACACATGTAAATTTAATAACATGGCTTTCTTTTCACTCCAGAACTCGTATGGAATACCATTTATCGATTTAGTTGGTATTTGGTTTAGTATGTGCGCCGCTGTTTGTAACGCATATCCCCAAAAGGATAATGGAAGACTCGTATGACTCATCATTGATCTCACCATGTCCAATAAGGTGCGGTTTCTCCTTTCGCTCATACCATTCCACTGGGGCGTGTAAGGAGTGAGTTGAAATAAGATCCCAAACTCCCGTAAGTAATCAATGAAGTCTTGATTAAGATATTCTCCACCTCGGTCTGAGCGGAGTTTTTTAATCTTCTTACCAAGCTGGTTCTCAACTTCATTCTTGTATTCTTTGAACTCATCAAAAGAATCCGATTTATACCTCATTAAGTAGATATATCCATATTTACTAAAATCATCAGTAAAAGTTATGAAATATGAGTACCCTCCTCTTGCTTCAACTGGAAATGGTCCACACATATCGGTATGAACCAATTCAAGAAGCTCTTTAGCCCTTTCACCTTTCCCACTAAATGGAGCTTTGGTCATTTTGCCTTGTAAACATGCATGTCATATGCCAAATGGTTTTAGTTCAAAAGAATCTTAATATCCATTTTGATGTAACTTTGTCAAGCGTTTCTCGTTTACATAACCTAGCTGGTGATGTCAAAGTTGGGTGTGGTATGAGTCGTGTGAAGTATCTTTGTTATCGATTTCCATGACTTGGTTTGTGTAATCCAACACGTAAAGACCGTTGTATAAATGTGCCTTACCAAAACAAATGCTATCTTTATAAAAGAAGTAACATTCATTTTCAAACTTGAAAACAAATCCATTTGTATCTGATCTGGACACAGAAATAATGTTTTTAGTAACAGACGACACATAACAACAACCCTTTAACACCAAGATCATCCCAGTTAGCTACGCGAGGTGGTAGTCCCCGACAGCTACAACAGCAAGTCTGGCTCTGTTGGCTGCTCGTAGATCTACCTCCCCTTGTTCAATCTTTTTGAATCTACTTGGTTCCTGTATTTGGATACATATGTGAGCACCACAAGCTGTATCTAATACTCAATTTGTAAAAACAGATAGATTGCATTTGATAACAAACGCACCTGAAGCTTCCCCATGCTTCTTAGGCTGAGTGCAGTTTTTCTTCCAGTGGCCCTTCTTACCACATGCGGAACAAACAACCTCTTGTTCTCTTGCCTCCCCTTTGATCTTCGTTTTCTTGGAAGGTCGTGAAGAAGCTTTGGGCTTAAAGCTCTTCGCCTTCCCTTTCCTCTTATTCACCATAAAGACAGAAGGCTTGCCGCGCTTCATATCTTTATCCACTTGGCGAATGAGGATAAGAAGATCAGATATAGACTTCTCAATGTTGTTCATATTGAAATTAATAACAAAGCTGGAGAAGCTCTGAGGGAGTAATGCAAGAATGAGATCGGTGCCCAGTTCTTCGGGGAGTTTAAACCCTAGAACCTTCAGGCGCTCAATGTAGCCAATGAGCTTGACTACATGAGGCCCAGCTGGGGCACCCTCTCCAAGCTTACTCTGCAAGTGTGCCTTGGAGATCTCAAACATTTCTTGTCTTTCTCTCTCCTGATAAAGACCATGAAGGTGCTCGAGCATTCTATAGGCATCCATATTTTCATGAGACTTCATGAGCTCATTAGACATAGATGATAGCATCAAACATTGAATGTCGACCGCGTCGTTCATATGTTGATCATAGACATGGAAATTTCGATCACTCGCCTCTTTGGCAGGCGGATCAAGTAATGCTGACTCCAACACGTAAGACTTCCGTTCATGGCGTAGAATAACCCAAAGGTGTCTAAACCATTCCTGGAAGTTACTGCCGGTGAGGATGTTGTCTTTATCCAGAATTGATCGTAGGGATAGTGTGGTTGACGAGCTTGTCATTTTATTCTACAATTAAAAGAGCAGATCATTAATACTTTCTTAGATTACATTTTATGAGAAATGAGAAATTAATTTTATTAAGTCTCCACTATTTTATCAAATCCCAATGGCCCTCACCATTGAACTTGGAATGTCTAGTTGCCATGACATTCTAGTGGCAAAAATCCATATTCCCCTTTGCATAACCCCAACAAGGGTTGATCAAGCTATTTGAAGGTATTTAGGTAGACAGGTCTTTGCCAACTGCGGGCTTGCAGCTCCTTGATCTGTTGAGTGGACTCCCCAATCCTGAAATCGTGACTTGGATTTGCTCAACTCTTGCCTCCAGTATTACACCAAGTCTAACAAGGGCTATTCCTCTTGATGTAATATTGGTAAGTCAACCCGAAACCTTTCATAAGGGCTTCCTGTATAAAAGTAAGTGTCCCAACAAGGGTTGGTCAAACACATAGTTTTATTGAGTCTTGCCCTTAATCAAGTAACGGAAGGCTTGGTCTGACTTAATATTTTATTTGAGAAATTTTTATTCCTTATGCGTAAATTGCTTATTATCTTTATCACATGTTTGTTAATATTAAGTGGAACTTATTTAAGTGATTAATCATGTCTTGATAATATTTACGCATAAGCCTGTTTTATTTTAGTTCTATCTTGCATGCTTGTTTAATTCATTAATTATGTGATCGCGACAACACATCCATAATGATAAACCATGCAACTGATAGAAATAAAATAAGGTAAAAGGCATGATCACGAGCTTTTCTAATGGTTAGTTTATTTAGCGGTTGATAAACTTACTCTGACCTATGAGAGAAACACCTTGAACCTTTTGGGTTCGTGTTTACAACTTTCTACCTGTCCACCTTTGTATTTCCTGGGATTGGTCTCGTATTGGCTCCAGCTTGAACCGCCTCCACTAGCTTGGGAGCTCCATCCATTACATATGCTTTTAACTCACACGCAGGTGAGGGGTAAAGGGGGGTTTATATAAAAGAAACCATAAGCATGCAGACCCTACATATTAATGAGGAGAGATGACGCGCATACCAACAATTAATTTAACAAATAAATTAAAAGGGGAACCAATCATATACAAGGTCTGGTCTAGCTCATGATCATCCACATACATACAACGAGTTACGTATTTAATAAAACCAACATTCAATTCTTTAATCGTTCTTATTAAGATAAATCGCGCTCGAATCGATTAATTATTATCTTTAATTAATCAATCCTTTTATCTTGATCCTTTTCTAAATTTCCTTGAGATTCTTATCCTTGTACATAAATGCACCTTGAAGGTAACCTGGTGAATACCCGTTCGAATCTACCCAACATGTATTATATTCGCATACTGTTTTACTCTTATGACATATGGCATACAAGATGCTTCAATGCATAGAGTAACAACCTGTATAACGATTTATACATGATATGTAGATCGAACATTATGCATAAATTAAAGTTTTAATTCTGCATAATTTGGTAAAGTACACGGCGTGTAGTTCCGACTACACGGCGTGTACTACCTTCACCGTCTTTCCCGAAATACACGCCTAGGGACTCGACGTTTGAGGCGTACTTTGGAAACTTCGGAGTACATGATGTGTACAATGGGCTACACGCCGTGTTGTCTCCGCGTTACACGGTTATCGGTCAGCTCAATCCATGTATTGGATACACGACTTTGCCCCTGACCCGAAGGGACTATACGCTGTGTCCAGTGGGCCACACGACGTGTAATCCGGTAAGCGTGTGCCTATCTGTCCTGGTCAACACACGGTGTAAAATTAATTACACCACGTGTAATAAATGAAGGTCCCGGGCGTAGCGAAAGCTCGTTGGTGGATGTGCCCACTTGACTTTTTGTCATTAGCAACGATCAATCCGGGATCAATACGACGATAAACGCCAGACTCCACGGATCGAATCACAGAAATAGATAAAGAAGAAGAATAGTCTCGGAACCACAAAGGAAGGATCATCACAGGTTGATTATAATTAATTTAATTAATTGACAAGTACCTTTTATGGTGTTCTTTCTTCGTTGATATTTTTGGTCAAGTTCCGATGTGATTTGTCGTTGCGTTGCAAAAGCCAAGTGTAGACTTCCTTTAGCGGTGATCCACACGTGCACCACTTATCTCTGGACGTCGCCAAAGGAATCTCCAGGTGCTGGCGTGGAGAAGCCTTTGCTTGCGTTGTCCGCCTTAGATCGCCTTGATCCGATGGAGGTGGATCTCTCTCGGTCTTGAGAGCGTTCTTGGAGGACGAAGTTCTTTCGGTCTTGAGAGAATTCTCCAGAATTGTTGTGCACAACGATTCTATAGAAAAACGTTGGGGTTGTGAAGATATTTATAATCAGGTTTGAGGTTATAGAGTTATGACAATAAATAAACGCGTTACGCGTTTTATTTATTTCATCAACTCTTATTGAAAACCCCATGTCGAATCATTAATTCCTTGACATGCGCCCACGGTGATTATAATAAATATCATTTAATAAAACGATATTATTTCCTCAAAATCCCGACTGGAAAAACTACACGGCGTGTACTTGTTTTTCATTGAAAACTACACGGCGTGTACATTCAATGTACACGGCATGTATATCTTGTTTTTCATTTTATTCTTCCTCCAATATTAAAACGATTTAGGCTTCCTTGAATAATTATTAAACCACATATGAGAATAATCTTTGTTCTACTTGAGATATTTGGATATACTTAGCGTGTGACCCTCTAGGCCTCTTTCTCGTTGGCATTAGGCGGGTTTGCCTAAAGCCCAAGATTACTGTCTAGCAACGGGTCAAGGCACCCAAGAGAAAGAAGTTGACGCCGCCTTGACGTGTCACCTCATACGAACACTTACTGTGTAATTTAATCCCTTTGTCTCAATATCTCATCAAGCAGGTTTCATGGCAGTGTCATAAACCTATATGCTTGATCCTTCATTCTTTGACTTCCAGAAATAAACTCGTCGTGACATCATGACCATGGAATTTGGGCGACAGTTCTATTTCAATCAATGAGCCTGAGATATCTACTTCCATAAATATGGAAGGGACAAATCTTTCATCGACTTATCTATTAACAACATGTCATTCGTGACGCACCCAACGTACCCTACTTCCCGCCAACTGTCTTCGTGATGGTTTTCGTCAGCAAATCTAAGTGCGCGAGTCATGACACGAGTTAATGATAATCTTCCAGTCTAAGGACCTTTATACATGCTCGTAGATAGCAATGTCCGATGACACCAAGACATGCGGAATTACTACTGGCGGGTCTGTTCTCATAATCTCCCATCTTGGAGATTACCAAGTGCGAACTCCATGAGAGAGTCTCGTCTTCTTACGAGTACTCGCACATGACGCTCTGTATATTATGTGTCCTATCATAGTATGTCATCCAACCGTAGAACTTTATTTAAGAATATTGTTATAGCATTTCAATGTTCTTGTTGGAGTCTGCATCCCACATCGGACTTGAGGTCCGGTGTGGTCTTAATTATTCATTATAAAAGAACCCCAAGGGCTCCTTTAGAGAGAACACCTCGGGGGTTCGGGTCTCCTATTTTATCATTCTACATGGTATCAGAGGGAATCTAATCCCGAACCCTCCCATTTTATTTTTTTTCCCGTCGAACTCTAGGGTTTCTCTCGGTTGGGGGGCGGCGGCCTCCATGGCCCGCAAGCCCTAGGTATCTCCCGCCGCCCCCCCTGCCGACTATCTCTCCCAGGCGGCGGATCCCTCCCAGCCGGCCTCTATCCGGCGGACCCTCCCTTCTCCCGGCCCTCCCTTCCCGGCGGCTTCCCGGCGAAGCCCGGCCTCGCCTCCCTTCCCGGCGGACCATCTTCTCGGCAGCTCCTTCCATACCGGCCTCCTGCGACAACCTCACTTCCATGCCGGCCTCCTTCTGCCGACGACCGGACCCCCCCCGCCTCCACCATTTATCAGCTTTATCCAGATTTCAGACCACATACTTCTTTTCATTGTGAGTCTTGTACTTTTGCGAAACATCATCGCACTTCCTACATTCCTCGGGTGAATACAAGGGCTTCCAAACCATTTGATCTGGTTCATTTAGACGTTTGGGGTCCATGTACCAGCTCGAGTCATTTGGGGTATAAATACTATATATCATTCATTGATGATTTTTCACGAATGACTTGGCTATATACCTCATTCGAGAACGCTTCTGTTGAACCCTATTTTTTATTCTGGGTATTTCCGAGTCCCACATCGGAATACCTCTTTATGTATTCCGTCTTTTCAATCTATAAAAGAAGGCCTCCGCCTCACCTTGAGGTATGGAGATTACCTCTCAACATGGTATCAGAGGGAATATAATCTCGAACCCTCCCTCCATCTTTTTTTTTTCTCTCCTCTCGGGTCTGCCCTAAGCGACCACCCCCTTCCCTGGCGGATCTCTTCTCCCTCCCTGCAGTTCCATCCCGGCGGATCATTGCTGCCCTCCGACTCCCGGATCCCTGCGCGCCTCCCTCCTACGGTCTTCTCCTGCTGCCGTTGCCCCTCCCGGCTTCCTGCGCGTGACTCCATCCGCACGGCTCCCTCCATCCCCGGCGGATCTCCCTCCTGTCCGGCGACTCCTCATCCTGGCGGATCCCGAGCGGGATTCCACCCAGCGCACGACGACCCGCCTCCTGTCTCTCGTAGCGGCTCCCGGCGGTCCAACCTCCTGCGCGACATTGGCTCCCGCATCACCTGTCGCCACTCCCGACTCCTGCAGTGCCATCACCAGACCCCCACGTCTTCCCCGGCTGCACTCCCTTCCCCGACAGCCTCTTTTCCCCGACGACACTCCCTTCCCCGGCAGCCTCCCTTCCCCGGCGGCTCCCATCCTCAGGCGGACTCCCTCAGGCGGACTCCCCCGCCCCGACTCCCTCCTACGCGCGCCATCTTCGCCCTAGTCGCGACTCTCGGCTCCCAGCTCCCGCTGCGTTCCCCGCCAGCCGCGCCTGGGCCCTGCCTCTCCTGCGACTTTCCGGCGAAGCCCGACCTCACCTCCCTTCCCGGCACCCTTCCCAAACGGCCTGCCCGACGCGGCTCCCTGCGCGCGGTAACCCGCGACCCTCACCCAAAGGCCCTATTCCGTCGCGACGTCGCTCGCCCAGCGGCTGCGCTCATCCAGCGGCTCACTCCCGACGCTCTAGCCGACTCGCCCTCCCGGCGTCTCCTCGCTCCGCCGACGACCAATCCCGGCGCAAAACAAACAAAAGAAAAAAAAAATCCCAGTAATTTTTTTCTCCGGTCCCGGCGAATCGGCTCACTCAAGGCAAACCGGTCCAGGCGGTCCGGTCTAAGCGAACCCCTTCAGGCGAACCGACATTCTCCCGGCTCTTCCTGTGCCCGGCTTGCACCGGCTCCCGGCGCCCCTCCCGCTGTCTGCTGCATCTCGCAGTTCCGGCTTCCCGGCTTCTACCGGCCGCGCTTCGTAGCATCCCGCTACTTCTGACCTCTTCGGTGGTTGTCCCTCGCCTCCATGACAGCCTCTCCAGCTCTGCCCCAGATGATCACTACCACCACCCGCCTCGTCAGTCATGGATATGGCCGCTCAGGCCCTCGTGGTCGTGACCGAATGGAGGGTCGTCCACGTCCACTCTGTCAACACTGTGGCAAGCTCGGCCACCTGATTGATCGATGTTGGGTACTTCATGGGCGCCCATCTCAGCACCTGCGGTGGGGTCCGACAGCAGTCCAGGAGGCTCCCTCCTCAGTCGACACTCTCCCATCCTCTCTGGCCCTGTCTATGGCGGGCATCCGGCTGAGTCATGATCCTCGGACCCCTGCCGAGCCTGGTCCATCTTCGGCTTCTCTAGCCCATTCCGCTGCTTCCACCACCTTTCTTGGTAGTCGCTCCTCTGCTTGGATGCTCGACTCAGGTGCCTCTGACCACCTCACCGGTGATGTTGGTATGTTGACCTCCTACTGTCCTTGTACCGGTCCATCAGCCATCACCGTCGCCAATGGCTCCACTATCCCCATTGCGAGTTTCGGTGCATGCTCCCTGACGTCATCACTTCACTTGCCCTCTGTGGCACATGTGCCCCGCAGTCCCTTTAATCTTCTTTCCATTAGTAAGCTCACAAAAGATTTTAACTGTGCTGCTATATTTACCTCCTCTGCTGTTGTTTTTTAGGAGCTGACTACGAATCGGGAACTTGCTAGAGGCAAGCTTCGGGACGGGGTCTACATGTTTGATGGACCGACACCCGTCGCTTGCACATCTATCTCTGATCGTGCCTTGGATCTTCATTCCCGGTTGGGACACCCCCTGCCTCCACCATTCATCAGCTTTATCCGGATTTCAGACCACATACTTCTTTTCATTGTGAGTCTTGTACTTTTGCGAAACATCATCACACTTACTACATTACTCGGGTGGATACACGGGCTTCCAAACCTTTTGATCTGGTTCATTCAGACGTTTGGGGTCCCTATCCCATCTCGAGTCATTTGGGGTATAAATACTATATCTCCTTCATTGATGATTTTTTGCGAATGACTTGGCTATACCTCTTTCGAGAACGCTCCGAAGTGTTTTCTACATTTCAGACATTTTACAATGAAATTCAGAACCAATTTTCCACTTCTGTTAAATGTCTCCGCTCGGACAATGGGCGTGATTACCTCTCCACCCCTTTTCGGCACTTTCTCCAGGCGAAAGACATCATTCATCGGACCTCCTGTCCAGATACACCTCGGCAGAATGGAGTGGCCGAGCGGAAACACCGCCATATTTTGGAGACTGCTCGTACTCTCCTCTTCCACCGACAGGTGCCTCTGCATTTTTGGGGAGATGCGATACTCACTGCTACCTACCTTATAAACCGCCTTCCTTCTTCTATTCTTCAGGGGGAGACTCCTTTTCGGGCTTTGTTCTCTTCTCTCCCTCCTCACTCCCTTCCGCTTCGAGTGTTTGGATGCCTATGTTATGTTCGAGACACACGTCCTGGACTCTCCAAACTCTCTCCCAAATCTCTCCGGTGCATCTTCCTTGGCTATTCCCACACTCAGTGCGGATATCGTTGCTACTCACCAGACCTCCGGAGGTATGTCATCTCTGATGACGTCTCATTTGTTGAGAACTCTCCGTTCTCCCTTCCCTCTCCTCATCCTGACTCAGCCATCGATGATTGCCTTCCTATCCTCATCCACCCTCCTTCGGTGTCTCCCCTTACCACTGACTCCCATTTTGGTAGGGTCTACTCTCGTCGTCCATCACCTGTATTCCTCGCCCCGGCCAATGACACCGTTGTTCCCGCTTCGTCCGATGCTCCTGCCCCGGCACCAGAGGACTTGCCCATTGCTCTCCGGAAAGGTACTCGCTCTTGCCAGAGTACTCCTCTATTTGTATCTTCCTACAGGGGTCTGTCCGCTCTGGAGACAATTTATATTCCTCGCACTGTGGGTGAAGCAAAATCTCACCCGGGATGGTTAGCCGCAATGCGGGATGAGTTGCAGGCGTTGGAAGAAAACCGTACTTGGGATCTTGTCCCCCTTCCAGCAGACAAACAGGCGGTTGGTTGCAAATGGATTTACACAGTCCGTCTGAATTCCGATGACACTCTCCATCGACTCAAAGCCCGCCTTATGGCCAAGGGTTTCGCCCAGACTTACGGTATTGACTATTTTGATACCTTCTCTACAGTTGCCAAAATGGCCTCTGTCCGGTTATTCATCTCTCTGGCAGCTCATCATCGCTGGCGTCTTTATCAACTGGATGTCAAAAATGCATTCCTCCATGGATTTTTTGAGGAAGAGGTTTATCTGTCTCAGCCCCCCGGTTTTTGTGCCTCCGGCGCAAGTCTGTCGACTCCGCCGCTCTCTTTACGGCCTCAAGCAGTCTCCTCGTGCTTGGTTCGGCCGCTTCAGTATTGTCGTCATCGACTTTGGGCTCTCTCGCAGCATGAAAGATCACACTGTGTTCTACAGGACGATCTCCGCTGGTTGCATCATGTTAGTCGTTTATGTGGATGATATCATCATCACCGGCAGGGACAATGACGGCGTCACCCAACTCAAGGGCCATCTTCACCAGCACTTCCACACTAAGGATCTCGGTCCTCTCACATACTTCCTAGGCATCGGGGTATCCTATTCTTCGGACACCATTTCCCTATGCCAAAGGAAATATGCATTGGATATTTTGCATGATGCTGGGTTAACAGAGGCCACTGCTGTCGACACTCCTCTGGAACCTGGGGAACGATCTCTTTATGACTCCTCCGAACCGTATTCACACCCAGAGCGATATCGTCGACTAGTGGGCAAACTCAATTATCTTACCATGACTCGTCCCGACATTGCTTGCGCTGTCGACAAAGTGAGCCAATTTATAGAGCATCCGACCACCTCTCATTGGGATGCTGTCTTCCGCATCGCCAAATACATCAAGTGAGATCCTGCCCGTGGTCTTCGCTACACTCATCATGCTCATCTCAATATTGAGGCCTTCTCTGATGTAGATTATGCTGGTTGACTTGCTACTCGGAGATCAACTTCGGGGTTTGCCGTCTTCTTGGCAGACAACCTCATCTCCTGGCGCAGCAAGAAACAGACGGTCGTCTCCCGCTCCAGTGCGGAGTCCGAGTGCCGAGCCATGGCCACAGTCACTACAGAGATCATTTGGCTTCGACATCTCCTCCAGGAGCTTGGCTTTCCTCCACAGACATCTGCTCACATCTGGTGTGACAATCAGGCAGCCACCAAGATTGTTTCGAATCCCGTTTTCCATGAACGTACGAAGCATATTGAGGTGGACTGCCACTTTCTTCGCCACCACCTGGAGTACGATCATGTCAGCCTTAGCCACATCCCGACGGCGGACCAGCTTGCTGACATCTTCACCAAAGGCCTTCCAGGAGCTCGCCTCGCCTCGCTCAGTTCCAAGCTGGGCATCCACAGCATCTGCGACTCAGCTTGAGGGGGAGTGTATCTGGTCTTTTCTTAATGTTATCTTTCTTTTGTGGGACTCGTGTTCCAAGCTAGGCATGTCCAACTTGAGGGGGAGTGTTGAACCCTGTTTTTTATTCTGGGTATTTCCGAGTCCCACATCGGAATACCCCTTTATGTATTCCGTCTTTTCAATCTATAAAAGAAGGTCTCCGCCTCACCTTGAGGTATGGAGATTACCTCTCAACAGCTCCGAAGTGTTTTCCACATTTCAGACATTTTACAATGAAATTCATAACCAATTTTCCACTTCTGTTAAATGCCTCCGCTCGGACAATAGGCGTGAGTACCTCTCCACCCCTTTTCGGCACTTTCTCCAGGCGAAAGACATCATTCATCAGACCTCCTGTCCTGATACACCCCAGCAGAATGGAGTGACCGAGCGGAAACACCGCCATATTTTGGAGACTGCTCGTGCCCTCCTCTTCCACCGACAGGTGCCTCTTCATTTTTGGGGAGATGCGGTACTCACTGCTACCTACCTTATAAACCGCCTTCCTTTTTCTATTCTTCTGGGGGAGACTCCTTTTCGGGCTCTGTTTTCTTCTCACCCTCCTCACTCCCTTCCGCTTCGAGTGTTTGGATGCCTATGTTATCTTCGAGACACACGTCCTGGACTCTCCAAACTCTCTCTCAAATCTCTCCGGTGCATCTTCCTTGACTATTCCTGCACTCAGCGCAGATATCGCTGTTACTCACCGGACCTTCGGAGGTATGTCATCTCTGCTGACGTCTCATTTGTTGAGAACTCTCCGTTCTCCCTTCCCTCTCCTCATCCTGACTCAACCATCGATGATTGCCTTCCTATCCTCATCCACCCTCCTTCGGTGTGTCCCCCTACCACTGACACCCATTTTGGTAGGGTCTACTCTCGTCGTCCATCACCTGTATTCCCCGCCCCGACCAATGACACCGTTGTTCCCGCTTCGTCTGATGCTCCTGCCCCGGCCCCAGAGGACTTTCCCATTGCTCTCCGAAAAGGTACTCGCTCTTGCCAGAGTACTCCTCTATTTGTATCTTCCTGCAGGGGTCTGTCCGCTCTGGAGACGGTTTCTATTCCTCGCACTGTGGGTGAAGCAAAATCTCACCCGGGATGGCTAGCTGCAATGCGGGATGAGTTGCAGGCGTTGGAAGAAAACCGTACTTGGGATCTTGTCCCCCTTCCGGCAGGCAAACAGGCGGTTGGCTGCAAATGGATTTACACAGTCCGGCTGAATCCCGATGACACTCTCTATCGACTCAAAGCCCGCCTTGTGGCCAAGGGCTTCACCCAGACTTACGGTATTGACTATTTTGATACCTTCTCTCCAGTTGCCAAGATGACCTCCGTCCGGTTATTCATCTCTCTGGCAGCTCATCATCGCTGGCCTCTTCATCAATTGGATGTCAAAAATGCATTCCTCCATGGATTTCTTGAGGAAGAGGTTTATCTGTCTCAGCCCCCCGGTTTTTGTGCCTCCGGCGCCGAGTCTCAAGTCTGTCGACTCTGCCGTTCTCTTTACGGCCTCAAGCGGTCTCCTCGTGCTTGGTTCGGCCGCTTCAGCACTGTCGTCATCGACTTTGGGCTCTCTCGCAGCATGAAAGATCACACTGTGTTCTACAGGACGATCTCCGCTGGTTGCATCCTGTTAGTCGTTTATGTGGATGATATCATCATCATCGGCAGCGACAGTGACGACGTCACCCAACTCAAGGGCCATCTTCACCAGCACTTCCACACTAAGGATCTCGGTCCTCTCACATACTTCCTAGGCATCGAGGTATCTTATTCTTCGGACACCATTTCTCTATGCCAACGGAAATATGCATTGAATATTCTGCAGGATGCTGGGCTGACACAGACCACTGCTGTCGACACTCCTCTGGAGCCTGGGGAACGGTCTTTTTATAACTCCTCCGAACCGTATTCACACCTAGAGCGATACCGTCGACTAGTGGGCAAACTCAATTAGCTTACCATGACTCGTCCCGACATTGCCTGCGCTGTCGGCAAAGTGAGCCAATTTATGGAGCATCCGACCACCTCTCATTGGGATGGTGTCCTCCGCATCGCCAAATACATCAAGCGAGATCCTGTCCGTGGTCTTCGCTACTCTTATCATGCTCATCTCAATATTGAGGCCTTTTGTGATGCAAATTATGCTGGTTGCCTTGCTACTCGGAGCTCAACTTTTGGGTTTGTCGTATTCTTGGCAGGCAACCTCATCTCCTGGCGCAACAAGAAACAGACGGTCGTCTCCTGATCCAGTGCGGAGTCCGAGTACCGAGCCATGGCCACCGTCACTACAGAGATCATTTGGCTTCGACATCTCCTCCAAGATTGCTTCGAATCTCGTTTTCCATGAACGCACAGAGCATATTGGGGTGGACTGCCATTTTCTTCGCCACCACCTGGAGCACGATCATGTCAGCCTTAGCCACATCCCGACGGCGGACCGGCTTGCTGACATCTTCACCAAAGGCCTCCCAGGAGCTCGCCTCGCTCAGTTCCAAGCTGGGCATCAACTTCACTGTAGCACTTTTGACTTCCAGCTGGCAGTCACTGTAGCGCTTTTGACAAAGCCAGCTGCCGTTCACTGTAGAGATGCAGACTCACTTTTCGAACAGTGGTCGTCTTCTCCATTGTTTTATAGCCCATTTTCAGGCTAGGGTTTCTACTGAAAATCCTCTGTAATTTGTTGCTCCCGAATAGTGAAATTCTGCCTCTCCCGTGGACGTAGGGATTATTCCCGAACCACGTAAATCGCTGTGTCCTTTTTTTGCTTTCTTTCTTTCGTTTTCTCGTTTTTGTCGTTGTGTCTCCCGACGATTCCGCAACATCTGCGACCCAACTTGAGGGGGAGTGTGTTTGGTCTTTCCTTGATGTTATCTTTCTTTTGTGGGACTCATGTTCCAAGCTGGGCATGTCTGAGGGGGAGCAGCGGCCTTGCAACTTTATCTTTTATTCTGTTTTGTCTTGTTTTGTCGTCAAGCTGGGTATGTTCAACTTGAGGGGGAGTGTTTGCAGTCTGTTGTTTACTTTGTTTTTTCTTTATGTGTTCAAGCTAGGTACACCTAGCTTGAGGGAGAGTGTGGAGAGTGTTGGAGTCTGCATCCCACATCGGACTTGAGGTCCGGTGTGGTCTTAATTATTCATTATAAAAGAACCCCAAGGGCTCCTTTAGAGAGAACACCTTGGGGGTTCGGGTCTCCTATTTTATCATTCTACAGTTCTCATCATAGCGGGGATCTGCCATGACCTTATCAATGCAACAAATATTTCAGGACATTATTATATTATAGTCATGCAGAACAATGAACAATATATAATAAGTGTACATTCATGTAATCAAAGTATAAAACAGTCGGTTCTCAGGACACCAACCCTAACAATAAATGCACACGGGCTACACGGCGTGTAGTCCAGATTACACGGCGTGTACTTTCGTGTTACCTGGACAGAATCGTTGGGGGACCCTGATGAGTTCCTCGTTTTAATTTTAATCCAAAAATTATTCATTTCTGTGAAATTTGCGAGAAATGAAAAAAAACGAACATATCTCGAAATCTCAGATTACAAGAACGATTAAACCTTGAATTGACAAATTAAATTATTAAAGCGTAAATCATCAATGATAATTAAATAATTATAAACAATGATGAACCTCCCTCTGATACCACTTGAAGGTTTCGGGCGCAGCGGAAGCACCGTTGGGCTGACACCCAACTTTGATTTTTACCATGATCAATGATTATTTCGGGATTAATACGACGATGAACGACAGTCTCCATGAAATAGAATCAAAGATTTAGATAAAGAAAGAAGAGACCCGAAACCTTTAGAGAGGATCTTGCACATCATGTTTATAATTAATTTAATTAATTTCATAAAGAAATGGATACCTGGTTCTTTGGTACTTTCTTCGTTGATGATGTTGATCGTTCGGAATGACCATTCCGGATTGTCTCGTTGCGCTTGTGAGGATCCAAATCAGAATCTCTAGCGGTGATCCACACGTGCTTCGATGGCCTCCGATTGACATCATTCGTTCTCTGGGTACTAGCGCGGCGAAGCGAGTGTCTTGCGTCGGTCGTTCTTGATCGCTTGTTTTTCGGTCTTGAAGAACGTCTCTCGTTCTTGAGAGGGTGAAGAAGAGGATTAAGAGAGAAATTGTTTGGCTCAACAATTCTCAATTCACCAAGCGTGCACTGTGTTCTCTATGGCACAATAGACGTACTTGTCTATTTATATGCATGGAACTTCAGTTACAATATTTAATTGTGTTCTCGAGGATACTCAAGAGGGGGGTGAATTGAGTTCCTATTAAAAATTTCTGATTAAAAAGATTTCTATTAAAAGACCCCTAATTTAACAAACAAGTTAAACTGTAGTGAATTTATAAAGATTATAAGTGTTCAATTAGTTTCTCAAAGATTGATTATTTCTCAGTTAACTTATTCTGAAGATTAAGTTAGCTTTTGAAACTAACTTTCTGGCTAACAATAATTACAAACACTTGCTAGTTCAACTATCAGAGTTACTTTAAAACAGATTTGTATTTCAAAGTAATTAGCAGTGGAATAATGAAAATAGTTTAAACTAAAATAAGATGCACAACAGTTTTAACCAAGAGGTTCAGTCTCAAGCTGAGACTTAGTCCTCTCAAACAGTTTATATAAAACTTTGATCCACACCCTGGATCGGGGTAAACAACAGTACTGAGACTGTCTAGGTACTAAGACCCCTACCACAGTTTCTACGCGGGAAAGACTATAACAATAGCACACAGGCTATCCAGGTCACACTTGACCTCTACCACAATTCATAGTGGGATATAGGAAGGTTTAGAAAGTTTGAGTGAGAATTTTAGATATCCTCCAGTTATGCTTAGGAGACAGTGTGTGTTAAAGATAAACAAGTACACACACTGCTCGAAATGTAAATAAACAAATCACAATAGAGCTAATAAGATTGAGATGAGTTTGGAAAGCTCTATGTGATGGCAATGCAGCTCTGGACTCCTTTTGAATTGAGCAGATGTTGTTTTGAGTTCGTCTCTGGAATTTGTCTGGAAAACAGAGTATCGTGGTTCTGTTTCTTGACTTCGAGGTATGGGTGTTTTGCTTGTGATTGCAGTAGTCTTTGTAGCACGACAATGTCCTTCAACTCCCAGTAAAGTTCTTCTTTGAAGCTCTCGTGTATCTATTCCTTTATCTACCACGTACGTCTCTTAGTGCATCTCTCTATTGTATGCGCAGCTTTGATCTTCCTTTTATAGCTCATGCGGTCCGACATAAGGCATGATCACTTCTGCAGGTGCGAGGTACGGTTTCCTGACATCCAACAAACATCATTAATTAGTAATAGTTGCATTAAAAGCACCAAATATGACTGTTGCTAATAAACAAACAGAAATAGAGTTTAGAGAAACAATGACTAGTTTCCATCGGTAGCTCTTTGTATCAGTGAACTTGTAACGGTGGACTTGTAACGATAAGTCTTGTATCGGTAGCTGTCACTCTCTGTAACGGTAGCTTTATGTATCAGTGACTCTGTGTAGCGGTAGCTCCTTTTATTGGTAGCTCGCTTGTATCGGTTGCTCGCTTATATCGGTAGCTCCTTCTATCGGTAGCTCCACGTACTGGTAACTTCTTCTATTGGTACCGCTCCTTCTATCGGTAGCTGCTTGTGTAGCGGTAGCTCCTTCTATCGGTAACCTTTTGTATAACAGAAGGCTTGGTCTATCAGTGACCTTTGTTTATCGGTAGCTCTGTCTGTATCAGTGACTCAAAAACTCGAATGCTTATAAAGTATCTGTTCTATGCATATCATTTCCAGATTGAGTTAGACTTAATTTTTATCATTTAGGAATCGAGATGTAATAAAAAGAAATACATTAAAAACAATAAAGGTTTCGGCTGAAAACACGAAATCCAGACAACGCAAAATATATCGGTGACAACTACTGGTGAGAATCCTAACGGTGAGGTTTCTCTAACGGTGAGGTTTCACTAACGGTGAGGTTTCTCTAACGGTGAGGTTTCACTAACGGTGAGGTTTCACTAACGGTGAGGTTCCTAATGGTGAGGTTTATGGAAAATTTATCATTCCCAACTCACGTCTAATGTAATTTAACTTTTCTGAACTTAAAGGCTTGGTGAATATCACCCTTTTGATAATGATCCCTCAAAAAGTGATGCCTTACATCAATGTGTTTAGTCCTAGAGTGAGATATAAGATTCTTAGAGATATTGATCGCACTAGTGTTTTCACAGTTTATAGATACATGCCTAAATTGATATCCATAGTCCAATAAAGTATGTTTCATCCACAAAATTTGTGCACAACAACTACCAGCAACAATATATTCTGCTTCAGCAGTAGACAATGCAACAAAATTCTGCTTTTTACTACACCAAGATACTAAAGACTTACCTAGAATATGACATGTTCCAGAAGTGCTCTTTCTATCTAACTTGCAACCAGCAAAGTCAGCATCTGAATAACTTATTAAATCGAATGATTTTCCTTTTGGATAAAATAATCCTAAATTGGTAGTATGTTTAAGATATTTGAAAATCCTTTTAACAGCAAGCAAGTGTGACTCTTTTGGATTAGCTTGATCCATTGGTTTCCTAGTTTCATCTGCATCCAATTTACAAGTGGTACTCATAGGTGTATCACTTTCCTTATTACTATCCAAACCAAAACGTTTTAAAAGATCCTTTATATATTTACTTTGATTTAAAATAATAACATTTTCATTTTGAAAAACTTGAAATCCAAGAAAATATTTGAGTTCTCCCACTAAACTCATTTCAAATTCATTTTGCATACTCTTTGAAAAATCAATACCAAAACATTTTTAGAAGATCCGAAAATAATATCATCAATATAGATTTGTACTATCAAAACATCTTTAGAAATCCTTTTGATAAAAAGAGTTGGATCAACAATCCCTTTAATAAAACATTTTGAAATAAGAAAATTACCAAGTCTATCATACCAAGCTCGTGGAACTTGTTTTAAAGCATATAAAACTTTAGAAAGCTTAAAAACTCGATTTGAAAAATGAGGATTAGTAAATCCAGGTGGTTGTTCAACAAAAACATCTTCAATTATAAAACCATTTAGAAAAGCACTTTTAACATCCATTTGATATAACTTGAAATTCAGATGTGTATCATAAGCAAGTAGAATCCTAATAGCTTCTAACCTAGCTATAGGTGCAAATGTTTCCTCATAATCTATTCTTTCTTCTTGACTATATCCTTGTGCAACTAACCTAGCTTTGTTTTTAACTATATTTTCAGACTCATCAACTTTGTTCCTAAAAAATCATTTAGTGCCTATTGTCAAAGTGTCCTTAGGTCTGTCTACTAATTCCCAAATTTTGTTTCTTTCAAACTGATTTAATTCTTCTTGCATAACCATCACTCAAAATTCATCATTGATAGCATCATTAATATTTTTGGGTTCAAGCTGTGAAAGAAAAGCTTGATCTTCAACCTGATTTCTTAGAGAAGCTCTAGTTTGTGTTCCTCTATCTAAATCTCCTACAACAACATCTAAAGGATGGTTCTTTAGAATCCTAGTTGGTCTGGTCAAGGTAGGACCAGAGAATTCAGGTTCTTCTGTAGGTTTGATTCCAACAAAATCGGGTTCTGGAAAATTTCCAGAATTACTTGTTTTTACAGCAGGTTCACTGCTTCTATCATTAAGGTCCAGAATAGACAGGTCTTCTTCAAGATTTTTAAGAGAAGACTTAGGTTCATGCGGATCAGTTTCATCAAATTTAACATGTACTGATTCTTCCACACATTTGGTTTTTTTGTTAAAGACTCTATAAGATTTACTGGTTATAGAGTAACCTAGAAAGATTCCCTCATCACTTTTAGAAGCAAATTTGTCAAGATTATCTTTAGTATTGAGAATAAAGGCTTTGCAACCAAAAACTCTAAAGTAATTAACTTTAGGCTTTCTGTTATTCCACAGTTCATAAGGGGTCTTTTTAAGAACAGGTCTAATCAGGACTCTATTTATAATATAACAAGCTGTATTTACAACTTCTGCCCAAAAGTAAACAGGTAAGTCATACTCATTAATCATAGTTCTTGCAATTTCTTGAAGGGTTCTATTCTTTCTTTCTACTACACCATTCTGTTGAGGTGTCCTAGGGGTAGAGAAATTGTGACTGTAGCCATTATGTGAGCAATAGGCTTCAAAGTCATGATTTTCAAACTTACGACCATGATCACTTCTCAGGGTCTTAATCTTAAGTCCACTATGGTTCTCTACATGAATAAGAAAGTATACCCAAGTATATCTAGAAAAGTCATCTACTAGAACATAGACATAGTGCTTCCCATTCAAACTAGAAATTCTAGATGGTCCAAACAAATCCATGTGAACCAACTCGAGAGGTTGAGAAGTTGAAACTTCTTTCTTTAATTTGAACGAAACTTTATGTTACTTTCCATTTTGACAAGGATTACAAACTTTGTCTGTTGGGAAATTTAGTTTGGGTAGGTCTCTAACTAAATTTTTCTTAGTCAGTTTCCTAAGTGAATGAACATTGCAGTGTCCTAATCTTCTGTGCCATAAGATTCTTTATGAAAAGCATTTAAACAAGTAACCTTTTGTTTGGCTAAAGAATTTAAATCTACAGCATATACATTTTCGTTTCTTAAAGCAGTAATTACCAAAATGTTTTTAGAATCAAATACATTGCAAGCATCATTTTCAAATTTAACATTGAAACCATCATCACACAACTGAGAAATGCTTAACAGGTTGTATTTTAGTCCATCAACAAATAATACTTTAGAAATTAAAATTGAATCATTGTTACCAATCTGGCCTAAGCCGATGATTTTTCCTTTTGAATTATCACCAAAGGTGACACGCCCTTCATCAACCTTGATTAAACTCTTAAAACATGAGTAGTCTCCAGTCATATGCCGTGAACATCCATTGTCCAAGTACCATATCTTCCTACAGGAACTCTTCAAGCATGTCTCCTGCAAAACAGGTTTAAACAGAAAATGATTTTGGTACCCAGATTTTCTTGGATCCAGACAGGTTAACAAGTAAAACCTTAGGCACCTATATTTGTCTAACATGTTTCCTATAATTAACAGATTCAAAAGATTTTGAATAATGTATTCTGTTTGGTCTAGTAGAATATGAATATCTAGATGAAGCTACAGAATTTCCAGAACTGGAACTAGCAGCAAACTGTCCAGTTTTTGGAATAAATTTATTCTTAACAAACTGTCTCTGTCCAGGTTGGTATCCTAAACCAGTAGTATACTTTGGTGCAACTTGTTTTCCAAGCATTTGAGTTAGAGTATTCTTTCCTTTTGTGAACTTCTCTAAGTCTTTTCTAAGTTGCTCATTGGAAAATTTAAGTTCAGTATTCTCCTTTAACAGTTGAGCATTCTTCTCCTTTTCTATACTAAGATCAGATTTAACAGTACTAGTCAAGGCATACTGTTTCTTTAATGATTTGTACTTTTCTTTCAGCTCATTACAAGTATCTTCTAACATATTACAGTATTCAAATAATTCAGCTTTAGACATATTATCATCATTATTTGAATCACTTTCATTCCCAGAATAGTAATCATTCAGCATAGGGGAGACAGTTACCTCAGGTGTTTTAGTCATGAAACACATGTTGGCATGATTCTTTTCAGAATCAGAAGCCTTAGACTCGTGCTGTCTTCCGAAGCACTCTATGTTGCCTTCATAGCTTTCTTATATTTTTGTCCTTATAATCATATTTCTTCTTAAACTTCAATTTTGGACAGTCAGCCTTAACATGTCCTTTCCTTTTATATTCATAACAGACTATCTCATCATCTTTATCAGCTTTCTTCCAATCTTTCTTCCAATTACCTCGTTGGTCATACTTACCCTTATAATTTGATTTTCTGAAAAATTTCTTCTTCCTATAGAATTTCTTGAATCTCCTGGCTATCTGAGCTATCTCTTCATCACTATCAGAATCTGAACCTTCACTTGTTGAGCTTTCTACAGGTATGTGAACTTTCTCCTTGTCCTTGCTCTTTGAGGCAGTAGTCTTAAATGCCACTGACTTCTTCTTAGGTTCACCATCTTCCTCTTTGTTTACCTTTAGCTCTTCTTCATACATCATCAACTTACCAATTAGCTCCTTAACAGGTAGTGAATTTATATCACACGATTCTCTTATTGAAACTGATGTGCCTCTCCATCTTTATGGCAGACATCTGAGTATTCTCATGATTTGCTCCTTTGCTGGAACAACTTTTCCCAGCGAGCTCATAGTGTTAACAATTTCATTGAACCTGAGTTACATGTCAGAAATAGGTTCATCAGGCCTCATTTTAAAATTATCATATTTAATAGTGCAAGTGTTTAATCTCATCTCTTTCACATTGGTTGTTTCTTCATGAGAAACAACCAAAGTATCCCAGATTTCGTGTGCTGTTTTACAAGCAGAAATTCTGTTAAACTCTTCATCTCCTAGAGAGCAGTAAAGATCATTCATTGCTTTACAATTATTGTTGTAATCAGATTTTGTAGGATCATCCCAAGTTGTTCTAGCAGTCTTTGGAATCTCATACTCACACTCTATAGCAGTCCAAATGTCAAATCTCATACTTTCTAAATGAATTTTCATTTTTATTTTCCATTGGGCATAATTAACACCATTAAAGAAAGGTGGCCTGTTGGTAGCTGCATCTTCTAATCTATTATTCATAATTAGATTTTAACAAATATATATAAAGAGATAAAAATTTAGAAATAACAGAAATTTAAGATATTTAAGATACAACTAGAATCACAGTTGAAAAACAGAGTGTTTTGAAAACTTTTATCAACCAAGCTCTGATACCAAATGTTGTCCTAGAGGATACTCAAGAGGGGGGTGAATTGAGTTCCTATTAAAAATTTCTGATTAAAAAGATTTCTATTAAAAGGCCCCCAATTTAACAAACAAGTTAAACTGTAGTGAATTTATAAAGATTATAAGTGTTCAATTAGTTTCTCAAAGATTGATTATTTCTCAGTTAACTTAATCTGAAGATTAAGTTAGCTTTTGAAACTCACTTACTGGCTAACAATAATTACAAACACTTGCTAGTTCAACTATCAGAGTTACTTTAAAACGGATTTGTATTTCAAAGTAATTAGCAGCGGAATAATGAAAATAGTTTAAACTGAAATAAGATGCACAACAGTTTTAACCAAGAGGTTCGGTCTCAAGCTGAGACTTAGTCCTCTCAAACAATTTATATAAAACTTTGATCCACACCCTGGATCAGGGTAAACAACAGTACTGAGACTGTCCAGGTACTAAGACCCCTACCACAGTTCTATGTGGGAAAAACTATAACAATAGCACACAGGCTATCCAGGTCACACTTGACATCTACCACAATTCACAGTGGGATACAGGAAGGTTTAGAAAGTTTGAGTGAGGATTTTGGATATCCTCCAGTTATGCTTAGGAGACAATGTGTGTTAAAGATAAATAGAAGTACACACACTGCTCGAAATGTAAATAAACAAATCATAATAGAGCTAATAAGATTGAGATGAGTTTGGAAAGCTCTATGTGATGGCAATGCAGCTCTGGACTCCTTTTGAATTGAGCAGATGTTGTTTTGAGTTCGTCCCTGGAATTTGTCTGGAAAACAGAGTATCGTGGTTCTGTTTCTTGACTTCCAGGTATGGGTGTTTTGCTTGTGATTGCAGTAGTCTTTGTAGCACAACAATGTCCTTCAACTCCCAGTAAAGTTCTTCTTTGAAGCTCTCGTGCATTTATTCCTTTATCTACCACGTACGTCTCTTCGTGCATCTCTTTATTGTGTGCGCTACTTTGATCTTCCTTTTATAGCTCATGCGGTCCGACATAAGGCATGATTACTTCTGCAGGTACGAGGTACGGTTCCCTGACATCCAACAAACATCATTAATTAATAACAGTTGCATTAAAAGCACCAAATATGACCGTTGCTAATAAACAAACAGAAATAGAGTTTAGAGAAACAATGATTGGTTTCCATCGGTAGCTCTTTGTATCAGTGAACTTGTAACGGTGGACTTGTAACAGTAGGTCTTGTATCGGTAGGTGTCACTCTTTGTAACGGTAGCTTTATGTATCAGTGACTCTGTGTAGCGGTAACTCCTTTTATTGGTAGCTCGCTTGTATCGGTAGCTCGTTTGTATCGGTAGCTCCACGTACTGATAACTTCTTCTATTGGTACCGCTCCTATCGATAACTGCTTGTGTAGTGGTACCTCCTTCTATCGGTAACCTTTGTTTATCGATAGCTCTGTCTGTATCAGTGACTCAAAAACTCGAATGCTTATAAAGTATCTGTTCTATGCATATCATTTCCAGATTGAGTTATTATCAAGATTAATCATTGTTAAACATTTATAAACATAAATAAACATTGAGTAACATATTCCAAAGATATGATATGATCATTTTGATATTCATATCAACTCAATAGCATGATGTCATAATTTGAAAGTATAATTAATATATAGATAGACAATATTTGGGATTATCAAAGCATATCTAAACATAATTGAGATTATCAAAACAGGTGAGTCCAACAAATTGCATAACAACAATTAAATACATTCATGAACTTAGAGAAAACTCATGCTCATAATAATAATACCCCGTCATTATTTATGGTGCGCCTACTTGCGCAAAACGGAATTATAAATAAAATTTCGCGTCACAAAATAATAGCAGCGTCATTATTATTTTAACTTGTGTCAACTAGTTAAATAATTATTTACCGTTTTGCAAATAATTATTATACTACCGGACCGACCTTGATCCGCTCGAACTCCACTTCCATTTATTGAACACTCGAATAAATAAATAAATAATTTATTCTCTTAAATAAATATTTTATTTACAAACTAGTAAATAAATATTTTTTTAATGTTCAGTAAAATAAATAAATATATTTTATTTAATTTATGCGATTATTTTAACTTGAATAAAATTATTCCACGGTCTTGAGAATAATATTTATTTCATTAATTAACTTCAAATAGAATTTAACCGAGACCGCAAAAAACACTTAGTGTATGACTCTCTAGGATTAGAATTAGGCGGGTTTGCCTAAAGTCTGAGAGAAAGAACGTGAAGTCGCAACAACGACATCCACATACGAACACTCATTGTGTAATATAATCCATTTGTCTCAATATCTCATCAAGCAGGTTTCATGATAGTGTCGTCAACCTTTATGCTTGATACGTCGTTCTTTGATTATCCGAAATAAACTCGTCGTTACATCATGGTCATGGAATTTCGCGCGATGGTTCTATTTTAATCAAAGGGCCGAGATATCAACTTCCATAAATGGAAGAGACAAATCTTTCCTCGACTTATCCATTAATAACATGTCACTTGCGACGCACCCAACGTACCCTACTTTTCGCCATCATATGGTGTGACGGTTTTCGTCAGTAAATCAAATTGCGCGAGTCGTGACATGTATTAATGATAATCTTAAAGTCTAAGGACCATTACACACGCTCGCAGATAAGAATATCCGATGACACCAAACATGCAGAATTCCTACTAGCGGGTCTGTTTTCATAATCTCCCGTTTTGTAGATTACCAAGTGCGAACTTTATGAGAGGAAGTTTCGTCTGATTACGAGTACTCGCACCTGATAGTCTGTATACTATGTGTCCCGTCATAGTATGTCATCCAACCCTAGAACTATGTTTAAGAATATTGTTATAGCATTTCAAGGTTCTCATCATAGCAGGGAACTGCCATGACGTTATCAATGTAACAAATACTCTAGGACATTATTACATCATAGTCATGCAGAATAATGAACAATATGTAATAAGATGTTTAATATTTAAATACATTAAATATCTATGTAATCAAAGTACAAACGGTTGGTTCTAGGACACCAACTCTTACACTCTCAACCCGCCCGCCTCAGCGGCCTCGTCTGCCTCCGCAGCTTCTCGAAGGCCCCACCTCCCTAAGCGACCACCGACTCTCCAATGGAAGACTCTTCGGTCCTTCCTCAGATGATCACCGCCTCCACTCGCCTTGTCGATGAGCGGTTTGATTTAACAAATTTTTCTGTCTGGCGAAAGACGGTCCTGATATCTCTCACCGGCGTGGACCTTGACTCACACTTAGATTCTCTTCCACCACCACTTTCAGATTCGAAATACAAGGTTTGGAAGCTTGCTGACAGCAAAATCTTCGTTTTGCTTGTCAATTCTATAAATCACTCGGTAAACGATGTGACTCGGATGATAAACACGGTTAAGGACTCTGAGACTCCTTAACCCTCATGTATTCCGAAACAAACAATTTGGCTCTAATGTCAGACGTTCTTCACCGCCTGTCCATTATCCGCCAACAACGTCTTTTTTCAGCGTATTTCATCGAGTGGAAAACCCTCCGTGATTAATTACTTGAGTTGTGACCCATTTCTCAAACACCTGAGACAACTTTGGCCCATCGAGACCAATTATATCTCTTCAGTCTTCTACATGGCCTTGATCCCGAATACGCAACAACGGTCACAAAGATGCTCGCCAGCCTCTCCTCGCTTGAGAATCTGTTGGTTTATTATCGCCTTGGCAAGGCTCATCGGGTTCTTCCACCACCCACTTACAGTATCGATCCTACTGCCCTACTGGGCTGTGGCAATGGTCATTTTTTGGGTGCTCGGGAACGTGGCCATGGTGAGGGCCGTACTCGCCCTTTATGTCAACACTTTGGCAAGCTAGGCCATCTCATCGTGCAATGCTGGATTCTTCATGGACGCCCGCCTCAGCCACATCGACAGGTTCAGACTGTGGTCCTCAATGCTTCCTCGTCAGCTTCTGATCTTTCTCCCACTATGGACCTCTCCATGGATGAGCTTCACCTTATACACACTCGTCGGGCCGCCTCGCAACCTGATTCTTCTTCGGTATCTATTGCTCATATAGGTGATGTAGATATGTTATTTACTTACCGTCGATATACTGGCTCCACAACCATTACTGTTACTGATGGATCCACTATTCCTATTGCGGGATTTGGTGCATACTCCTTGAATTCATGTATTCGCCTGCCGTTTGTGTCACATGTTCCTCGAAGTCCTTTTAATCTTCTCTCCATCAGTAAACTCACAAAGGACTTCGACTGTATTGCTATTTTTATATCTTCTGATTTGTTTTAGAAGCGGATGACGAATTAAGAACTTGATAGAGGTCAACTTCGTGACGGGGTGTACATGTTCGATAGCGTGACATCCGTAGCCTGCACGACACTTTCTGCTCATGCGTTGGATCTTCATTCTCGGTTGGGAAAATCCACCTACCTCCACTCTTCATCAGCTTTTTCCTCAGTTTAGTCCACACATTTCTTTCAATTGCGAGTCATGTAAGTTTGCGAAACATCATCACATATCATATATTCCTCGGTTGGTAACACGGGCCTCCAAACCCTTTGATTTAGTTCATTCAGATGTATGGGGTCTCTGCGCAGTCCCGAGTCAATTAGGGTACTGATATTATGTATCCTTTATCGATGACTTCTTGCGTATGGGGTCTCTGCGCAGTCTCGGTCTGGGGTGTTTACTACTTTTCAGACCTTTTATCATGAAATTCATACTCAGTTCTCCATCTCCTTTAAATGTCTCTGCTCTGACAATGGATGAGAATATTTATCCACTTCCTTTTAGCAGTTTCTCAAGGATAAAGACATCATTTATCAGACTTCCTGTCCCGATACACCTTAGCAGAATGCAGTGGCCGAGCGTAAATATCGTCATATTCTGGAGACTGTTCATGCCCTCTTATTCCACATGCAGGTGCCTCTTTTTTTTTGAGGGGATGTCATCATCACTGCTATATACCCCATAAATTGCCTTCTTCTATCCTTCAGGGGGAGACTTCTTTTTGGGCTCTGTTCTTCACTCTCCCCCACCCGCTTCCACTCCATGTGTTTGGGTGTCTTTGTTATGTCTGTGACACTTGTACCAACCTCTCAAAGTTTTCTCTCAAATTCCTCCATTGCGTCTTCCTCGGATATTCCTACACTTAGTGCGAATACTAATGTTTCTCTCCTGACTTACGACGTTATATCATCTTTGCTGATGTATTGTTTGTTGAGAGTTCTCCTTTCTCTCCTCCCTCTTTCCATCCAGACACCACCATCGATGATTGTCTTTCTCTTATCATCCACCCACCTCTGTCTCAGGTATCCCACTCTGCTGATCACTGGTTTAGCACCGTCTACTCTCGTCGCCCATTGAATGTGTCCTTCGTCCAGGCCAAGGACACCATCTCCCCAGCTTCGTCCGACGCTCCTGCTCCGGCAATAGATGACTTGTCCATTGCATTACGAAAAGGTACTCGTTCTTGTCAGAATACTCCTCTTTACACATCTTCATACAAATGTTTTTTTGCTTTGGAGACGATATCTATTCTTCGCACGGTTGACGACACCAAATCTCACCCTGAGTGGCTTCAAACAATGCGGGATGAATTGCAGGCTCTGGACGACAATTGTACTTGGGATCTGGTCCCCCTTCCGGCAGGTAAACAGATGGTCGACTGCAAATAGATTTATACGGTGCACCTCAATGCAGATGACACTCTTCATCGCCTTAAAAGTCAAACTTGTGGCAAAAGGCTTTGCTCAGACATATGGTGTCGATTATTTTGATACTTTCACTCTGGTTGCGAAGATTGTTGCGAAAACATCGGGAGTTGCAACAACAGAAATGGTGAAACACAGAAGAGTAAATGAAAAAAAGAAAGAACAAGAACACAAAGATTTACGTGGTTCGGGAATAATCCCTATGTCTACGGAGAGACAGAATATTCACTATAATCGGGAGCACAAATACAAAGTTTTTTCAATAAGTAACCCTAGCCCGAAAAGGGCTACAAATGGAGAAGACGATCCACTGTTCCACCAACCGCACAGGAGTTCCGCGTCGCTACAGTGAAAGGCGGCCACCCAAGTCAAAAGTGCATAGTGGCTGCCGGCTGGAAGTCCAAAAGGCTACAACAAAGTTGCGGGCCACAAACATTCGGCCCAACCGGATCGGGCTACACCAATCCAACAATCTCCCACTTGGAGCCTGATCCACTACGCTGCTGTGCTTCGATGTCACTGACTAAGACAACTTACTTAATCTGAGCTCTTCCTTTTCTTCACTCACCAGTGGCGTGCTTTCCATTCACAGCTTCAATTTCAACCTAACGATTCATGAAATACAAGTTGTTTTCCTCTTGTGCTCCCATCGTGTCTCCCTTATTCTACCTCTCATCCTCCGTTCATCAGTGGAGACCAACAGAGGCACAACAGTGCCTCCAACTTCTGTATCACCATGGGCTTTGTCAACATGTTTGCCAGATTATTGGTTCCACAAATCTTCTGCAACGTCAGCAACTCATCCTGTATCAAACCTCTGATGAAATGGTACTTAAACTGAATGTGCTTCGTCCGAGCATGAAACACCGGGTTCTTTGCAAGATGTATAACACTCTGACTGTCACAGTGCAATACATTCTCCTCTCGCTTTCTTCCCAATTCATCCAAGAAGTTTTTCAGCCAAACCATTTCTTTCCCAGCTTCTGTTACAACAATATATTTTGCCTCTATGGTGGATAAAACCACCACCTTCTGCAATTGTGATATCCAACTTACCGCAGTTCTTCCACAGGTAAATACATAACCCGTGGTACTCCTCTTGCTGTCGACGTCACCTCCAAGGTCAGCATCTACATACCCCTACAATGAATTTCCTTTGTCAAAACACAGAGATGCCTCCTTGATGCCCTTCAAATATCTCAGTATCCACTTCACAGCTTCCCAATGTTGCTTTCGAGGGTTAGCCATATACCTGCTCACAACTTCCACTGCATGAGCGATGTCAGGTCGAGTGCAAACCATGACATACACCAGGCTTCCAACAACTGATGCATATGGAACCTTTGCCATGTACTCAACCTCTTCTGCCGTCTTCGGTGATTGCTCCTTTGAGAGTTTGAAATGGCCCGCTAGGGGAATAGAGACTGCCTTTGCTTCCAGCATGCTGAATTTTCTCAGAACCTTCCCAATGTAGTCAACCTGCGATAACATCAAGGTTCCACACGATCTCTCTTGATCTTCATCCTCAAAATCTTGCTAGCTTCTCCAAGATCCTTCATTTCGAACTCCTCATCCAACTACCCTTTCAACTCATTAATCCTCTGCATACATGATCCTGCAATGAGCATGTCATCCACATACAGAAGCAATATAATGTATTCATCACCAAATGACTTGATGTAGCAACATTGATCCATGCCACATCGTTTATATTCATTTTTAGACATAAATGAATCAAACTTTTTGTTCCACTGCCTGGGTGTCTGCTTCAATCCATATAAGCTCTTTTGGAGTTTACACACCGGGTCTTCTTTCCCAGACTCGACATATCCCTCTGGCTGCTGCATGTAGATGTCCTCCTCCAGGTCTCCATGAAGGAAAGCAGTCTTGACATCAAGCTGCTCAAGATGCAAGTCTTCTGATGCCACAATGCTGAGAACCACCCGGATGGTGGTAAGATTCACTACTGGTGAGAATATTTCAGTGAAATCCACTCCCTCCTTCTGTTGGAAGCCTTTCACCACCAGCCTTGTCTTGAACCTCCTCTTGCCATCATGTTCTTCATTGACCCGGTATACCCATTTGTTATGCAATGCTCTCTTTCCTTGTGGTAGAGGTGTCAACTCCCAAGTGTTATTATCATGTAATGAGTAAATCTCCTCCATAGCCAGCTCCCACTTGCTCGACTCCTTCAACTTCAAAACATTATGGTTCTCCACCGTCAGTCAATAACAGATAATGCAAGGATGGTGAATACCTCTGCACATGCCTTCTCACCCTTGTAGATCTCCTCAACTCCACTGGAGTAGCAGGTTCCACCGGTTCGGATGTCTCATGCTCAGATATACCTTCAAACTCCACTTGCTCTTTGCACTCTGATTCAATGTTTCCATTTTCATCTTCAGCTGCATGACGATCTTTGTACATGACACCTTCATTGAATATCACATTCTGGCTCCTAAAGACCATCTTGTTGAGATCATCCCAAAAGCAATAACCAAACTCCTCCACACCACAGCCAATAAAGAAACATCTTTTAGACGTCGCATCAAGCTTGTTTCTTGTAGCAGCATCAACATATACATATGCCAAACAACCAAAGACTCGTAAATGTGAGTCTCACCTTCTTACCGGACCCGAGCTCCTCGGGTAGACGTTTTTCCATTGGCACAGATGGACTCCTGTTGATGAGATATGCTGTCATGTTCACTGGATCAGCCTAGAAGGTTTTGGGCAACCCCAAGTGTAACCTCATACTTCTGGCACGTTCATTCAACGTCCTATTCATCCTTTCAGCTACACCATTCTGTTGCGGTGTTCCTGGGATAATCTTCTCCCACCGAATTCCATTATCAGAACAGAATTCTATGAACTCCTGATTGCCATACTCTTCACCGTTGTCAGATCTCAAGCATTTCAGCTTAGCTCCTGACTTATTCTCTACCATGACCTTCCACTTTTGAAACATCTTAAACACATCAGATTTACTTTTCAGAAAGTAAACCCATACCTTCCTTGTTGAGTCGTAGATAAATGTCACATAGTGTGACCCTCCAAAGGAATGTACCGGTGCAGACCTCCAAACATCTGTGTGCACTAGGTTCAACTTCCCAGCCTTTGGTGTTCTGCCTCCTTTTGCAAAAGACGCATTCTTCTGCTTTCTGAAGATACAATCTTCACATAGGCCAACATCCACTGACTTTAACTCTGGTAGCAACCCTTTTGTTGTCAATGTTGGGTTTGGTGTAGCTCGATCCGGTCGGGCCGAATGCTTGTGGCCCACAACTTTCGCAGGTCGAGCTCCGCGGTGAGCTCGTTGGGGGTTGCAGGGGGCAACATGTCACTGTAACACTTTTGAATTGGGTGGCCTCCTTTTCACTGTAGCGACGCGAACTTCCTGTGCGATTGATGGAACAGTGATCGTCTTCCTCTCCATTTGTAGCCCATTTTCGGGCAAGGGTTACTGACTGAAAAAATCTCTGTAATTGTTCTCCTGATTATATTGAATATTCTGCCTCTCTGTGGACGTAGGGATTATTCTCAAACCACGTAAAACTTTGTGTTCTTGTTCTTTCTTTTTCCCTTTTACTCATGTTTTTACCATTTCTGTCGCTGCAACTCCCGGCACTTCCGCAACAACCATCACCTTCATCCCCTTCTCACTCATGTGGCCTAGTCTGTAGTGCCACAATTGTGAATCTCCGACAACTTTCAGTGATGCAACCATGTCTATGCAGGTTTCGGTCATGTTGTATAGGGTACTATTCTTTGCTCCCCGAGCTATGACCATAGCTCCTTTGATGATCTTTCATGCACCACCAGTGAATGTGGTACTCAACCCTGCATCATTAAGTTGTCCAACAGAAAGAAATAAGATTTCTTCTCAAACCAGGGATATACCTCACATTTTCCCGAACCAGCAAACTCCCACGGTTGGTTTTGATCCGTGCATCTCCTTTCCCTATAATCTGCAAGGGCTCATCATCAACAAGATGTACCTTGCCGAAATTTCCAGAAACTTATTTTTTCAGAAATCCCTTCTCCGATGTAGAATGGAAAGACGCCCCAGAGTCTAAAATTCAAGACTCCATCGGGCTATCCATGCTCAACAACAACACATCATCAGTTCTTTCGGCCGCCATGTTTGCTCCACTGGTTTCAGGTCCCTTCCGTTTTTCTGTACACTCCTTGACATGTACTTTCTTCCTGCAAGTCCAGTAGGTAGGACCAACCCCCTTTGCCTTGTCTTGACTTTTACCTCTTGACCTTGATCGCTCTCTACGATTGTCTTGCTGTGGGTACCTTCCTCTTCCTTCAACGTTCAGAGCAAAACCAGAGAATCTGCCCGATTATATTCTTCGCATATCCTCACTGAGGATCAGGTCTCGTAAATCTTTCAAAACCAGTTTGGTATTCCCCGAAGTACTACTCACAGCTGTTACAGTTGCTTCCCAACTGTCAGGTAAAGAAGATAGTAAGACCAACGCACATATCTCATCACCAAGATCAATTTTCACCGATGTCAGCTGACTTGTGATGGTGTTGAATTCGTTGATGTGGTCTGCAACAATTCTCCCTTCAACAATTTTCAGGTTGAACAATCGCCGCATCAAATGCACCTTGTTTGCCGTAGAAGGCTTCTCGTACATATTCGCGAGATCTTTCATCAGATCCATCGTCGTTTTCTCCTCTATGATGTTGAACGCCACGTTTTTTGCCAACGTAAGGCGCACAACGCCGAGAACCTGCCGATTCAGCAACTCCCACTCCGACTGCTCCATATCCATTGACTTCAGACCCAAAAGCGGCAAGTGCATCTTTTTTTGATAAAGATAATCCTCGATCTGCATCCTCCAGAAACTGAAGTCAGTTCCATCAAAGCGATCAATCTTCACCTTGCCTTCTTCTATAGCCATCGCTGGAGAATCCCGAACTCAACCTTTGATACCAGTTGTTGTGGAAACGTCGGGAGTTACAGCAACAAAAACGGCGAAACACAGAAGAGTAAAAGGGAAAAAGAAAGAAAAGAACACAAAGATTTACGTGGTTCGGGAATAATCCCTACGTCCACGGAGAGGTAGAATATTCACTATAATCGAGAGCACAAATACAAAGTTTTTTCAGTAACCCTAGCCCGAAATGGACTATAAATGGAGAAGACAAGATCCACTGTTCCACCAACCGCATAGGAGGTCCGCGTCGCTACAGTGAAAGGTGGCCACCCAAGTCAAAAGTGCTACAGTGGCTGCCGACTGAAAGTCCAAAAGGCTACAACAAAGTTGCGGACCACAAGCATTCGGTCCAACCGGATCGGGCTACACCAATCCAACAAAGATGACATTTGTCCGATTATCCATCTCTCTTGCCGCTCATCATCATTTGCCTCTTCATCAACTTAATGTCAAAAATGTCTTTTTAAGAATGTCTCCACCTCTCCTTGAGGTTGGAACTTGTACTGTGCTACACTTCTTATCCAAAATCAAAGAAAGGTTTTTGTTTCTTCTTTTAGCATCTCATATTGAAATTCAAAGCGGGGAAGTTTTTCAAAGTTTTTATCTTACTAGAAAGGGAGTTTTTCTTTTTAAGTTCAACGGAATTTACTTTTCAAAGGGAAGTTTATTTTAAAATTTCAAAAGCTATTGTTTTCTATTCTACGTTTTGTTTTTGTGTTTCTTTTTGAAAATCCCAAAGGAGGGGGAAGTTAGAGAAATATTAAAAATTGCTCTATTTTACTAGGGGGGATTTAAAAAATTGTTTCATTTTCTTACAATGGGGGAGTAGTTTGAAAAAAATTGTTTAATCATTTCATAAAGGGAAAAGTTGATTTAATCGAAAGTTTGCGAAAAACTGTAAATTGCTTTATTTTACAAAAGAGAAGATTTTATTGTTTAATAAAGTGAGTTTGTTTTTCAATTTTTCTACATGTCTTGTGTTTTTTAGAGAGGGAGTTTGTCGAGTCTATGACTCATTTGATTCCTTTGTTTTGAAAATCACAATACACTTCATATAAATTTGATTTAACTTGAAGCTTTTGTTTAATTGTTTGCTGTGCAAGAGTGAATTTCTGGTAACATTAATTTTGGAGGTTTTAGTTTGCACTGAACCGTGTGAAAATCCGGAGATCTGTGTTTTCATCTCTGACTACATTCACTGGATTTATGGGCATTGTAGCGGTGCAGAACTGACTTCATAGGAAGATGTGAAGGTACACTGAATTCATCGAAAGATGATGAAGATGCTTCCAATACAGTTACAACCGACCCTAAAGACTGCGGAATTTCAACGTAGTAGGTTGTTGTTGGTTTGGTGTAGCCCAATCCGTTCCGGATGATGATTGGGCCGAATGCTTCCGGCCCATATTGCACACCAGACCGCAACTTCCGTGGGTTGAGCTCGGCGGTGAGCTCATTGGGGGTTGCAGGGGGCAACACGCTCTTGGTCCGGGGGTTGAAGGCCCCCAACTCAAATTTTTTTCAGGTACTGTAGCAACTCTGACCACTGTAGCAGAGCTGACCGACCGACACTGACAAGACACTGTAACAGTGCAGACTTTGGAATCAACAGTACTGTAGCTCCTTGGACTTCCAGCCGCCGACCACTGTATCACTTTTGACTTGGGTGATCACCTTTCACTGTAGCGACGCGGACTTCCTATACGGGTGGTGGAACAGTGGATCGTCTTTCTGCTCTTTTAGCCTATTTTGGGCTAGGGTTTAGTTAGTGATTGAGAACCTTGAAACTCCCTATAAAAATTGTGCTCCTGAATCATAGTGAAATCCTGGCTCTCCGTGGACGTAGGAATTATTCCCGAACCACGTAAATTTTTGTGTTCTCGTTCTTTTATTTTGTCCTTTTTACTCTTTTGTGATCTGTTTTTTGCTTCGTTGCTCCCAACATTTTTTTGCAACAGTTGTTACAACTATGCCTATAAAAAGACCACAACCTCAAAGATTAGAAGATACATCACGTGACATTGAACATTTTGAAAGCCTCTCATCGCTTTGAAGTCGTGCAACTGCTTGTTGCTGTGCGAGCTTCCAATTGGTGTAATTGTTTTCTTTCTAAGCGATTTGCTAAGAGTTCGCTTGTGAGATTTTCATTCTAAATCTTTTAGCATTTTCTTTGTAATCGTTGTGCTTCCGATCCTTCATGATTGAGGGCTTCCATAAGGAATACAGGGCTATGTTTCTGATCGTTGACATTGCGAGCTTCTGGGCTGTGGAAGTGAGCTGCTGCTGATCCGGTTGATCGAGAGCTTCTGAGGAGGAAGACAAAGTGTCTGGGCTTGGGACACTGATACCTTACGGCAAGTATAAAGTCAAGGGCTTCCAGGGGATAGGAATACAGACCTTTCGACATGTTTAAAGTTGAGGTTACCTTGAATCTGGTTTAAAGATTGTCCTTGCACTTTGGGTAAAAGTGCGGTTTAATAATATGAGTGTTTGGTTTGTTAATTAGCACTCCATGTTTCTTTATTTCCACTATGCTTATGCATTTTAAACTACAATTCACTCCTTTCTTGTAATTTACTGGTTGTGCTTATTTGGGAACAGCTAATCCTGTCTCCATTGTTTTGTTTACGTGTTCATGCTTTCGTTTTCTTTCATGAAGTACATTAATAAACTCAAACTCCGAATGCCTCTGTTGAACGGAGACAGTGTTTCACGGACTCCCTCCCCTAACATTTATGTTTGTAGTCCTTGAATGAAAACCCCTTTTTTCTGCTGCCCTCTATTTCTTTCAAACCAAACAGATGTTTCTGAGAATGTAGCTACTTCTGGTCAACCGTGTTTGACATAGCGTTGTTACTTTAGTAGTACATTGCTGGGCTCTCCAACTTGTAATTGTGCTCTGTTGCATTTTTTTTTTAATAGCTGAGGTGTGTTGAGGCTTGACTGTTTTTTTCCCTGGCTTTTTTGACCAATGGACCTCGTAATGGCTCAGTTCTATAATGCTCCGATCAATGAGTACCAGACAAAAATGACATTAAAGCCCCTATCCCCGGGTCGGAGATGGAAATTAACATATGAACCTACACAGCATGACGTGCGCATTCTCTCGAAAAAGATCTCTGTCACGCAATTCCTAAACCTTCAGGTTTGATCTTCACCAGCTATCAACTGTTTTCTCCTTACCAAGGGCATTCTAGACTGGGATAGTAAACGTTCCCACCGAGTAGCTGGGAAGGGGGCCCAACCCATCCAACGGCTGACAACAAATCTCCCACACTTCAATGGGTGCGCGGGGCCGTTGGATAGGCTGATCTCCATTCCCCGCTGGCAGAGGATGCTGATTGGGTCTTGGGTAGACATGCACAGACTGGTGCATTAGCTAAGAAATATTATTGTCTTTTAATGTTGTCCTCAAACTAAGTGGCTTAAATCCTATGAAATGTTCAGGTGGGCATTGGACACAACTTCCAGTTGCAGAAAACCGGCTGGAAATGGAAACTCACTACCAGCTGGGGTGGACATGGCGCGTCCCGTATTCAGAATAAGACGTCGGTTGGCCTTTTCCCTGGCATGGATCTACGGTTTGGCTGGAGTGCTGACTACGTACTTCCAGAAATTACCGGGTAGGTTCCTGAATTCATTTGTTCAGTTTATTGAGGCATTAAGCTGCATTTGGAAACACACACACTTATGATAGATGTGATATTGTTGTTTTTTCTTAGTGCATAAATTGCATAGGCTAGTGGTGTTCATGATGTTGAAGTTATCAGGGCTCTTGGAACCGGTGAACGATTGGTTAACATGAACACGGGGCGGCTGGAGGCTTCGTTAGATCGAGTCGAGGTCATTTTTAGCCATAGAACGGATTGTGAAGCTGTTAGGTATGTCCATTCATTTGTTGGATCTTTCATTCGATTGGAAGTGTCATGAATACAGAAAATATTTTTTAATCCGGTGTGTGTTATTGTGTGTCCAGTTGATGGCTCGGCATCGGTGTTTCCAGAGTGGCCTTCCGGTGGCGTCATGTTCTGTTAATCTATCTGTGTATATATACGATTAACGGTGACTATTTTTTACCCACAGTAAAATTTATGTTGAAATTTGATGTAAAAACCATTTTACTCTTGATATGCTTTATTTATAATTTCCTGCATTTGTGTGTTATGATTTTCTCCAAGCAATGTTCATTTATTATTTAATATGTAAGTACTAGTGCATGTTTACCGTAACAATACTGTATTGATACTGTACCCGTATTTCATCTCCAAATTTCTTTAAAGTTGTATCACTCTCAAGAGGGTTTTCGAGCCATGAAGTGTTTCAAAGCCATTCTTATGGGGTTCAATCTTCAGCAAACATTGTTTGGGTCTTCGTGTCATCCCTCACAAATGTAAGACTTGCATTATCTTTAGGCGGACTCTTCAAAACATAAGATATCCGAGCCATCTATTTTGAGTCCATCTCAAATATAAGGTATACAAGTCACTTTTGTAATGTTACTGTTGCAACCATTAAGGTCACCTTAAGAGGGGGTGTATCGGCTCACTATTGAATCCGACGCACGTTAATTAATAAACCAAATCGATGTAGGTGTTTATTTTCAACTCCATCTCGTGTTGCTTTGGATATGACGAGATCTTTTGCTCTATCACAACAACCTCCTCTCTCTCTTACAAATATTCAATAAACTCACTTACCATGCTAAGGATGTCATGTTCCACCTTAAATGCGCCTTCAATTTCTCTAAGCCTCTTTTTTCAAATGAGTTTTTTATATGGGTTTTTTGAAGAAAACAAAATGATGGAAATGAGTCACAACTATTTTTCAAAAATGGGTCTTTAATGCATTGAAGCATCTAACTCACTCTGAAATGCATGAGAGGATTTCATGCATTCTTTTATAAAGGCGTGAAAGCTCTTCATGCATTATTTGAAAGATCAATAAAAAATATTATTATTTTTTATTTGCAGTTCTGAATTTATTTGTGTGTATATATACACACACAATAGAAAATAATAAGTTATAAAAAATTATTATTAATAATCAGTAGTTATTTATAAATAAGTATTGATAATTAATACATTATTAATTTTAATTATATATTTTTTAGTAATAATAAATAATACTTGGTAATAATTAACTATAACAATAATAAAGATTGGTGAACAACAATCAAGAATAATTGACACTGAATAATAATGTTAAATTAATGTAATATTTACGTTATATTTATGTGAACATTATAACACAAATAATGATTAGAAATGTAAATATAACGGTTATTAATATAGATATAACCTAAATATAATGTAAATAATAGTTATTTATAATGTAGGAGGGAACCACACTTTGCGCAGGTGGAGCAGATAGAGACTGAAGCTCCGCTCAACAACGGGGATGGTGATGAGCAACGAGACGCAGGAGGGGGAAGTACCCATTGGTGGTGCACAGTGGTGGCGTTTTGCTAAGGATGACCCCCGCTCGATGACAGTAAGAGCCAACTGCTCAACGGTCAACGAATGGCTTGTGTGACTGCGGGTGGGTGATGGCAGAAGGCCAGAGTAACGATGGCGGGACACTACAGGCGCAAAACAGCACAGGCGAAGGCCACTAAACATGACCCGATTCAGGAAAAAATAAAATAAAAAATCCTTTGGACCTTTGAGTTAAATATTGGGTTTCCATGCCATCGAGCCTTCAAGCCATGAATTGTATAGTCCTGGTGGGTGCTTACCAATCGTAGTGGGGAGAGATGAGGTACAACCCACTCATGTACCTAGGTGCGTGCGTGTTTGGTTTGTTGTAATCTCTGCCACCTATGATAAATAGTAAATATTAGCCACAAAATTCAAGTCATCCTTCAAGTTTTTGATAACTCCAAAATGCATGAGCTTATTGTTTGTATCCTTTGAATCTCGTAACTCCAAAACCCACGTTCACCCGATTCTTTAAGGGCACCCATTGTGATTTAAATAGGTAAATACAAAAGGTGGAGGAAAGTGTTAGTACCGGGTGCACAACGGAAGCATGGAAGCAGGTAGAATAAAAAATGTTACACCAAATCAACGTCGTAACGCCCTTTTCAGCATAACAAAACCTGATTATCAACATGAGGATCTCATGTGAATTAAATTAGCATGAAAAACAAAATCAAAACAATGCATTGTTCGATTTTGATCCAATGTCTGTTCCGCTCGTTGCCGGTGATCGTTGCTTGAAGAAACCGAAGTCGGGACCCTCTAGATCATCCACATGTACTTCAAACAATTATTGGTATATCAATCATGAGCTCTAGGTGGTAGCGTAGAGAATCGAAGGCGCTATCAACGTTCACAAGTTTGCAGAAGCGCCGTTTATTCAATTCATGAGGGAGTTCTTGGATTGAGATGTGCCAAAATCTCCTCTCCCACTCTAGAACTTGGAAGAGCAGAGGGTGAGACTCTCAAATTCATGGGAGTGATAGTCCATTCAAATTTGGGCTACTCATGGCTTATATAGGTAGTTTTAAACTCATGAAAATTGCACTTTGGCCCCTGAATAAGTTCAACCTTCTAAATAATCTCTAAATGACACCTGTGGCCCATTAAACGTGTCACAACCATCATAAATATTTTATCACTTGTAACATCAAAATAATGTCATGTGATAAAATACGAGTCATTCACTCTACTCATTTCTCTCCCATAAAATACGTTGAATAACATATATTTGTTCGTAAAATATTTTTTATATTCACTTAATAACTTGTGAATACATAGAGATAATAAATTTAACACTTATTATTCCAAACTCAAATAATATTGAATTTATTTATTCTTTGTGATTGTTCAAACTCAGACATTACTTAACCCTCGTGGTGGGGCTCATTTTTCCAAAGCTCCAATTCATTAAAATCGGTCAAGCTTTTGAATACGTTTTGTGTATGACCCTCTAGGCCCTTATCTCGATAGCATTGAGTGTCACTCACAGACTAGGTTTAGTCATAACAATGACAACCTCTTATAAGTATGCTCTATGTAATATAATCTCTTTGTCTCACGATATCTCATAAAGCAGGATGCATACTTTGTGTCATCATCCTTACATTATTTCTATTTTAATAACCATATCAGATAAACTTACCTTCTTCAACCATGGTCATGGATTTAATAAAGGTACTACCATTCTAGTGAACTGGGCCCGAGATATCTATCCCTCTACTTGGAAGCGAAAAATCACGTCTTGGTCATTCAATCAATGCGATACCACCAATGACACACCCAACACAAGATTCCTCACCATAAACATAAATGTCATGGTTTTCATCTTGTATCAAAGTACATAATCAAATGATACAAATTGATAATGATCTCAAATTGAGAGATCAATACACCTGATCATAAATGTGAACAACCAATGACATCCAAAACATGCGATGTTCTTATTGGCAAGCCAGTCCTCATGATCTCCTCTACTCAAGATCACCAAGTCTGAACTTTGTAAGGGCCCAGATCCATCTAGTCTGATCCTTTGCATGTTTCCGAAGCACATGGTGCTCGGAGGAGGCCTAGAGTAGGTCTGAATTTCTTTGGATGCTAAAGGCTGGAATCAGGGAGAATTCAAGACGTGTAAGGGGTTCACACCGTGAATGTGTGGTTCACGACTTGGGTGAGAGCCCTATTCACAGCCCGAAAGCTGTTCATGGCTTGTGTGAGGCTAGTTCGCAGGGTTCTTTCATGACGTGAATTAATTCGAGAATGAATCATCTGAGGTAACGTGTTTTTTGGCGGGACTAAAAACCCAATACTTTCATGATGTGAAAGGGTTTCATGTCATGAATATTCGTCGTCCAATGCGTTGATATAAGTTGCAACGCCTCGAGTTTTCTCAAACCCTACATCCTTTCTCCCAAATTCCAAGCAGCCATCGACTCTCTCTTATGGATTTTTGGAATCTCTTTAATTGGGATCGATTCTCAGCTTCCCATGCTCGATCCGCGGTGATCCGAGGTATGTTCTACCCTTTTCTCTTGCGGTTCTTCAATTTGGATCCTCTCGCTTCTTCTTTCGATGTGATGATAGTTTCTCTCCATCGTTTTAACATAGGTTTCTTAGTTGTTTGTTGATGTGGTTGTTCCACGACGCCCTTAGAGGGATACAGATTCTTGCGGGAGAGGTGATCGAGATCTGTGAAGTTGGTCCATTCTCGTGCAAAGAGCGTTGACACTTTTGAGGTAGGGGATTTATTGCTTCTCCTATTTATTTACCTACAATCGTAAATTGATCACCGTTTATCCCATTGGATGATAGTGAAATTAACCTAATAATGATTTAATCGGATTAATAAAGAATTGGTTAGTGACCACATGTTGATGTACTTTATACCGTGATAGCGGTTTGCCTCTTGATTTGCTAGACAGTGTGATATCTATGATATGCTTTGTTAACATGTTGTTATGCTTGGAGTAACATGTTGAAATTGGTAAAGAACGTAAAGATGAAATTAATTGATTAATTGGATTAAGAATTAAAGAAGAGACATGTTCCTAATCTGATGTTGTAGTTTGATGATGATCAAATTGATGCTAGTATGCATGCTTAATTAAATATGTAATTCCATGTGTTAATGGAATTGGTTAAAAACGTGAAGCATGTAAATGGTTGCTATTGATAATGATAAAAAGGAAAGATAAAAGAGAATAGTTCTCCTTACAGTATAATGAAACTGGGTTGATGACAGAGAGCATGTTTTAGCTTGTTATAACTTATGCCTTGGGTTGCCCATAGTTGGAAGCTCTGAATAATGAATTGGTTAATTCAAGATGGAATAAGAACTGGTTGTGTGATAAAGATAATTGTTAGGGAATGAGTTTCCTGTTTATTTGTGAAGGTTGAGTGCCTTGAGTTTTGAGCTGTGAGAGCTCATTTTTGTGTGAAGGCTAGATGCCTTGTTTTAGGGCCTAGATTTCCCTATTGACTATGTTTGTTTCCTGCTTCCTTGTGATGTGCTCTGGATGCGAGCTTGTGATGTGATATGAGCTTGAGATGACTGATGTGATATGATCCTAGGATGGATAATGTGATATGAGCTTGAGATGGATGATGTGATGTGACTCTAAGATGGCTAAGCCTGGGATGACTGATGTGATATGGGGCAAGGAGGCCCAGATGATGTGGCAGAAGTTGACGCCTGTGAAGATGAGATGCACCGGGATATGCATGTGGATGTCAGGGATTTCACTAGAGATGATGGAACAGGTTGAAGTCGAGCTTACTCATTGATGTGATGATGAGATACGGGATGCTCATTTGCTGAATCTATTTAAATGGTCGATGACTAGGTTACTTGTTTATCTTCTTTCCTTTCCCCACTGCTTGAGGCAGCTGGATGTACTTGGTTGCATCTCTTGTTGTTATCTTAGGATGGTTTTCCTAGAGTACATAGAATTTATGGGAAGTTAAAAATTTTTAATAAATTTTTAATCCATGGGGTTGGTTCTAGCTCGAATGTAAATGCTAAAAGATGATAATCTTGAGAAACTATGGACTCGGTTGGATTATGTATAGAGGGAATGGACTTGGATTTGGTTGGTTAATGAAATGTAATGTTGAATAATTCAACTGGATTAATGTTGTTAATTAATGTTTAATGAATTAATTAACGTATAGTAAATGATAAAAATTAAAGAAGTAATTTAATGTATCTCTTTAATGATTGTGTTCTTATAGGATATCTAGTTCCTAGCAATGAAAGTCAGGTGTTCGAGTAATGATACTTGCAGTTGACCCTAGAAATGGGTTATGACCATAATGTGGTTGTGATCTATATTATATCATGTATATTTTGTGATTTCATATGCTACCATACCCTTGTTGGTTAGGAAGATTGATACTCAGTGGACTCTAGGAGGGTGTTTTCCTAAACATCTCGATGGGAGGATGGATGGATGACTACCCCCTATGGTCTCGCTCTCTTCTCTTAGTAAAATTTTGTGTTGGTATGCACAATAGTTAATTTCATCATATATGAGTATAGAGAGCTGTAGTGGCTTGTGGTTATTTTACACACATGTATTTTCAGATATAGTATCCAAATAATTATTATAGGTATGACATGTATAGGTTGTGATGTCTTGAGTTACCTTACTCGATGTATGAGTTGTGATGGCTTGAGATGTAATACCTGATGTACAATACACATCATACAAGATGTGGTGTCTCTTAGAAACTACTTGGTTACTATATGGATATGTGATATGGGATGATGTGATCATGTGATACATGAGGTGCATGTGGTGATACAGTAGCCCAAGTGTCTATGAGTTGATTTACTTTTTAAGAGAGATGGCTCAGGATGTATGATGTTAGGGAAAAACGGAAAACAGCGGGGAAGTTGTAGCGGGGTACCCTTCTTGTTTTATTGTTATATTACATGGTATATTGTATGTGATACTTGGTGAGAGTTAGCCATGATGAGGCTGGGAACTTAGTATACATGGTTAGGTGACAAGTTAATTTCACTGTGCTTTAGTATGCTTTCTTTATCTTTTGCATGAGAGGATATAACAACCCTGCTTTTTTATTACAACTTAAACATGATTTATTACATAAAACTTCACTTGATATAACAAAGAAGATTGAGAGGTTTAGTGTATTTGGGGATTAGGATCATTACATAAAAACTTAAAACATGAAATACAACATCTTTATTGAAAACTTCCTTTACATGACCACTACATTCCCTCGTACTTAGCATTGCATGGGATAACCTGAGGACATGCATAAGAAAAGGGTGAGCTATAAAGCCCAGTAAGGGAGTACACATGGAATAACATGAGGAGTACAATACATGTTAGACAATAGGCATATAAATAGAGAATAAAAAAAACATGAACATAAAGGCATGATAAAGCATGATAATCATAACATGGAAATGTGGCAACAACACTTAACATGGAATTAGCATGAGCCAAGGCTCATTGCACATGGAGCATGAGTAAATCCTCATTGCACATAAAGCACGAGTAAACCCTCGTTGCACTTGAATTAGCATGAGTAAACACTCATTGCACATGACGTATCATGATACTATACTTTACCCAATGCATTGGAGCACTATAAGGGCGCACCCTTCTTAAACATTTCATTTCATGCATAAGTGTTCCACATGGATCATAAAACATGGATTCATAAAACATAATCATTTATTCCACGATAAAGTAATGTGGAATTCATACATGAAACTTTATAATCAATAAGTAAATGTGCATAAAGGTGAATACCCTTGATGGAGAAATGTGCATGGTATTCACTACACAATGACATTGGCTTAGAAAATCAGTGCAATTTCGACAGCGTAACGGCGTGATATAAGAATTCATAAAAAAGGTTGATGAGAGAGAAAGGGGTTCCTCATCATATTTACATGTAATGGACAGTAAGGAGGTCATATAGATACATGTCCCAACAATTTTAATGGAATTTAGATTCATGATACAAAATTATTTGCTTGAATGTAAAAGAAGAGAGAGAAGTTCCTTTTGGAATTTCGGTATAGTAACGGGTGTACATGAGAGGCATTTAATGAGAGAGAAAGGGGTCTCCCATCATTCAAAAAATAAGAGGGAAGTATGGGGGAGGTTCGAAACCATACCCCAACATTCATAATTGAAATTAAAAGGTCAAAACAACTTAAAGAAAATTGACAAAAATGAGAAAGGAAGAAAAAACCATTACTTGGAAGTGTGCTTCCAAAGGCTAGAGAGAGGCTTGCGAGAGGCTTCTTGGGAGCTTGAGGCACCTTGGGAGGATTCTAGAGAGAGTAGGGAAGAGGTTGGACGAACTCCAAGGGATTTTAGTGAGGAGGAAGTGGGAGCTTGGGTGGGTTTATACAGGAAAGGTGAGAGAATTCTTTATTATTTAGGTTTGGGTCCCCTTTCATTAAATTAATCCAAACCACAAACCATCTCATGGTTTTTGCCCATGGTTTTTGGCAAAGGGAAGAGGAAAAAAATATTTTATAAGGCCCAAATCCGAACTTCTTAAAATAATAAGGTTGCTTATGTGGAGGTGAGTCACACTCCCATGGAAATTAATTTAAAAAGGCAAAGTGTTGAATATGTCTTGAGGGGTCCATTAATGCTTTGAAAAGTAAGTCAAACAAACCCAAAATCACATTATTTTAATGATAAAACATATATTGTCCGAACATAAGGATTATGGTATTTTATTACATCACCATTGTGTCATTATGATGTCATAAAACACATTATATATTTAAACGGTATTTAATTTTTACCCAAAAATTTGACTGTCTCAGAAAATTATGAAAAATTCACCATTGGATAATTTCGACATCCTGATTCCAGAAATGAAATTTATTTTATCAAATTTTTTTTCTAAATATGTTAATTTTCACTTTTAAAATAAAAACCAACATTTATCGAAAATTCACGGGTTTTGACAGAAATGGATTTCAAACCTTAATATAAAATTTTAATTGCATTCATAAAATTATAAGATCATTTATATTTAATAAAAATTAATTTAATAATAATATTATTATTTTATTAAAATATTATTTAATTCAAAAATCCCTTAATTTAATAAAATAGATTTCTTAATTAAATAATAACTAAAAACACCATTTGTACTTTAAAAACTATTTAAAATGTATAAAAAATGACTAGAAATTATATTCATTATTATATAAAAAAATAATATACATGAACATAGTACTACTTATTTGTTACATAACCCCTTAAAACAGCTACATAAGACCTAAGAGTAAGGTGTGCGATGGTGACAGACTCTTGGGGTGGCTCGGATAACATCATTCGAGTGGTAATCTCTATCAACTTCCACTTTTCCCGTAGACGGTCCCGTTCGAGCTTGACATGGTGAAGCTCAGCTTGAGCTTGGTCAAGGGCGAAGCCCAAGGATGCCACCTCTTTTCTGAGCTCCGACAAATGGGCTTCGTATGGGTCAATTCTACTGGATGAGGCCATCACTTCTTTTGTCTGAGTAAATGGATTTGTTAAGGTCCTATATTTATACTAATCATGTGATCACTGTTCAACAACTATATTAACAACGGTAAAAATTATTAACATAAAACCAAAGAAGTTGACATCTTATAAAAACATTTTTCATAAAGAGACATTTAACTGGATCAAGAGGGATTTTCCATTAATGAAACTTTGGGTCGTTACAATATTCCCCCCTTAAGAAATTTCGCCCTCGAAATTTTCCTTTTCCCACACTAAAACAAATGTGGGTAACTCAGCTTCATCATATCCTCTGATTCCCAAGTTGCTTCTTCAAACTTGTGGTTTCTCTACAACACCTTGACGAGGGGCATTGTCTTATTTCGTAGAACTTTTTCTCTACGATCTAAGATCTTCACTGGTTGCTCCTCATAAGAAAGATCGTCTTCCAATTGTACCACCTCATAATAGAGTACATGTGAAGGGTTCGGTATGTACTTCCATAAGAGGGATAAATGAAAGACATCATGTACTTTGGACATAGTAGGTGGAAGTGCTAGTCGATAGGCCACAACCCCAACATGATCAAGAACCTCGAAGGGGCTGATGTACCTTGGACTTAACTTCCCTTTCTTTCCAAACCTCGTGACCTTTTTCCACAGAGATATGTGTAGAAACACCATGTCTCCAATGTTAAACTCAAGGTCTCGTCGACGATTATCTACATAACTCTTCTGTCGACTTTGGGCTGCCTTGATATGCTGTTGAATGGTTTTTACCTTCTCCACCATTTCCTTGACCATTTCTGGTCCAACAGCTTACGTTCACTGACCTCATCCCAACGTACCGATGTTCTGCAGCTTTTACCATACAGGGATTCATATGGTTCCATTTGGATGCTTGAGTGGAAACTGTTATTATAAAAGAACTCAACCAGAGGAATATGTTGATCCCATCCTCCTTTAAAGTCCATTGAGCACGCTCTCAACATATCCTTAAGTGTTTGGATAGTCTGCTCGGATTGGCCATCAGTTTGAGGATGATAGGCCGTACTGAAGTTTAGTTCAGTATTCATAGCATGTTGAAGACTCTTCCAAAACTTATAGGTGAATCTTGGATCTCGGTCAGACACAATAGATAGTGGTACTCCATGCAACCTTAACACTTCCCAGATATATATCCATGCTAATTGATCCAATGAGAAATCCTCCCGAATAGTAATGAAGTGTTCAGTCTTTGTAAGACGATCCATAACAACCCAGATTGCATTGTTGCCTTTGGATGTCCTAGGAAGTCCGGTGACAAAGTCCATGGTGATGTTCTCCCATTTCCATTCTGGTATGGGAAATGGTTACATCATCCCCTTAGACTTCTGCCTCTCTGCCTTCACTTGCTGACACACCAGACACTTTGATGTATATTCAGCGATCTCCTTCTTCATATTATCCCACCAAAAGTTTTCTCGGAGATCTTGATACATCTTTGTGCTCCCTGGGCGAATAGAGAAATTTGAACTATGTGCATCATCCAAAAGTTCCTTCTTCAGCTCCGGACTTGATGGAACACATAGTATTTTCCCAAACCGCACAATTCCTTCTTCATTAACATTAAACTCTAAGGATTTCCCCTTTTTGATAGCTTCCACTTTTTCTTGAATTCCCACATCATCCTTTTGAGCATCCTTTAACCTTTCCAAAAGATATGGTTGAGCAATCATTTGTGAAAGGATTGATGATGTTCCCTTATTTATGATTCCCACGTCCATCTTCATCATGTCTAAGAAGATTGGATCCTTCTCAATTCTCATCATTGATAGAATCACTGGATCCTTTCTACTTAGGGCATCTGCCACCTTGTTCGCTTTCCCAGGTTGGTAATTCATTGAACAGTCATAATCCTTGATGAGCTCTATCCATATTCTCTAGAGCATATTAAGCTCTTTCGGTGTGAATATATATTTAAGACTCTTGTGGTCAGTATATATCTCACATTTCTCTCCATAGAGATAATGCCGCCAGATTTTCAAGGCAAAGATCACAACCGCCAACTCCAGATCATGCATTGGATAGTTTCGCTCATGGATTTTCAACTGCCTTAAGGCATAGGATATCACTTTATCATTCTGTATCAGCACACAACCTAAGCCCTTCTTTGAAGCATCACTGAATACCACAAAAAAGTTCCCCACTTGTGGGTAAAGTGAGCACAGGTGCAGTGATAAGCCCCCTTTTCAACTCCTTGAAGCTTTCTTCACATTCATCACTCCAAAAAAACTTTACTCCCTTTCGAGTTATCTTGGTAAGAGGGTTGGACAATCGTGAGAAATTTCTCACAAATCGTCGATAATATCCACCTAACCCCAAGAAGCTACGGATATCTGTTACCGATGTTGGCCTCAGCCATCCCTCAATTACATCTGTTTTGGAGGGGTCTATAGATATTCCATTGCTTGTGATGATATGGCCCAAGAATGAGACCTCTTTCAACCAGAAATCACACTTGCTGTACTTTTCATAGAGCTTCTCCTTGCGCAAAGTCTCTAGTACAATTTTTAAATGCTCCTCATGATCCTCCTTGGTTTTGGAGTATATTAGAATATCATCTATAAAGACTACCACAAATTTTTCAAGGTAATCTCTAAAGACTCTATTAATCAAGTACATGAATATTGCTGGATCATTGGTGAGTCTGAAAGGCATTACTATGAATTCATAGTGCCCGTATCTTGTACGAAAAGCAGTCTTGGGGACATCTTCCTTCTTCACCCTTACTTGATAATACCCCGACCGCAAGTCCACCTTGGAGAAGTATTGTGCTCCACACAGATGATCAAACAAGTCATCGATTCTTGGGAGAGTATACTTTTTCTTTATCGTGATTTTGTTAAGTTCACGATAATTGATGCAAATCCGCATTGACCCATCCTTCTTCTTGACGAAGAGGACTGGTGCACCCCATGGTGAAGCACTTGGGCGTACAAACCCTTTATCCAGATTATCCTGTAGTTGTTTCTTCAACTCTTAAATCTCTATAACAACCATTCTATATGGAGTCTTGGATATTGGTAGCACCCCAGGTATAAGTTCAATTGAGAACTCAACATCGCTTCTTGCAGGAAGACCAGACAGTTCCTCAGGAAACACTTCAGTGAATTCCCTCACAATAGACATTTCTTCAAGGATGGTTTCTTCCTTGGACTCAATCATCTGAGCTAGATATGCGTGCTCATAAGGCAGTAATATACATGCTTGAGATGATGGAGCTAAAGGAGATTCATCTTCCTCCTGACACTTGTAAAGAATCGGGGGTCGATTCTCCATATGGAGTGTTATTTCCCTCTCCCGACAATTTATATTGGCTCTATATAAGGAAATCCAATCCATGCCAAGAATTTCATCAAATTCCACCAGAGGGAGTATGATGAGGTTCGCCGGGAAATTCAATCCACAGATTATAACAGGGGAGGACTTATATTCATGGGATGCAATGATTTTCCCATTTTTTGTACTCACCGACATCTTTACTTCCATGATTTGTGGTGGTGCTGGGATTGTTCTACTAAACTTTAGAGATATAAAAGAATGCGTAGAACCCGAATAAAAAATTACGTTTGCTATTCTTGAATGAATAACTAGCATACCTGTCACCACTTTGTTGTCGGGGTTCACTTCGGCAGAAGTGATGGCAAAAGCTCTTCCTTGCTATCTTGGAGGTTGTTGGTTGCCTCCGATAACCCTTGGATTAGGGCACTGATTTTCAAAATGACCCAGTTCTTTTCATTTGTAGCATTGAACAACGCGTTGAGGTTCGAACGGAGCGTTCCTCTCCTCTATCGCAACCGCGGGTCCTTCTTGCCGACAGTTAACAGCTAGGTGCCCTTCTCTTCCACACCTGAAGCATTTTCTCGTCCCCTTAAGGCAATTTCCAGGGTGTTTCTTTCCGCACTTTTGGCAAGTGGGGTGCTGGATCTTCTTAGCACCGTTGGATTTATCCATCGAACCACCAGCATTGAATTCCACCTTACGCTTCTTGTCCCCATGATACCCCTATGATTCCCCGATCTCCATTTCAACCTTGAGGGCACATCAGACAATTTCCTCATAGATGTTGAAGTCACGGATCGCTAATGCTTTCCGCAAGCTAGGCTTCAGCCTACCAAAGAAGCGGTCAACCTTGCATTCGGGGGTAACGACAAAGATGGAAGCGTATCGTGCAAGCCTTGTGAATTTTTCCTCGTACGCTCCAACATATTCTTCATCTTTTTTCTTGAGGGAAAGGAAGTCCCTTTACATCTTAAGCCGGAGGGTGTGCGGAAAATATTTATCGAAAAACATCTTCCAGAAATCCTTCCATTCAAAAGCCTCAATCTCCTCCTCAGGCTTCGTATTTTTGATCAACGTCCACCATTGATCAGCTTTACCCTCCATACGATAAGCATCCAGGAGAACCTTCTCTTGTTCAGAACATTGGAGGATGGAGAAGATCTTTTCAATGGAGTTGATCCATTGTTCAGCGATCGTGGGATCAGATAATCCACTAAAAGTAGGAGGCCTTTGTCTCATGAAGCTCTCGATAGCGACTTGTTCTTTCTTAGGGGGGGTTGAACGTTCCTCTTGACCCGTGTTTCTATTCAAAACTTGAGTTAGCTGAGAGAGAAGCGTGACAAAGTTTGCGATTCCTACTCCCATTGGATTTGGCATCTCATTAGTACAGTCATCACACTGATCTTCACAACGGTTGTTAGCCTGAGTCCTCCTATTACCGTCCATTGGCTGGAATAAAAGGAAAGTTAGGGGTAACATATAAAGGGTAATCCAAATACAAAAGTTGATGACTCAAAAATAAACTTTTATTTCCTTAACTCATGAGTCTATAGGCTTCAATCTAGGATTTTCATGATCTACTTTCTAACATATATTCTTAGGGGCATTTTTTCCTTAATAAGGGTTCATAATAAGATTGTGAATTTATCAAAACATATCCCCCGAGAGTGTCGTAACCAAGAGTGCAGCAAGGCCCATTGTCGTGCACCAGTTTCCGTTCGAGTCTAGCTCAAAGTGGTGTTTTCGGGTTTTACCCCTAGGATACATCTGTGCCAGAGCCGCCTCTACCTGCTCGTATCCAGACAGGGATGTATTTGTTTGATAAACCACTTACTTAGTATTTACCAAAACTTAGGGATGTTTTTATTATACTTAGTCTTGTATCTAAGTCTTTACTAGGGTTTCCTAATCCCAAAAATAACTAAACCTATCCTCTGATACCAACTATAACAACCCTGCTTTTTTATTACAACTTAAACATGATTTATTACATAAAACTTCACTTGATACAACAAAGAAGATCGAGAGGTTTAGTGTCTTTGGGGCTTAGGATCATTACATAAAAACTTAAAACATGAAATACAACATCTTTATTTAAAACTTCCTTTACATGACCACTAAATTCCCTCGTACTTAGCATTGCATGGGATAACCTGAGGACATGCATAAGAAAAGGGTGAGCTATAAAGCCCAGTAAGGGAGTACACATGGAATAACATGAGGAGTAAAATACATGTTAGTCAATAGGTATATCAATAGATCATAAAAGAAACATGAACATAAAGGTATGATAAAGCATGATAATCATAACATGGAAATGTGGCAACAACACTTAACATGGAATTAGCATGAGCCAAGGCTCATTACACATGGAGCATGAGTAAATCCTCATTGCACATAAAGCACGAGTAAACCCTAATTGCACTTGAATTAGAATGAGTCAACAATCATTGCACATGACGTATCATGATACTATACTTTACCCAATGCATTGGAGCGCTATAAGGGCGCACCCTTTTTAAACATTTCATTTCATGCATAAGTGTGCCACATGGATCATAAAACATGGATTCATAAAACATAATTATTTATTCCATGATAAAGGAATGTGGAATTCATACATGAAACTTTATAATCAATAAGTAAATGTTCATAAAGGTGAATACCCTTGATGGATAAATGGGCATGGTATTCACTACACAATGACATTGGCTTAGAAAATCGGTGCGATTTCGGCAGCGTAACGACGTGACATAAGAATTCATAAAAAAGGTTGATGAGAGAGAAAGGGGTTCCTCATCACATTTACATGTAATGGAAAATAAGGAGTTCATATAGATACATGTCCCAACAATTTTAATGGAATTTAGATTCATGATACAAAATTATTTGCTTGAATGTAAAAGAAGAGAGAGAAGTTCCTTTTGGAATTTCGGCATAGTAACGGGTGTACATGGGAGGCATTTAATGAGAGAGAAAGGGGTCTCCCATAATTCAAAAAATAAGAGGTAAGTATGGGGGAGGTAAGAAACTATACTACAACATTCATAATTGAAATTAAAAGGTCAAAAAAACTTAAAGAAAATTGACAAAAATGAGAAAGGAAGAAAAAACCCTTACTTGGAAGTGTGCTTCCAAAGGCTAGAGAGAGGCTTGCGAGAGGCTTCTTGGGAGCTTGGGGCACCTTGGGAGGATTCTAGAGAGATTAGGGCAGAGTTTGGATGAAATCCAAGGGATTTTAGTGATGAGGAAGTGGGAGATTGGGTGGGTTTATATAGAAAAGGTGAGGGAATTCTTTATTATTTAGGTTTGGGTCCCCTTACATTAAATTAATCTAAACCACAAACTATCCCATGGTTTTTGCCCATGGTTTTTGGAAAAGGGAAGAAAAAAACAATATTTTACAAGGCCCAAGTCCTAACTTCTTAAAATAATAAGGTTGCTTATGTGGAGGTGAGTCACACTCCCATGGAAATTAATTTAAAAAGGCAAAGTGTTGAATATGTCTTGAGGGGTCCATTAATGCTTTGAAAAGTAAGTCAAACAAACCCAAAATCACATTATTTTAATGATAAAACATATATTGTCCGAAAATAAGGATTATTTTATTTTATTACATCACCATTGGGTCATTATGATGTCATAAAACACATTATATATTTAAACGGTATTTAATTTTTACCCAAAAATTTGATTGTCTCAGAAAATTATGAAAAATTCACCGTTGGATAATTTCGACGTCCTGATTCCAGAAATGACATTTATTTTATCAAAAAAAATTTCTAAATATGTTAATTTTCACTTTTAAAATAAAAACCAACATTTATCGAAAATTCACAGGTTTTGACAGAAATGGCTTTCAAACCTTAATATAAAATTTTAATTGCATTCATAAAATTATAAGATCATTTATATTTAATAAAAATTAATTTAATAATAATAATATTATTTTATTAAAATATTATTTAATTCAAAAATCCCTTAATTTAATAAAATATATTTCTTAATTAAATAATAACTAAAAAGACCATTTGTACTTTAAAAACTATTTACAATGTATCAAAAATGACTAGAAATTATATTCATTATTATATAAAAAAATAATGTACATGAACATAGTACTACTTATTTGTTACATAACCCCTTAAAACATCCGCATAAGACCTAAGGGTAAGGTGTGCGATGGTGACAGACTCTTGGGGTGGCTCGGATAACATCGCTCGAGTGGTAATCTCTATCAACTTCCACTTTTCCCGTAGACGGTCCCGTTCGAGCTTGACATGGTGAAGCTCAGCTTGGGCTTGGTCAAGGGAGAATCCCAAGGATGCCAACTCTTTTCCGAGCTCCAACAAATGGGCTTCGTATGGGGCAATTCTACTGGATGAGGCCATCACTTCTTTTGTCTGAGTAAATGGATTTGTTAAGGTCCTATATTTATGCTAATCATGTGATCACTGTTCAAAGACTATATTAGAAACGGTCAAAATTATTAACATAAAACCATAGAAGTCGACATCTTATAAATTTTTTTTTCATAAAGATACATTTAACTAGATCAAGAGGGATTTTCCATTAATGAAACTTTGGGTCGTTACAGAGGATATGGGGAGGATCCCACTGAGTATACTATTATGCTCACCCCATGTATATATAAATTGTTTTTTCAGGTTAGCACGAGAAGGTTGGAGATTGAACTGAATATTACCAACACGTGGTTTTATAGGAGATGTTTGGGCTTTGTATTCACTGTCATTTTTACCTTTTTTTGGTACTTGTAGTTTCCTTTCATTTGTTTTAGTACCGTATGACATAACATGCATGAAGTTAGGTTCTTTTATATATCTAAGAAGATGTTGATTCATGTATATTTCATATCTCCATCTTCTACATGTTCTCATAGAGGGTAATTCCTCCCATATAGTGCTAGTTTCCAACTCAGGGCCTACTGGAGATGAGACTCAGGTGACCACCATCTCCCTTTTCTCATTGTCGACCCATGAGGGGAAATCTTTGGGGGGAGGGGTTATGAAAGAGTGGTATAAGAGGTTCATGTTGAGGGATATGATGAATTTTGGAGTTAGGAACAAGTGATATTGCATGGTTTGGTTGGGAAACAGTGTCAACTAAGTTTAGTAAGTGAAATAAACATAGGATACCAACTAAGGGACAAGTATTTTGGCCCCTTATGATTTGATGCATGAACCTTTAAATTTAATGAGCCTACTAAACAAAGCAATGTTGGTTGCGGGGTAGAGATCCAAGAAAGGATCATGCATCATTTTCTTCTGTGCATCTGTGTTTTAAATGGGTAGACCTTGGGATTGGTTAAATCTTAAAATAATAAAATGAATTAAATAAATAAATAATTAATGTTAAGTATTCCATATTCCAGGTTTAGAAGTCTAATTGTTTTTTTTGCAGGTATGACTCTAGGTTGACATCCTTGCTAGGTTCACACCGAATATGTTCAGAAGAATGTACTAGAAAATCACCAGAAAGTGGAGGTAGACGAAAATGAAACTTGGAGGAGGACACTCAGAGAGCTTCAATGCTAGAGTCTATAGAAGTATGAGGTCTCTGTTTCAGATTCATTCATAGAATATGTGTTGGTGGAGGTTGAGATAACCTTCAGTTCGATTCGTTCTTGGAAGGAGTACTGGGTTTCCTTTGTTGTGATGATGATTCACGGGGCAATGAGGAAATGATGGTTCTTGTTCCTCAGGGATCATGAGGAGTCGACATTCTCATGGGAGAAGTTCTAAGACTAGTTATGAGCATAGTTTCTTTCTTTGACCAAAAAGGTGGTCTGTAGCCAAGAGCTTCTTACCCTTCGATAGGGGAGTTCTAGTGCACAAAAGTTTGGGATCCATTTTAGGACCCTTATGTGATATTATTTTGAACTATTGTCAAATGAGGAGGCTAGGGTGAGGCATTTCAAGTCATCTTGTTCATGTTACATACATATCTTAAGATTCTAGTGAGATCAGAGGTTGTTGAGAGGAAACTAGCCGTAATCATATTTTCACAAGAGGGGAGTTGTGAGGATTCCTCATGAAGTATATCCATGGTCAAGGGTTCTCGTTTTTTTGGATAGAAGAGTTTTCGGTCAGCTGGGGGTAGGTCCCAGCCCTAATCATCTCATTTTTCTAAGGGCAACAGCTCTCATACTTATTCCAAGATATTAGATGCATGTTTTTCTTATGGAGGCTGAGGTCATCAATGGTGAGAGTTCCCGAACTTTCTGAGTAGTTAGCGTTTTCTAGGTGTTTCTATTAAGTCTCCTTTGTTGTGGAGGTTTCATTAGAGACAATAATAGTAGAAGTTTAATCCAGTTAGGGATTAGTATAGAGGAGATAAGGCAGGTAAAGGACAACCCTGAAACACTCTTATTCCCTAGAGAGTAGAGTGCTGCCATGGAGGTGGTCGTCAGTAGGGTCAGAGAGGTCGTGGAGCAGGTCTTATCCATATTCACACTTTAGAATTGCCAGCACCAAGCAATCCAAATGTTGTTCGAGTACCCTTTTATTGTTTTCTACATGGGATCATTCTTTGATTGATTCAAGAGTTACACACTCCTTTATATCACCTTCCCTTATCTATGCTTTGATACTTGAGGTGGAGAGGCTTCCAATTCCCTTGGCACTGACTACACCAGTTGGAGTTCGAGCTGACTTGTAAGAAGTTTGTAGAGACCGCGATCTAGTTCTGGGGTAGCACTGCTCTTGGGGAGACTTTCTATGTTTATGGATACATCCACACAACATCACCACCAGCATGAATTGGATGTATTCAATACAAGATATTATGGATTTATTTAGGAGGTAGGTTGTGTTCTGTGATGATAATAGAGATCTAGCGGTGCTCATTAGTGAGAAATACCCTTAGATGAGTCAGAGGCATGTTTCATCCTTTTTATCTTTTATGGCTGAGTTGATGTTGAGTTTATAGGAGGTTCATCTGATGGATTTTCCTAGAGTTGTGGAGGAGTAACCTGATGTCTTTCTAGAAGAGGTTGTAGCATTACCCCCTTAATGAGAAATCGAGTTTGGGATCGAGCTACATCCAGGTGTGTCTCCTATCTTGATGACTCTGCATAGGATATCACCTTATGAGTTGTGAGAGCTATGGGTATAACTCGATGATCTATTTCAAAAAGTTTTTTTGGCCAAGTGTGTCACCTTGGGGTGCACCAATTTTGTTCTTGAAGAAGGATGATGATAGTTTGTGGTTTTGTATTGATTATCATTTCTTGAACTAGGTGAAAATGAAGAACCGCTATCCTCTTTCATGGATTGATGATTTATTTGATCAACAAAAGGAGTAAGTTGGTACTCAAAGACCGATTTGTGGTCAGGATATCATCCGGTGTGGGAGAAGGATGAGGATATTCCGAAGATTGCTTTCCATTATCTTCATGGGAATTATGAGTTTTTTATGATTTCATTTGGCACGATAGATGCTCCAATCATGTTCATGGGGTTAATGAATGCAGTGTTCAGGGAGTTCTTGGTGGCTTTCATCGATGAAATACTTGTGTACTCTACGTTTGAGGAGGAGGATGTAGAGAATCTGCATGCTATTTTGGGATTTCTTCATTGTTGGAAGCTTCTCAAGAAGTTTTTGAAGTGTGAGTTCCATTCTTGTGAATTTCATTTCTTAGGGAATGTCGAGTCCTAGTAGAGAGTATCTATAGATCCTTTGAAGACCAAGGTGGTGGTTTCTTGGGTAGCCCCCAAGAAAGTGGTATATGTGAGAAGTTTCCTTGGTCTTACAAGCTATTAAAAGAGGTTCTTAGCTGATTTCACTCAGGATATGTCTCTTTTGATAGTCTTAACCCAGAAGGATTAGGCGTTCATGTTTACTGACCAGTGTTAAACATATTTTGAGCACTTGAAGGAGAAGTTTGTCAGTGCTCCAATTCTTTATTTTCCAGTAGAGGGAGTTCAATTTGAGGTTTTCTATAATGCTTCACGTTGGGATGTGTTATGATGTAGTAGTGATCAATTGTTTCTTATGGGTCTTGATAGTTACATCCACATGACTGTAACTATGCCACCCATGATATTGGGTTGGTGGTAATTGTGTTTTACTTGAATTTGTGGTGACATTGCCTCATCAATGAGCGTTTTTTGGTTTTCACCAATCATTTGAGCCTGAAGTATGTCTTCTCCCAGCGTTACTTAAACTTGCGATAATGAAAGTGGATGAAATTCTTGTAGGATTACAACTTCAAGATTTTGTATACATCAGGAAAAGGAAATGTTGTGTATGATGTGATAGTCATAAAGTCATGTAGTGATCTTATGTGTGAATATGGAGATTCCTAGAGGGTTATTGAAGAGCTCTCAGTGATGCATCTTGATATGGGAGAGGTTGGAGGAAAAGGTTGTCTTTTCCAGATGTTGGTATAGACATCATTGGTGCATCAGGTGGAGGAGTCCCAGTTGGTGGATTCTGAGGTGGAGGTCTAGAGAGACTGAGTTGTTTTTGGAATTTCCCCTGATGGTTGGTATAAGGGTAAACAACATCAGGTGTTCTTTCAAAGTATAATTTTTTCCCTTCGACGATGCATGAGATGGTTCTCCGAGAGTTTCATTGATCACCCTTGGCGGTACATCCTAATGTGAGAAAGTTGTACCAAGATTTGAGAGGCCTGTTTTAGTGTCTTAGTTTGAATCATGTAGTTTTTGAGTTTATTTCTCCATGTTTGGTCTACCAAAAGGTAAAGACCGAGCACTGTGTTCCTGATTTTTCTCTCCATCCATTAGATGTTACCCAGTAGAAGTGGGAGGACATCTCGATGGACTTCTTTACTAGTTTACCTAGATTTCAGGGAGGATATGATGCTATATGGGTGATATTGGATTTTTTAATGAAATCATCCCACTTTATAGCAATCAAGGAGTTGAGTTTAGTGAATGTTTTATTGAGGATGTATCCGAAGGACGTGGTGAGACTCCATAGAGTCCTAAGGATGATCATATTGGATATTAATCCTAGTTTTACCTCCAGGGCATGGAGAGGTCTTTGAAATGAATTTGGATCATAGTTATTATTTAACACTATTTTTCATCCACATATGGATGATCATACAGAGTGGACTATCCAAACTCTTGAGGTCATGTTGCACTCTTGTATCCTGGATTTTGGAGGTTTGTGGATCAGGAACCTACCCTTGGTTGATTTTTCTTACAATAATATATTTCAATCCATGATAAAACATTATTTTTTTGAATATTTTATTGATAATAAATGATATAATTTCCTCTCATTGTGCTAAATATATTCATTTATGAAATATTTGGGATTAGATCATTCATTTGAATATTTGATGAAAATTCCTGTTTTACCCTTTCAAAATCACTGTAGTATTTTGATCATAAATATTTTTATTTGAATTATTTTAACTTAATATTTTGTAATTGTTTTCCTTACTTCATGGGATGCAACTTTTATTCATGACATTAGAGCTAAATAGTGCATTGGGATGGAGTAAATGGACCATTAAGTCAATGGTGGGCTGGACTCGGCAGAATGGACATGGGTTCTGTATTTAGGCCATAACTTCTTCATACGAGCTTGTATTGGGCCAAAATTTTGAGGAAAGATCTGGAACATGATTATTCACAACGTATCCTTATAGAAGGCTGGACAATTCACGAGTTTTGGAGGTAAACTATGCGGTTAAAGTGGGATTAAAATATTTGGCCGAGTTTTCATTTCACACTTAAAAAAGTTATGTAACCCTAGCCCTCACAAACTCTATTTAAAGGGAGTTTTCACTCTTTGGGAAGGCTGGTCGAGGATTTGTGAAGGTTTTTCTGAAAGGGTGTCTCTTGTTAGTCCCTCAAAACTCTTGGGAGAAGTAAGGCTTTGTGCAAACCTCTCTTCCAAAAAGGCTCTCCTCTCACACCTCCTCTTTGTATTTCATTTCATTCATGTTTGTATCTTGAATTGTCCTTAAAATAATCTTCTGTGTTATTCCCTTTTTTTCTTATATTAATCTTCCTAATTAGGTTGGAATCAATAGTGGATAAAAGATTGGGTTCTACCCTTTCAATTCTTTGCTCATGCAAAACGTCTCCATGATGACCACACCACCCATGGAAGAGTAGTTTTTTAGTGATTGATCTATCTTCTACCCTATTCATTTAATTATTTTGGATCATTGAGCTACTGTAAATCACTTAATATTATACATGAGTTGTGTTTTTAAATTACAAGAAATTAAGTAAGCGATTGAACAATTAATACAAAAACACATGAGGTCGAGATTTTGTGTAAATTGTGAGAGTGCGATCTTAATCGGTAATACAAGACCACACAGGATAAATTTGTAGAGTTAAAATATAATCCCTAAACACAATTCATCCGCATTTACAAAATTTATATGTTCTCTAATTAACCACTGACTATAAGCTAGCCTTAGAACAAAAATCAAAGCAGGGTGCTGCGATTGCGTGTTCCGAAGCTAGCCTAGGGTTTAAGTAATTTCATCTTTGTGGTTAAGTTAACTCTCGTAGGGTTTGAGGGTTAACAAATTAGAGGATAATAATTAAGTGGATATTGATTTAAATGATAATGATTAATAAGTAAATGAATAGGTATAATTATATCAATTACTCCTTTTAAAATATTTTCTAAAAAAAATATCTTCCCGTTGTGCTTCATTAATCAACTTACATTTCAAAATTAAAAACAAAAGAAAAATAAAATCTTCTTCCAGAAAAATTCTTCTAGATTTATAAACTATAAACAACCCCCATCCTTTAAGTTAGTTTTTTAATTCTATTCTATTTTATTTTTATAATACCTTTAAGAATTTGTTTTAACTTACTTCATCCTTTGAGAAACGACCTTGGTCAGCCACTCTACTGCACCTAAGTACCCTAAAATCACACTAATCATTTGAGGATGCCCATGACAGTGCTCTTTAAAATTGGCGCCGTTGCTGGAGAGGCAAGTAATTTATTCAAATATTTAGAGGTATTTCTTTTATTTTTCATTTTATTATTTTCTTCACCTCTCTCTTTCATCTTTCCCCTTTCTCAAGTTTCCATTTTTTTCATCCTCTTCTTTTCTTTTTGGGCCATCAACTCAAACTTCTCATTTTTCTTATGGTCCACTTTTCCTATTTTAATTTTTTGATTTATGACATGAAATAATCTTGAGGATATCTTAGATCTTGATCCTGAGATTGAACGCAGCCTTCGAGCTCGAATCAGAGAGTCTCAATCTACGGGAAGTTTCAATATTCAACCAGTTGGTGAATTCCTCTCTTCTGGAAACATTGAAATTGGAAGCAATTAAAATTCAAACATAAAAGAAGAACCAATGTCTGGAAATAATAACAATGAGCTAAATAGAACCATTCAAGAATTGGCTGCACCTGATATTAATTATCAACCAAATTGTATTGCATACCCAAATCTCGAATCGGACTTTGAACTAAAATCTGGGTTAATTCACTTACTTCCAAAGTTTCATGGAATCTCTGGTGAGGATCCCAATAAATATTTGAAAGAATTTAATGTGGATTTCTCAACCCTAAAACCTAGAAATGTCTCTGAAGATCAAATAAAATTAAGAGCATTCCCATTTTCACTTGATGGAGCTGCAAAGGATTGGATGTACTATTTACAACCTGAATATGTAACATGTTGGAATGATTTGAAACGTATTTTCTTGCAGATATTTTTTCCAGCATCAAGGACCACTTCCATTCGTAAGGAGATCTCAAGGATCAAGCAAGCACAAGGGGAGTCAATTTATGAGTACTGGGAGCGATTCAAGAAGTTGTGTGCAAGCTGTCCACATCACCAAATCAGTGAGAAACTCCTTATTCAGTAATTATATGAAGGACTCACACCTATGGAGAGGAGCATGGTGGATGCCATAGTAGGAGGAGCATTGGTGGACAAGACACCAGTAGCCGCATGTGCATTGATCGACAAGATGACCCAAAACTCCCAACAATTTGGCGATAGAGGTACACCACATGTCAGGGGAGTACATCAGATAAGTCCTTCTTCTATTGAAAGTCATTTGATTAATACCAAGTTGGAAGAATTGACCAATATGGTGAGGTAGATTGCTTTGGCTCAAAATACATCCCAACCCACTCCTTCAAGGCCTTATGACATTTGCACTGAGAAAAGACACCCAACTAACTATTGCCCCAAACTACAAGAAACAGAAGATTGTGCAACAGTATTCCCTGAGAGACCATATCAGCAACAACAACAACCACATACCCAAAAGAAGTACGACTCCTTTGCACCAAAATTCAACCAAGGGTGGAAGGATCAATCGGAAATGAGGTATGGCTCTGGAAAATAATAAAGGACACCCTTTCAACAAAACTTCCAGCTGCCTCCACCTTACCAGTAGGGATTCCAACAACCCCAAAGGAGATTTGAAACCCAAGAATCAACAAGTCAACAACAAGGGAATTCTCAACCAAAGGTAGATTCTAACACTGATGATATTTTGAATTAAATTGTTCTTAATCAATAGAATGAGTTGAAGAGTCAAGGTTCGGAGCTGAGGGAGTTGAAGACTCAAATGAGCCAGATTGCCACCACCCTCCATGAACTTGTAAATAAGAATTCCAGAAATCTACCTTCCTAACCCACTCTAAATCAAAAGGGAAATTTTAGTGCCATCACATTGAGAAGTGGGAAGCAAATGAACGATACATCTGTACCTACCATTCCACTGGGATTCACCTCAACTCCAAAAAAGCCCAATTCCACATCAACTGATGAGAAACCCAAGGAGAAAGATAAAGTTAAGAAAAATATTAATGATGTTCCTCCTAAACCCCTTCCTTTTCCAAACAGGGTTGTTCAAACCAAGAAGATGGCTGAAGAAGCAATGAAAAAGGAGGTTTTGGACACATTCAAGCATGTGGAGATCAACATTCCTCTACTTAAAGACATTAAGAAAATCCAAAGGTATGCGAAATTCTTCAAAGAACTTTGTACCAATCGAAGAGGGCTTAAGGGAAATGAAAGGATCAATCTTGGAAGGAATGTGTCAGCACTCATTACACCAACTCTAGAAATGCTGACAAAGTGCAAGGATCCATGGACATTCACCATCCCATTCACCATATGGGAGTTGCACTTTTCTGATGCACTTTGTGATTTGGGAGCTTCCATAAATGTGATGCCTCACTCTGTATTCTCTTATTTGTAGGTTGGTGAGATAAAACCGATGAGGTAGTGGTGCAGTTGGCGAATAGAGCTACGACATATCCAGCAGGAGTCCTTGAGGATGTACTTGTCTGGGTAAGAGACATGATCTTTCCAGTAGATTTCTACTTGCTTAACATGGAGGATGATTAGGTAAGTTCTCATGCCCCCATTATCTTAGGTAGAACCTTCCTCAAAACTGCAAAAACTATCATAAATGTCAATGAGGGTACACTTTCCATGGAATTTGGGGATGAAGTTGTGATATTTAATATTATGGATTCCATGAAGTACCCCTCAGAGGATCATTCTGCATTTGTTATCTCCCATTTTGAACCACCAAGTAAAAACCCCATGGAATTTTATTGTTCTATTCTTAGTGAGATTATGAATATTGGTTCTAATTTAATGTCTAATAGAACTTCCACACATGTTTCTAAGGAACAAGATTCTCTAAGATTTGATTTTGAAATGGAATAATATTCTAATTTTGATCATGTGAACTCTAATTATGACATGGTTGTTGAGTATGCTGATGGATTTGCTGCTTTATTCTCTAATTGTGATGATTTCTATTCTGATACTGATGCTCTTTATGCACATATTTCAGTTCCTTCTATGTCTCCATCCATACACCACCCCACTACATTGGAACTCAAGCCATTGCCACCAAATCTCAAATACCCATACTTGTTAAGTGGTGACAAATTACTTGTTATCATTGCTAACAATCTCCCTTTTTAACATGAAGAAAAACTTTTGAATCTTTTGATGGAGAACATCAGGGCAATTGGGTGGACCTTGGCTGACATATCAGGTATTAGACCCTCCATTTGTATGCATAGGATTATTTTGGAGGATAGGGATAAAACGATGAGGCAACCACAAAGGAGACTCAATCCAACCCTTCTGGAGGTTGTTAGAAAAGAGGTTGAAAAATTGCTCAAGGCAGGTATAATCTATACCATTTCAGATTCTCAGTGGGTAAGTCCTATTCAGTTTGTGCCTAAGAAAAGTGGTGTTACTATTGTTAAAAATGAGAAAGACGAGTTAGTTCCAATGATGGTACAAAACAGTTGGTGTGTGTGTATTGATTATAGGAAACTAAATCATTCCACTCGCAAAGACCATTTCCCCCTCCCATTTATTGATCAGATGCTTGAGAGACTAGATGGGAAGACACACTATTGTTTCTTGGATGGATTTTCTAGATATTTTCAGGTTCCTATAGCTCTGGAGGATCTGGAGAAGACTACATTCACTTGTCCCTTTGGCACGTTTACCTACCGAAGGATGCCATTTGGACTTTGCAACGCCCCAGGTACCTTCCAGAGATGCATGGTGAGTATTTTTTTCTGATTTTATTCAGACCTGCATGAAGGTATTTATGGATGATTTTACAGTGTATGGGTCTTCATTTGATGAATGTATAAGTAGTTTGGGAAAGGTGTTGAATTTTTGTATTGAGAAGAATCTGGTCCTGAACTTTGAAAAGTGTCATTTCATGGTAGAGAATGGAATTGTATTAGGGAATGTAGTGTCAAAACATGGGATAGAGGTTAATAGATCTAAGGTAGACATTATTTAATCCTTACCCTATCCTTCATGTGTGCGTGATGTTAGATCTTTCCTAGGGTAGGTAGAATTTTATTGGCACTTCATCAAATATTTTAGTAAGATTGCTCTTCCTATGTCACAATTACTTCAAAAGGATTCTGATTTTGTGTTTGATGATTCTTGCAGGACTTCCTTTGATGAGATAAAGAATTGTCTGACCACTCCACCTATCATAAAACCTCCACGATGGGATATTCCTTTTGAGATTATGTGTGACGCCTCCAACTTCGCGGTTGGAGATGTCTTATCTCAGAGGGTGGAGGGACGTTCACATGTGATCGCCTATGCATCGAGGACACTAGATTCAACCCAATCAAATTACACAACCATGAAAAAGGAGTTTCTTGCTGTTATATTTTCTTTAGATAAATTCCATTCATATTTATTGGGCTCTAAAGTAGTTTTTTTTTCTAACCATACAGCTCTGAGGTACCTCTTGAAGAAGCCAGACGCAAAGCCCAGGCTAATCTGATGGATGCTCCTTCTTCAAGAATTTGACATTGAGATAAAGGACAAAAGGGGTCAGAAAACCTAGTGGTGGACCACATGAGTAGGCTTACTCACACACTATAGGATGACACCTTGGACCAGGTACCACTTCGGAACACATTCCCTGATGAGCATCTTTATTCCATCTCAGGTACGCATTCTTGGTATGCAGATTTAGTTAACTACCTTGTTGCCTCTGAAATCCATGCAAATTTAAAGAAATATCAAGTCCAAAAGTTAAATATTTAGTCTAGATTTTATGTGTGGGATGATCCCTACTTATGGCGCATGTGTAGTGATCAAGTTATTAGGAGGTGTGTTCCTGATCCTGAGTTGGAGTTTTTTTACATTTTTGTCATACACTTGCTTATGGTGGACACTTTGGACCTCAACGGACACCTAGGAAAGTTTTGGACTCTGGATTATATTGTCCTAGATTATTCCATGATGCCCAAGTGTTTTGTAATTCATGCTCTCGTTGCCAACACATTGGAAACATTTCAAGGAGACACGAGATTCCCCAACAACCCATTTTATTCTGTGAGATTTTTGATGTTTGGGGAATTGATTTTATGGGCCCTTTTCCTAGTTCATTTGGTTTCTTATATATCCTTGTTTCTGTCTATTATGTGAGTAAATGGGTGGAGGCCAAGGCCACCAGGACTGACGATTCTCATGTTGTAGTGGATTTTGTCAAGGCTCAAATTTTCTGCAGGTTTGGAGTACCAAAGTCTATCATCAGTGACCAAGGGACACACTTTTACAATAGGAATTTTTCTTCCCTCCTTAGAAAGTATGGGGTGACACACAAAACATCAACACCATACCACCCCCAAACAAATGGCTAGGTTGAGGTTTCAAATCATGAGTTGAAACAAATATTGGAGAAAACCGTGTATCCAAATAGGAAGGATTGGAGAAAGTGCTTGAATGATGCTTTGTGGGATTATAGGATAGAATACAAGACCCCCATTGGTATGTCCCCATTTCATATTGTTTTTGGGAAAGCGTGTCATCTCCCCATGGAAGTTGAGCATCAGGCTTATTGGGCTATAAAGAAATGCAATATGGATTTGGCCCAAGCTGGAATCCAAAGGAAGCTGCAAATTCAAGAGCTTGAGGAGATTTGATTGTCTTCATATGAGAACTCAAGGATCTATAAGGAAAAATAAAAATCATCTCATGATATAATGATCCAACAAAAGGAGTTTCATGTTGGAGAGAAAGTCCTTCTCTACAGTTCACGGCTGAAGCTGATGCCTGGTAAGTTGCGTTCCAGATGGTTAGGTCCTTATGTTGTGACTAATGTTTTTCCTTATGGTGTAGTGGAGATCACACAAGAGGACATAGGAAGGAGCTTTAAATTCAATGGGAAACGTTTGAAGAGATACATCGAGGGACTTCCTACTGATGCAGTGGATTTTATCACACTGCATGACCCCATCATCACTTGAGCACATCAGGCTGTTCCTAACCCTTTAACTTTTTTATTCTTTGTCCTATTTAAAATTATACATTTCATGTGAATATATCATCTCATGGATTCACATTGAGGAAAATTCAATATTTTAAGTGTGGGGGAGGGAACCTTTTAGTTTAGTAATTTCAATTATTTTCCTGTTAAAAAAAATTGTGCGTTTTTCAAATTTTTTGTGTTTATTTTTCAATCTCCTGTGGGTTTTTGAAACTTTTGAACTGAGATGATTCTCAAAAACCATTTTTAAATCCATATCAATAAGTGAAAACAATTTATCCCTTGAAACCAAGCTTAAATGAATGCTTAAATGGCTTTGTTTCAAGTTCAAATATTTAGTAATTTCATGAAAAGTACACTGAATTTTGAATCCCATGCCACATCTCACTATCTTTATATTTGAAACCACTTTACTGTGAGGCTTCTAAACCATTATTTTCATATTTTTTACATTCACCTCACTTCTTGAGAGAACCAAAACATTCTTGATTTAACCAGAATTTGATTTATTCCTGTCAAAACTTGAGGGTTTGAGGTACTTATGTTTAAATGATTGAGGAATTTGTTTGGTATTAAAGCCCCTATTTCAAAGAATCTTTTTTTATAATGGCCTACCTTGAACATTTAATCCTTTTAGACCTTATAATCCATGAACATCCTGTTAGGTTAGCCACATTACAAGCCAATTTTCCCTATCCAACCAACTCTTGAAGTGAAATTGCATAATCTAGTTGATCTTAAGTGTGGGGGAAGCTGTCTTGTGTTGTGCTACCACATTTTTTGATACTTCGGGTGAAAAATTAAATTCTGAGGAGATGTGTTTTCTACTGAAGAAAAACATTATATTGAAATATGTGCCTTTCTGGATCTTTCATTATAAAAGAAGTTGTGCCTTTCTGGAGCTTCTAATAGAGGGGGAAAGCTGTGCCTATCTGGAGCTTTTAAGAAAATCATGTTCGAGAAGATTGATATTTTTACTGCTGAAATGTTGAATGGTGTGCACATTCCTTTATTTTCATGATTATGAACATGAATCAATGCTATGTAGATTGAGTAGGAGACCATATTTAAGTGAAAATTAGATTAATGCGATTTTGCTTCAAAAAGAGTCAAGCCCTCTTCATTCAGCCTCAGAATTTTTCACATCTAAATCCTACCAAATGAAAGCCACAGAATAACCCTGAAAAGTCCTCATGATAAACATATGTCCTTGGTTTACATCGGGTAGCAATGTAGGAATTTATCAATCCTGTGGTGACCCTTGTATGAGTTTGGATGAGAAATACATTGCAAAATTTTTTTGACATTTGTGTGATAAGAGAAAATTCAAGTGAGGTAAGTGTTTTGTGAATGGGAGGATAAATAAAGTGGAAATATATTGAATGATATAAATGAAGAAATTGAAATAATGGTTTTTTATGAGTCATGATATCTTTTGTTTCTTGGTGTGTAATTGTTGAATCTCAAGGATATGTGTTTTAAAATTGGTTTTGATTTGATATTGATGTTTACTTGATATGAGGTTTTGCCCAGGAGTGCAAAAGGGTAAGTGTGAGGAAGTTGATAAAACATTATTTTGTCGAATATTTTATTGATAATAAATAATATAATTTCCTCACATTGTGCTAAATATATTCATTTATGAAATATTTGGCATTAGATCATTCATTTGAATATTTGATGAAAATTCTAGTTTTACCCTTTCAAAATCATTGTAGTATTTCGATCATAAATATTTTTATTTGAATTAGTTAAACTTAATATTTTTTAATTGTTTTCCTTACTTCATGGGATACAAATTTTATTCAGGACACTAGAGCTAAATAGTGCATTTGGATGGAGTAAATGGACCATTAATTCAATGGTGGTCTGGACTCGGTAGAATGGACATGGGTTCTGTATTTGGGACATAACTTCTTCATACGGGCTTGGATAAGGCCCAAATTTTGAGAGAAGCTCGGGGACATGATTTTTCACAACTAATTCTGCTAGAAGTCCGGCCAATTCACGCGTTTTGGAGGTAAAATATGCGGTGAAAGTGGGATTAAAATATTTAGCCGAGTTTTCATTTCACACTTAAAAAAGTTATGTGACCCTAGCTTTCACAATCTCTATTTAAAAGGATTTTTCACTATTTGGGAAGGTTGGTATAGGCTTTGGGAAGGTTAGTCCTAAATTTTTTCTCTTGTGAGCCCCTCACAACTCTTGGGAGAAGTAAGGCTTTGTGCAAACCTCTCTTCCAAAAAGGCTCTCCTCTCACACCTCCTCTTTGTATTTCTTTTCTTTCGTGTTTGTATCTTGAATTGTTCTTCAAATAATCTTCTGTTTTCTTAACTTTTCTTATTCTCTTAATATTTCTAATTGGGTTGGAATCAATAGTGGAGAAAATATTTAGTTCTACCCTTTCAATTCTTTTCTCATGAAAAACGTCTCCACGATGACCACACCACCCATGGAAGTGTAGTTTTTTTAGTGATTGATATATCTTCTACCCTCTTCATTTAATTATTTTGAATCATTGAGCTAGTTTAATTCAATTAATATTATCCATGAATTGTGTTTTTAAATTACAAGAAACTATTTAAGCAATTTAACAATTAATACAAAAACACGCGAGGTCGAGATTTTGTGTAAATTGTGAGAGCGCGATCTTAATCGGTAATACAAGACCACACGAGATAAATTTGTAGAGTTCGAATATAATCCCTAAACAAAATTCATCCTCATTTCTAGAATGGATATGTTCTCTAATTAACCACTGACCATAAGCTAGCCTTAGAACAAAAATCAAAGTAGGGTGTTGCGATTGCGTGTTCTGAAGCTAGCCTAGGGTTTAAGTAATTTCATCTTTGTGGTTAAGTTAACTCTCGTAGGGTTAAAGGGTTAAAAAATTAGAGGATAATAATTAAGTGGATATTGATTTAAATGATAATGATTGATAAGTAAATGAAGAGGTAGAGTTAGATCAATTACGCCTTTTAAAATATTTTCTAAAAAAACATCTTCTCGTTGTGCTTCGTTAATCAACTTACATTTGAAAATTAAAAATAATACAATCTTATTCTAGAAAAATTATTCTAGTTTTATAAAATATAAACCCCACATCCTTTAAATTGGTGTTTGAATTATATTCTATTTTATTTTTAGAATAAATTTAAGAAGTTGTTTTAACTTACTTTATCCTTTGAGAAACGACCTTGGTCAGCCACTCTGCTGCACCTAAGTACCCCAAAATCACAATAATCATTTGATGGAACCCACTAAAGTGCTCTTTAAATCCACCATTGGTATGAAAATATTTGAAACTTTGTATGACCAAACTTACCGTTATCCATTGTTATGGACTGGGGTTAGAGAAGCAGTAAATCTTAGATCAGAACTAGTACAAAATACGATAGAGATGGTTTTGATAATTTTTTGGAGGGATGAAGCCAGAAAAGTATCATCCAAAATCCTATTCCAATAATATTAGTATAGCTCTATAGTTTTACATTAGAGATCACGTGTTCTTAAATGTGACTCCTCACCATGGGTAGTGAAGGTTTGCTCATGGGAGTAAGCTTTCTCCCTGGTTTTTGGTCCTTTTGAGGTGTTGGATCATGTTGGAGCGATGATGTATCATATAAAAATTCCCCCATAGATGATCCAGATATGTGATGTTTTCCATGTATCATAGCTCCATCATTACCTTCATGAATATTCTCGTGCCATCGATAGGGGTGAGATCGATGTTGATGATGATGCGACCTCAAGGAGTGTCCTGTGAAGATCTAGGACTGCCAGGTGAAGGTGTTGCGCATGTGTTTTATTCCCTTGGTTCATGTTCCCAGGAAACATAATGGAATATAGGAGAGTACCTAAGAATATGAGTCACAAATATGTGCTTAGTACCCCAACATGTTTTATGTTTAGACCTTCTCTTGTTATAATGCTCATTGTGGATGTTGAACCTTTTTTATTTATGAAATGGTTTTCTGTTGATGCCTTGTTTTGGTGCCTTTCTCTTTTCTGAGTGTTATCTCCCATGGAGAGTATTTAGGATCTGGTTGTTGCTGTTGCGTGGTTTTACACCTATTTCCTCTAATGAGGTGGTTGAGCTCCTGTGATGCTGAGATCCTTGAAAAGTACCTCGTGTGGTGGTTGTTCAGATGAACCCCTTTCTTTTTTTTTCTTACGAGTTTGGTTTGGATTCTTGAGGACAATAATGTTTTGAGAGGTATCTGATGTAAGGTCACAAATCCTTCTAGTCCGACCCTTTGTGTGTTTCTGAAGCATGTGGTGCTCAGAGGAGGACTAAAGCTGCCCTGGAGGTGTTTTTTTTCTAAAGGTTGGAGGTATGGAGAATTCACTACATGTAAGGGGTTCACATCATGAATGTGTGGTTTAAAACTCGGGTGTGAGCTTGATTCACATTCCAAAAACTATTCATGGCTTGTGTGAGGCTGGTTCACAGGGTGTATTCATGACATGAATTAATTTGAGGCAAAATGGTTTGAGGCGATGCATTTTTTGGCCAAACTTAAAACATGATACTTTCATGATGTGGGGGAGTTTCACATCGTGAATATCTATTATAAATCACTCCAATATAAGTTATAGCGACTTAGGTTTTATCAAACCCTATGACCTTTTTCCTAAATTCTAGGCAGCCAATGGATCTCTCTTTAGGCATTTTGGAAGCCCTTCAACATGGATAAATTCTTGGCTTCCCATGTTCGATCTGTGATGATACGAGGTATGTTATACCCTTTTATCCAATAGATCTTCGATTTGGATCCTTGTGCTTATTATTTCCATGCAATGGAGGCTTCTCTCCATCATTTTAATAGATTATTATTATTATTTTTGTTAGTGAAGTTGTACCACAACATCCTTTGAGGGATGTGGCTTCTTATGGAAGAGGTGATCGGGATCTTCAACATTGGTCCATTCTCATTTGAAGAACATTGATGCTTTTGAGGTTGGATATTTGTTCCTTCTTATATTTATTTATGTACAATCATAAATTGATCATGGTTTATCCCTTTGGATGGTAGTGAAATTAACCTAATAATGATTTAACTGGATTAATAAAGAATTGGTTAGCAATCACATGTTTATGTGCTTTATACCATGATAAAATTTTGCCTCTTTATTTTCTAGATAGTGTGATATCTATGATATGCTTTGTTATCAGGTTTCTATGCTTGGAGTAACATGTTGAAATTGGTAAAGAATGTAAAGATAGAATTAATTGATTAATTGGATTAAGAATTAAATAATAGGCATGTTTATAATCTGGTGTTGTAGTTTGATAATGATCAAATTTATAATAGTATGCATGTTTAATTAAATATTAAATTCCATGTTTTTATGGAATTGGTTAAGAACATTAAGCATGTTAATGATTTTTGTTGATAATGATAAAAAGTCATGATGAAAGAGAATAGTTCTATTCACATTTTGATGAAACTTGTTTGATGTAAGAGAGAATGTTTTAGATTATTATAGCTTATGGGTTAGGTTTCCTATAGTTGGAACCTATGAATAATGAATCACTTAATTAAATACGGAATGATAATTTTTTGTGTGATAAAGATAATTTCTAGGGACTGAGTTTTCTATTTTCTTGTGAAGGTCGAGTGCCTTGGGTTTGTAGCCATGAGAGATAATTTATGTGTGAAGGTTAGATTCCTTGTTTTAGGGACTATATTTCCCTATTGACTATGTTTGTTTCCTACTGCCTTATTATGTGCTCTGGATGCATGATTGTGATGTGATATGAGCTTGAGATGGATGATGTGATATGATCTTGAGATGAATGATGTAATATGAACCTGAGATGGTTTATGTGATGTGATACTAGGATGGATAAGCTTGGGACAACTGGTGTGACATGGGGCAGGGAGGATTGGATGATGTGGAAATAGTTGATGCATGTGATGATAAGATGCATTGGGACATGCATGTGGGTGTTGGGGATGACATTATAGATGATGGAATGGGTTGAATTTGGTCTTACCCATTAATGTGATGATGAGAGATGGGATGCTCGTTTGCTGAATCTATTTAAATGGCTGATGGAGGGGTTTCTTGTTCATCTACTTTCCTTTCCCCACATCTTGAGACATCTGTATGTTCTTGGTTGCATCTCTTGTTGGTATATTAAGATGGTTTTCCTAGATTACTTAGAATTTATGTAAAGTTAATAATGTTTAATAAATGTTTAACCCATGGGGTTTGTTCTTGCTCGAATGAAAATTCTAAAAGATGAAAATCTTGAGAAACCGTGGATTCAGTTGGATTATGCATGGACAACATGGACTTGTATTTGGTTGGTTAATGAAATGTAATGTGGAATAATTAAAGTGGATTAATGATATAAATTAATGGATAATGAATTAATTAACATAAATGAAATGATAAAAAAGGAATTACTAATTTAATATATCTCTTTTATGCTTGTGTGCTTATAGGATATCTAGTACCTAGCAGTGGCTACCAGACATCTGAGTGATGATAACTATAGTTGATACTAGGACTAGGTTATGCCTATAGTGTGGCTGTGAGATATATTATATCATGTATATTATATTATTTCATATTCTAACCCACTCATGTTGGTTAGGGTGAATGACACCCAGTGGACCCTGGGAGGGTGTTTTCCCTAACATCTCGATGGGAGGATGGACAAATGACTACCCCCTCTATCCCCACTCTCTTCTCTTGATATATTTTTATACTGGTATGAATAGTGGTTAGTTTCCACATATATGTGTGTAGAGGGCTGTATCAGCTTGTGTTTATTTCACACACATGTATTTTTAGATATAGTATCCAAAGGATTATTATAGGTATGATGTGTATAGGCTGTGATGGCTTGAGGTACCTTACTCAGTGTATGGACTGTGATGGATTAAGGTATAATAATTGATGTATGATATATGTCATATGGACTATGGTGGATCCCAAAAACTACTTGGTTACTATATGGATATGTGATATGGGTTGATGTGATAATGTGATGCACAAGGTGCATGTGGTGATATAGTAAACTACGTTTCTATGATATGACTTACTTTTGGAGAGATATAGATCAAGATGTGTGACATTGGGGAAGATTGGAAAACCAGTGTGGAAGTGGTAGGGGGTAACCTTGATGTTTTATTACTATATTACATGATCTCTTGTATGCGATACTTAGTGAGGGTTAGCCATAGTGAGGGTAAGATCTTAGTATACCTGTTTAGGTGACTAGTTAGTTTCACTATTTTTTACTATGATTTAGATTGATTTATTTATCTTTTACATGATTGGATATGGAGAGGATCCTACTGAGTATACTATTATGATCATCCCACATATATATAAACTGTTTTCAGGTTAGAAGAAGCAGGTTGGATATCGGGATGGATATTACTAGCTCGTGGTTTTACAAGAGCCGTTTAGGATTTGTGGTCGCTGTCGTCTTTACCTTTTTTTGGTACTTATAGTTTCCATTCAGTTGTTTTAGTATTGTATAACATTACATGTATGCACTTGGGCTATTTTATATATCTGTTTAGATTTTTATTGTTATATATGTCTTATCTCTCTCTTTCGCATGTTCTCTTAGAGGGTAATGCCTCCCATATGTGTACTTATTATACCCTCGATGCTATTCACCAACTCAGGGCCTACTGGAGATGGGACTCGAGTGGTCACCATCTCCCTTCTCATATTGCAGGCCTAGGATGGGTACTATTTAGGGTGAGGGGGTTGTGAAAAACTTTATGAGAATAAGTATCAATGCTTATGGGCGCCCAACACTTGATAATCAAATTTCATCTATGTCTCGTCAGTATGATGTATCTAGACCATATCACATATGTTTAAGATTATTTTTATAGTATCTCGAGATTCTCATTATAGTTAGGAACTACTATAGACTTTTGATATAAAAAATAACCCAATGGAATTATTGTGTAAATAATGAACATATAATTTTAAGGGAATTAAGAAAACCTAATAAAATTTATTAGAAGAAAGTAAAAGTGATTAAAATCCCTTACAAGAGGATCTCCATGTAAGAAATATAAAAACTACATAAAATCGAAATGAAGAAATACTATAAATCATGTGTGTAACATACACCATAGATAATATAAAACATCTTCATCATCATTATATGGTTTGATAAAGATCGCCAGGGGTAGCCAAAGGACATTCCATCCTTGTAGTGTATCCATGGGTTGAGATGAATCACACATCATATATACGGGACTCTCCATCCTTGATGATGTGATAACATCTCATGATGAAAATGAGGTAGGAGAAAGTGATTTTTTGGTTTCAAGGAGGTTCGACCGTATATAAAGAATACACGCTCAACACTACCATTGCATGATAGTGTTTTTAAAATCCATAAGGATTATCCTTGGGTTTTTTCATTTACTCAAGCATTTATAATGCATGAGTAAATGCTGCTTCAACCAAATCATCCATAAATGCATGAATGATGATCCCCCAATCCATTACATCTTATGTAACAACTCCTTAAATGATAACATCGTGGATGATCAAAATTCCCATCTATGTCTATAACTCAGTCAGTATAAAACAATATACCCTTATATGTATGTAAATCCAAATTTTCATGAAAACCATAAAATATAGATCATATATATATATATATAAATATTTATGGGATATCTACTTCAATCTCCCACTTACACTAAAGCCTAATAAACTTTGTTCCATTTCACCTTATATTGTATCGTATACAATAAATTATGAAATCATATAAAAAACATCTTTTAGATATTTTCTAAAACAATTTTTAAAAGGTATCATTTCCTTCACATTGTATCAAATCATATGAAATACCTTTTGAATAACCATCCAAAACACATTTTGGATTAACTCTAATTTTTTTAGAGAATCTCTCCGTGTCAAACTCAATCCCCATTCAGTCAACCACAAAGTGCGACCCTACAAACCTTTATAGTGTTGACAACAAATACAAATATATGAATCCATATACATAAGAAAAAATAGGCCTCTAGAAAAGCACCAATTCTATGCAATCTATAAAGGGATATGGTGTGTTCTTTATCAAACACACATATCTCTATTCCTGTGTCCACCAATCAGCATCATATACAAATGTACATGCTTATATTTTCCCTTTTTCCAAGTCATTGAGTGACCATGGGACACGAAATATGTCAATACCATATAGCCAACTCATACGTTATCAATTCTCAAAGTATAGACTAAACTATTTGGTGAACACATCACATGTCATTTAACCTTATGTATAAAAACATCACATTTTTCTTATCTAGATAAATATATAATATCTAATTTTGATCACACACTTCCAAAGTCTATCTCAAATGAGGGCCCAAATTCCATACTCTTCATATTAGATGAAAAATACCATATCTAGTTGAGCTCTAACCAGCGACATAATCAACAAAATACCAAACCACCCTCGCATTAGCTAAGTTAATATGTAGACTTGTGCAAGTAAGGTATCAAATTATGATAGTTCTCATTCTAGGTATCTCACTAACCTCATGCAATGGAGACTCAAATATGATCCATGCACCCCTAGTATACCAAAGATTTTTGTATGACACTACATGTGGTATACTTAGTTGGTCATCCAACACACACAAAGAATCATATTCTTTGTTCTATAATTCATGGGAATATTCCATATCTTTATACAAGAATCCCACTCACGATAACCTTAACATTTAATCATAACCTATAATAATCCATGATGAAAATCCGTTATAGATGACTGAAAGTCTTTCTTTGAGAGGTCAATTATCAATACACTCTATGAAATGTGTATATATATATATATATAAAATTATGCATCCAATGAGAAAGAATGATAAAGGGTATATTGAATATAATACGATACATTTTAATATTATTAAACACTTTTAAGAATACTTAATAATACCAACATAATATCATATATATCATATCATATATGATGAGTTTCTAGATAAAACTTATGTATAATGCACTTTTTAGGGGTTTTTAACTCATTACATCATATATAATTCTTATCATATCTCTATGTGACCACATGATAAAATACTCCCACTAAATATTTAATGAGTAACATCTATGAAGAAAGAAAGTTTGAATAATAGTGATATTTAGGAATCATTTCCCCCAATATTTAACTCTTTAAATATATTCAAACTTATTAACTTTATAACATCAAATTCTATTATGTAAACTTTTGTTTTCTACTTATAACTATTTCTAAGTGCATCATTATCATCCTTAGAACCTAATTCCATCAAACCTTTTCCTTGAAATAATCTAACTACTCACATTATTTTTTACTAGTACATCCTAATTTTTTTAGGATAAAGTGACATTTACTTTGTTATAATAACTAACACAACTGTTTATATTTTTTTATTTAACACCAAACCCTAAAGTATTTTAGGATATAAAATATGATTCAATTGTTAATTTTATTGGCTCAATTCTTTAGGAAATATTGATATTCACTTTTTATGATAACTAAATGTAACTATTTATATTTTTCTTAATCATCATATTATTCAAGTGGATCCTTGCTCCACTTTGTTTATTTACATTTTGATAATCACAATATTTTTTATTTCATAATTATATTTTCTCTCATCTTTTATTCAATCCTTTATTCACTCTAACATGAGTTACGAAAAGTATTTTATGCTTAAGTTGATTATCAAAAAGTTGATGTTTATAATTAATTTATATTTTGATGTTTTTTTTTATTTTGGGAGAAAAATACATCACTATATGGGTTAATAACACACATATAATGTGTCTGTAGATTTTTATATTCATGCAAATTTGTCATAGTCTAGAAGCTTCAGAGAGTGTAAATTTTTTTCTGTGAGAAGAATTTGTGAATGTAATGAACCCCCTGTGAGATGTCTTGAAGCTTCCATGAGAATTATTATAGCTTATATGATTATCCCACCACAAATTTTAAAGATCTTATGTATGATTTAAGGATATTCCTCAAGTTATAGTTATCTTCCATGAGGGACCTTACGTGAGATATCTCATTCTTTCATGAATGAGATGCATCTTCTATGAGAAGAAATTAATCTTCTATGAGTGAAATGGATCTTCTATGAGTGAAATAGTCCATACATGAGTGTTATTTTGTGTGAAGTAAAGGAACTTACTTGATAGGTAATGAGATTCTATGAGAAGAAATAAATCTCTCATGAGTAATCTTCTACAAGTATAAAGTTGTGTCTTAAGGCTTCTGTAAGATGAAATTAAGATTCCATGCAAATTGGATGAGCTTCTGTGAGAATAAATAGAGATTTTGTAATGGTTTTCAGGAGAATAAATTGAGATTTCATGAGGGCACACTTCAAAATATTTAACTTTTTCCAATATGGTCATATATTTTGGTAAAGGTAAATTTTCTATTGGTAAATCTTTTTATTAACAGATATGTATCTGTCACTAAATTATTGGTAAAAACATTATCGCTAAATGTTATTGTGATAAATAAAATAGTTATATTAAAATTATAATAATACATACATATAATATATATATATTTCTCAAAAGGTTTAACAATAAATTCATATGACATATTTATCTGTTGATAATATAATTATAAACTTCTATCAACAGTACCAACAATTAATATTTGTTTATAAATTATATTTTAAATAAAATATTATGTTTGGATATTCAAATATTTGTTGCTAAAATTTTATATTATATTTATTAATATTATTATATATAATATATTTTTTATATTTTTTATATAATAATTATAAAATTATGTTATGTTAAAGACCAAAAAAAATTACTTTATTAGAAAAAGACATGATTATCCAAGATACATGTTACAAACGTTTTTAAACATGTTAAAACTCTAAGAGACATTACACGAAACTCCATAAAACTTCATCTGAAATCTATTTCTCTCACTCATCAACTGTCACTATTGTTCCCTACACTACATATCAGTAACTAAAGGATCTTGCTAGTCAAAGTTAAACAAGGAGGCTTTAGCATAGTTTCCCACATGTCCCAATTTGGTTCTGCGGATCTTGACACATATCATCCACAAAAGATATCATAACATTTTAACTAATGTGGCATTTAAATTCCAACAAAATTAGTATTAGCATTCCACCATAGTTTATGCTTTTTGATACCTATCCATGAAAATTAAAATAAACCAATTTAATGTTGATATCAATGAAATAAAAGTATTTTTTACTAAATATTCAATACAATCCATTCTAATAAATCGCAATGTCATAACTTATAGAAAAATATATATAATAAATCTATCTAAATATATTTAAAAAATATCAGGGACTCAAAATTTATCAACATTCAATGCTACATCTCAAATGCATTAATAATCATGATACATCCTCCTCTTATGAATAATTAATAACCATTAAAGTTAACATGTTTCATGATACAAAGGAAAAATGAAACCAATCTTGATGAGAACATAATTATATTGAATCCTAAAATGAAATCATTTTCTTAATCAATATTCAAGAAAAAATAAACAGTTCCTCGTGTCATACAATAATAGTACAATTCAACCATGATGAGATCATAGTATATGGAAAACTTTAATGTAATTATAACATCATTTACAAGATAATTTTATGAAAAAATGAAAACCACCTTCCACGAAACCTCTCATTCAAAACAATAAAAACATTTTTTTCAAACAAAACAACCACCTTACTCACAAAGGCAGTAAGAACACTTACATCGACAAAAAAACCTAAGTATGTTCCACCATTATAGAAGAGCAGCTCTAAGGATAAAATTATTCACTAGAATATAAAAAAAACAACACAATAAAAGTAATAAATAAAAACTCAAAATAAAAAAATAAAAAATGTAAAAAATAGTACATTGATAAAACAACATATACAATAAATACTTGATAACTAAAATATGAAAACCCTATTATTTTATTAGTGAAAAAAGGTTCTAAGTTCTCCATTATAAAAAATTAATATGTACATAATAAACTCATATATGATAACACTGATGCAAGTATATTATTTTTGAACACTTACATTGCAAACATTGAAGTATGCATACTTGAAAAGGTAATAAGAACACATAATTGAAAATGTATCAAGAGCACTCACATACTAACAAAGTGTTCTTACTCGAAAAGGTAGTAAGAACACTTACATTGGAATAAAAACCTAAGAATGTTCCACTACTATAGAAGAGCAGCCCTAGGGAAATAGTTCTTGACTAGAATCCACACAAAACAACAGAATACAAGTAGTAAATATGAACTAAAATTTAAAAATAAAAAATGTAAAAACATAGTGTATTTACAAAAAAACATATAAAATAAATACGTGATAACTAAAATAAAGGCATAGAAGTAGAGAGGGAATGTTTCAAGAAATAAATTCCTACATGACAACAAAGGATCTCTCTAGTCAAGAAGGTTTATATTTGACTGGAAATAGAAGAGGAGAGTCAAGATCCCCACCATGATAGAAAGTTAACTGCCCAATATACTTTCTATAGTTTTAAACAACTTCCAATGGTCTTCCAACATAAAACCACAATCCTATAGTTCCCAAGAATGTTTCACCACTACAGAGAGTAAAACTTCACTATATAGTTCTTCCCTAACATCTACTCATAACAACACAAGCGATAAACTAAAACTCAAAAGAAAAAAATTAAAAATATAAAAAAATTATCATTCAATAACAATTTTAAAAAACTACATATACCATGAATAAAAATATGTGATTCCTTAAATAAAATACACAACTTAATAAGATTCTAATAAGTTTACTTTTTTATTTTAACATGGAGAGAAATAATAAACATATAGAATGAAAAGGTTGGTGAAGAGAAAGGAACAAAATAGTTGGGAGTGTAATTTTTTGGAAAGAAGAAATCCTAGAATTTATATCCTCTAATATAGAAAAAAAATTCCTAGATATATAAAACCAAATGAAAAACAATACAAAAAAATACTACAAAGGTTGACAAGAAATTCATGGACAAGTCAAGAGGGAAAGTTTTAGGAAAAAATGGACCAACTTACCTAAGAATTATAGTTTCCATAACATTCCATTGGCCTCTAATGTACAATATATGAAAACATATTTGAGATTAGAATAAAATAAAAAATATACAAAACTCATACCCCTCTATCCTTTGAGAAGCAATGTTTACAGGACCCAACACTTCTTTAAATCCCAACCCTCCATAAGTAAACACTTTTTGTGCCATAAAACTCAGTAATGTAAATTTTTTGAGTGAATATACTTGGTTTTATAACACTTATAAAAAATATTTCTATAGGTAAACACTATAAATTCAACATTTACTAGATCCATAAGTTCACTACTTATAAGCACAGTTCCTGAACATATTTGGACTAGATTATCATTTATTTCTAAATAATATCAAGCGAACAAATCCTTGGTACTCTTTTTTATTTATTTGAAAAAAGTTATACATTTAAAACCATGGTATGAGAATGATATGAGGGTAATAGTGGTTAGTGAGATCACTAAAATAATAATTAGGAATCAATATATTATCTTAAACATACATGTTCTAGCTTCTCCACACACTACCCCACACACTCTATGTCCAACTTCTAATGAAGAAACGCCTTCCAACACTTAATGATACACATTATTAAAGATTAAATAGAATAATCCATGTCTTTGTCAACATCATCAATAAAATTATTCACCTCCATAAGAAGTAGAGTAAAATTTAAGTTAAAACACAATTAATAACATCGCTATTCCCATATCATTATTTTCATGATGCATTGAATAGAAGAATATAAGATAAATATAAAATAAATTAAAATGTAAAACCATTTAAAGATTTATAAATAATAACACATCCTATAAAAATAACAAGTATGTCACATAACAAGTTTCTATAACAAGGCCTATAGTTTATTGTTTAAATTTATTATTAATGTTACAAGTGACGAGTGAGTAAGTCAATGTTAGTTTCTAATGCATTATTTTTAAAGAAAATTGATTAGTAAGAATAATATCTATCACCCCACTGTAATAATAATTAATTTTACATTTCTAATATGGATATATGTAAGGAATCAAATGATGTATATAATAATTATGTTGGAATTACTAATAAACATTTCATATCACCTTTCTATTGAATGAGATAATCATTTATCATGTGATGTATAGAAATTTAATTTTCAAGTCCAACAAAATAGGTATGACTAAATCAAAATTTATCTATATAGTTTCTATAATGATTGGACCAAAAATTATCAACTAGGAAGCCTAGTAAAGGTCTGTTTAGTTTCTAAAATAGATTTTAACTAAGAACCATGAATCATCCCCAATCATTGTAGCATTGAGAATTTTAAAAAAATAGTTACAATATCTAAGGAAAAACAAAAAACACCTAAATTCTAGCTTGGTAGAATTTAATGATTAAAGTAAATTTATATATACAATGAATCTTAGCATAAAAAATCCAATCAAAAAGGGAAAAAACCCCTGAAAAGGTATAAAAAAACCAAAACCACATCCAAATGGAACTACTATAAAAAAAATCTAAAGAAGTGTAGACAAAGACTTGAAAATTAGAATGTATGAATAGATGTTTAAAGATATGAATAGATAAGATTTAATATGAATAAAACATTACCATGAAAAATATTTTTTTTGGTTTTTTTAAACATTATTTTATAACAAAAGTATATTTTTATTTACATTTTATTTATGATAAAAAGGTAACACAAAACAAACCTGTATTATATTTCTAAACTCAATCATGTAGTAAGGACCATTTAAGTCACTTTATATCATCCATCATAGATTCCCCAAAGTATAATATGGTACTCATTATTAAAAATATTACAAAAAATAAAATTTGTCAGTAAGAATAATTTTTGATCTGAGTAAAGATGACAAGAAGTGGGGGTGAATTTCCTTTTAAAACTTTTTAGATGTTAAATCTAAATTTTATAGAATTAAAAAATTAAAGTGATAACTAAAATTTAAAGAGTTAATTCACAGTGGAAATATAAAATTAAAATAAAAAGTAAAATAAAATTTTAAGGGAGTTTGATAATAATTCATAAGGTATTCCTATGTCTCCAACCCTCAAGTATCCTTGAGAGTTTTTGGTTTATAACTTTATTTTTAATGTTTGTATCAAGAAACCCTAAACCTTTCATTTTAGCATTCATAGTGAGGAAACCCATTACAAGTTGTAAAACCTTGGTTTTTAGTGGTTTGTATAAAGAAACCCAAAGCATGACTAGCCTTTTAGTGGTTGTGGCTAGAAACCCATATCCACCCACTTTAATGGTAGTGATCACTTATCCACTCACACTCGATGGTAGTTAACAACTGATCCCTCTCTTTAAAGGTAGTGATAACCTTTCCCCATCACACTCAATGGAAAAGATCACCTGATAAAAGAAAAAATAATAGAATTTTTATACGCAAGACCAATGAAGCACACTCACACAAGTATAAAAAGATACAATGAGAAATAGATGATAGAAGGTGTGATAATTGTAACATAGAACAATAAAGAGATTAATTTGACACAATTTGGCTCTAGAATATACTTGAAGGTAATTGGTTCCTTCCAAGGACCCTTGTGGGTGTACTTATAGCCTTTGATGGGATTTATGAACATATTGTAGGTTTTGAGGTTCGAATAAAGTTACCATGTACCAAATTAAATAATGTGGGATGCTCCTACAATGGCAAGTTTTTTTTTGTTTGGGTTCCACTGTCCATCCAGTGGCATCCCATCGGGTAGTAGCTGGCACTTTCTGGTATAAGGATCTAAAAAAGTCTTCCTTTCTCCTCTTGAGCCCTCCGATTGGTCCGATAACTCCATGTAAAAATGTATAAAATTTAAACACTAAAATCCATAAAAGAAAATATTAAAAACACGAATGCGTGTTTGTGATAATTCAAAACTTCCTGAGAGAGTGAGATCTACAAAATTATCCCCACATTTTGAATATCAAAAACACTTAAATTAATTAATAACATAGATATAGTCACGGTGCATATAAAAAAAATAATTTAAAATATATAATAATGATTTTAATTCAATATTTAAAAATAATATTCAATTTTTAAGAAAAAATATTTAAGTTTAAAAAAACTTTAAAACGATTTACCAATTTTGGAAAATTTCTCCCCATTTACCTTTTAAACCAAATTATTTACCTTTTAATGTCAATGCCAAGATCTTCTCCCATTTTGTGATTATAAAAAAATACAAAAGGACTTTAAAATCATATTTGAAATTTATTTTTCAAGGTCAAATATATTAAGATAATTTTAATTTAAAAATAATATAAAGCATAACTTTAACATCATCAAATACCTCTCCCATTTTTAAATTATCAACAAGCTCATGGATAAGGGTTATATAAATAATGGAAAATGTATTAATAAAATGATACTTGAGATAAAAAATAATTTTTTAGGTTTTATTAAGACTATTATTAGTGTTATTTTGAGAAAGAAAAAACCATCCTTTCTTTGGAAATATAAAACTGATATTTCCATAAAAGAATTTAAAAAAAAAATCAAAATATAAATGAGTTAATCATTTGAAAATAGAATTTTAAAAATAAAAAATTGTACATCACATGTTCCTTGGATTTAAATATGTATCTTTGGATTTTAAATGGATTAAATATAATTTTAAAATGAGTCTCTATCTTGGAACATTTCAGTTTTAAAAGGTTTGGATTCCCTTCAAATGATTCTTACTTTTAAAAGTATGGGGGGGATAAGAATCATCTAAATCAAGAGTTAAATATAAAAAACAAAATAATTACTAAGAGAGTGAAATATTTTAATCAATTCAATATTTAATTCAAAACTAAAAATAAATCTCATGAATAAATGAATATCAAGGTGAAAAATAAATGAAATCCCTTATGCTTCCCAAAATAAAATTAATGAATTACAATCATAACATTAATAAAATCCTTAAATAAAATAAAAATGTTCAACTACAAGATATAAGCTAATTGATGATTAGTGAAAAAAAATATAGAATGATATCACATTTTTGAAAATTTTATCAAAGAAATTGGTGCCTCAGGTCAATATTCTTAGTGTAAGAATTTTGAATTATATTTTTAGAAATATAAATCACACTTGTGTTATGACACTTAGTAGACACATAGTCATAATTAAAGCCATAATCTATAAGATCATGTTTCATTCAAATGAATCTGATTTTTTCAACCTTTAATAGGCCTCTGAGCGGCATCTCCCTTTCCTCATGGAAGCTAGGGTTTATTCCTCAGATCGTCTCCCTCCCTCCTATGGTGTGATTCAGTCTTGACGTCATCCCTCTGGTTCAGCTTGAAGATGGTGTAGCTTGGTTTCAATGTGGATTGTGTGGATACGATGTGGCGTGGCATTGACTCTAGAGGACCTAGGTGACGATGAGGGTCAATGTGGATCTGGATTCTGGATCAGATCTATGTGGCTCGGCTTCTCATTCTTGGTGATTTAGCTCAGTGTGGCTCTAACTTTTCAGCTCGGTTCAGTGTGTCCTGGCTTCTCATTTTCGGTGACGTTGTAGCTTGACGTTTCTCTGCTTTTCAACTTGAATCATCATAGCTTTGTGATGTCTCCGACATGTTTCTAGTGTGGCTCGACGATGAATCTAGAGTGGCAAGGAGGGGGAGGTTTAGGCTCTTGGATTCCATGAGTTTACTATTGGTCTCTTGGTTTGTTGATGATCATGTTTTGATTGGATGAAGTTGATGTTGGTATTTTCTTAAATGTCATTGAATTATACTGATGGTTTTTCATAGACATCCCTGGTACAACTCTTTTCCTCCCTGCTCGTCCTCTTTCTTGCTTCTTGGGGTTGGATTGTCTTGGAATCTGGTGTGGGTGCTTCCATGATTCTATTTGAGCAGATCCATGCCCAGAGTGGTGTTTCTGGTTTAGATCAGCCCAAAACCTCTCACCGACGATGTTACCTTGGTGTGGTGTTGGGTCATTTAGTCCTAGGTGACAATGGATCAGCCACGTGTCCCTTGTATCATCTTATGGGTTTCTACAGCTACGATGGTAGTGGGAGTTACATGGAGCTTGGCGGGGTTCATCTAATATGGTATTCGATAGTGGTGTTTTCTCTTGTGAAGTCTTCATGAAGGGGTTTTTATGATCTTTTAGTGTGATGCTTCTGATTTTTTTTGTCTTTGTGAATTTCCATTTGTAGCGGTGATGATTTGTGGCCCTTCGGTTCGCGGTTGAAGGGACTTGAAATCATTTATCTTATAAGGGGATGATATGAATGAGGTTCATAGCATGATTTTTCACCTAATCATTGCTTTCCAGATTTGGGGGTTTGAGAGGGTATGACATTTACATCAGTACTAGGCCCGTGCATTCATGCACATGATAGCTAGTCGAGTAGTGATGAGAAGGTGGAAGCTGGTATTAATTTTTTTCAATGCTAGGTAGGGGATTTTCTTTATAGTCTTGAATATGTTGTTTTTGGCCTTCAACTTGGATTGTGGAGGCATGGTTGTGTTTTATGTATTTGATTTCATTCTGGTTTCTCACTTTTTCCTCAAAAGTGATTTTGAAATAAAAATTTAATTTTCAGTCAGTCATGTTTCATCCAAATGATTTGGGATAATAGCTTCCCACAAAAATATATTCTTCTTTATCCATAGAAATAAAAACTAAATTTTCTTCTTACTACTCTATGAGGCAAGGTATTTTTCAAGTAGTTGTAAAGTACCACTTATACTCTTCTTATCTAGTTGGTACCCACCAAAATCCACATCTGAAAAACTTATAATTAAAAATTAAGTGTCTTTTGAATAACATAAAATATGATTTTTAATTTCTTTTAAATACTTGAAAATTTGTTTGAGATATTTTAAATGTGATTCTTTTGGATTAGCTTTAAAAAGACAAAATTCATACACTAAACATGATTTCCAGATAATTCACAATAAGATAGAGAAGAATCCCAATCATACCTCTATAAAGATTATTGTCCACCAGCTTACTAACTTAATCCAAGGTAAGCTTACAATATGTACTCATTAGAGTACCAATATCCTTAATTTTATTTATACCAAACCTCTTTAAAATATCATTAGTATATTTTATTTGGATAAGAATAGTACCATCTAAATTTTGAGAAATTTGAATACCTAGAAAAAATTCGAGTTCTCCCATAGAATTCAAATTACTTATTCCTTAAATAGGAAAATTCATTGCAAAACTATTATTTTTTTGAACCAAAAATGTCATCATCAACATAAACTTGAACAATTAAAAGATATTTTGAAAAATGTTTTAAAAAAAAGTTGAGTCAGCCTTTCCCATTTCAAAACAATTTTTTAAAATAAATTTAGTTAACCTATTATACCAATCCTAGGGGGATTTTTTCAATCTATAAAGTTATTTGGTTAACTTGGGAATACGATAGAGAATTTTTGAGTTCCCAAAACCAAGTAGTTGTCCCACAAAACCCTTTTTGGAAATAAAACCACTTAAAAAATAACTTTTAACATCCATTTGAAAAAGTTTAAAATTTAAATGAGATGAGAATGTCAACAAGATCCTTATGGATTCTTTCATAGTGACAAGAGAAAATTCATCACCATAATCAATTATTTCCTATTGGTTATATCATTTTACTACAAGTCAAGTCTTGTTACAAGCGATATTACCTTACTCATCCAATTTATTTCTAAAGACCCGTTTGGTTCCATTAATGATATAATAATTGGGCCTTTTTACAGGATTCCAAACATTAGTTTGGGTAAATTGTTTTAATTAAACTTTCATATAAAGAACATAATTTTCATTATTAGTGGCATCATCAAGATTTTGGGGCTATAGGTGGGACACAAAAGTGCGATGTTCTACTTAATTTAAAATGAACCTCATAGTACAAGTACTATCTCTAAAATCATCGATAATATTTTCAATAAGATGGTCTTTAGACCTAACCTATACCTTGGGTAAAAGTCTAGGTTATTTTTCAAATTTAATATCCTTAGGAGGTTAAGTTACATTTAATGTTAAATTATCAATGTCTACCTCAACATCATCGATTTGAGGATGAGGTTTGGGAAAATTATCATAAAATTTGATATGAATTGACTCCTTAATGGTCTTGGTACTTTTATTGAAAACCCAAAAAACTTTACTTGTGTTGGAATACCCAAGAAAGATACTTTCATCAGATTTAGGGTCAAAATTTCTAAGGTTATATTTGGTGTTAATAATAAAACATTTATAACCAATGACCTTAAAATAATCAACCTTAGGTAATTCCCCTTTCTAAAGATCATAAGGGGTCTTTTTAATAATGGGTCATATGAGTACACCATTAACGGTAAAACATATGGTGTTGACTACCTCAACTTAAAAATATTGAGGGATCTTGAATTTATTAAGGATAGTTCGAGAAATTTATTTCAAAGTTAAACTCTATATTTTAACAACCCTATTTTATTATGGAGTTATAAGAGTGTAAAAAGAATGGTGATGACCTTGTGAAACATAAAAATAAATAAAATCCTTATTATCAAACTCTCCTCTATAACAACTCTTAAGGGAAATGATCTTATAACCTTTTTAAATTTTAAACTTAGTAAATTTAATAAATACATTACAAGCCTCACTTTTATTTTCCAAGATATAAACCCAAGTAAATATTGTATAATCATTGAAAATTATAAATGAGTAATATTTAACTCCTATACTATCCACTTGTGTTGGTAAAAAAAGATCTAGGTTTATAAGTTAAAGTTCCTTAGAGTTCAATGCTTAATTTTTATATTTAAAGGATGACTTGTGTTTTTTACTAAGTTGGAATGTTTCACACATAATGTCATTTTAGAAATGAAATTTTGGCAAATATTGTAATAGATATTTTTGGTTAGTTTTCACTAGTGATTTTGTGCTATAACGACCAAGGAATCAATACCATTACCATGGATAACTATCTTAGGCACTAAAACATTTAACATTTTGTCTTGAAAGGTATTTCAAATCAATAACATAAACATTTTGAAATCTAGAATCAAAAAATAAAAGCAGTCTGTGAGAATAAAAAACTTTACAAACATCATTTTCAAATGAAACATTAAAATCACTATCACATAATTGATAAGTTCTGAGTAAATTATACTTCAAAACATTAATATATAAAACATATTTAATAAAAGATAAGTTGGAAATCCAATGATACCTATACCAATGATCTTAATCCTTAAGTTTTCATCAAAAGTAACATTCCCACCATCAAGATCCTCAAGGTGGTTGAACTCAATGTAGTCACCACACATATTTCTTGAACACCCTCTATCCATGCACCATATAGATTCATGAAAATTTATATTGAAACATTTTCCCTACAAAATAATTTAAGAGACTAAATATTTTAGTACACAAAATTTGAGTCCAAAAATGTTATCCAAAATTGATTTTGGAACCCATAATTGATTTGATTATTTTATAGAATAAACATTTTAGAAATATAAATGGATTTAGGCTTATCATATCGATCATTTTTCAATTTCATTCATAAATAAAATACCTGATATACTATCAACAATTGAAAATTTTTTATTGAGATATTCCTTTAATAAAAGTGGTATTTTTGAAATTCCTTGAGGCACTTACTTAATTATAATAACCAAGACTTAAGGTACCTTTACAATAATGTTAGGAACCCCTGATCAAGTTCAAATTCTTCTCACATTGGGTAAATTCGGTAAAAGAATTTTTAATCTATTTGATTGTATTTTATAATTTTTCAAGTTGGGTTGATCTTTTAGACAAAACCCTTTCCTGTAATTTTATCTAAATAAACTTTAAAACATTCATTTTCCTCCAACAATAAATTGAATCTTCTATTTTTATCTTCAATTTTTTTTTTGGAAGAAAATATTTTGATTTCTAATTTTCTTCTCTTAGTTTCTCATTTTCATTAAAAAGATGATTCTTCTTATTTACAATATGATTGCATTTGTTTTTAAGATTTTTTAAATTTTAGTTAATCTCATAAAATCTCAATTTTATTTTATCTTTATAATTTAAGTGGATAAAAGAGGAAGAATAAGTGAAATAATTTACCACTTGATTTACCTCAATATCGGCCATGAGGCACTTAGATTTTCCATCACTTGAGTCTTATAAGGAGAAAGAGTTATCAATTGCACTCCATATCGACACCTTTAAGGACATTTTTATTTCATTATTCTCCTTTGTATTCTTTTTTATATTGGTACACTATAGATTTATTTGACCTTTTTTTATACTCATGTCATCTTAACTCTAGTCTACTTTGTTTCTTCTCCTTCTTATCATAGTGGTAAGACTTATTCTTATTGAAGAACTTGTTCATCATCTTGGAAAGACAAATCTCCTCTTCACTTTTATAAGATTAATAATTTTTGATTTTTAAGGAAATTATTTTTTTCTCTTTTACCTATTTGGATCCTTTATCCACTTGCCTCTTCATTGCAATCTCATAGGTCATGGGAGATCCAATGAGTTCTTATACTTTCATATTTTGACTTCCTTTTCTTCTTGTATTACCATCATTTTGGGTGACCAAGAACTAATAAAAACCTAAAATATATTATTCAAAATATTATTCATTGAAATATCATAACCTAAATACTTCTTTCCATTACAAATATCATTGAAACAAATAAACATTTCAGTTATAGACTCGTTAGAATGAATTATAAAGATTTCAAAATCTTAATGGTACATATCAATCCTAGTATACTTTACTTTATTCATATCCTCATGTGTAACTTCAAATAATTTCCAAATTACATGAGCAATTTTTTATATGAAGACTCTATTAAATTCATTCCTATCTAACCTACAATGTAGAGGTTTCATATATTTTACATCAAACTCAAAAGCGATCATTTCATCAAGAGTTCATTTTTTTCCTTCATTTATTTAGTGGGGGTATAACTATACATAAATATTCTCCAAAAATGATATCTTATACTTCTAATAAAATTAGAAATTTGAGCCTTCTAATAACCATAGTTAGTTACATCAAAATAAGGGTATCTTCCCATAGGATGTCCTTCCAAATCACCTTGGAAATTAGAGGTAGAGGATATACTTAATTGATTATTCCTTATAACTAGTTAAGGTTTTGAAATCAAGGTTAGCTCCGATATGAATTGATGGTTTGAAAATGGGAGAGGGGTGAATTTCCTTTTAATTTTTTTTATAAATTAAATCTAAATTTTATATAATTAAAAAACTTTAAGTGATAACTAAAATAAAAAGAGTCAAAGAAAATTTGAAAAATAAAATTAAAATACAAAGCATAAAAAATTGATAAATGAGTTAGAAAAGAATCTATAAGGGATCCCTATATCTCCTCTCCTCAGGTACCCTTAAGAGGTTTTTATTTAAACCTTAATTTTTAATGGTTTTATAAAGAAACCCAAAACCTTGGTTTAGAGTGTTGTATAAAGGAAACTTGTTACAAGAATAAAACCCTTGGTTTTTAGTGGTAGGTACCAGGAAATGAAAATAAAAACTATCATTTTAGTGGTTGTGTATAGAAAACAAAATCCCCACACTTTAAATGAAGTGACCAACTATCCCATCAAACCTAATGGTTGTGAGAACCCAATCCCTAACTTTAAAGGTAGTGATAAACTATCCCCATCACACTCAAAGATAATGATCACTTAAGAAAAGAAAAAAATAAGTGACTTTCTATACACAATCCCAATGAAGAAAAATAACACTTATCCAACAAGATATAATGAGAAAGAGATGAGATAAGGTGATACAATTATAAGATATCACAAGAAAGAGAGGAATTTGACACAATTTGGATATATAATTCATCATCAAGATAATTGGTTACTTCTAAGGACCCTTGGGGAGTGTATTTATAGACTCCAGGGGATTTAAGAATGTTCTAGAGGTATTGAGGGTCAAATAGATCTGTTAGGGGTCAAATTAAACCATGTATGACCCTCCTCTAATGATTAATTTTTGTGAATGTTTGGGTGACACTAGATAGTTGGTGGCACCTGGAAAAAAATAATGTTCTATCCAAGATCTACCAGTCATCAAGTGGTATTCTTCTGTGTAGTTACTAGAATATGATGGTGAAAGTATCTAAAAAAATTTCTCTTTACTTCCCTTGAGTCCTCTGATTGGTTTGGAACCTCCTTGAAAAAATATATAAAATGTAAACATTGAAATCCATCAAAATAAACTATTAGAAACCCAAATGTGTGTTTGTGATCATTAAAAACTATCTATGAGAGTGACATGTACAATAATAGTATCCTTCAACTTAATCATGCTTAATGAATATAATTTTATAAAAATATATATCACCCCATTGCAATCATATTTCAATACATGATTAGATATTATTTTTTAGGTTAAAATGAAGGAAATTCCTCTAATCTATGATCATATACAAAAAAACATTTAGTGGGAAAATATCACCATCAAATAAAACCAACCTAGAAACATACCGACCATTAATCTTGAATTTTCAAAGAGAACTATAAAAAACCAAAACATTAAATTATGATAGAAAAGTAATATTCCTCCTATGTAACTCATTTCAATCTAAAAATTATATAACATATCGTTTTATAGTTCTACCATAGAATAATGTTTCACTTCAAATGGCTGGTTAAAGTGGAACTCTTGGGACTTTCTTAACAGTTTTTATTGAAAACTATACATACCACTAACCATTTGTGATAAGAAGTTTTAAAAATAAGCGGTGCTTGTTTTATTTCTAAAAAAACACTTAAACATAGGTTTTAGTATAAAATAACTTAACCATGTTTCTCAAAATAACATGTATATAATGAATTGTGGTAGAATAAAATTCTCTAATTAAATTTAATATTATTTTGATCTATGTAGGAAACCATGTTTAATTGGGTTTAAGGAATGTTTTTTATTTTTCATTATATAATTTGATTGCATGAGTCCCACAACACCTTTTATGCCTCAACCTAGAAAACTCATTACCAGAAAACCTAATGATATAACAACCCAAGTCTTTCACCTAGATCCCTATTTTATTAGAAAAAACATTAGCATTTAAAACACCAAAATTATAAAAAATAAATTTCTCTCATAAATTAGAGAAACCTGACATAACTTGGAGAAAAAAATTCACAGAATGCTATTTAATTTTTCTATACAAACAATTTCTACTGGATTTAAGAAAATAAAACCTAACAAAAAGGCATTGACAACAAAATAAAGAAACAATAATAAATTTTTGATGCATATAGTGAGAATCACCGACCACCATCTTCACATGTGACCAACAATAATCAGGAACTTGGAAACCCACATATCAATGTCTCCCCATGAAAGAACGATGCTAAGTGATTTCCAGTCATCAATTCCAAATCCAATTTTAAACCAGGAAAAAGATGGATAATCATATTAAAAGACAATTCAAGAACAAACCTTCTCTGATAAATATTCTCAAAAGACCCCTCAATCACGCCCTGGCTCATTGAAGCCTGAAAATTCTGCAAGAAAACCACTGAACATCATCACCTTGAGGAAATCACAAGATGGGAGCTCATGGTACAAGGACCCCATGCAATTCAACATGAAAAAAATTTCGCACCGACCATCTTGAGGATCTACTTCAAACATAGGTTGATCGATTCCCAAGCTATAAAAACCCTACTCAAATGATCGAATCCCCAACAAAAATGGGAATTTTTGTACAAACATTGAATATATTCAATAATTTTGGGCCACATATCGATGTCATTCCAAATGAAGGAAATACCAAATCACTAAATCGATGAATCTTGGTTTTTATCAGAGATACTAGGGCATAGATCTAAAGGCCTCTAGTTGGGAGAGGCTTTAGACATTGATGAATAATAGACACAGGTGGATGGATTTCTATAAGGATAATCAAAATTAGGGTTTTCAATTGAGATAGAAATTCAGAAGCTTGAATGGGAATGATCAATTATTAATAATTTTATTATATATATATATATTATTTATCTAAAAACATATAAATATTATTAAATTATCCATATTTTAAATCAATATATTTAAATATTTTTTATTGAAAAATAATGTGTTGATATTAAACTATTAATAAATACATTCAATTTGGTAAAAGTCTTATTATTATTGAATAATTTATTGTGACATGTTTTTATAATGGTGATATATTTTTTAATAATGATAATTAATAATAATAGATTAATTTTTTGGTAAAATAATTATTTCTATTAGTAATATAATGAAACATATTTTACTGTTGGTGAAATATCTATTGATATAAGTAGAAACAATTGTTGGTACATGGAATTAATATTGATAGATTTTAATATATATTGGAATTACTGATTTCTACCAGTAAATATATTATCCATGACTAAATTTATATTGGTAAAAATCACTTTTTTATAGTGATGAGACCATAACTTTTGTGATTGATCTTCCATGAAGTTCATAGTCTCTTATTTAATTTTTTATTTATTTAGTTAAAAACATGCTCTATTTTATATACTATTTTATATTTTTAATTGTTGCATGTTTATTTCACATGTTTTTTATTAGTTTAATTATTCATTAATTAATAATCAATTATTCCAATTCTATATAAATTTATTTGGAGACAATTTATACTAAATTCAAACTGCATTAAATATAATCAGGTATGTATTACTTTTTTGAACTTGAACCATTTAAATTTTAATTATATTAAATATAAAGAGTTTACCTCACACACTTTACGAGAGTGTTCTAAAAGTTATTTAATTTTAATTTTAAGTGTTGTATTAAATGTTATAACATGATGTGTGGTACAACCTATTCATTTTTATAGATTATGATAGATATCCCACATGAACATGTTTTTCAATCACATTAAATGGAGATACACCAACATTAATAAACTTTAAAGAAACTCATTATCAAAGAAAACGAAAAGTGTAGCTATATTAAAAAAGAAGTAAAAATGGATATACATGAATAATTTTTTTATATAAGAGTTTTATAGAACCAAATAAATAAACAAGGTTGAGGATATTCTTAATATGTTATGTAAAATACAACTTGGTGATCAAATATTACTCTTTTTTTAACTTCAATCATTTGTTCTTTTGCTGCTATAGAAAAGCTTTCTACCTCAACACTCAAATTACTTCATTTTCATATGGTTTCTATTGTTTCTAATTATTTCTATTATTTTCTATAATTAATCATGTTAGGTTATATATAATACTTATGAAAGGTAGGGTTAAGTCTATAGTACCACAAAAAATGGTACGGGTTATGCCATAATTGGTAAACGGAAAAGAGATTAGTTATGCCTTGGTCTGGGTAAAAGGAAGGGTTTGGTTCAAACTTCACTTCAAAAGGTATATTCTCAGTTATTCCTCTAGGTGTTTAAAAGGAAGTGTGGTTAGGTTACAAAACCATGTGTGCAAAAGGATTTTATTGGGTTGTGCATCTAGGGTTTAAAAATGTATTTGTAAAGGGTTTTAACTCCCTTAAAAGTATAGAGAGTCCATTATAGTGGGTGAAATATCTCTCCAAGTTTCTGAGGGGTGAAGATTAGAGTAGAATCATCTAGATATGAACATTTGTAAAAATAACTATAGTAATTTCTATTTATATTTCCTCCGTATTAATTTAACTTTAATAAGTGGTTAAAAATATTATAAAAGTTCAATTCACACCCACTTGACCATTCAAAAATTCTCATAAGGATCTAAAAATTAGTATCATAGGAGGTTACCTATATTTAACATATTTTTATATTATTTATTCTAATCAAATACTGACTTAAAAAATCATGGGTAAAAATATTTGTTTTAATATGGCAGAAATTAATGTGAATGATGGTTGGACACCTCAAAGAATTCCACTACTTTTTATAACTAATTATGGATACATCCTGTCTATAATGGTATATTTTCTTCAACACTTAAGCATTTATAGTTATAAAATCATGGTGAAACCATACAAACTACTTAAATTTAATCCTGAAACATTTTTTTGCATTGATGTGGTAAATTATGTTCTAAATTATATGGTGATGAATATTCTATATTGTGTAATTAATAGGAATGTGTATAGTCATATTTATATATGAAAAAAAACATTTGAAATTTGGAAAATACTTCAAGTTACTCATTTAGGTTCAGATAAATTGATAAGAACTAAATTGGGCATGTTAAGAGTAGAGTATCAAGAATTCAAAATGGGTGAAGAATAGAAAATTAATCAAATGTTTCATAGATTTATAAGTATTGTAAATGAAATGAGTGCTTTGGGAGAAATCTTAGGTAATCCTATTCTAGTTTAAAGGGTTTTAATATCTTTACCAAATAAATGTAATGCTAAAAAGGTAGAAATTGATAAAAGTAATAATTTCAAAGAATATTCTTTAAATGAGTTTATTGGATCTTTACAACAATATGAATTAGAATTGAAAAATATTTATAAAGATGAGAATTTTAAAAGGAAAGGTACTAATTTTAAATAAAAAATGAATGTTATAACTCACTCTTCTAATTATAAATTTTTGAGCAGTGAAAGAGACCAAGTTGTATAGGTTTTCCAAGGAAGAAGAAAAAAATGAAACTCAAGAAGAAGAAAAATGAATTACCCACAAAAGAAAGAAAGAAAGAAAAGGTAATGATGATAATGAATTCATATGTTATGAATGTATAAAAAGAGGGAAAACTATACCTAACTACACAAGAATCAAGAATTATAAGAACAAGATATAAAAATATTAAAATGAAAGGAAATAAATGGAAGTATATTGGAGTTACACTTAAGATTCATACTCAAGTGACAAATCTAATACAAGAAAAGAATCAACAAACCTATTCTTAACAACATCATCAAAATAGGTAATTAAATCTAATTATTCTTCCTCTTATGAATATGATTATGATTCCTCTAAATATGGGTTTTATAGAGAGAATGATAGAATCAATCATAAATTTAATAAGATTACTATATTATTCAAAAATATTAAGAGTAAACATAATGAGATTATTTTTTAAAATGAAAAATTGAAAAATAATCATTTAAGATCAAATGATAAATTATGTGCCAATATGAAAAGTTTTCAACATGAAAATCTAATTCTTAAAGAATATCAATCTAAATATGAAGAATCTTAAAGAATTAAATTCAATTATATTTTAGATGAAAATGATAAACTTAGAAATGAAGTTGAAAGATTAAAGGTAGATCTGTCATGACCCGACCCAATCAAGGCTCGATCCGCAACTACCCTAAGCCTACCTCCATAAGCTAGGGGGTGGAAAAAAGCTTCAAAAATAATATCCTAAATGGGAGGCCTTTTCCTAATGTACCTGTATTCACACACCATTTAGCACACCTAGTTTCAAGTAAGTAACCCTTTATTTATGATTTCAAGTATATAAAGTGTTTGGGTAAATTTTGGTAGAGTTTTTAAACCTTTTGGAATGTTTTTATGGATTTTATAAAAGCAAATGATTAGTGAAAGGTTATTGGAAACCATGAAACTCCTATAGAAAACCATTCACAATGATACATAAGCTAAGATTAAGGCACACAGACAAGCATATAGTTTTTCCAAACCATGTGGTCGCCTAGGAGAAACTATAATTTATGAGATAGTGATAATTTTCATGGTTGGTGCATGGTTTTATAACCATAGGATCCAACCATGTGAGGTTCATCCTTGAGAAAGTGGTTGGCACATGGTTAGCACATGGTTTTCCTAATCATGCAACTAACCGTGCATGGTTTAAAAATAAGATCCACAAAAAGTGGATCTATGTCAAATTTGGGTTTTAACCCCTCTTTTTTACCCCATTTCGACCCTAAATCAGTATTTACCCCTCTAAAAGTCTAAGAAAGCTTTCCCTATCGATTTGAAGCTAATATAAAGGTGTTTCTTGGTGTGTTAAATCCCAACTATTGTGGTAATTCATCATTTATGGTTATTTTTGGCAGTTTTTCTTAGATCTACTTCTCCCTCTCTCTTGGTTTCTTTGATATAGTTCCTATATGGATATATCTAAGTTTTTTGATTCTAAATATCATTATATTTGGACTTTTTGATGATAGGGTAAGATATTTAAGGTTGGTTTTTTGGAGATTCAACCCAGTTTGATTGGCGTTTGAGCGTCGTTCTTCATTTTCACCATAAATTCAGAGTTAGGTGGATTCACTATTGACTCCTCTTGCTAGAACTAGATGGATTAATTTCAAATTGAATATTTTGTATGAAATTGGTTGTGAAATTTTAGTGCAATTGATTTATGGAAACCTTCTTTGGAAATGGTTTATTGAATTGTGAAAATTGGGTATTTTGGTGGAAAGTGATATGGAAACTTGATTTTAAAATGATGATTTTAAAACAGTTATTTAGTTTTGATGCATGGAAAATGGTTTTCAATAAAAGGGTTGGTTTTATTGAAATGGTTTGTTGAAAAAATGGTTTCAATAAAAGGTTGGATTTGTTGAAATGTTTTTTATTGTAGTTTTCAATAAAGGTGTGGTTTATTGAAATGATTGAATTGCTTTGGAAAATATGGATTGGAATGTATTGGATTAAATGGTTAAGCATGTGTGTAAGGGGATGGATATTGGTCATGAAGTACCACCATAAAAGGGGATAAGTTATGGATGTGAAGTTCCATCATCAATATTAACACCAAGATTGTATATGGGTGTTTGTGGCTATGTGATATGAAATGGGTAATGCCAATGAAATTCATGAAATGTTTGGTTTCATTCCTTGGAAATAAGTTTATTTGAGAAAACTGTTTTGGTATGGAATTTTTTGGCTTATGATGAATCATTGAACTATTTCAAATGGGTTTTATATAATTTTTTTATATATAAATGTGGTAACTTGTTTTATCCTAGTGATGTGAGTAAGGAATTAATTTGGGGAAAGTATACTAAGTTTCATTACTCAACCCTACTTTCAAACTTTCGTGATTTTACATATATTGTTTACTGAGACACATGAAAAGGTAAAGTATCACACTTCTTTAGTGGTGCATCATGATACATCGGATGTTTTGTGGAGTTAGAGCATAGATAATGTTGGTGATTTAGAGTTATGTGGTTGTCCTTACACTTTTTTGTTTTTATCTTACAATTTATACTTTTGTGTTAATTTTCTTCCACTGTGGAACTCTTTTGGAGTTGGTTTTGATATAAATGGTAATTCTTTGAGTTTTATTTCATTTATATCATACATTTTTTAATGGTTTATTTATTTATGGAGTGTTTGGTTTGTTGTTTTATTTTTAAAGGGAAAATCATCCCCCATCTGTTAATGAAGCCCTCGGAATTTATCTCTAGATTTTAGTAGCTTGGGGATGTCACTTAAGGCCAATTAATGTTCCACCACCTTCTCAATCCAATAAGGAGAGGTGGGATATTACAAGTGGTATCAACTTGTTCAGTCCTTGCCTAACAAGTGGTATTTAGTTATCTCATTCTTAGAGTTGATATTTATTCAGGTCTATTCTTTATGTTGGGTTGGTAGAGTAGAGTAGAATTGTTAATACTGGAAATGTATATCATAAAAATATGTAGCTAACCTTTTTATGCTGAACTTCAAGTTACTATAGAGTTGGGTACATAAGTGTTTTGGTGACACTTATAGGATTTGGATTCTCATTTTCATGGGTTTAGCCAATGAGACGAGCATGACATAGATTAGAAAAATGAATTTCAACTAGAAGTGCATATTTTATTTTGAGTAATGATATATGACTTGGTACAATGAGTTGATTTTTAGAAAAATGTTGAAATTGTTTTCTAATGAAATATTTTAAAAAAGTGCATGGTTGTGATATTTTGAAAATAGTTTTATTTTCAAAAGAACGGTGAAATTTTCAAAAATGGTTGAAAATAGAAAGAGTTTATTTTGGAAAAAAATGTTGTGATAGTATAATGTGGTATAATTTGAAATTGTAAGACTTCAGTTTCTAGAGAGTGAAATTTATGATATTTGTTTTTTGTATAGAAAATGGCACTTGGTGGGCATTTTAGAAACTAACCAGAATAAGATACTGAGATATTGGTTTCACCTCAGCCATATGTGAAAAAATAAATGGTTTAGAGTATATTATAAGATTTTTAATATGTGGATATAGGGAATAAGAGGGATGGACCAAGGAAATTGGATCATTCCGTTCAGTTCCAGAAGTAGAATCCACCCATCTTTCAGAGTGATTCAGAGCCAAAGAGGGTATATGTGTGGATGAATAGGATGAACCGCATATTTGATTTCATTGGAACACCAGTAGATATGAAATTCAATATGGAGATGTATATTCTACATAATCTTTCATGCCAATGGTGGGATTTATCATTTCAGGCTAAATTGTACCAAGGCCTTGCATGTGAATATTTTGAAGAATTTTTCAACAAATAATTATATCCTCACATTTTTAGAATTCAAATAATGATAGACTTATTTATCTTGAATTAGGAAAATCTTTATATCATGGAGTACATAGCTAAATTCATGAATTTAGTCCTATTTTCACTTGAAGTTGTAGTTAATGAATCCTTGAAGGCACGTATCTTTGAATTGGGGTCGATACGGGAGATTCACTCGAAGATTGGCATGTTTTGTATAACAGATTATATAGATATGGTCAATAGATATATGTTGGTATAAATGGATATCTCAAGGGCTATGGTGGGGGGGGGGGAGTATTTTAATACCTATGGGAATTGGTGGTAACTCTAATGATGGGAGAAAGCTGAAGAGAGACACCTATTTCCAAGTTGGGAGAATGACTCAGAATCAGATGACAGGATTGGTAAATCTTTCTCCAAGAGTCAAGAGTAGAGATGAATATTTTCAATGTGGCCCTCTTAGTAACTTGAAGTGATAATGTATGTAACCACCTATTAAATTCCATAATTGTAATCATATGGGGAGTCTTCAGTGCTATTGTCTTAGTTCTATAAGGTTAGGTGTTTTGGACACTTCTTAGGTGTCACGTGCATCATATGATTTGATGGGATGAGGGAATAAAAATGAATCTAGCCAGCAAAATAGATCTATCCATGGTGATTCTAGGAATACCACATCTCTTTAGGCAGTGAAATCTCAGTAGGGAAATAATAAAAAAAGTGTCGCAAGTAAGCAATTATATAGAACTGAGTAGGTTACTGTGGATGATCAGTTTGGACCATCAACCATGAGAGGTACAATTATTTTGAATTCTACCCTTATGAAATATTTGTTTGATACATCACATCCCATTCATTTATTAATTCTCACGTTGTTGATTTTCTGATTTTAAAAGTTGAGATGATCCCTTCTATATTGAAACTTCAAACTCCCCTTGGTCAAAGAGAATGTCAAGACTTTATGGGTAAATCATTTTCTATAATTGTTGATGAAGCTGAGATGATATGGGAATTATCTATCCTATAAATGGATCTATTTGATATAATATTAGGTATGGATTGGTTAAAAACGTTCAAGTCTCACATCAACTATCATACTCAACATGTTAGTTTTACGAATGATGATGGCATCGAGCATCTCTTTTGAGGAGACTGGATTATAAAGACAGGTGCAACAGGCTTGTTGGAACCAACAGATGTAATGATCTTATAAAAGTTGGATTCTTTGAATCTGGAATTTATAGAAGAGATAAAAAAATAATAGTTTTCTAGTGGTTTTTTATTAGTTTCCTGACGTTTTTTTCAAGAATTTATCAGGGTTTCCACTTAAAAGATAAGTGGAGTTTGAAATTAATATCCTTCTAGAGACTACTATTATTTTAATTATGTCTTACTATATGGAACTAATAGAATTAACAGAATTGAAAGTGTGGTTGGAGGAGCTTCAAAGAAAAGGGTTCATTCGATCGAGTACATCTCTATGGGCAGCACCGATCTTGTTTTTTAAAAAGGCGGATGGAACTCTTCGGCTATGGGAAGATTATAATAATCTTAACCAAGTTACAATAAATAAAAGGTATCAAATTACACACATTAATGATCTATTCAATCAATTTAGGTGATCTCAATGGTTCTATAAAATTGACTTGTGATCAGGATATCACCAATTACAGGTTTGGAAGGAGTATATTCAAAAAATAGCTTTCAGAAGCAGATATGGCCATTATGAATATGTGTTAATGACTTTCAGTTTACGAATTCTCCATCAGTATTTATAGAATTGATAAATCAGATATTTCAATGATATATGGATTCTTTTATAATGGTGTTTGTGGATGACATGTTGGTGTATTCAAGGACAAGGTTGGAGCATGAGAAACACTTAGTGGTAGTTTTGGGAATCTTAAGGGATCATCAATTGTATTCCAAATTATCAAAGAGTGATTTTTGGATACAAGAGTTATGATTTCTTGGCCATGTAATTTCTGAAATAGGTGTTTATATGGATCCAGAAAAGATAGTGGCAGTTATCTCTTTGAAACCACCAATGAATGTCTTTGACATATGCAGTTTACTTGGTCTAGATTATTATTATCGATTCTTTACTATTGAATTTTCATGACTGGACTCACCTATGAAATCTTTGAAAAAGAATAATGTTCCATTCCAATGGGATGAGTAATGTCATAAATATTTTCAAGATCTAAAAGTTTTCCTTACATCAACACCAATCTTGATTTTTCCTGAATTAGGAAAATGGTATGTAGTGTATTATGATGCTTTGGGATCAGTATTGGGATGTGTTATCAAGCAAGGATACCATGTTATTTCTTATGGATCAAGGTAGTTAAGTTTGCACGAGAATAACTACCCAACACACAATTTTGAGCTAGCTGCTATAGTCCATGCTTTGAAGACTTGGCATCATTACCTCTTTGGTAAGAAATTTATAGTGTTTATGAATCATAAGATCTTGAAACATATTTTATCACAAAGGGATTTGAATTTGAGACAAATAAGATGGATGGAGTATCTACAAATGTTTGAATTTTAATTGATGTATATAATGGGAAAAGGAAATTCAGTGGTAGAAGCATTAAGCGGAAAGTCAAATTCTCAATTGAAAAAAAAGCTTTAGATGAGTGGCAGTTGATGTTGGTTCTAGCCAACATGCACTTAGAATGTGAAAACTGAGGTGAAGTTGCTATTTTTCCCTAGTTTCATTTATTCCTGATTTAGTGAAGATGGTGAAAGAGGCATAGAAATTTGATGCATAATGAATGTCTGTGAGGTCAAAAATCAATGGTAGGGATACCATTAAGGGATGAAATCTGGATGATGTTTCATCATTGTCATTCAGAAATAGGATGGTCATACTTATGGATTTCTAGAAACAACTTCTTCGTGCTTATTACCATTAAATATGGGTTTTTTATCCTAGAATACAAAAGATTTATAAGGTGTTTAAAGCATAGTTTTTTTGGGTAGGTATGAAAAGGAAGGTGTTTGATTTTGTTTCAAGATGCTTAAATTGTTAGGAAGTTAAGGTAGAGAATCAGTGACTAAAAGGTATGTTGTATTATTTATCTATTATAGTTTGGAAATGGGAGTAGATAGGTATGGATTTTGTAACAACTATCCTAAGAATGGTTCAGAAACACGATGCCATATGGTTGATAATGTATTGGATCAAAAGTTTGCCCATTTAATCCCTATTTGTGAATCTTATATGGCAGAGTACTTGTAAAAAATCAATATCTGAGAAGTGGTAAAGAGGCATGGTGTACTAGTTTTGATAGTTTCCAATATAGATCTAAGGTTTACATCTCGTTTCTTTCAATCCTTACAGAAATACCTAGGGAATAAATTGACTATGAGTATGGTGTATCATCTTCATATGAACAAATAATATGAAAGGATGATAAAATTTTTGGAAGGCGTGTTGTGGTATTGTGTAATAGATTTTGGTGGCTCATGCGAAGATCATATACCATTAGTGGAGTTCTCATATAACAACAATTATCAAGCCTTAATAAAAATGGATCTTTTTGAAGCATTGTATGGGTTCCCTTGTTGTTCTCAACTATTTTGGGTGGAAATAGGCAAGACTTCACTGGTTGGGCCAAACCTTGTCCAAGAAATATGGAGAAGATTCATTTGATCAGGAAACAAATGGAGAAAACTTAGAGTCATCAGAAATCATATGAAAATCATCTTCAATGGCCATTTTCGTTTAAGGTGAGTGATCATGTGTTCTTGAGGATCTATCCAAGGCTTGGACATCATCATTTTTGGAAGCAGGAAAAGTTATCTTCTTGATACATAAGCCCTTTTGATATACTGGAATAGGCTGGTGAGGTGGTATATCGGTTGGAATTGCCACCATTGTTTAGTGTGGCACATAATGTGTTTCATGTATCTCAGTTGAAAAAGTATTAGCCTAATCCTAACCATGTGATCAGATTGGATCATGTTAACCTAGAGTCAGATGCTTTGTTGGTGTATGTGACAATATGGATTATGGATAGGTAAGAGATAATCTTTCATGAAAAAAAGCATTGGTCTAGTGCAGGTTTTGTGGAAACATTTTCATATTAAGGAAGAGACTTGGAAACATAATAAGGAAATAAAAGAGAAATGACCATAAATATTCCAGGGAAAAAATGGTTTTCTACTTTCCAAGGATGGGAAGGCCAATGGTGGGGAAAATTTAGCACCCCCTATTTCATGTAATTAACCCTTTATTTATGTTTTTTAAGTATATAAAGTCTTTGGGTAAGGTTTTGGAGGGTTTGGAAAACTTTTGGAATGTTTTTGGGGAGTTTCTAAAGGTGAACGGTTGGTACACGATTAGTGGAAACTGTGAAACTCCTATAGAAAACTATACATAATGATACAGAGGCTAAGGGGAAGGCACACGTGTAGGTGCATAGTTTTTTCAAATCGTATGGTCGCCTAGGAGAAACCGTGAAAAATGATATAGTGGGATTTTTCATAGCTGGCTGATTATCCAATAAAAACATATATTTTAATTACATTTTAATGGTATTAAATGTTCATTTTTGATCTTATGGTCCTGAGTTAGTGCATTTTCATTATGAACATCCATTCTCATCATGTGTGTACTTCATGCCTAATATACACCAATTTAGGCCCAATGAGTCATCTGATTCTAAGGAATGTAATTATAATTTTTTTTAAATTGATATTTTGGTAACTTTATCTACACTTAAATGTGAACATTTTTCATTCAGGGATCAATGGAGACTTCATGGAAGAAGATGGGGATATTTTGTGATGAAAGGAAGCAATTCTAGAGAAGGCAGATTGGACACTAGCCCACTGATGCGAATGTGGGGCCCAACATACAGGCCCAATGAATCCCAAATTTTTTGGGATGCTAGAATAAATTAATAGGAACAAATAACTCTTCATGAGACATTGCTAATTCGGCCTCTATGGTGGTCATTAAATCGGCCCAAGTTAGAGATACAATTCTGGGCCAGATTCTGCGGCCCAGAAAAATAGTACACTAATTTTATCATATCTCGGAATCCCTAACTCCAAATGGGACCAAATTTTATAGGCGGTTAGAAGACATCCGGAGATCCATTTTCTTCTTCTATGGACCACTCTGATTCGGCCTTCTAGAAGGTCTTACAGACGCGTCTGTTCGGTGAAGGAAAGCTGGCTGCCACCTCGGGTCAAATGTGGAAAAGTTCAAATTCCACAAGCTTTCCACCACCTATGGCCTACAAAAATTAATTGAGATGCTTTGTACTGTTTGAGCCTCGACCCAAGGCTCCCAAAATGCCTATTTAAGGCAGTGGTGGTGAAGGATTTTGGAATCTTGGATGCTTTGTTCAATTGTAATGTTATGCTGCATTTTTGTTGCCTCAAATTTGTCTTTCATGTGTAAGTTGTTCAATTCACTTTAGTTTCTTAATAAAAGTTCTTATTCTACTCTTATTCTATTGTTCTTAATATCAATTTGATACCTTTGGATCAAGATGTGAATTTATTCACACCAACTCTTGTGAAATTATTCACACAACGGTGGAGTGATCATTTTATTTTTGTTGTTTTCTTTACTTCTCCATTTCCTCCCTCATGAGTCTACTTTCCGCTTCCATTGAAACCATGATATAAATGGATGGATAACCCACTTATGGGTTGATAAAAGGGAGTAGAAAGGGGCTGGATTTGATGTTATTTATCACCTAATTAATGTATAATCACTTCTTTAATTGGGATTTTTATTTGATGATTTTTAAACTCGATCGTCCTTGTTGAATTTAAGGTCACACACTTCAAGTACTAATACGAACCTTTACCTTGAAGTGCTAAAAACTTTGATCCTTAAAGTGTATAGGTGATTAGTATTAAAGGGTGTAGGCATTAAACCAGTAAGTGATGATATTGTTTTATCTCCTTAAATGAACCCATCTCAAATTTAAGAAATTGAAATCATTAAAAAGAAAATATGTCCAATCCACCCCGAGCAATAACCTAGGATCAACTCATTATTTTAAATTGAATTCACTTAAATATGTTAGATATCATTAAAATACATCCAAAATCCATCCAAAATCAATCCAAGTTGGTCACTTCATAGCCGAAAACAGTCCATAGAATGTACGTGTCTATAGGTTTCTTCTTAGGTCTCTGTGGATTCGATAACCCAAGCTAAACTACAAGGACCGTCTTACCTTCTTCTCTTGGGTAAATTTGAGCGAGAATCAAATTTTGGCGCCGTTGATGGGGACCCAAGTAAGTAATCTAAAAACTCATTCTATTCTCCCCCATTTCTTCTTTTCTCATCCAAATTCTCTTATCTTGTCCCTTTCTCGTTTTTTTTCTTTTGGCGCATGTCCGCCTACACCCGCGATCAATCAAACCGTCTTGTTAGGGTGGATAGTCCTGGGGTTGGGGAGTCAAGTACACCAAGGGAACTCATTCCATTAGATCATAATATTCCTAATACTCTAGAGTCCAAAGTTGATCCAATTTCAATGGAAGGTCTTCAAAGAAACCAACTCATAAATCCGGGTGGGAACCAAAATGGAAACCCAAATGAGGCAGCCCCAAACTTGGGGAATGCAATTGATCAAACCATGAATGACTACCTCACACCTTCCTGGACCAATGCACCCTCATGCATTAGACAAAATTCCCTAGGAGATGCCAACTACATATTTAAACTCCATGTCCTAAACCACCTTCCCACATTCCATGGAATGGAGTCCGAGATGCCATACCTACACATTAAGGAGTTCAATGACATTGTAGAAACCATGTGTCCCTCACATCAACTATAATCAGCTAAGATGATGCTATTTAATTTTTCTTTAAAGGATTGAGCTAAAAATTGGCTAAACAATTTGAGACCATCATCCATCAACTCTTGGGACCAACTACAAAGAGAATTCTACAAAAAATACTTTCCCCGCCACAAAACAATTTCACTTAAAAAGAGTATCCAAAACTTTTTTGAAAAAGAGGGAGAGTCATTCTATGAAACATGGGAGAGGTTCAAAGACACTCTAAACATGGTTCCACACCATGGTTTTTCTATTCCTGAAAAAGTGAGAATTTTCTATGAAGGGTTGGGTCCGGGGAACAAACAATTCATTGACATGATATGTAATGGAACCTTTAAAAACAAAGCCCCAAATGATGCTTACGAGTATCTAGAAAGCCTTTATGAACAAAACCAAACATGGGGAACTTCACCTTATTCTGAAAAGCCACAAATAACTACTAGAATTCATACACTTAGAGAAGAGGAAATCCTTAGGGCTAAACTTGCAGCACTCTCTAGGAAGGTTGAAGAGATAGACCTTAGGAAAGTCCATGAAATCCAAACTGTTGACCCTGTTTGCACAATTTGTGACAAACATGACCATAAGACAGACAAATTCCCAACCATTCCATCCATCAAGGATATTCTCTTAGGAGGACCCCTAGCGGAAGTAAATGCTTTGAACTTTCAAAAGCCTCAATACCAAAACACCTTCAACCCAAGGTATAACGACCACCCAGGCTTCCGCTGGAAAGATAACCAACAACCTAGCCAACCACAGGGACAAAATCCTTACCCCCATCAGAACTACCAAACCCATAACTAGTTCCAAACCCAACCTATCCAATACCAACAGCCACCGGTCCATTTTCAACAAACCGTCCCACCTCCAAAATATCCCCCTGGGATAAACCAACCTACTCAAGCACCCACCCAAACTGTTCCACAAAGCCTACTAGAACAACTGTGCAAACAAATGGAGAGTATGAACTCGGAGGTATCTTCCCTAAAACAATAACTTCAAACCATAAAAACTGGAAAGGCACCCATGCCTACTCAGGCGGTGCCATCCTCAACTTCAAGGGGAGAGTCAAGTTGTGCTCAAACAACTCATGAAAAACTAAAGTCTGTGTCTGTTTTAAGAAGTGGGAAATCAATTGAGAAACCTGAACAACTAATTCAGAACCCACCCGAATATTCAAACTTGGATGAAAATTCAAATGAACCCCAAGATAAAATTGAGAAAACTGATAACAATGTGATGGAAACAACTCTTCAACAAACAACCCCACAACCTGCACCATTTCCTCAACGCATGAGGGGGAAAACCAAGCCTGAACTGAGTGAAACATTGAGGGAAATCTTCTCACAAGTCAAGTTGAACATACCCCTTCTCGATGCAATACAAACCATACCTGCCTACTCAAAGTACCTTAAGGACTTGTGCACTTTTAAAAGAAAATTTTCACATAAAAACCAAGTCCTTTTGGATGCTAATGTGAGTACCACCATTCAAGGGACCATTCCTCCTAAGTTGAAAGACCCAGGTTGCCCTTACATCAATGTTGAACTAGGAGAAAGTAAAGTTGTCAAGGCCTTGTGTGACCTAGGTGCTAGTGTCAATCTCATCCCATATTCTGTGTACTGCCAGTTAGGCCTAGAATAACTCCAACCCATATCTGTCACACTTCAGCTTGCTGATCGTAGCATTAGGGTTCCAAAGGGGATTTTAAAGGATGTTCTGGTAAAGGTTGAAAACTTCATCTACCCTGCTGATTTCATTGTCCTTGAAAACCATCCAAATTTAGGAAATAAGGAAAAAACCCGAATCATCCTTGGTCGTCCTTTCCTTGCAACAATAAACTATGTTATTCGAGTTCGAAATGGGAACATGACCATCACCTTTGGGAATATGAGTCTAGACTTGAACATCTATAATGCAAGCTCACAAATAGGGGATGACGAGGACATTCATGAAGTAATCATGATAGGAAGCATTGATAATGAATCCATGGAACATCAAGGAATATTTGATGAATGTTTAAGTCAGGATGAGATTGATTTCCTTTGTTCATATGAAGGAAGTTTATCTCTTTGGATTGAATCATTTTCAAATTTCTCTTATGATGAATTCTTAGGTCCAACAATCAGTGAAACCTTTCAAGAAACCACCTTCATGAAGACCACTCCAAATTCCTTCCCTAAAGCTGATCAAGCCAATCTAGTAGCTGAAAATTCTACATGTGGGGAATCAATCCTATCTGAAACTCTAAAAAAAGAAATTTATCTTGATCCAATGTCCCAATCTTCTGCTGAAATTCTGAACCAACCTGATCTTGAATTGAAGGAACTTCCTGCTACACTCAAGTATGCTTTCCTAGGGGACAATCAAACACATCCTATTGTCATTTCTTCTTCTCTTGAAGTCAATCATGAGAGGATTCTTCTAGATGTCCTTAGGAAGCATAAGAAATCCATTGGTTGGACCCTTTCTGATATTCCTGGGATTAGCCCACTTATCGGGACTCATAGGATTGTTCTGGAATCTGATTCAAAGCCATGTCATCAACCTCAACGGCGACTCAATCCTAATATCATGGAGGTAGTAAGGAAAGAACTTCTGAAATTGTTGAAAGCTGGTATCATATATCCCATAGCTGAGAGTGAATGGGTGAGCCCAATCCAAGTGGTTCCAAAAAAGGCTGGAATCATAGTGATAACCAATGGGGATGGAGAGATTCTTCCAACAAGGGTGAGTAGTGGATGGAGGGTCTGCATTGACTATAGGAAACTAAACTCCTTCACCAAGAAGGACCATTTCCCCTTACCATTCATTGACCAAGTCCTTGAGAGAGTGGAAGGTCATGCCTTCTACTGTTTCTTAGATGGGTACTCGGGGTACAATCAAATTGAGGTCTCCCTAGAGGATCAAGGGAAGACTACATTCACATGTCCTTTCGGTACCTTTGCCTTCAAACGCATGCCCTTCGGGTTATGCAATGCCCCTGGAACCTTCCAGCGGTGCATGATGGGAATCTTCTCAAACATGGTAGGGGATTTTCTAGAAGTCTTCATGGATGACTTCTCGGTGTTTGGGGATACTTTTGAAGGATGTATGCAGAATGTTGAGCGAGTCTTGTCAAGATGTGAAGAAAAAAATCTGGTCCTAAACTGGGAAAAATGCCATTTCATGGTTAAAGAGGGACTTGTTCTAGGCCATCTAGTCTCGATTAGGGGGATTGAAGTTGATAAAGCAAAGGTTGACATCATTCGTCACCTTCCATCACCCAAAACTGTCAAGGAAGTGAGGTCTTTCTTAGGACATTCTGGTTTCTATAGAAGATTCATCAAGGACTTTAGTTCAATATCCTGTCCCCTTTGTGCTCTCTTAGTAAAGGATGCTCCATTTGTTTGGACAGAAAGTTGTGAGGGTTCATTCTCAACCCTCAAATCCTCTCTCACCTCTCCTCCCATTATGAAATCTCCAAATTGGAACCTTCCTTTTGAACTTATGTGTGATGCCAGTGACTTTTCTGTTGGAGCTGTGTTAGGACAACATTGTGATAAAACTCCTTATGTCATTGCTTATGCAAGAAAATCCTTAAATGATGCCCAAATAAACTACACCACTACTGAAAAGGAGTTACTTGCTATTGTGTTTTCTTTAGAGAAGTTTAGGTCCTACCTCTTAGTATCCCCCATCACTATGTTCACTGACCATTCTGCACTGAAATACCTCTTCCAAAAACAAGATGCCAAGGCTAGACTGATTAGGTGGGTCCTTCTCTTACAAGAATTTGACCTCACAATCAAGGATAAAAAGGGAGTTGAAAATGTTGTAGCTGATCAGCTCTCTAGGATGGAATTCAAAGACAACTCAAATCACCTTTCTGTGTTTGATTCGTTTCCTGATGAACACTTATACTCTGTGAGTGACTACCCTTAGTATGCTGACATAGAAAATTTCTTAGTGACAGGAGTCATTCCAAAATTCTTAGGGACTCAAGCACGAAGGAAATTCCTTTCTGATGTTAGAAACTATATGTTTGGTGATCCATACCTCTATAAGTTCTGCCCTGATCAAGTCATTAGGAGGTGTGTTCCAGAATCTGAACAAGAGTCCATCCTTAAATTCTGTCATAGTGAGGCATGTGGAGGTCACTTTTCCTCTAAGAAAACATCTGCTAAGATTCTTCAATATGGTCTTTTCTGGCAACCCTCTCAAGGGACTCCTACACATTTTGTCAAATCTGTCCTAGGTGTCAACAAGTAGGGTCCATCACAAAAAGGAATCAAATGCCACTCACTCCCATATTAGTGGTTGAAATATTTGACTGTTGGGGAATTGACTTCATGGGTCCCTTCCCAAACTCTCGGGGATACCTCTACATACTATTAGCTGTTGATTATGTCTCAAAATGGGTTGAGGCCATTCCCACTAAGTCCAATGATCATCAAGTTGTGATTCGATTTCTAAAAGAGAACATATTTTCAAGATTTGGAATTCCTAGGGCTATAATTAGTGATCGAGGAACCCATTTCTGCAACCGCCCATTCTCTTCACTCATGTCTAAGTATGGTATTTCTTATAAAGTGTCCACTGCATACCATCTTCAAACCAATGGTCAAGCTGAGTTAGCGAATAGGGAGATTAAGCAAATTCTTGAAAAAACTGTCAACCCCTCTAGGAAAGATTGGTATGAGAAACTCTTATATGCTCTTTGGGCCTATAGAACCACATATAAAACCATTTTAGGAATGTCCCCATATAGGTTGGTTTATGGTAAAGCATGCCATTTGCCAGTGGAGATTGAACATAAGGCCTTTTGGGCAATTAAGAAAATGGATTATGATCTCACATTGGCCGGAACAAAAAGGAAATTAGATCTCAATGAACTGGAGGAACTAAGGATGGAGGCTTATGAAAATTCAAGGATTAATAAAGCTAGAGTTCAAGCCTACCAATCTAGGAATATCAAGTTCAAACATTTTGAACCAGGAAAACTTGTACTCTTGTATAGTTCAAAACTTCATTTACACCCGGGAAAGTTAAGGTCTAGATGGTCAGGTCCTTTCATAGTGCATCATGTATACCCCCATGGGGCAGTAGAGATTCAAGATCCCACAAGTGGTCACATTTTCAAGGTCAATGGTCAAAGGTTAAAAACATTAATTGAATCATTCAATAAACAGGAAATAAATGCTGAGTTAATTGATCCAATCTATGAAATAGGAAAAAATTGATAAATTTGGGATCTATGTCGGGCTAACGACGTTAAACAAAGCACTACACGGGAGGTAACCCGTGGTTTTTATGTTTCTAATCTTTATGAATCATCTTTATTTTTCAAATAAGATTACTTAATCATTTTTATATTTAAAAATAAAAAATATACTTTTGACATGTTCTTTTATTATGAGTATGGATGGGTACGAAAGAGGAGCACCATATTCATCCGTGTCACGTGGTGTGATCCTTGAGTAATACCTTACCCAGAAATTTAAAAAGAAGACAATGTATCATCAGTTTATTTTGTTTTATTTTTATTATTTTATAGGTTAAGATAAAAATAAAAATAAAATAATAATAATAATAATAATAAATTCCACGCCATAGGCCGTGGGGCAAACCCCATCACAACCGGCGAAGCCGCGGGGACTCGAACCCGGGACCGAAGGGAGACAGGGGCGCGCGCTTACCACTGACCTGCGACTTCTTGTGCTTCCTTATTCTATAATTTTTATATATATTCTTATATTTTACTTCCTTTATTATATAAATATATATATATATATATATATATATTGTTTGTTTTTTTTTTGTTTTGTTTGTTTTGTTTTTCCTTTTTCCACTAAGGAACTTTGCAAGCGACATGGATATCAAAGGAATAAATTCGAGCGGCAAGAACTTCAAACTTCAACCACCAGGTGACTTCATTCCATGATCCTCATATTTCAATTTCCTTATTGAACTCCCCTTTTTATTCCTCTACCCCATTCTAAATTTTGTTTTTATGAAACTAGGGACAGTTTCATTCTAAGTTGGGGGGCGTGGAAACAAAATGTTTGTTTAAAAAAAACAATGATAACAAAAAGAAGTAAAATTCCTTTATCATTAATATAATAACATCTTTTATCACATAAAAACTACATATCAAATAATTATTATTTCCTTGACTCTTAATTTAATTCATGATTAAGTTTAAAAGCATTGATTTTTGAAGTTTGGTTGTCCAATGAAAATTTTCATCATTTTTATTTTCATCCATTAAATCAAAATGCCACAATGCACGTCCTTTAGACTGTGGGGTAATAATTTGAATTTTTGGGGTCCCATAATAAATAGCATAGGCTGGTTTGATTTTTATGAATAATATGAGTATTAAAAAAATTAAAAAAAATTAAAAAAAAACAACAACAACAAAATTGTGTGTAGAGCAATGGATTGATAAAATGCGAGGCTTTCGGCACTTGGGGATCGTGACTCCAGAGTTGTCTAGCCCTGAGTTTTTCAATATATCTCTATTTATGGTAATATTACTTTGTTTTTGATTAAATTAACTCGAGACGATGCCCGAGTATGTGGGTTTCACTTGGTGCCCTAAGGCCTTTGAGTCTGGGAGTCATCGGCAAAGTCTTGCTACATGGGTTAATTTGATTAACTGCAATCTCAATTACTATGGAAATATTGCAAAAAAAAAATCAAAAAAAAAGAATGAAGAATAATCATATTAGGATTAAATGTGATTCCACCTAGCGCTTCCATGATTTCCCCCTTTAATGAAAATGAACCCCCATATCTATTGTGATACACAACACATCATTACACCTAATTGAGTTGGATGAAGTATGATGATGGATTTGATCAAAGGAATGGGCTTGGGATTGGGATCTGCTTTTAAATTCATCTTGTTTTAAATTATCTTGATAGGTTATAAAAATATATTTGTGTGCAGTTTACATTGTGAGCACTGTTTGTTATAATGTGTTTGAAGAAAGGAATTCAAATAAAATCATTGAATTATTTACTCGGGACTAGCAAATCTCAAGTTGGGGGGTGTGATTATACAATAAAAACATATATTTTAATTACAATTTAATGGTATTAAATGTTCATTTTTGATCTTATGGGCCTGAGTTAGTGCATTTTCACTATGAACATTCATTCTCATCATTTGTGCACTTCATGCCTAATATACACCAATTTAGGCCCAATGAGTCATCTGATTCTAAGGAATGTAATTATAAATTTTTTTTAAATTTATATTTTGGGAACTTTATCTACACTTAAATGTGAACATTTTTTATTCAGGGATCAATGGAGAATTCATGGAAGAAGATGGGGATATTTTGTGATGAAAGGAAGCAATTCTAGAGAAGGCAGATTGGACACTAGCCCACTGATGCAACTGTGGGGCCCAACATACAGGCCCAATGAATCCCAAATTTTTTGAGATTCTAGAATACATTCATAGGAACAAATAACTATTCATGAGACAATGATAATTCTGCCTCTATGGTGGTCATGAAAGCGGCCCAAGTTAGAGATACAATTCTGGGCCAGATTCTGCGGCCCAGAAAAACAGTCCACTAATTTTATCATATCTCGGAATACGTAACTCCAAATGGGCCCAAAATTTATATACGGTTAGAAGACATACGGAGATCCATTTTCTTATTCTATGCTCCACTCTGATTCGGCCTTCTAGAAGATCTTCCAGACGCGTCTGTTCGGTGAAGGAAAGCTGGCTGCCACCTCGGGTCAAATGTGGAAAAGTTCAAATTCTACAAGCTTTCCACCACCTATGGCCTACCAAAATTAATTGAGATGCTTTGTACTATTTGAGGCTCGACCCAAGGCTCCCAAAATGCCTATTCAAGGCAGTGGTGGTGAAGGAGTTTGGAATCTTGGATGCTTTGTTCAATTGTAATGTTATGCTGCATTTTTGTTGCCTCAAATTTGTCTTTCACATGTAAGTTGTTCAATTCACTTTAGTTTCTTAATAAAAGTTCTTCTTATACTCTTATTCTGTTGTTCTTCATATCACTTTGATACCGTTGGATCAAGGTGTGAATTTATTCACACCAACTCTTGTGAAATTATTCACACAACGGTGGAGTGATCATTTTATTTTTGTTGTTTTCTTTACTTCTCCATTTCCTCCCTCATGAGTCTACTTTCCGCTTCCATTGAAACCATGAGATCAATGGAGAGCTAACCCACTTATGGTTTGATCCAAGGGAATAGAAAGGGGCTGGATTGGATGTTATTTATCACCTAATTAATGTATAATCACTTCTTTAATTGGTATTTTTATTTGATGATTTTTAAACTCGATCGTCCTTGTTGAATTTAAGGCCACACACTTCAAGTACTAATACGAACCTTTACCTTGAAGTGCTCAAAACTTTGATCCTTCAAGTGTATAGGTGATTAGTATTAAAGGGTGTAGGCATTAAACTAGTAAGTGATGATATTGTTTTATCTCCTTAAATGAACCCATCTCAAATTTAATAAATTGAAATCATTAAAAAGAAAATACGTCCAATCCACCCCGAGCAATAACCTAGGATCAACTCATTATTTTAAATTGAATTCACTTAAATCTGTTAGATATCATTAAAACTCATCCAAAATAAATCCAAGTTGGCCACTTCATAGCTGAAAACAGTCCAGAGAATGTACGTGTCTATAGGTTTCTTCTTAGGTCTCTGTGGATTTGATAACCCAAGCTAAACTACAAGGACCGTCTTACCTTCTTCTCTTGGGTAAATTTGTGTGAGAATCACTGGCACATAATTTTCTAACTGTGTGATCCAACCATGCAAGGTTCATCATTAAGGTAGTGGTTGGTGCACGGTTAGCACAATATTTTCCTAAACATGCGATTAACCATGCACAGTTAAAAAAATATCCAAAAAAGTGGATCTAGGTCAAATTTGTGTTTTAACCCCTCTTTCTTTCCTCATTTTGACCATAACTTAGGATTTCTCCCTCTCAAAGGTGAAGTAAGATTTTCCTATCAATTTGGAGCTGATCCAAATGTGTTTATTAGTACGTTGAAGCTCAACTATCATATTAAGTCATCATTTATGGTTGTTTTTTGAGGTTTTCCTTAGATCTACTTATACTTTCTTATATATAGTTCTAATGTGGATAGATATAAGGGTTTTGATGCCAATTATGATTATATTTGGCCTTGTTAATGATAGGGGAAGATATTTAAGGTGGGTTTTTGGAGATTCAACCCAGTTTCATTGGTGTTTGAGTGTTGTTCTTTGTTTTAGCCATAAATTCCATGGTAGGTGGCTTCACTCTAAACTCTTATTTCTATAAATAGAAGGATTGATTTAAAATTGATTGTTTTTTATGATATTTTTTGTGAAATTTTTGTGCAATTGATTGATGGAAATCTTATTTGGAAATGGTTTATGTAATTTTGAAAATTTATTGTTTTGTTGGAAAGTGATATGGAAACTTGATTTTAAAATGATTATTTATTTTTAATGCATGGAAAATGGTTTTCAATAAAGGGTTTAGTTTTATTAAAATGGTTTTTTAAAAAAATGGTTTCACTAAAAGGTTGGTTTTATTGAAATGTTTGGTTGTTGTGGTTTTCAAAAAAAGTTTGGTTTATTGAAATGATTGAATTGGTTTGGAAAATATAGACCGACATTTATTAGCATAAATGGTTAAGCGTGTGTGGAAGGGGATGGATATTGATTGTGAAGTATCACTATAAAAGGGGATGGGTTATGGACGTGAAGTTCCCCTATGAATGGTAACAACAATATTGTGTTTGGGTGTGTGTGGATATGTGATATGAAATGGGTAATGAAGATTAAATTAATGAAATATTCAGAGAGACATGTTTGGTTGTGTTCCTTGGAAATTGGTTCATTTGAGAAAAAACTTTTGGTATGGAATTGTTTGGATTGTGATAAATTTTTGAACCATTTCAAATGGTTTTTATATAATTTTTTATATAAATTTTCTAACTTGTTCTATCATAGTGGCGTGAGTAGGGAAGTCATTTGGGGAAATCCTACTGAGTTTCATTACTCACCCCGACTTTGGAACTTTTGTGCTTTTGTAGATATTATTTACCAAGACACAAGAAAATGTAAAGTATCACACTTTTTTAGTGGTGAATTATGATACATGGATTGTTTTGTGAAGTTGGACTGTGGATCATGTTTAATCTTAGGAGTTATATAGTTTTTTTTTGAGATTTTTTGCTTTTATCTTCCACTATATACTTTTATGTTAATTATCTTCCCATGTGGTACTATTTTGGAGTTTGTTTTGATATAAATGGTAATGCTTTGAGTTTTCTTTCATTTATATCATGCATCATGTAGTGGTTTATTTGGTTTTGGAATGTTTGGTTGGTTGTTTTGTTTTCAAAGGGAAAATCATCCCCCATCTTCTAATGAATCCGTTTGGCACCTTGGGGATGTCTCTTAAGGACAGGTAACATTCCACCTCCTTCTCAAGCCAATGAGGAGGGGTGAGATGTTACACACCCGATCGTCTCAATGTAAAAGTGAAAAGTAATAATAAAAGAAAGGGATTAAACAAATAGAATATAAACTATGCATGAAAAATCGATAGGGTTTATAAGAGTACGATAGTGAAAACTGAAAGTAAAGGAAAAAAAATACACGCCCAACCAAAAAGATGTCCCAACCTGAAAAAACTAGAAAGTAAAAAATGCTAAGAGAGACCAGCTCCTGATCTACAAGATCTGACCACCAAACGTAGTCCAATGCACCAAGTATCCTTAAGCTTATTTGTAGCCACTATCGATTTGTCTATCATCTGTACATGACACGACATGTGAAAGAAAATCCCATGCAGAGGTGAGTATATACATACCCATTTAAACACCTTGAAAGCTAAAGGTGGGAGTAGTAAGAGACACAATTTAAATAAATAGACATACAACTCAACCCAAAGTAAGAGGGTAACCTCATCCAACCATAGGGATCTCAACAAATCATGTAGGTGGACTACACATCACATCTCTACCACCGATAGAAGGAGAGTAACAAAATCCAACAACATAGATATAGATATATATATGATCAAACCCAAGAAACCCAAACAATAGAGAAGGGGATCTCCATCTCACAACCCATCCCATGTAAAGAGTTATATCATTTCCAAAAGTCCATCAATGATTCCCAATATCTCATGCATCTACCTAGTAGAAAACATCCAAGTCAAACCACACCTCACCACTATGCTGCATAGTTGAAGGGCATAAGATCTAGGTAGAGGACCCATTCTTTGGAAAAACGGGAGGGTGCCAATTAGAATATAGTTAGAGGAGCCATGCCCTTACTATTAGGAGGGTTCCACTATAATATTCTGTAGAGTACCCATGCCCAACCTAGCTGGGGGTGCTACTATAGAAGGTAGCTAGAGGACACATGCCCTGTCTAGTATGAGAGTGCCACTCTAATAGTCTGTAGAGAACCCATGCCTAGCCCAACTAGAGGGTGTCACTCTAGAAGTCTATAGAGGACCCATTCCCAACCCATTTGGAGGGTTCTACTCAAGAAGCCAAGGATCCATGCCCCAATAAAATAGGAGGGTACCACTTAGATTGTAGATAGAGGAATCATGCCCAACTCAGCTGGAGGCTTCCACTCTCTTAGTTGAGGACCCGTGAATTGTCTCTACAGGATGGTTCCACTTGGTGTAAGGAGGAAATGTTCCCTATATTATTGGGGGTACAAATAAGTAGGTAGAGGACCCACTCCCTGGTCTATCAGGGATGGGGGTGCCACTCAAAGTAAGGAGAACTTGCACCCTATCTGATAGGGGGAACCACTCAATAGGTAGAGGACCCACACCCTAATACAAATACCATAGGGGGTACCACTCAGTAGATAGAGGACCCACACCCTAGTCCACCAGGTGGTTCCACTCAGAGTAAGGAGGACCCACACCCTGCCTGATGGGGGGTATTACTCTAATGGTCCTACCTGATCATGACCATTATTGAGGATTTCCTAAATAAGTGTCACACCTAGAACATATCAAATCATATCTCAAAATACACTATGTATTCCACCATCACTTTCTATATGAAAAAAACTTAGGATAGGCTACTCGCAGGCCAAACTCCGAGTCCAAATGAAGGAGATACAAGATTTTTAACTTTCCTCAAAAAGAAAGGAGGGGTACATGGTGTGTAAGGGGAACCAAATTGTGTATGGTCATAACACATCACCTGGATGTGTACCTATTAGTACAAAAATTTCTATCCATGTTACCATACACAACATGTAGGTTAACTACACAGTGTGTTTGAGCCACTCGAGGTCCTTCCTATTCTCCCTGACCGTGTTTGTGTATCCAACCCATGTCCATGTACTTCAGCACACAGCATGCGTCTGGACATGCATGAGCCCATTTAGTCTCGGAGTACATGTTGAGAAGCTATCACAAGTTTAACAGTGGGGGGGTCCCACATGAAATATGATACTTATAATTTGATGAAACCCTATCCACTATAGCTAAGTCCCTACACATCGTGTGTTATTCAGACTACATGATGTGTAGTCACGGTTTTTCAAAAATCTAGATCTATTCCACAAATCCCAGATTAGTGGAAATTCCTTTGGATATTTCCTCTGATCTACCTAAAAATGGTGGATCTCACTCTTACGAGTGATTATGACCCTCCAGTTCCTGAAAACCAGATCCAAAATCCATCCATATGAAGTTACATGTACCACTATCCGTGCTATTCCAAGTCATAGTTTGGATTCTGGATCAAAAAACCCTTCACCAATAACCCAAAAATCCTCCAATATCATCCTTTATTTTTCATTCTATTTGTTTCATGTGAATATATTGAAAATATGGTGGTTTGATTTGGATCAATACTTCCCAGAAATGTTGAATCGTGACCCTGTGGTCCAACGATGACTAACGTGAAGAATAAAGGGAAAAAGTAATAGCATTAAAGGTTTAATAATTCATTGACCAAGTTTTCTTGGTCAAAGAACATGAAAAAGGATATCCTAGGTGAGAAAAAATTAATAATAAATTTAATTTCAATATATGGGTTCATGCAAAGTCCAATAATTAGTGAAGATCAAAGAAAGGAATGATTATACTCAATCAATTTAATAAATAAGGGAATAATCCATGAATTGATGAGTCCTAACTAGATATTTTATCATTATTCATCAATTAACATGCTCACTAATGATTAATATGGTTTTTTTTTAATTTTTTGTGTCTCAATCTTCCCTGATCTAGAGTTCTGTCGTTGTCGGAATTCGATTCACCAACAGAGAGTAGAAAGATTGCCTCTCGAATCTCCTAGGGTTTATGTGGATAAACCTGGGAAAATTTCCATAACAAGGGTTTTACAGATGAAATAGGATTAGGTTAATTAATTAAAATAAATAAAATTATTCATTTATTTAATTAAATTCACATGCCAATGGTCGTATTAACTAAACACCTCGCACTGACCTATTTTATGTCATCCCTAGGGTAAAAATTTCATTATGGATTCAACCATGGCCTCATATTTATGATCAAATATTATTTTTAAGAGTTATATCACTTTATTTAAGAAACAAAACATGTGTAATATAAAATATTTTTAATATTTTTATAAAATTAATTCTAGGAACACTGGGCCTGAGAATCGCACACCGTCTCAGCACCTGCCTTTGAAAATACATGTAGAAATATTTCAAAGTATTACAAAGAAAAAACTAGGTATATAAATCATTATATCCATCAATATTTTCATCCCATAAAATAAAAACTACACAAAAATTTCAGTATACTAAGCCCACATCTAGCTCTCCCACTCCTAGGATCTCTCCTGCTCACTCTCGTACTATCACAACACACAAACCAAGGGGATAGTCCATTTACGAAGGGTCTTATCCTTCCAATCATTGATCTTTACTAGGTTCTCCACAAAAGTGGATCCATCCTAAATTTCTATCTTATCCCAGTCAATAAATTTAATGGGTTCATGCATGCATCTCCTCAACTGTGACATGTTGAAGACATCGTGCAGCCGGTCCAACTATGGGGGTAGGTCAAGGTGGTAAGAAACATTTCCAACCCTCTATAAGATCTAGAACGGCTTGATGAACCTTGGGGTTTGATTTCCCCTAGAAAAAATCTCCACAATACTCATTGTGTGGTGAGTCTCAGGAAAACATGATCTGCCTACTCAAACTTTAAGGGCCTACAACATTGATCCGTGTAAGTTTTTTGCCTACTATGCACTATCCTCATCCACTCACGGATGACCTAGAACTTTTATGTTATCACATGTATCAACTTTGGATCCACAAGAGATGCCTCACTGATCTTTGTCCAGTATAAGGGTTTCCTTTAAGGTTTCCCATAGAGGGCCTCAAAAGTTGACATGCCAATTTTAGAGTGGTAGCTATTGTTTTATACAATTTCTATAAAGGTAAAGTGATCCTACCAACTTTGGGAAAAGTTTAACACATAAGGCCTAAACATATCCTCCAACACCTAGATATTGTGCTCGGTATACCCATCTATTTTGGGGTGAAAGGATGTACTCATTTTCATATGGGCCCTAAATGTCTCATGCAGGCCTCTCCACAGTTGTGATGTGAGTCACGCATCACGATCATAGGAAATAGTTAAGGGAACCCCATGGATATTAACAATATCTCGTACATACATCTACCACAAAATCTACACTGAAACCCACTACCTAATAAAAAGGAATTTTGATGACTTCTTGATTCAGTCATCTATCACCAGATGAAATTAGGGACCTTCTCCATCTACGAAATCCCTATCATGATGTTTGTGGATATGTTATACCATTTTCACTCTGGGATATCAATGGGCTACAAAACACATTTTCGAACTTGGTTCCTAGCATTCAACTACTAATATGTGAGGCACTGTGAGACTAACTCATTCATGATCTATATCATACTGGCCTAGAAAAACTACCACTGAAGGTTTTGTACATCTTTCCCAGATAAGGATGTACAACTAAATGTGAGGTGTGGAACTCTCACATCAACTCCTCCCGCATCATGACTGGGACAACCTTCCATCCTTATAAAAGGATGACATGATTACTTCCTTTATAATATCCATACGATGAATCTCCTATGGATATATAGCCAAGAAGGATATCACATTTGATGTCTCCCAACTGGGACTCTCTCACATGCTGAAGGAGTGGATGATTCAACACCATCGACTGATGAAAAATTTCACTCTCCTGCTCAACATGGGTCAGTTGCAAGGAAGATAACTGCTCAGAAGCCTCCTACACCAAACAAGATTGATACATCCTTGTAATGGAATATGCACCATGTTTCCCTTCACAATATTATAAACTATCTCAAAATCATAATCTTGTCGGAACTCCAACTAGAACCTCTATCTCAGGTTCAAGTCTCTCTGCATGAAGACATACCTGAGACTCTAATGGAATGAGTAAAAAATAAATCACTATCCTAGAATAAAATTACTCCACATCCTCAGAGAGAAGACTAACACTTCTAGATTTAGGTCACGAGTCATGTATTTATTCTCATTGTATCTCAACTGCCTCAATTGTATATGATAAAATTATTCCACTACATAGATACATGGCCATGCCTAGCTCCTAATGTATTGCAATACACTGCATAATCCACTCCCTCTTCTGGTATTCTCAACACAGGATAACTCATCATCATCAGCCTCAAATCCTCGAATTCCCTCTATCACTACTCATTCTAGGTAAAAGGATACCCTTTCCGCATCAGGGTGGTCAAAGGGGCTGCAATCCTAGAAAAGTCTTCCCAAAACCTCTAGAATCTAGAACTGACTCCATGAGAGTCCCCCATGACACTGGAACTCTCATAGAATTCCAAGGATCCTTCCTTAAGTGTCTAAAATTCTCATAATCAGATGTTGAGGACACTAGGGTGTCATCTATTTTCGGGGATGGATACTCCTTCCAGAAAGTTACATGGTTCGGGTGATGTCAATCCAAACCTAATCTTGAGATCTCCTCTGCCTCCCAAGAAAACAACACAGCACTACCCAAGTAAACACATTGGATCTTGCAAATCCCTACCTTTGTAGACCCTCTAACCACATCACTAGCTCTCACAACCCTAAGGGTTCATCCGACATGATAGTGAAATCATCGATCCACCCCTGGTGGAAGTCTAAATAGAGGTACATATCATGGAGGGGAGGTAAACTCAACACATCATCATACCCCACTATCATTGAAGGAAGTATAGATCCCATAACATCAATTATTACAAGGGTAATACTATCCAATTGATAAATCATATTCAACCCACAGTGAATGAGATCATCCCTCTTTGTCTGGGGTCAGTCCTCTATATGGAAGAAAACTCCATCCCATAACATGGAAGCACAACCATACTCACTGGTAAAAATCATTTGATCATGGATAGTCGACGACCAGTCCATACCAAGGAAAACATTTTAGGGTCTCACTACTACTACAAAAATATTTGGCGTGAGGATCTCTCTCCTTTTAAAGTAAGGTTTCCCCATCAATAGAAAGATGTGACCATCAATCCTCTCTATAGGGGCATCCAACACATGGGTTGAGAAAAAAGGCCTCGTCTAGTATCGCTAGGTCTCGAATAGGGAATATTCATAGGGAAATGTGGCTCTTGATTCCATGATAAAAAAATACTATTAGATTAATAGTGACATAGGAAATACCGCTAACCATATCAGAGCCTCCCATATAGAAGTATTATCTAAAAAGATCTCTTTCTTTCCCTTTCCTTCTTGTTCTCCTCAACCATGGCCTTCTTCGACACCCCATCACATTCACACATCCCTAACATGAAATTAGTAAGGGGTTTTGCTCAAAACCTTGAAAATATCTATTTTAGGTTGAATTGACTCACCCTCATAGTTTTGAAGCCTGTCATAAGGAAGAGTCTCGGTTGGGGAAGCATCCCTCTTCCTCGCATGTTTGATGACACACTAAGAAGTCTCCATCACGGGACTCTACCAATGACCAATGTCATCTTGGAGAGGTCTCACTGTGAGGATCACCATCAAAAGGGGTATTATCTGAGTAGGATATCCAAACCAAAGGATCAGGCCTAACCTCATCCACCTGATAAGGGAGTCTGGATTAACATGATACCTAGGTGATCTCTATTTTTGGGACCTATAATGCGCACTCATCATGGGTGCATCATATGATGGTTCCACTGGAACAAACTACTACTATACAAATAACAATGGTTGCACATGTAACCACCTAATTAGTTGGGATATACACAAGTTTGAAAACTCATATCTCTAACTCAAGTTAATCGTCTTCTTCTTGGGGATTTGGCTCATCGCAGAACCTTAGTGGCCTCTAGCACTGGAACTCATGGGGTGCGTTAAGATGACATACATCCTCAACATACTATGATGGTATGATCTACTTATTGAAATGTGGTGGTGATACTACTTGTCCACCTGGAGGAAGGATCTCACAAGATTGACCCTGAACTGAGGCCTCATCACTAGTCAAATTGTCATCATGATCTGAAAATCGATAACCTGGCCGGCTGTCTTCACGAAGTCATCTAGAAAGTGATCAAGATGTACCATGGTCAAATGAGAATATATATACAATTGGAAGATGACTCAATATGGGTAGTAAAATACTAAATCTTATATAATGAATGTCCCATTAACCCCTGAAACCAATGTCTCAATATGTCAAGTTGACAAGAAGGTAGTCAAGGTCCTAGTGAATGGATACATTGGCCACCAAACCAAAACTGGATTCCCTAGCTTGAAGGCCTCACTCATGACACTATTTCCCTAAGTCACAACCAAATAATCATAAGTAGACTACTCTGAACAATATCCTGAGGAATTAACTACTTTAATACCAATCTGTCATGACCTGACCCAACCGAGGATAGAGCCGCAACTACCCTAAGCCCGACTTCATAGGATAGGGGTGGCAACAAGCCCTAAAAGGAATATCCTAAATGGGAGGCCTTTTACTAATGTACATGTATGAAAACATCTAACGATATCACTGCAGAAGTGCATAGTAATAATAAAATAAAAGTATTCAATAGCTAAAATATAAACGATTCCAAAAAAACCTCTAGGGTGTATAAGAGTATGATAATACAAACTAAAAGAAAAAGTAAAAAATATGCACCCAACCAGAAAGATGCCCCAAACTAAAAAAATAGGAAAGTAAAAGTTCCAAGAGATCCCAAATCATGATCTCCAAGCTCTAAGCACCAAACACGGTCCAATTCACCAAGTATCTCTAAGCTCCTCTGTGGTCACTACCAACCTATTCATCATCTTCATAAGACACAACACATGTAGGAAAATCCCACCAAGGTGTGATTATATACATACATGGTAGGAAGCCCCAAAAGCTGAAGGATGAGAATTAAGAGACATGATAGTAATAGATAGATAAAAAACTCAAGCCAAATCAAGAATGTAACCTCATCCAACCAGAGGGATATCAACATGTCATGTAGGTGGACTATAAATGACATCTCTATTATCCATAAAAAGAGAGTAATAAAATACAACAACTTGGATATATATATATATATATATATATATATATATTCTCAAACCAAAGAAACCCAAACAAGAGAGAAGGGGATCTCCATCTCATAGACCAACCCTGGTAAAGAGTTCCATCAGTTTTAGAATTCCATAAATGATGCCCAACATCTCACACATCTTCCCAATAGAAAACATCCAAGTCAAGCCACACCTCTCTACTATGCCAAAAAGTCAAGGTGAACAATCATGAGGTAGAGGACCCATGACCTGGTATAATAAGAGAGTTCCACTTAGAAGATACATATAGGACCCATAGACTTGCCCAGTAGGAGGGTTCCACTATGATAGTCTATAGCATATCCATTCCTAGCCTAGTTGGAGGGTGCCACTCTAGAAGGTATCTAGAGTACCCATTCCGCACATAATAGGAGGGTGCCACTCTGATAGTCTATAGAGGACCCATTACCATCCCAACTCGAGGGTTCCACTCTAGGATTTTGTAGAGAACCTATTCCCAACCCAGCTAGAGGGTTCCACTCTATAAGTCAAGTACCCATGCCCTGATACAATAAGAGGGCACCACCCGGATAGTAGATAGAGGACCCATTCCCAACCTAGCTGGAGGGTGCCACTCTCATATTTGAGGACCCATGCCCTATATCCATAGAAGGGTGCCACTTGGTGTAAAACTGGGTCTCTACAAGATCTATCTACTTTTGTTTAAGGAATATTTTTTTTGAAAAAATGAAGATTTTGAATAAAATTCACAAAAAAAAATCTGGTATTGGTTATGATAATATTTTATCGAATATGTATAAAACCTTATTTTTTAAAGGTTTAAGTGGAAAATTTTCAAGTGTTACATGATTTAAATGTCAAATAAAGAGACGTTATACAATTTAATGTTCCTTGAGATTTCCATAGTCTCTTGGTCACACCAAATATTTATCTCAAAATTATCATCTTCTAGAAAAACTCTTTATTGAAATCAGTTTGGGTTTATAATAATTTTTTTCTAGCTTAATTGGACCCAAATTTGTATATGTACCAAATACTTATTAAATTTTTTTCTATAGTAAAATTATCTTGGAAACATAAAAAAAATGATGTGTGGTACATTTATAGGGTATTTTCATGACATATGACAGATAATATTTAGAAATTTATATCTTTTAATAAGTTTTATGAAGGTAGTTTTATGTTCAGTGATAATTCAAAGTGAAAAGTAAAAGGTTTTAGAGAAGTTGGAATTTTAAATTTAGTTTTATCTCAAAGGTTTTGTTTTTTGAAGGTTTAAAAGAAAATTTAATAATTAACTCATAGATTTGAGATGATAATTTTAATGTGAAATTTGAAAAATGAAAAATGTATTGTTTTTAAAGAAGAACTTGTCTTGCTTTATACAAAAAGATAGGACAATATTTTTCAATAAATTTTCTTGAGCTATCCGAACCAAATGTAAATTTTTTTAAATGTTTAAAAATATAACAATGTTTTATTGAATGAAATTTTGGACCATGAAAATTTTAGGTCATTATACAGGATTTCTAAAAGGGAAAAGGTGTTGGATTTTCCTGAGTTGAAACCAAATAGTACCTATATATGTGATTCATTCTTAAAAGATATAAAACATAAAGCATTATTCAAGTCTATCCAAGAGGTAAAAATTGTTTTTAACTCTCTATCTCTCTTTTTGTTTTCATAATAAAAAATATTCATATTTTTATTAACAATTTCATTGAGTATTTCTTAGTTATGACTTTTGAATTCCAAATCATGTTATTATTAAATCAATTGATGGAATTCAATAACATCTTAAAGATTTTTAAAGAATCATGTTTGATATTGGTTAAAGTATTGAAGTGTATTTTACCATGATGTGAATTCATGTATGGAAGTGGTAATATCCAATAAAATAAAATAAAATAATATATAAATACAAATGTGGTGTTATTCATGCTACAAAAAACACCTACTACCTAGTGCAGTGCACCTACCAACTAGTACAATTGGAAAAGAACTAGTGTAAGACCTGGGAGACCATCATACTACCAGTGGAGGAGAACCAACAATTATATGGATGAAGTTATTACCTAGTAATCTCTATCATTCCTACCAACTAGATAGTGTCATTGGAAAACTAGCTGGTGCGGGCAATCTAGTAAGTCTTCATTATTTATTTTGATGGGCCGAACTTATTTTAAATGGATGCTGACCATTATTAATGATCCTGGTGAATTAATAAAGATTACAAGATCCGTTTGAGTCTATAAATAGATAACTTAGGTGATTTTATCTCTAAAAATAATGTGTGAAACAACTCCCCATTCAAATTAATGTCAAATATCTAGCAATCTCCAATCCCTCCTCTCAAAGAGCCAATCTTCTTTTCCAAACCCCAAAGACTATCATATTTGCCCCTATCCCTATCTATTAACTTTTTTAATATATATATATAGATATGATACCATAATTGTAACATATTTATGATAAGAAAATATTATTTTCTCATTCTACCTTCTACCTTTAGTTTCTTTCTATCTCTGTCAATGAGTAAGAGAAGTCTGGTTTCTTTCTATTTCTATCAAAAATAAAAAGAGGCTTGGATTATTTATTTCTCTGTTAAAAAGAAAGGGCGGATGAGTTTCTTGATATCTATTAAAATCAAGGGCCTAATAATACATATATCTCAATTCAAGTGGTAGAGACGTAAGGGCTCACACTGAGCTATTGTTGAACTCCTTATCAAATTGTATTCATTCTCTTTTATCAATTATGCATTGCATTATCCAATATTGATACACATAAAGTTTATAAATTCGATATGATCACTTTAAATTATGTTTAATTAATAAAATTTGATATTAAATTTATAATATATATCACATTTATCTCTTCATTGTATCAAAATCATTTTATTTTGAATTTTCTATTTTCTTTAAATGTTTTTTTATAAAAGGTAATTCACTCCCTCTTGAAATTTTCTCTCCAACCACTATATTTTATCAAAGGATATCTTTGTATTTTATTTTCAAAAACTTATTTTTTAAATTTTATTTTATTTTTCAAAATCCTAACTGATTTAAAAGTTTGATTTCTTAAAAATATAATCTTATTATCAAAATTCTCCTGAAGGACTTTCCTTGGGTCAAGATCCTTTATTAAATGATTCTAATTAATCTTATTAGAATAATTGAATGTCTACATTTCTTCGTACTATAGTATATCCTATTTGGAAAATGGTTATACATGGATATAATCCTATAAAATAATTGGAAGATAAATGGACTCCTTAAGATATTACAGCTTTTAAACTTAATGGAAGATCTATGAATGATATAAATTGTGGGATTGAACAAAATGAATTTAATAATATATATTCTTCTAAAGTAGACCATGAAATCTAAAAACTCATATAAGTTTCACACAAAGGCACACATAAAATTAAATACACTAGATTGGATATATTTAGATAAGACTCTAAAATATTTTCTATGCATTCAAATGAGTCCATTATTGATATTTTTACATTAATTTATAAAATTTTCAATGTTTAAAAGTCTATTAGTGATGATTTATCTATAGAAACATTAGTAAATAAAATTCTCCAGGTCTTTAAAATCTCTTGGGATCCAAAAGTGATAGTTATACAAGTAAAAAATACATAAAAAATATGTTTCTTGATGAATTAATCAAATCACTTATAATATATAAAATTACATTGAAGAGACAAGTTGATAAAGAATTTAAAAAATAAAAGGAATCCAAAGAATCCAAAAGATAAATTTATTTAAATTCTATTGATGGTAGTGGATATTCATATAATAATTAATCTAAAATTTAATTCCTAACCAAGAGATTTAAAAAATTGAAAAAAGAATAAAAATTTCCATCAATATAAAAAGAAAAAGAAAATTGAAGTTTTAGAAGCAACTTACTTCGGTTGTAAAAAGAAGGGTCACATCAAGACGTATTAGCCTTTGAACAAAAATTCTAAATACAAGAAGAAGAGTAAGAAGGCACTAAATGTTTAAACTTGGATATACAGTGAGGATTATCTTTTAACATATGAATCAAGTGACAAAAGTCCTAAATCCTTTAAGACTCATATTGAGGTAGGTTAAGTGGTTAATTCTTCTATTTTTCACTCTCCTTATCATTTCTATTTTTCCTATCATTCATCCTATTCTTCTTTATCTTATTATCTACAAGATGAAATAAATTTTTTTTGTATATAAATCCTCTATAAATATGAATATCTTTCAAAGAAATATAAATTATTTCTTAAAGAAAAAGATAAACTTTTTTAATGAATAAAATCTTCTTTCAAAAGAAAAAGATGATTTTTTAAAAAAATTAAAAAACCATTTGGATGTTGAAGTTTTCAAATATGAAATCAAGGATCTCAAAAGCTCTCTTTCCAAATTCACCCAAGGTGAAAAAAATCTTAACATGATCTTTGGTTCTAAATATGTTAAAATAAATAATCATGGTTTTTTTAAATAATTTAGTTTCATTAAAAAATAATACTTTTTTGAAAATTATTTCTCAAAATATTTTTTTTAATTTTTTTTAAAATGAGGAATTTAATTTATGAATGTGATTGAAAAAATAATAGATTTGGAAAAACTAAATACAATCATATTTTTTCTCAAATTTCTAAAATAAATTATCATTCTAAAAAAAATTGGGCTCCTAAATCCTTATTATCCAATCTTAGTGGACCCAAGATTGTTTAACAATATAGATTTTTATTATCTAACACTTATGGACCCTCAAGGGTACCGAAAGGCACCTACTTATGAATGCTTATAGGTATTCACCACTAGAAATAATTTCTTATCATATGTTGGATTCTTAATAAAAATGGTGTTTCAAACTCTTGAAATGATTGATCGAATATTATTATCCTAAGAACTTTTTTAAATGATACAATTGAGGGAGATCTTATATTTTTTTATCTAGTAATGTAATGGAAGGATATATATGGGAACAAGTTTTTTGATCTTTTTTAAATTTTAATTCCCTCTATAATTTCATTTCTATTTCTCATATCCCTCTCTCTCTCTCACATCTATACTTTAATTTTTTTAAATAAGGGAGGTTATATTTTTATTTTTTTTCCTTCCTTTCTTCTCTTAAATACATTTTTCAAATTTCTAATATATTTTTTCTTCTTCTATTTTTTTTCTTATCATCTTTTTCAATCTTATTTTCTTTTTTAATTTTCCTTTTCATTTTTCTTTTTCAAAATTCTTTTTCAAAATTCTTTTTCTAAATATTATTTTTAGAAATAAATGATAAATATTAAATTATTGATTTTTTAGAATAAATATTATATCTTTATTTTTAGTTTTTTGAATTTATATTTGAAAAGTTTCTTTTAATATCTTTTTATTTCGTCTCTCTATTAGTTTTACATTATGTAAAATTTCCTCATTGATTTAAATTTCCTCTTCCTCCCCTTGTTTTCTTTTTGATAATCACAAAGGGGGAGATTTGTTTTGGGGGATTTTATTTATTTATTAGGAAAATTATTTTTTTAATTTAAATGGGGGGGGGTTGGTTTATGTCGTCTCATGTTTATATCTTAAAAATGTTGAATATCTTGGTATTTAATATCTAAATTTTCTTTTGAATTCCTGTTTCACTCTTGATTTACTCATAATATATCCTTTATGTTAATTATTTGTGATCATCAAAAAGTGGGATATTTTTCACCTTTATCTCTATTATTCTGTTTTCATGATTTCAAAAACTCATATTTGTATCTGAAAATTTCATTGATTGTTTCTCATTTTTTAATTTTAAATTTTAAATCATGTTCTTAATGAATCAAGTTATTGAATTAAATTATATCTTTAAGATCTTTGAAAAATTATCACATATCTTGGTTGAAGTATTGAAGTGATTTTTATCAATCTTTGAATTCATGGATGGAATTGGGAATGAAAAATAAAATTAGTTGAAGGAATCTAAAAATACCTTGGTGGTCTTCTCTATACTGTAAACACCACAAAAGATTCTATATATATTTGAAATATATGATTCATAAATTCAATAAAAACTTCTAGTGTATTCGTAAGACCTAAAGGCATTACCACATACTCATAATGTCCATATCTACTTATGAAAGTTGTTTTTATAATATCCTCCTTCCAAACCCACAATTGGTGATATCTTGATCATAAGTCAATTTTGTAGAGCCACTAAGATCCCCTCAATTGATCGAACATATCATCAATGCATGGAAGTGGATACATATTCTTTATCATAAATTCATTAAGCTTATGATAACCCACACACAACTGAAGAGTAACATCTACCTTTTTGACCAACAAGACTGATGCTACCCATAGAGATGTGCTCAGCTGAATAAACCCTTTGCTTTCCGTATATTCTAATTGCACTTTCAGTTCCCTTATTTTTTTTGGTTCCATCCAATAATATGTAAGGTAAATAGAACTGGTCCCCAGAAGAAGTTCAATCATAAACTCTGCTTCTCTCATGGGTGGAAACCCAGATAAATTTTTGGGAAAATATCTAGAAACTATTCAAAAACTGCTGGAAAACTATTATTCTTGATCCCTCCCATCGATATAAAATTAAAAAATACCAACTAATATTATATACTTCCAAATATTGGTTCCAAAAATCCCATTGCACCTACCTTCACATTCCTCCCACCTTAAAAAGATTCTCAACACCATCCGTAGTCATAAAACTAACCCTTTGAGTATAACAGTTGATGTGAGCTTTGAACATAGTCAACCAATCCATCCCTAGGATTATGTAATATACATCCATATCAAACATAGAGAAATATCATATTAACTCAAATCCATAAAAATTTATATAACATTATCTACACATAAAGGCTCTATATTCTCTTTAACCGATAGGATTTTGTAGTTTCAACACAGAATGAATCATCTTAAATTTTAAACTCTACAAATAAATAGTACGAGAAGCAATAAAATAATGGGACGCACCTATATCAATAAAATATTTCATGAGTTTATAATTAAAAATAATCATACCTCGCAACATTTATGATCTAGAATGATCATCCACAATCACTTGCTCAGCTCTATATAATTTCTTATTCACTGTACTTTGTTCCTTATTGCTCTTTTGAGAATTACCTTGTTGTGGAGTCACGGTATTCCTAGAATCACCATGTCTATCACTATTGTATTTATGAGACTTATTCTTCTTTATTCATCATTTTGAAGCATACAATGTTTGCAAAACTTAAGAAGTGTCCCAAACACTTGACCACAAAGTACTGCGACAATAGCACTAAAGATGTCCCACATTGTTGCTGTTGTGGCATGCTCTAGGTGGTGTTGTGAAATCTCACTTGATTTGGTTTAAATAACCACACTAAAAACATCTAGTCATTCTCTTGGGTCTTGGATGATGGTTAATTTATCATGAAGTCTGATTCTGATGTGTTCAACCTCCTTGAGAATAGTTTTCCCTCTTCCTCTTGCTCTTAGTGTTAAATTTATCACCCCCTATCATGAAGACAACCATAATAACTCCACTTGGATTTATATTAGTGACAGATATCTAAAAATATTATCTATTTTTAGTCCTAACTCAATGGTTTGAAAATATTTAATGATGCTTTGAACTAACTGTTGGTTCACTTGTGGCTCAGGTGTAACCACATTCTCAACGCCCTCTTCCAACTCGTTCCTATGACACATACTAGGTTAAATTTTCTATATAGACAACAAACTCCATAAGTATCACTCTCTAGAAATTTAAGGCTTAAAATTTTCAAATTCTACCACATCATATTATCACAACATTGCTCTCCAAAATTCAACATTTCCATATTCAACCATTTTTGAAAATTACACCATACTTTAGAAAATAAAACCATTTTCAAAATAACCATTTCAGGACTTTTAAAAATATCACATTTGAAAATAAATTTAACAATTTTCAAAAAATAATTCTTTTTTACCAAATCAAATATCATTATTCATAATAAAATATACACTCCTAGTGGGAAGTCATTTCTAAAATGCATGTCATGCTCATCTCATTGGTTAAACCCATGAAAATGAGATTTCAAATCCTATAAGTGTCTCCAAAAAACTTATGTACCCAACTCCATTGTAACTTTAAGTTCAACATAAAAGTTTATCTATCTCTTTATAATCTATACATTTCAAGTCCTTATAACCCTACTCCTTTCTATCAACCCGAGACGAGTAATAGGCCAACATTAATTTCAAATACAAGACCGATAAATGATAACAAATTCAAATACCGAACAAGATGAATATTACTTTAAAGTAAAAGACCAAACAAGATGATAATACTTGTAACATCCCACCCATACTCATTAGCTTGAGAAGGTGGAAGGAACGTTACTTGGCCTTAAGCAACATCCCCAAGGTGATAAAGGATAGCAATAAATGCCAAGGGATTCAATACAATTGGGGGGAGATTTTCCCTTTGAAAGTAAACAACCCAACCAAACATGTCATAACCAAAATACCACTACATTATGCATGCTAAAAATTTAAAACAACTTAGTAATACCATTATATCAAAACCAACTACAATAGAGTGCCACATTGGAAGACTACAATATCAAAGTATATAGTGGAAGACAAAACCATCAAAACTAAAAGATTCCAACGACATAACTCTAATCTCCAAAATTAGTCATGATCCAACTCCACAAAAATATCCCAAGTATCATGAAGCACCACTAAAGAGGGGTAATACTTTACCTTTTCCCGTGTCCCAGTAAACAAAATCTACAAAAGCACCAACATTCCAAAGCAGGGTGAGTAATGAAAATCAGTAGGTTTTCCCCAAATGATTTCCTTACTCATGCTACTATTATATAACAAGTTCGCACATTTATACAATCAATTTATATAAAACCCATTTAAATCAGTTCAAAAATTTATAACAAATACAAACCATTCCATGCCAAAATAGTTTTCTCAAATGAACCAATTTTCAAGGAAAACAACCAAACAAGTCATTCCAACCATTTCATGAATTCAATTAGAATTATCCATTCCATATTAAATATCCACACACACCCATACACACAATCTTGGTGTTACTATTGATGGTGTAACTTCACATCCATAACCTATCCCTTTGATGGTGGTACTTAACGACCATTATCCATCCCATTCCACAAACGCTTAACCATTTAAGCCAACCACATGCCAATTGAACCTTTTTAAAATCAATTCAACCATTTAAATAAAATCATATTTTTATTTAAAACACTTTTCCATTCATCAAAACTAAATGTTCATTTTAAAATCATTATTTTAAAATCAAGTTACCATTTTCACTTTCTACCAAAACACCCAATTTTCAAAATTCCATAAAATCTCACCAAAGAAGGTTTCCAAAAAACAATTGTACAAAAATCACATAATAAATTTCAAGAAAAAAAATAATTTAAAAACAATCCTTCAAGTTTAAAATAGAGGAGTCAAGATTGAATCTACATACCTTGGTATCTATGGCAGAAATGAAGAACGACACTAAAACACCAATGAAATTGGGTTGAATCTCTAAAACTCACCTTATATATCTTCCCCTATCAACAATAAGAAAAAATATAACCATGATAGAAAAAAAAACCTTAGATCTATCCATAGTGGACTAGATATAAGAATCCAATAGAGAGAGAGATAGTAAAGAATATCTAAGAAAAACTACCACAAAAGATGACTTACCATGGGAATCAGCCTTCAACACACCAATAAACACCTACAGATCACTTCAAATTTGATGGGGAAAACTTCCTTATCCTTTTGGTGGGAGAAATCCTAATTTAGGGTTGGTTTGGGGAAAAAGAGGGGTTAAAACATAATCCTGACCTAGATCCATTTTTTTAGGATCTAGTTATTAAACCATGCATGGTTAGTTACACGATTAAGAAAACTATGCACTAACTATGCACTAGCCTCTACCTCAAGGAGGAACTCACATGGTTGGCCTGCATGGTCAAACAAATTGTGCACCAACTGTGAAAAATTCCACTATCCAACTTTTCATGATTTCCCCTTGGTGGCCGCATGATTTGGACAAGCTGTGTGAATTCCCCTTATCCTTTGTATCACTATGCACAGTTTTTTGGAGGATCTTCACAGTTTCTCCTAACTGTGCACCAATAGTGAACCTATATAAAAGCCCCGAAAATATTCCAAAAGGTTTTTGAACCATCTCAAACTTCACCCAAACACTTTACATACTTAAAATACATAAATAAAGGGTTACTTACTTGAAACCGGGGGTGCTATGAAGATTTTGAGGGATTATTCATAGAATACCTACATTAAACATGTATCACTCTCCTCGTCTAATATCAACCCTTAGTTTGGCATGGATTAAAATTGATATGAAGAACGGATCAACTCCCTAAAAATAGGGTATATAAACCTACATCAAAATATCATCATCAAGAAGAATATAAATTATGAATAGATCAAAAGGAGTGAAATACTTATTAGTGCACTTCTAACATGATAGAAGAATATGGAGTCAAAGTCTAGATAGAGGAATGACTTAAAATACTAGTATTATGCATGAGGAGATCTCAAAGGGAGATCCATTGTTGTGCGGAGGAATAAAAAATGGGTGAGGAAAAAGAAAAGGTTTATGACCCTTTAAAAACATTTCCTGACATTTACATGACATGTAAATTCTTTAAACATTGTGTAATTCTTGATATTTCCCTTCTAGGAAAATTCCATTACACGTCATGAACTTTCCTACCCAGACCATTACACATTGTGTATTTAATACATGTCATGTATTTGGCTTAAATCCAACTTATAACCCCACTCTCCTTTCCCTCCAAGGATAAAACAACCCTACCTAACACAAACTTTATAGTTTTAAAACATAAGCGGACTACAAAAAATATTTTAACCAAAAATTAAAAGGATTCTTACCTAAAGGAAAAAAATTAGGTTCTTACAAATTAAATATGTATGGTTACCTCATTTGATTCAATGTACATTTGACCACAGCTTATCATCTTCGATCATTGATCGAAGGATATGATGATGAACCCATCTAGATCATCCACACACACTTCAAGAATTCTTACATACATATATTTTCTAAGTCTGGGTTCTCGTGTACAACTCTGATAATTTCTTCGACATCATGATGTTCACCTCGATCTCATGCCCTCGATCCACGAAGGTGTTCTCGTATCACTCGCTCAGTTAAAGCCTTTATATATTTATGATGCAGGAGGATAAAGGATTTTTCAATATATTGGAATGTAAAATGAAATGTAAATGAGCTCCTACAGAATTATATAGTGGATGTTAGGAAAACCCAGATAAGGTTCCCCAACCCCCATTTATTTAACATCCACTGAATAAGAAATAAATAAATAGTTATGATGAACTAACTACATCATTAATATTATTTATATTTTATCACCTATTTATAATATATATTAAATATATTACACGATAAACCCAAGTCATTAACTCAACTCGTAATTCCTGCTAATATTTTATGAACCTTTAATATTAAAATAATATTTGTTCATATAATATTATTCCATATATTTACTTAAAAACTTATAAATACTTTTAATAAATAAATTCAACTCAATTGTTATATACTCAAATAATAATGAATTTATTTATTTTTTAGTGATCTTTTAAACTTAAACAAATCTCAGACCCTATGGTGGGGCCCACCATGTCCTATATACTTATTCACTAGAATAGGGAATATTCTTGAATATTCTATTATGTGTAACCCTCAAGACCTTTATCTCGATAGTTGTGAATAACTATTGATAGAACAGGATCATAATCTAGCAACTCATCAAGGCCCCTAAATAGATTAGGAATAGTTATAACAATGAAAATAATCCTACGAATACACATTCTGTGATATAATCTATTTGTCTTGTAATATCTCATAAAGAAATATGCACAACTTATGTCATCATCCATTATTCCTTTATTATTTGTTGATCTAACTAGATGAAATTGCCTTCGACTACCATGGTCAAGGATTTATAAAGGTATTATCGTTCTGATCAACTAGACTCAAGATATCAATTCTTCAACTTGAAAGAAATAAATTCTATCTTGATCATTCAACTAATGTCTTACCACCAATGATGCACCCAACACAGGCTACCTCACCACGACTTCAATGTCATGGTTTTTTACTTAAATCAAGGTACACAATTAAATGATGCATATTGATAATGATCTCAATTTAGTAGACCAATAAACATGTCCATAGATAGGAAAAAACAATGTATCTAGAAACATGCGGTTTTCCTATTGATAATTCTATTCTTATGAGCTCACCTACTAGAGATCACCAAGTGAAAACTTCATGAGAAGAATTCTCAATGCTTATGAGCCCCCAACACCCAATGGTTTCACATCATATGTGTCCTATCAATATAATGTATCTGGACCATATGACATAACATTAAGATTACTGTCATGGTGTCTCTAGGTTCTTATTATAGCATGGGGTTGTTATAACCCTTTGATATGACATGTGATCTAAGGAAATTACCATAAATATAGTGGGCACAGAAGTATCAAAAATAATCTAGTAATATAAAAACATGTTTATATGAAATTGTATATATATAATGGTAATCAAAGTGCATACATTATTTGGGTCTAGAGAACCCACTTTCAACAAAAAACTATAATTTTAACATAATATATATATTGAGTTTGGGTAAAAAATTTAATATCTTAAAGGTAAATCGGGTTTGGGTTTAGTTAAAAAAAATCATATTTTTTCATTATATTTTCAACGTGATAAGAATCACTAAATTATGGAATCTATAACTACATATAAAATTAAAACTTAGAAGTAATCCAAAATTTAAAACTATAGTTTTGAACCAAAAGTTGCAGTGAGTTCAGGTTAATTTTTAAATATTTAAATGATTAAAACAGTTTCAGGCATAGTTTAATGTTTTATATATGTATATTTGTTGGATTTATAACTCAATAAGAATAACTAAATTTTAGAATCTATAACTACATATATAATCAAAATCCTAAAGTAAACCAAAATGAAAAAGTACATTTTTGACCCAACAGTTTTTGTGATTCTAGGTCAAATTTTTAATACGTAAATAGTAAAACCAGTTTTGGGTGTAGCTGATTGATTTTAAGATATTTTTGTTATCTTTACAATTCAATAAGAGTTAATCGATTTTAGTAGCTATAAAAAATATATCATCAAAAACCTGAAGTAAACTAAAATGGAAAACCACATATTTAGTTAAATTTAATTAGATTTTCATATAATCCATTCAATTTGGTTTTAATTGTTTCTTTTAAATTCTATTCACTTGATTTCATTTAATTTTTGTTCATATCTATTCAGTTCTATTTAGATTATTTTAATTTTTTTTTCACAAGTCAAAGACCTAAACCAAATCATATTGAACCAAAATGACCTAACCTAAATGTAAACAAAAATAAATCAAAGTGATACAAATATACAAAAACAAACCATACCAAACCTAACTCAACCAAAACTACATTAAACTAAACTAAATTGAACTAACTGAAATAAAACTAACCAGATCATAACTAGTTTTATTTGAACTAATTTAATCCTAATAGAACTAAAATGAACCAAACATAACTAAACCAGCCAAAATATACCTGACTCGATTTTATCATACCTAAAGTGAACTAAACTAAAAGAAATATTGCAGTTAAAAATAAGTTGAAAAAAATATAAAGAATATATAACTAAATCAAACCACCCTAAACTAAACCAAGCTTACCCAGATATAATTGAATTGAATAAAATAAAATATAATTGAATTAAAATTACCTGGCCCAACCAGAATTGATATGAAAAAAACTAACTGAAAGAAATTCAAATTAATTATTTCCTACTAGACCAAAATTGTTATGAATCAAATAAATCATACTAATTGAATATTAAATATTTTTATTTTTGAAAAAAACAATTCTATGGCTGAGTGAGAACCCAAAAAATAGAATATATAGAATTTTTGGTAATGACGGTACAAAATCACCAAATTTCAATGAGTGAATATTTTCATAAAGAGTATAAAAAGAAAAAGCAACAAACTAGAATCATCATACCTGAATATAAAATAACAATTATTAGAATGGGTGTGAATTATACCATACACATCAACTAATTATTATTTGAATAAAGGGCCTAGATTGATTCCAAGGTTGAATAATTCCCTCTATTACCCTTTTAACTTAATATTTTTGCATCAAGGGGATTTTCTACCAGGAATTACCTCAAATATTTCCTCCCCAAGAAGGTGGAAATTATTTAAAGTGTAAATAAGAGAGATCAATGGAACCTACTACCCTTCCAAGGCCACCTTTTTGAATTGATGTTGTTAAGTGGGGAGTGACAACTTCAGGCACCTCTTACTTTACCTAGCCCATGAATAAGAGGCAACAACATCTGAAGTCTCAACCGAACCACTGCATTTCATGCTTTCCCCGCCATGAACAATGGTTGAAAAAGGTAAAGACCCTAGACCAATATCAACTATGGATAGAACATCTTACACCACTATATAGGATTTTCCCTTATGATCCAATGAATTCTGAGTGGATGTGGATGCATAGGCAGAGGATATAGGTATCCCACCAAAGGGATAATAGTTCATCAGGGCCCTATAAGTAGGGCAGAGAGATTTATAGAGGGAGTTCATCAGAAGTAGGTACACCAATAGGAGAACACTTATCAAAATGAGCATCCATGGTGGAGGAATGAGGGTTGAGAGACTAAGGATCCCCTAACTCAGTCTATCCATGCCTCTTACATCATCTATATAAACATGAGAAAATCCATATTATCACAATCACAATTCATGATCATCAATATGCATGAAACGACCAATATGATCATCAATACATTTAAGGATGGCTAGATTCTGGAATGGGAGAGGCAATCCGAGCAGGAAAATTCACACTATAAAGTGATGGGTTTTTTATGATCATTATATCACCATGTATAGAAAAAGAAAACCTAAACACAGGTATATCTATCTTTGAGAATCAATGTGTAAATAAAATTATGAAAATGGCATACCTGGAAACCATGGGGGAATGAGGGCTTGGAAGAAATAAAGTAAATGAGGGTGGGAGGTTTGTTAACTCAACCATGGGTTCTGATTGGACCGACCCCGTAAAGGGGGTCGGTACTGAAGAGGTAGTCGTCGGGGGCTGATGGAAACCCTAGACATAACATTATTAAACATGATACAACATCAAATGAATATACCTAAAAAAAACTAAAACAAATAGAAAAAATATATAATCAAATAAAATTGAAGCATACAAATTATAACCAATATTATCTAAACCAGATAGAATAAAACAAAACTGAATTAATTCATAAAAACCCACACAAATTTTAATGGATATGAACTGATTAGACGTGAATCAAATGAAAAAAAACTAAAACATAGAAGTGCTACTGAATACAAACAAAACAACAGAAATCAAACCAAATGATACTAACCCGAATGGACTCAAATAAAATAGATGTAAATCAAATTGACCTAAACTCATATAAACTAAACTAAACTATGATAAGCATAACCAAGCTAAACCAAAACAAACTCAAGAATAAATCAAAGAGAAATAAACCAACCAAAAATAATCCAAATTGAATCAACCTAACCCAAACTAAATTAGATTTAACTAACTATAAAATAATAAAATAATATCTTAACCATTCTAACCAACTTGAACCAAATTTCACATAATATAATTTAAAAATAAAAATAAACATAACCAAATGAACTAAATTAGTTTTATCCACCCAAAATATGTTTAATTTAATCGAATCAAATTAATCCTAATTGGATTGAATTGAAATAATCAAAGCTGAAACTATATGAATGGATTGGAATAGAATGGAACACAACTACACCAAGTTGAACCAAACAAAATTAAATAAAACAGAACCTTATTAAATTATAATTAAGGTAATAAATTTACACACACCTTGCACACCAGTATAGTGGTAACTTCAGGCCACTTTTTGACTATGAAAACATATGAACCAGTCTTTGATACTGCTATGATAGTTTTAGATTCTTTCATTAGCATTGAATCAAAAAAATAACACAAAACTCGATTTAGTGTATATCAAGTTATCTTCAAAAAAACATAATTAAAACATTTTGGAAAACTGAAATTTTGATAGAAAATAACAATGACAGAGGAAAATTATGAATGCATTAACTATCAAACAAAGTATGGGTGTAGTTGAATTATTGGTAGAAAATTTTGATAAATTTCCAATGAGATGAGAATAACTCAATTCTGACTTTTGTAACTCTAGATATAGTTAAAAAATGTGAGGTAACGCAATCTAAAAATTGTAGAAAATAATAAAATCACTAAGAATAATTTGGAATTTTCACACAACACAGTGATATAGTGGTACATCTGATAACTTAACATGATAAAGAAGTGATATAACATTCAAAATGAATAACAATAAAATAATTTCAATAATTATCACTATTTATTAACATTTAAAATCAAATTAAATATTCAATTTTATAAATATTGTAAATCCATGTTTTAATATATATTTTGGTCTGAACTGAGTTTTCAAAATGAAATTTAAATTTGTTAAATACTACTTTCAAAATATTATCCCTTTAATAGGTTATTACTTCTATTATTCCTTGTTAAGCATAATAATTAGTATGTATTTGTTATGTTATTCTACTTTTTTTCTTAGTTTTTCTTGCCACTAAATATCACAAGATTATGTTATGTTGTTACTTATACCTTTGTGAGATTCACAATTAGTATGTATTAATTATATCATTTCACATATTATGTATTTTTTTATTACCCATTAGTAATGAATTTCTAATTAAATGTATATTTTATTTTCATTTGCATGAAATGAAAAATATTGAAGAGATGTGCAGTAAGAGATTGTTTAAAAATGATTAATGCATGAGAAAGATGGAAATTATCCCTCTGGTCCCAGTTTGGAGTAGAGTATTTTAAACAGATATCAATTATATAATATATAATGTCACATCATTAATCATTTTTAAAATTTAATCAGTATCCACCATCTAGGTGATAATTGTTATCCACTCAGACTAGTAATAGTGGTAACCATCCTGATAGTTTGAGGTGGGGTGGTACTATAGGTGATGAACCCACTTAGTTTTTATTATATTTTTTTGAATGAGAATGAAGTTAATGATCACGATTTCAATATGTGTTAAGATGGGAATATTTGAATAATTTGGGGTACCTAAGAAGACTGAGTGTAGTTCTCAATCAAGGTGTCTTTATATATTCATATGTAAACAATGCATGATAAGAAAATAAAAATATTAGATATTGGAAGTGATTTGATGGAATTTTTTACGTGGAAAAGAATATACAACTAAAATTTAAAAGAAAAACATAATTGATTTACTGCCATTGGATTAATGGAGATCCATTCATAAATGGAAAATTATTTAATTTTCTTCCATCAATTCATGAAGATTTTATTTCTATTAAAAATTAGAAAAGCTAGTTGAAGATGATGTGGATGTTACTAGTAATATCATAAAGACATTTTGCATACTTTTAGCATAGAATTAATGTGGTAGATTATTTCATTCACTGAGTTTGAGGAAAGATTACAATCTAATTTGAGTTTTATGGAGTATATTGATTTTTTATTTTATATATCCACGAGGAATCTAAGGCCCAAGTTGAGAATAAAATTTGGATGGTGTTTTGATGAAGATCTATCCTTGTGAATATTATTAAATAATAATATTGTTTGTATAGAAATAAACTTGGATGAAGTTGGAGAAATTAAGTTAAGGTAATGAAGATATATTAAAGAATTCTTAAATGTTGAACATGATTTGGAATTATTCCAGTGATTATTGAATATGATTTGAAGTAGTTCCAAAGTTATTTGAAGTGATTTGATAAGTTTTGAGATGGATAGAGATGAATTCTAGAGTTGTGGGTTCCTATAAAATTGTTAAAGGAATTTTATACATAAGGGTCATTTTTGGTGTTGTGTTTCATATATAAGAGTCATTTGTGTTGCATAATTTTGAAAAATTGGAAAATACATGCAATGTATAAGGGTCAATTTGATTGTGAAGACTATAAATTTGGTAGTGTCCCAATCCACCCTATAAATGTAAAGGTAACTTAGTTGGGATCATAAATTTGGAAAAATATAGATCCTCATAGTGATGTTTAAGAGTTTTTTAAATACTTAAGGGTTATAAAAATTCACTAGAGAATATGTAATATTATTTCTGATTATATATTTGACGAATTCTAGACTCTCACTGAGATATGTAAGAGTAAATATTTCTTACATAAGATTCAACAGTCAAAGAGTCAAAAGATTTGAAAAAGTATTGGAAGATACACTGAGTTAAATAAGAGTAAAAATATATTATTTAAAGGATAATAAGATGATACATAAAGGTTTTCAATTATCCAAAAAATTTGAGACTTCAAAAAGTTAATAGGGAACTTTAGAAGTTAAACTTTCAATAGAAGAATTCGGAAGAAAGATTAACCATGACAATTTTGTTTTATTCTTTGAAGTTATAAAATATCGTGATGATTTGGTGATTAATCCATGATTCAAGTTGAGATTTGTAGATAATTAAAGAAGAAATTTTCTATGTCATAATGAATATTTTCATTCCATGAATATTTATGAGAGTGAATGAAAACCCGAGGCTATTTTTTATTTAAGATAAAGACGTGTTGTGAGTAAATGGATCCATTATGTTACATGATGAAGAAGGAGTTGCAAGAGAGATTCATGTCATGATTCCATGTCATGGTAATTATGTGAAATACTGAAATGAGATAATAAAACATGTCACACCATGATAGGATATTCCATGACACAACTATACAAAAACTTAAAGAATTAATTTCATGATAGTTTCCTTCACGTTGCAACAAGATCACTGCGTGTTTCCTTGAAAATGTGGATTGTAGTTATTATGGAAATAAAATGCCATGATAAATGTTAATATCATGTGGAGGTTTAAGATTGATCATTAAGGAGATATTTCAATCATTCAACTAAAAGGATTTTTAAAGACCGGAATATCAAAGAGATTTAAATTATTGAGATAGAAGGGTTTTCATATTAAGTATAAGAAAAATAGATCCCAAATAATTGTTGAATATATAAGAATAGAAAAGTGGAAGAGGTTATAGATTGAAAAAAGGCGATAACTAATACTGCATTCCATTAGATAATATTCTATTTATTGAATATTGAGAGAACCAATCATGCAATCATGTTGAACATCCTTTAAGTCGATGGATTTTGAGTCCCAACACTACCAAGAAATATATCATCTCTATACATTGAATAATATGAAGAAGAAGTGGGGAAGACCAAATGTATTTCTGATGTTTATAATTAAAACCAAATAATAAGATTAAATAAGACAGTCTAATATAACCATACATCATAGATATTGATGTCGATGATATGTCTATATCATAAGGTCATAGATATCCAATGATTATTGTGTGAGGTAGCCCTAGAGATTGCTGCACACTAAAGAATGTTAGATTCTTTATGCCAAGAGCAGTCTTTTCTATATTGTTGATCATCTTTAGGAGTAATGGGTTAAATATCCTATATTGTGTGTATAGAGTCTTGGTTAGTTTTAATTCCCAAAATAGGTTCAAATTTTTTCTTGCATAAAAGTCTAGTTAGTTCCAGCATTAGTAAAGGTTCAAGGTCACACCCTTACCTAAGTTCCTTATTCATAATAAAAGGGGATTTGTGTGCATGTGGGATAATAACCACCATATACTAGTGACATAGTCATCCATATTGGAGGAAAACCTTATTAACAAATCTTGGTGTATCTTATTGTGTGCTAACCTGTTTACTATTGCATGCTTACTAACCAGAGTCTTCGAAGAGAGTGAGATCCATTTTCCAAATAGGTGAAGTGGTAAAAGAGAGGGTAAAAGGGTATAATTTTAAAAGAATATACCATACTAATTAAATCCCCCACTCCCATTTTGGTTCATAGTTACTAGTGTAACAACAAGATGTACTTAGAGTGCTCTACATGCATGATAACACCCTACACCTTCATTAGATATAATTCTAACACACTTTCTCATCCCATAGTTCCCCTAGAGACACCAGGGATATTTAGACCACCTATGTTGTCACCACTATTTTCACTAGAATTTAATTACCATCTACCAATTCCTTATATAATTATGACTCATGCTCTTCATTATTATTATCCTTTTCCACTAACTTCTATGCTACCTCTATTTTCTATTTCTCAATTATCTCCAAATTTTAATGTTCATACTCCTTTAACTTCTGCAGAAACACATTCTAATCATCTAGATTATATTAATCATTGTGAAAATACATTGGATCCCATTGAAACTACATAGGATATTGATCCTTCATAGTCTAGGGATCAATAAAATCCCACTAATTCACCTTATTTAAGTATATGTATACAACTCTATTAAAATTTTGAACTACAGTTTATTTTTATTATAACATGTATAATTTTATATGTTACACCCTAGAAAGTTAAATGGTTAAAAGACTAAATGTTTCTACCCATGTTAGTAAGGTACACCTTTATTTTTGGGGCCCTACCATATTAGAACACTATAATTAAGTGAGATTTCTGGGAGTAATGTAAAGATGAGTGACCACCTGAGAAGTTTCCTAGGGTGTGAGTGAGTGATGAAAAAGAATAGTTAAAGAAAACATATTGACCTATGGGGAAATTCATTAGTTTGATAAGTGACCACAGTGGGGAATAGCTTGTAGTTTGATGGGAAGGAAACCAAGGTATTATAGGAGACCCATGGGGTCATTTGACCAATTCCATGTCCCGAGGAGGTTAGGTCATGATAATTTTGGTATTAGAGCCAGGTTTTAATCAAAGTGTTCTTGTTTTGGGAGGTTTGGTAGATAGGAAATCGGATTTTCGGGACTCTAGGGGTAGGTTGTGTGTGAGGGTTTGGCCAGATCACATCATTAGGAGCCTTGAGTTACCATGGGGTGTTGGGATATGTGTCTCTTATGTTGATTTTTGATCTAGTCTCAAATTTGTGATTATATTTTCTTGATCCAAACTAAGATTGTTTCTCATCTAATGATATCATTTATTTATTTAATTTATATAATCATGACTCCTTAAAGACTTCCTAGGGTTCCTCATGAGGGTGTTGTAGAAAATTTTCCTCAAGGGAACCCTCTGATGGATTAGAACCTTGTTAAGGCTATGGTGTGGTTAGTTCACATAGTGGAGCAAAATGTTCCACCTGTTCAGACTCAAGCAAGATAGCTTCAACTGGGAGTTGGTGGAGATAAATATCGAGCTTAAGAGTTTCTCCAATAGAATAAACCATCCTTTAAAGAGATGAATGATCCTCGGGATTTGGAGGACTGGATAGATAATATTGACCAAATCTTTGACTTCTGAGAGACACCGGAATATGTAAAGGTGAAGTGTTCTACCTTTAATATTAAGGTTCCTTGTAAAAAATGGTGGGATAATATGGTTCAAGAAAACCTACATGAGATATTGTAGTGAAAAATATTCAATACCATATTAGTTTTATCTATAATCCTTGGTTATAGAAAAGTATATATATTTTCTCACCATTCAACGGGGTGATCTATTGGTGTTATAGTATGCCAATATCTTTTCTAGGATTGTTCATTTTTCTCCAAAGGTCATGATGAATTATATACTGAAGGTTTAGAGGTTTAAGATGGGCTCGTTACCTGATATTTATTATTAGGTGTTCATGTTAAAGTTGACCTCATATACAGTAGTGATGGATGGGGCTATGATGGTAGAGTTTGACTTTCTAGGAAAAATAGGTTTGGTGGGATACTCTTCTCCACTTAGTGGTAACTTAAATGGATCGTATGAGAAGAAGAGGAAATGGAACAAGACCTATAGAGTTGGTGGTGGTGATAGTTCTTAGTAGCGGGCTTCCTCCACACCATCAATAGAAACTGGTAGGGTTCCTTTGACTTTCTACCAATGTGGAAAGAAAGTGAACACTAAGAATTATTTCCCCACCCCTCCAAATAACTATATTTTATGTGGACATAGTGGTCATATATAGAGGTTTTACTAGCATCTATCCACTCCTCTTTATAGTTTGGGTTCATCATATCTAAAGGGGACTATAGCGTAGTCAAAATTTTCTAAACCTTTAGGGTTCTACCCATAGGCCTCTATAGTGAATAAAATTTATATAGTAGAGGAATCACCATTGGCAGTCAACGCAGGCCCATCTACAGTGAGAGGTACTATATTTATTTCATCTTCTCTAGCGACTGCTCTATTTTACATAGGAGTCTCCCACTCTTTCATATATATCTTTTTTGTAGGTCTTTTGAAAATTCCCACAGAACTCATGTCATATGTTATGGAGTTGATGAAACCTATTGGAAATAAAAAAGAGAAAGGGATTCAATGTCATTTGTGTTCTCTCTCTTTATCTAATGTTGAGTTGGTCTGGGAATTTCTTGTGTTTGGCCTGGATGTCTTCGACATTATTCTCAAGATGGACTATTTGGTTTCTCATAGGGTCGAGATTGGTTTTTATGATCGACATGTGTCATTAATTATTCCCAATGGATGCTCCCAGGTGTTTCAGGGGAAGTGAGATCTAAGGTTTGGTCATGGAGGACCATCTCATTCAGATCTTAGAAATCTATTATATTTTAGTTTTATTGAGATTAATGTTGTATCTTATAGTTTTTATCTTCCCTTGGGGGTTTGATACTTTCCTAGGTCTTACTAGATGACTTTTTTGGTTTTCCTCAGGAAACGGAGGTAGTTTTTTTCTATTGATATGGTGCTTGATACTCAGCTAATTTCTATTCCTTCCAATAGTATGGCACCAGATGAGTTAAATGAGCTTATGTTTTAATTAGATGATCTATTAGAGAAAGTTTTCATCCATCCCAGTGTATCTCTATGGGAAAACCCTACCCTTTTTTCCAACAAGGATAATGGATCAATTTGTATTTGTGTTGGTTATAATAATATTAATCAGTTGATGATAAAGAATAAATGTTCTTTGACCAATATTTATTATTTGTTTGATCAGTTAAATAGGGAAGGTGATTTTTAAAAATCAACCTTTGGTTGAGTTATCATCAACTCATATTTAAGGAGTCTGATATCTCGAAGACTGATTTCAAGAGAAGGTATGTACATTATGAATATCTTATGATGTCACACATCCTAACTAATTATCCTACCATTTTTATGTCCCTAATAAACTAGGTATTCCACCCATACCTTAATTCCTTTATTATGGTATTTTAAAATGATATCCCGGTTTACTAGAAATCTTAGGGAGAGAACAAGCATCATTTGATATTGGTTTCAATAATATTTAAGAATCACAACCTTTATGTTAAAGTGTCGAAATGAAATTTCTGGATCTAGGGAGTTAAAATTTAGGGCATGTGTTTTTAGAACATGGAATCCCAGTTAATCCTAAAAATGTGAAGGTTGTCCTATCATGGGAAGAGCTGTAGAATTTATTTGTGATATAAAGCTTCTTAGGTCTAACTAGATGCTATTAGTGGTTTGTGAAAGACTTATCAAATATTTCATCACCATTGAACACTCATACAAAAAAGGGGTAAAATTATTATGGGATGAAAAGTTTCATACTTCCTTCAATGATCTGAAATGGTATATATCATTAGATCTTATTTTTATCTTGATAGAATTCAGTCATGGTTATGTGGTTTACTGTGATTATTTAAGTGTAGGTCTATTATGTGTTCTTATACAAGGTGATCATGTAGTGTCTTAAGCCTCCCATCATCTTTGGCCTCATGAAAAGAATTATTCCACTCATTACTTAGAAACTATAGAATTTATGCATTCTCTTAAGTGTTAGTTAAACTACATTTTTGGGGAGAGATTTATTTTCTATTCTCATCATAAGTGTTTAATTTATATATTTTCTCAGAAATATATGAATCTCGGGTAGATGCGATGGGTGGAGTACCTCTAGAAGTTTGAATTTGATATCACCTACACCCCTATGAAGGGAAATTTTTTGTTTACACCCTTAGTATGAAATTTTCCTCATATTTTGTCCTAGAATCAAAGGAGGATTGGAATATCATGAATAAATTTACTCAGTTACATATAGATGCTTGAGAGGATGGTTCGAGGATGTTTCTGGCCAGCATATTATTGACATCATCTATCCTTGAGTCGATTCTTTACGAATAGCATCAAGATGATGAGTTCAAGGGAATTAGATATTCTCTTTATGGTGGGAAAACCATTTTCAATTGGTCTCTCTCTTTTAATGGGGTACTTTACGTTAGGGATTGGTTCTTCATAACTCTTTCCATAATTGTCTATATGTCGTTGGATTGTCATAGTTCTACATGGGTTTTTCACCCTAGCACCAAAAAGATGTATTATTACACGAGACATCAGTTTTGGTTTCTAGGTATGAAGCCTTACATGGCTAATTTTGTATCTCATTGTTATAACTTTTAGTAGATTATGGTTGACCACCAAAATCCTTCAGGTTTTCTTCATTCACTTCTCATGATAGTGTGGAAATGGGATGAGGTATCCATGGAATTCATTGTTGGGTTACCACATACTCCCTGATGTAAGAATTCCATTTGGATAGTGATTGATCAATTGGATAAAATGGCCCGCTTTATTCTGATATAGGACACCACTAATGTTGAGGACTTAGTGAAGTTGTACGTGTAGTAAATTGTGAGGTTACATGGGGTGACATCTACTATCATCTCGTATAGGGATCCCATGTTTACTTATAGGTTCTGAAAGGGTTACTTGAAGGTAATGGGGACTTAGGTCAGGTTGAGTAAATCTTATTATGCACATATAGACGGTCATGTGTAGCACACTATTCAGATTATGGAGGATATACTTCATGATTATGTATTAGATTTTGGAGGATCATGGGATAATGATATAGGAATATTTTAGTTTTCTTATAAAAAAATTAAAAATCATCAATCAGAATGGTCCCTTTCATATTATGAAGGATATGTATCTATTCTCATTTTAAGATGTTATATTTTGGGTTTGGGTGGTGGTGGAAGTGACTCGGTGGAATTTTGATGTGGTTTGTCCTCAGCAGTGGCAATATAAGACCACCAACTAGCTGGTGGCTTCAGATAGAGGCATCATTGGATACAGGGGGCCACCAGCTAGATGGTGGGAGTCCACAAACCATCTAGTGGGACACCCAAGCTGATAGGTACCGGGGCCCGCAGCAGAAGCTGGTGGGCTAGGGATTTTAAAATTTTCATCGACGGATGAACGGGACTTGTCGTCTCTGATTATCCAAGCCCCGAATAGGTCTGAGGATCTCATGTAAATTATAAGGAACAAAAAATAAAAATGAAAACGTACCCATTTTAAATCTGAAGCTGCGGTCGACAACAACTAGTCGATAGAGATCGTCGCTTAAAGGATCCAAATAAAGAACCCTCTAGATTGTCCACACATGATTTAAAAGCCCACAAGAGTGTTGATCATCGAATTCTGGGTGCTAGTGTGGAGATTCGATGATGCTTTCGACATCTCAACGATCACTGCATCTAGATGCCTTCGATGCTGGAGAGAGATCTAGATCCGCGCTTCTTGGATCGAGAGCTTCTCTCTCTAGAGAGCAGGAGAAGAGAGGGGATATGGATTTCATTCCATGTAAGGAATTAATAGTTAATTGCACAATATAAGATATATCCTCCTCCTATATTTATAGTGTAGTTGAGAAATACCTAGTTGGGTTCCCCGGCCCCTGTTTATTTCAACGTCCACTAAATAAATAATTTTGATGAACTAAATTATGCCAATATTATTTATTATTTTATCACATACTTGTAATATATATAAAATATATTACATGATAAAACCCAAGCCATTTAACTCTACTCATTGTCCCTCTTAATATTAAATGAACCTTGAATATTAAAATAATATTCGTTCGATTGATATTTTTCTCGTATTTACTGAACCTGTAAATACATTAAATAAATTCAATACCAAATATTCATAACTTGACTATTAATGAATTTATTTAATTCTTTTGGTGATCAATACTTTGGACAACACTCAGACCCCATGGAGGGGCCCACCATGCCCATATACTTATTCGACTAAATAGGTCAAATTCTTGAATACATTATTGAGTGTGACCCTCTAGGCCCTTATCTCGATAACAGTGAATAAATCCACAGACCAAGAGCAGAGTCTAGTAACCCATCATGGTCCCTAAAGATATAAGGATAGTCATAGAAATGACTACCATCCTACGAACACTGACTATGTACTATAATCTCTTTGTCATTAAATATCTCATAAAGCAGGACACATACTTGTGACATCATCCTTTTCTTACTTTATTATTTTTTGATCTTACCAGAAATATTTTCCATTGTAATACTTTGGCTAAAGACTTATTGAAGGTAGCACCATCCTGGTCAACCTGGTCTGAGATATACAACTTCCTAAACTTGGAAGTGATAAATACTTTCTTGATCATTCAACCAATGCCATACCACCAACGACGCACCCAATACAAGCTACCTCAGCATGATTTTCGTACCATGGTTTTCTCCTTGAATCAAAGTACATAATCAAATGGTATACATTGGTAATTATCTCAATTAAAGAGACCAATACACATGTCCATAGATAGGAATGACCAATGACACCCAAAACATGTGGTGTCCCTATTTGTGGGTCTGTCCTCATGATCTCACTACTAGAGATCACCAAGTGCGAACTTCATTAGAAACAGTCTCAATGCTTATGAGACCCTAGCACCTGATAGTCAGACATCTACTGTGTCTATTTAGTAAGATATATCTAGACTATAAAACATATATTTAAGATTAATGTCATAGTATCTTGAGGTTCTCATTATAGTCTGGGATCTACTATAACCTCTCGATATGATAATTAACCTTTTTACATTACCATTATAATAGTAGACATAGAAAAGTCTACACTGTAATGGTAATATGACATCATGTATAACTTAATGCACACATGATATGGTAATCAAAAGTAATGAATAGTTGGGTCTAGGGCACCCACTATTTCAACACTCCCACTTGCACTAGAGCCAACTTTCTAACCAAACTTGTTAGCTACTCACATGATAAATATCATGCTTCTGTTGAGTAATGGATTTTACTGTTGGGCCTACCATGTTTTTGTCACGTGGAATATCTACTATATGCGACCTCATCTGCTTGAGTAAAACTTCTCAAGATAAGGTATCCCCAATTATATCACTTTTATCCATTGTCATAGCTTAACAACTTGGCTAGTAATAATATCATAATTCATATTATGATAATACTTTCTCACTAGGTGTGATTCCAATAACTGGAACAAATCATTTCATTTAACTACTTCTTAGTTGCCTTAGAAGCTGCAATGTACTCGGTATTTATAGGTATGGATACTACTATCTTTTAGGAGCTTGAATCGCTCATCACCTTTGCCTAACTACGATACTAGATCAAATTGATCTAAGGATTACTAGTTTTTGTCCTACAATAACTAGTATACCTTCTTCTCCATATACCAAGTACATATCATTTGTACTCGCTAGAGTAAAAGATGATAGATCTGACTGTATCACTTGCAGTGCTTCTAGAAACAATTGATATCTACCTACAATAAATTATATCCTGGAAATATAAATTATTGTACATAACATGGCATATGTGATTGATCCATCGCTAATGCATATGGTATCAATTCGCAACATTAATCTCTTCCCATACTCCGAACATGTTAACCTAGAGAGATTAAGCCATGTGACATTGGCAACAATTCTAAACTTGAATTGTTACAACTTGTATTTTTAAATGCATTGTCACTATATATATGATTGACTAGGACCAAGAAACCCATGGATCTACCTCAGTGGATCATGTTCCCTAGAACTCAGGTTTCTACTTTAAGTCAATCATTGGAGTATTACTTTTATCCTGATCTTATCTAACTGTAAGATCAAGATCTATTTTCCATATGTTGCGGAACATATTTCTCTTGGAAAACATTAGCGCTCCCACTAATCTTTGGTAGACAAAAGGCAAAGATTCATTTGAAATTAATGCTCTAAGATCATGTTGCTTACTTTAATCCAGAACTGGATTTTAGTAACTTGTAACCTTAATTGGAATTTGATGGTGTCATCATCCCTTTCTGTTTACGTCAAATAGACACCTTCCATGAAAGATGATAATGACATCCAATGACTAATAAAATGATCTTAGAATTTGGCTATGATAAGTAAAATTTTAATGGATTTAGGCATACCAACTTAGTATAACCAATCGAGCCTTATTGGTACCAGGCTTATACCATCCATGTATCATCTAATTTGAATACCCACCGCAATATTCAATTTATAAGACCCTTTAAAATTTGATACATGGAATCCATTATTGAATTTTAATTGATCTTGTAAATCTTAGCTAATTTTAATATATTGATTACTTGTAGGATTTATTATTCTTAATGAATAATTTATCACCGGCCACAGTGAATATAAAACCATCACCATGGTTTCATCCTTCCTATGCAGTATGTGTCACTGGAACATTTGTATCCCACATGTACTTGTGGAAATTGTTCCTATGCCAACCATTTGTGCATCTCAAGCATTGACTAAGTCCAAGTCAATTCAACTCCCACTATCTCTAATATAGATGTGCACCCTTATATATAAATGTAGTCTAATACTTGACTACATCTTTTCTATCTTAGGTATTTACGTAATATCCTAAGAAACTGTTATGATATTTACTTAGATGCACCATGTGTTTAGCTTGATGCATGTTTGTTTATATCTTAACAAACTCTTTTCATACTAACACATGATCTATGACATAATGGATTTTCATCATACTATGACTCGTATGATATCCATTTTTCATTTTAGTTGGAATATAGGTTATGGGATTTCATCGTTATTTGAAAATCACATCTTGAAATATAATGGAAGTTTCTGCAGGTTATAACATTATCATAACTTTGATATATAAAATGTGTGTTTAGGAATTAATCCATGCTACATTTTGTTGATCAATGTAAACATGTAAGACTTTATCATTGATCCTCCTTATGAACATCAATACGGTGATGTAGATAAGGTAACATGCATTTAGGAATTACTCCACACTACATTATCATGATCGATGATTTCATAGTCAAGATATTATTTGGCATGCCGATCCGAAGCAACTCATATCTTTTGACCATGCATATAATTCACTATTCCTTAATAACTTAAAAGAATCTTATGAAGTATATTTACCACTATCTTTATTTGGAATAGTTCACACTCTCTTTTTAACTAATCCCAGAAGCTTTGTGGCATACCTTTATCTCTAAAGGTTTCTTTGTCTAAACTAAGGATGTCAATAATACCTAAGGTGTTTATCTGTGTCGAGCCTAAATACCATAATGAGTATATTCTTGATTTCCACTTTTAGTTTTACTTGAAAAAAAACTATATTGACACAAATGGGTAGGTCTTACATTTTATATTCATCGTGTATTGCCTTTGATTCAAGTATGCATGAACTATTTGTTGAGTATGTTACCAAAAACAACATTCATTCCAAAAACTTGGAATAACGTCTCATTATGACCAAATGGGAACATGAGATAAATTTTTTGGTTATAATCAACAACTTGTTCAATTTAAATCAATCACTTGGCAATTAGAAGTTATGTATTTCTCACTACTTACCTAGGAATCACCCTTTCTCAACTGCTTGGAGAAGACACCTTACTCTTAGTAATGTTTCTCTACTTACTTGGTTATTTTATTTCAATACATATATTTGAAAATCATATTGTATTTTAATACCAAATAATTATGTGAGAAAAAAATACTTTTATTTGATTAATATTAATTGAATGAGAAGCAGGTACTAGATTCTATTATTTCAGTTCATTGTGTTTTTAAACTTCCATAAATTTATTTCATTATGTAATGAAAATAAGCTTCTGTTAAATAACCAACCTCTTTTATTTGAAGGACATGAAGAAGGTGCCTTTGGTGTAACTTTCCATAGGCCTTTTCACCTTTTCATTCAATATATTCTCCATAAGAACAAAAGGTTGTGCTGCCTTTAATATTCTTATCACTTGGAAAATTTTACCTTAAATGTAATGAAGGACTTACTTTATATCATTTTTTTATATCCTTAAACGAAAATAGAGTAATTAGGTGTAAAAGTTATGAAAATGGGATGAAATGAAAGATTATGAATTTTCTTTGATTTTACACAAACCGAGTGCAATCATCTCATTCATATCCTACTTCTCTTTCTCCTTGAAAATTTCTTAGAGATGAGACTACATGTAACATCATTCATGTCATGATGTAGTGACCACAACTAAAATTAGAATTTTATGATAGAATTATGATAGAACCAACATATTCATGATTTATGATTCTACTGTAGGAAATTTTACACCCTCGCTTTCTGAGGTGGCTTAACAGGTTGGGACACAAGCACCTTTAATTTCTTTTATGGTAGTAATGTGTGAAAACACCTATAATACACTTGGAATTTTGTTCTTGTTTAGACATTAACTTTGTCCAAAATTTATCACAGTTTTATTGTGGTATTACTTTACATTCTCTAAAAATAAACTTTAGCATATTAGTACCTTTTATGTTGATTACCAAATGTGACATTACTGATTATTTTAATCATTAAATGTCTCCCACTAATTTTTTGAATTCTAGGAACCCTCTGTACTAGAATCGGAAAACACTTGAGTATTCTAGTAGCAAGGATCCCTGAACCTCACTCATAGTCTATAATCTATGGCTACGCCACTACTCGGAGGGTCCAAGGTAGGCTTTTGGATGGACAACCACATTAACTCACGGTTCCTTGATCTGTTGAGTGAAGTCCTAACTTTCAAAAATCATGATTTGATTTACTCAATGCTTGCCTCTAAAATTACAACAAGCTAGATGTGGCTATTTCTTTGCTGCAATTTTAGTTAAGTCAACTCATCACCCTAATAAGAACTCCACAATAGTAAGAGGCACCCTCAGCTGTGGCATGAACGGCACCTCAAACACCCAGTTTTGTTCAAACTTGAATGATAGAAGGCTGTTGTGACTTAATATTTTCTTTGAGGGTTTTATTAGTTTCTCTCGACGAATGTGATCCATTTCTATTAAACTTGTTCATATATGTTGTCGTTCTCACAACAGAACTTTAATATAAAAACATACGGCGCTTCTTTATGCATTTTATTATCTATTATTTTATGTATTTTCCTACTGTTCTAAAATGTATAAAATAATAAATAAATGCATAAAGGTTAAGCTACTACCTGACTGGTCTTGAGCATCTAAAGGACCTAAGGGGCATCATACTTGAGTCGAAGCTTGACTCATAATGCAGCTTGCCTCTTGTCTTGTATGTTCACTTCACTTCTGGAATGTCGCCTTGTCTTGGCGGGGTCCACGTCGTTCACCATCTTCGTCCGAAGTACAAAGATACTCTCACATAGGTGAGGAGGACTCAGGTATAAATGTACACTAGATAAATTGTACACGCAGGTCCTTATACATTTTAACTGAAAAAGACGATACGTAGACCGTCAAATAATTAATTACAAGCATCACATGCAATTAAATACAAGGCAATATAAATGGGTCGGTACTCAAGACCAAAATGCGGGAAAAAATGCGCGATAAAATTAAAATTCATTAAATAAGTACGAGTGTTATCTAAATTAAATTAAATGAATTAAATAATTCAAATAATTTAATTAATTATCGATCATTTAATTAATTTAATTTTTATGCCAAAATTAAATTAATTTATATCCTGGGTATTAAAATAATTAACCAAAATTAATTTTAATTAATTTAATTTAGGTACTAAAATTAAATTAATTAATTTGATTAATTTTGATAAATTTATATTGGTAGGTCCCCAAAACTTGTCTGTAGGGCCTATTCGGGTCATTCCAAACCCGCGCAGGGCCCTATGAGGTCGTCCAAGGCCAAACTGGGCTGGGCCGATCTACCCAAACTCGTTCTGGGTTGGGCAGATTCACCCAGACTATTTTGGGGCCAATTTTTTCCTGCAGAAAGATTTCTTGTAGGAAAAAGGGTACCTCTTCTTCCGCGATCGGTGGACCTTAGGAAAGGAGGTCGTGTGTGGACTTGATGGCAAGGCGTTTCTAGGACCGGGTGGTCAGCGTTGCGGCTTGTCTAGAGGAGGCGGGACAGTGAGGAGGTCCACGAGCTGGCCGGCTGGAAGCTTGCTCCGTGCCGCTACAGGGAGCTCAGTCGGGTGGTTGCAAGTGGCGGCCTAAGGTTGCGCCTACTGTTTGTGTGAAATGGTGTGAGGATCTGGTAGGTGGCGCGCCGGTTGGTGTGTGCGTCTCGAGGTGGTCAGGTGCGGCGCTGCAACCTGGAGGCAGATGGGAGGAGGTTGCGGTGGCCGGAGCTGGGCGGCGGGTTCTAGCCTGGGAAAGGAGGCAGGCCAGCTGGGTGGTCTGACGAGCCGGTTGGCCGAGATCTGGAGGCGAAGGGTGCAGCGCCTCTGGCGTGTCTAATAAACCCATAGGGGAGTTCGGTGATGCTGCAGTAGATCCAGAGGAGGGCGACGAGGCCAGGGCGACGTCCGGGGGGCTGGGGCGAGTCGCGCGGTAGGGGGCGGCCTGTTGGGTGAGTGGCCGGTGGCGGCCGAGCCGACTGTAGAGGAAGCCACGCCTGGTGTGCGGTGTGCCCTTGTGTAGCGAGGGAGGAATAGGATGGGGTCCACACAGACCCATATTGTTTCCCATTTTATATTTATTTAAAGTCTTCTTTCAAGTCTCTTCCACCCCCTTTTTAAAAAAATCACACATATTTTTTTTAAATGACTTCTTTTGAAGTCAAGTCCTCCCATATTTTACAAAGGCTACTTGCCTTTTAATATAATAATAATAAAATTATTATAATGAAATAATTATTTATTATTATTATTATATTATTATAATAATAATATAAATATTATTATAATAATAAAATTATTATGCAAATTACCAAATTGTAAAATTTACAATTTGCATATAATTTTAATTCAATTCGGATAACCGGTCAAGATTAGATCGGTTCAACGGATATAATTATAATTAATACCCATGATCAAAATGCAAATTTTGATCCAACTTGAAAATTTAAAATGGCCATAACTTGGCCGTTCGGAATCGGATCAACACGCGGTTTGAACCGATGAGACCGTTTTTGAACCCTCTACTTAATTATAATGAAATTTTAATTTTCTATGCTCAGAAAATCTACACGATCGGTCTGATACCACTAATACGTATCATGGCCCACAGAGAAAGCCGGTGGGCTAAGGATTTTAAAATTTTCATTGGCGGATCGACGGGACTTGTCGTCACCGACGATCCAAGCCCCGGATAGGTCCGAGGATCTCGCGTAAATTATATGGAGCCCAAAATAAAAATGAAAACATACCTGTTTCAAATCTGAATCTACGGTTGACTGCAACTAGTCGATGGCGATCGTCGCTTGAAGGATCCAAATCAGGATCCCTCTAGATTGTCCACACGTGCTTCAAAAACCCACGGGAGCATCGATCTTCAAATTTTAGGTGCTAGCGCGGAGATCAGACAACGCTTTCAACATCCCAACTATCACTACATTGAGATGCCTTTGATGGTGGAGAATGATCAAGATATGCGCTTCTTGGATCGAGAGATTCTCTCTCTAGAGAGCGGGAGGAGAGAGAGGCTCTAGATTTCATTCCATGGAATGAATGAATAGTGAATTGCACAACATAATAGAGATCCTCCTCCTATATTTATAGTGGAGTTGAGAAATACCTAGTTGGGTTCCCTTTCCCCTGTTTATTTCAACATCCACTAAATAAATAATTTTAACAAACTAAAATTCACCAATATTTTTTATTATTTTATCACATACTTGTAATATAAATAAAATATATTATGTGATAAAACCTGATCCATTTAACTCGACTCGGCGTCCCACTTAATATTAAATGAACCTTGAATATTAAAATAATATTCGTTCGATTAATATTTTTCTTGTATTTACTAATCTTGAAAATACATTAAATAAATTCAATCCAAAATATTCATAACTTAATTATTAATTAATTTATTTAATTATTTTTTTGATCGATACTTTGGACAACACTCAGACCCCGTGGCAGGGCCCATTATTCCCATATACCTATTCAACTGAATAGGGCGGATTCTTGAATATGCTATTGTGTGTGACCCTCTAGGCCCTTATCTCGATAGCAGTGAATAAATCCACAAACCAAGATTGGAGTCTAGAAACCCATCATGGCCCATAAAGTGATAAGGATAGTCATATCAACGACTACCATCCTACAAACACTGACTGTGTATTATAATCTCTTTGTCATTAAATATCTTATAAAGTAGGACGCACACTTGGGTCATCGTCCTTTTCTTGCTTTATTATTTGTTGATCTTACTGGATGGATTTTCCTTTGTGTTGCTTTGGTCAAAGACTTATTGAAAGTAGCACCATCTTGGTCAACCAGGTATGAGATATACAACTTCTTAAACTTGGAAGTGAAAAATCCTTTCTTGACAATTCAACCAATGTCATACCACCAACGACGCACCCAACACAAGATACCTCACCACGATTTTAGTACCATATTTTTCTCCTTTCATCAAAGTACATAATCAAATGGTATACATTGGTAATGATCTCAAGTCAAGAGACCAATACACATGTCTATAGATAGAAACAACCAATGAAACCCAAAATATGTGGTGTCCCTATTGGCACCTATGTCCTCATGATCTCGCTACTATAGATCACCAAGTGAGAAATTTATGAGAAGAAGTCTCAATGCTTATGAGCTCCCAGCACCTAATAGTCAGACATCTATTGTACTCAGTCTGTAAGATGTATTAGACTATAAAACATATATTTAAAATTAATGTCATAGTATCTCGATGTTCTCATTATAATCTGGGATCTACTATAACCTCTGGATATGACAATTAACCTTTGGAAATTACCATTATAATAGTATATGCATAAAATTCTACACTATAATGGTAATATGACATCATGTATAACTTATTGTACACGTTATATGGTAATCAAAAGTGCTACATAGTTGGGTCTAGGGAACCCACTATTTCAACACAAGATATAGGCATTATTCATGTAGCCACTTGATTAGCCAATAAAAACACATATTTTAATTAAATTTTAATGGTATTAAATGTTAATTTTTTATCTTATGGGCCTGAGTTAGTGTATTTTAATTTTGAACATCCATTCTCATCATTTATGCACTTCATGCCTAATGTACACCAATTTAGGCCCAATGATTCAAATGATTTTAAAGAATTAAATTATCCTTATTTTAATTTTATATTTTGGTAAATGGATCTAAACTTAAATTTGAACATTTTTCATTCAGGGATCAATGGAGGATTCATAAAGGATGGTGGGGATATTTGGAGATGAAAGGAAACGATTCTAGAGAAGGCAGATTGGACACTAGCCCACTGATGAGAATGTGGGGAACACAATACAGACCCACTGAATCCCAAATTTCGTGGGATGATAGAATACATATATAAGAACATATAATTATTTAGAAGATAGTGCTAATTCGGCTTACATTGGGGTTATTCAGGAATCCCAAGTTAGAGATAAATTTTGTGCCAGATTCTGTGGCCCAGAAACACATCCCACCAATTTAATCATATCTCGGCAACCAAAAATTCATTTGGGTTGAAATTTTACATAGATATAGGAAACATGCGTATATTCACTTTTTTATTATATTACCCACTCTAATTCGGCCATCTAGAAGGTCATATAGGTGCGTTTGTTTGGTGGATGCAAGATGGATGCCACTTCGAGTCAAGGATAAAGAAGTCCACTCTCTCTTACTTTCCACCACCCTAGGCCTACCATAATCAAGTGGTATGATTTGTACTGTTGGATAATCGACCCAAGGCTCCCAAAATTCCTATTTAAGGCAGTGGTGTTGAAGTATTTGAGGATCTTTTGAGCTTCCTTTCATTGTAATTTTATGCTGTAATTTTGTTGTCTCAAGTTTGTCTTCCACATGTAAGTTGTTCAATTCACTTTAGTTTCTTAATAAAAGTTCTTATTCTCCTCTTATTCTGTTTTCTTCATATCACTTTGATACCTTTGGTTCAATGTGTGAACTTTTTCACACCAACCCTTGTGATATTATCACACAACGATGGAGTGATAGTTATTTTATTGTTTGTTTTACTTCTCCAATTCCTCCCTCGTGAGTCTACTTCCCGCTTCCATTGAAACCATAGGATCAATGGAGGGATAACCCACTTATGGGTTGATCCAAGGGAGTATCAAGGGTCTGGATTGGATTTTATTTCTAACTCCATTAATGTCTAATCACTTCTTTTAAATGAGATTTTTATTTGATGATTTTAAAACCTATTTATCCTTATTGAATTTAAGGTCGCACACTTCAAGTGCTAATACGAACCTTTACCATGGAGTGCTCAAAACTTTGATCCTTCAAGTGTATAGGTGATTAGTATTAGGGTGTTTAGGCATTAAACCATTAAGTGGTGATTTTTTTATCTTCTTAAATGAACCCATCTCAAATATAAGAAATTGAAATATTTTTTAAAAAAAAGAATGCATCCAATCCACCCCTTGTAATAACCTAGGATCAACCCTTCTCATAAATTGAATTCACTTAAGACTTTTAGTGTTCACTTAAACCTGTCTAAAATCAACCCAAAGTTGGCTACTTAATATCCAAAAATAGTCCCTAGAATGTACCTGTCTGTAGGTTACTTCTTAGGTCTCTGAGGAATCGACAACCCAAGCTAAATTACAAGCGACCACTTAACCCTAAAATCTTGGGTGAATTTGGGCGAGACCAAATTTTGGAGCCATTTCCGGGGACCCAAGTAATTCATCTAAACACCCATTCTATTCTCCCCCATTTCTTATATTCTCATCCAAATTATATTATCTTTTCCCTTTCTCGTTTTTTTTCTTTTGGCGCATGTCCGCCTACACCCATGACCAATCAAACCATCTAGTTAGGGTGGATAGTCATGGGGTTGGGGAGTCAAGTAAACCAAGGAAACTCTTTAAATTATATCCTAATCTTCCTAATACCCCCAAGTCAAAAATTTATCTCATTTCAATGGAAGGTATTCAAAGAAACCAACACATAAACCCGGGTGGGAACCAAAATGGAAATCCAAATGAGGGAACCCCAAACTTGAAGAATGCAGTTGATCAAACCATGAATGACTACCTCACACCTGCCTGGACCAATGCCCCCTCATTCATTATACACAACTCCCTAGGATATTCCAACTACATCTTTAAACCCCATGTCCTAAACCATATTCCCACATTCAATGGAATGGAGTCTGAGATGCCCTACCTTCACATTAAGGAGTTCAATGACATTTTTGAAACCATGTGTCCCCCACATCAACTAGAATAAGCTAAGATGAGGATATTTCCTTTTTATTTAAAGGATCGAGCTAAAAATTGGCTAAACAATTTTAGACCATTATCCATCAACTCTTGGGACCAATTACAAAGAGAATTCTACAAAAAATACTTTCCCCACCACAAAATAATTACACTTAAAGAGAGCATCCAAAACTTTTTTGAAAAAGAGGGAGATTCATTCTATGAAACATGGGAGAGGTTCAAAGACACCCTAAAAATGGTTCCACATCATGATTTTTCTATACCCGAACAGGTGAGAATTTTCTATGAAGGGTTGGTTCCGAGGAATAAACAATTCATTGACATGATGTGTAATGGAACTTTTAAAAACAAAGCCCCAAATGATGCTTACAAGTATCTGGAAAGCCTTGTTGAAAAAAACCAAACATGGGGAACTTCACCTTATTCTGAAAATCTGCAAAGAACTACTGAAATTCATACACTTAGAGAGGAGGAAAGCCTTAGGGATAAACTCGCAGCACTCTCTAGGAAGGTTGAAGAGATAAACCTTAGGAAAGTCCATGAAATCCAAACTGTAGACCCTGTTTGCACAATTTGTGACAAACATGACCATAATACAGACAAATTCCCAACCATTCTATCCATCAAGGATTTTCTTTTAGGAGGACCCCAAATGTAATTAAATGCCTTAAAATTTCAAAATAATCAATACCAAAACACCTTCAACCAAAGGTATAATGACCACCTAGGCTTACGTTGGAAAGATAACCAACAACCTAACCAACCACAGGGAAAAAATCCTTACCCCCATCAGAACTACCAAACCTGTAAATAGTTCCAAACCCAACCTATCTAATACCAACAGCCACCGGTCCATTTTCAACAAACCATACCACATCCAAAATATCCCACTGGGATAAACCAATCTTCTCAAGCACCAACCCAAACTATTCCACAAAGCCTACTAGAACAATTGTGCAAACAAATAGAAAGGATGGACTCAGAAGTCTCTTCCATAAAACAAGAACTTAAACCATTAAAACTGAAAAGGCACCCATGCCTACTCAGGCAGTACCATCCTCAAATTTAAGGGGAGAGTCAAGTTGCACTCAAACAACTCATGAATAACTAAAGGTTGTGACAGTTTTAAGAAGTGGGAAATCAATTGAGAAACCTGAACAAATAATTCAGAAACCATGTGAAGCTTCAAACTCTAATGAAAAATTAAATGAACCACAATATCAAACTGAGGAAATTGATAACAATGTGAAATAAACAACTCTTCAACAAAAAACCCCACAACCTGCACCATTTCCTCAACGCATGAGGGGGAAAACCAAGCCTTAATTGAGTGAAACATTGAGGGAAATATTCTCACAAGTCAAGTTGAACATTCCACTCCTCGATGCTATTCAAACCATTCATACATACTAAAAATACCTTAAGGACCTCTGCACATTTAAAATAAAATTCTCACATAAGAACCAAGTCCTTCCAGTAGAAAATGTTAGCACAAAAATCCAAGGAACCCTTCCACAAAAGATAAAAGACCCAGGTTTCCCTTACATGAATGTTGAACTTGGAGAGAGAAAGTTTTCAAGGCCTTGTGTGACCTAGGTGCTAGTGTCAATCTCATTCCCTATGTTGTGTACTGCCAGTTAGGCCTAGAAGATATCTAACCCACATCTATCACACTTCAACTTGTTGATCGTAGCATTAGGTTTCCAAAGGGGATTTTAAAGGACATTCTGGTAAAATTATAAAACTTCATCTACCATGTCGACTTCATTGTCCTTGACAACAATCATAACTTAGGCAACAAGGAACAAACCCCATTCATCCTTGGTCATCCCTTCCTTGTAACAATAAACTCTGTTATCTGAGTCCGAAATGGGAACATCACCACCACCTTTGGAAACATGAGTCTAGACTTTAACATCTATAATGCAAGCTCACAAATAGGGGATGATGAGGACATTCATGACATAAACATGATAAGAAGAATTGATAATGAATCCATAGAACATCAAGGAATATTTGATGGATGTTTAAGTCATGATGAGATTAATTTCCTTTGTTCACATGAAGGAAGTTTATCTCCTTGGCTTGAATCATTTTCAAATTGCTCTTATGATGAATTCTTAGGTCCAACAATCATTGAAACCTTTTAGGAAACCACTTTCATAGAAACCACTCCAAATTCCTTCCCTAAATCTAATCAATCCAATCTAGTAGCTAAAACTTCTATACGTGGGGAATCAATCCTATCTAAAACTCTAAGAAACAAAATTGATCTTGATCTAATGTCCCAATATTCTGCTGAAAATTTGAACAAACCTAATCTTGAATTGAAAGAAATTCATTCTGCACTTAAGTATGCCTTCCTAGGAGAAAATAGAACAAATCCTGTTGTCATTTCTTCTTCTCTTGAATCCAATCATGAGAGGATGCTTCTAGATGTCCTTAGGAAACATAAGAAATCCATTGGTTGGACCTTGTCTGATATTCTTGGGATTAACCCACTAATAGATACTCATAGGATTGTTCTAGAATCTGATTCAAATCCATGTCATCAACCTCAACAGAGACTCAATCATAATCTCATGGAAGTAGTGAGGAAAGAACTTCTGAAATTGTTAAAAGTTGGTATCATCTATCGCATAGCTGAGAGTGAGTGGGTGATCCTGATCCAAGTGGTTCCCAAGAAGGAAGGAATCACTATGATAACCAATAAGGATGGAGAGATTCTTCCAACTAGGGTTAGTAGTGGCTGGAGAGTCTAAATCAACTATAGGAAGCTAAACTCATTCACCAAGAAGAACCATTTCCCCTTACCATTCATTGACCAAGTCCTTGAGAGTGTGGAAGGTCATGAGTTCTATTGTTTCTTAGATGGGTACTCGGGGTACAATCAGATTGAGGTCTCCCTAGAGGATCAAGGGAAGACTACATTCACTTGTCCATTCAGCACCTTTGCCTTCAAACGCATGTCGTTCGGGTTATGTAATTCCCCCGGAACCTTCCAGAGCTGCATGATGGGAATCTTCTCAAACATTGTATGGGATTTTCTTGAGGTCTTCATGGATGACTTCTCTGTCTTTGGGGATACATTTGAGGGATGTATTAGGAATGTGGAGAGAATTTTTTCCAGATGTGAAGAAACAAATCTGGTCCTAAACTGGGAAAAATTCCATTTCATGATTAAACAGGGATTATTCCTTGGCCATATAGTCTCGGGTAGGGGGATTGAAGTTGAAAAATCAAAGGTTGACATCATTCGTCACCTTCCATCACACAGAACTATTAAGAAAGTGAGGTCTTTATTAGTACATGTTGGTTTCTATAGAAGATTCATCAAGGAATTTAGTTCAATATCCCGTCCCCTTTGTGATATCCTAGTAAAGGATGCTCCATTTGTTTGGATAGAAAGCTGTGAGGGTTCATTCTCAACCCTCAAATCCTCTCTCACCTATCCTCCCATTATGAAATCTCCAAATTGGAACCTTACTTTCGAACTTATGTGTGATTCCAGTGACTTTGTTTTAGGAGCTGTGTTAGGAAAATGTTGTGATAAAACTCCTTATGTCATTGGTTATGCAAGAAAATCCTTAAATGATGCCCAAATCAACTACACCACCATTGAAAATGAATTAATTTCTATTGTGTTTTCCTTAGAAAAGTTTACATCCTACCTCTTAGGATCCCCAATCACTATGTTCACTGACCATTCTACACTGAAATACCTCTTCAAAAAATAAGATGTCAAGGCTAGAATGATTAGGTGGGTCCTTATCTTACAAGAATTTGACCTCACAATCAAGGAAAAAAAGGGTGTTGAAAATGTTGTAGTTGATCACCTCTCTATGATAGAATTCAAAGAACACTCAAATCACCTTTATGTGTCTAATTCATTCCCTAATGAACAGCTATACTCTATGAGTGACTGCCCTTGGTATACCGACATAGCCAACTTCTTAGTTATAGGATTCATTCCAAAATTCTTAGGGACTCAAGCTCAAAGTAAATTTCTTTTTGATGTTAGGTACTATGTGTTTGATGATCCATACCTCTATAAGTTCTGCCTTGACCAAGTCATTAGGAGGTGTGTCCTAGAATCTGAATAAGAGTACATCCTTAAATTTTTCCATGGTGAGGCATGTGGAGGTCACTTTTCCTATAAGAAAACTTCTTCTAAGGTTCTTCAATGTGGTATCTTCTAGACCACCCTCTCAAGGGACTCCTACAAATTTTTTCAAAGTTGTCCTAAGTGTCAACAAGTAGGGTCCATCACCAAAAGGAATCAAATTCCACTCACTCCCATCTTAGTAATTGAAATATTTGACTGCTGGGGAATCGATTTCATGGGTCCCTTCCCAAACTCTAGGGGATATCTGTACATCCTTTTAGCTGTCGATTATGTCTCCAAATGGGTTAAGGCCATTCTTACAAAATCCAATGATCATAAAACTGTGATTAGATTTCTCAAGGAAAACATCCTCTCTAGATTTGGAATTCCTAGGGCTATTATTAGTGATCGTGGAACTCATTTTTTTAATCACCCATTCTCTGCACTCATGGAAAAGTATAGAATTTCTCACAAAGTGTCCACTACTTACCACCCACAGACCAATGGTCACGATAAGTTATCCAATCGAGAAATCAAAAAAATTCTTAAGAAAACTGTTAATCCATCTAGGAAATATTGGTCAATCAAACTCTTAGATTCCCTTTGGGCCTATCGAACCACATATAAAACCATTTTAAGAATATCCCCATATAGGTTGGTTTATGGTAAAGCATGCCATTTTCCAGTGGAGATTGAACATAATGATTTTTGGGAAATTAAGAAAATGAATTATGACCTCTCATTGGATGAAACAAAAAGTAAATTAGATCTCAATGAACTTGAGGAACTTAGGATGGAGGCTTATGAAAATTCAAGTATCAATAAAGCTAAAGTACAAGCCTACCAATCTCGAAATCTAAAAACCAAACACATTGTATAGGGTAAACCTATTATTTTGTATAGTTCTAAACTTCATTTACACCCAGGAAAGTTGAGGTCTAGATGGTCAGGTCCATACATAGTGCATAAGGTGTACCCCCATGGGGCTGTAGAAATTCAAGATCCCACCAATGGTCAAACCTTTAAAGTTAATGGTCATAGAGTCAAACCATTCATTGAAAATTTCCAAAAAAAATTAAGTTGATGAAAACTTGTGTGAACCAAACTTAGATGATGAAAATACTTAAATAATTAAGGGTCTAAGTTGAGCTAACGACGTTAAACAAATCTTTGCATGGGAGGAAACCCATAGTTTTCAAGTTTCCAATAATTTTGTTGTTTTAATAAACTTTATATTTTAAATAGGATTAATGAATCCTTTTGATATTTAAAAATAAAAAAAAATGTTGACCAGTTCTTCTATTATGAGTATTGATGGGTATGAAAGGGGAGTGCCAAATTCATCTGTGTCACGTGGTGTGATCCTTAATTAATACCTTACCTAGAAATTTAAAAATAAGACAATGTATCATCAGTTAATTTTATTTTTATGTTTTTGTAGGTTAAAATAAAAAAAAATATAATAATAATAATAAAATTAAAAATCCACATCGTAGGTCGTGGGGAAAACCCCATCACAACCAGCGAAGCTGCGGGGACTTGAACCCGGGACCGAAGGGTTACAGGGGTGCGCGCTTACCACTGACCTTCAGCTTATAGTGCTTCCTTATTCTATAATTTCTGTATATATACTTATATTTTAATTTTTTTATTATATGAATAAATATATATATCTATATATATAGTTTTTTTTTTTTTTTATTCCACTAGGGAATTCTCAGAGTGACATGGAGATCAAGGTATTAAAAGGGGGCATCAAGAATTTCAACTTCAACCACCAGGTGACTTCATTCCATGATCCTCGTTTTCAATTTCCTTTTTGAACTCTCATTTTCTGCCTCTACCCCCTTCTAAATTTTCTTTTATTTAAACACTAGGGACAATGTTATTTTATGTTGGGGGGAGATAAAAAAATATTGCTTTTGTGTCAAAAAAATAAATGTTTTGAAAAAAAATGTGGCTTAATGGAAGGAAAATTTTCTTTAACCTTGAACATGATAATAGACATTGTACACTTTGAAACTAAATATCAAATAATTTATCATTCCCTGATTTTAATTTTAATCCATGTATATTTCATGATCATGGATTTTGGAAAGTGTGGCTGTCTATTGTGATATTTCATTGTTTATATTTTCATCCAAATAAAAAAAGAATCACAACGCACGTCCTTTGGACAATGGGGTATTAGTTTGAGTTCATGGGGTCTCCCAAATAAATATCATAGGTTTTATGATCATTTTAGTTTTAATATGAGTATTCAAAAAACAATAAATTTGGGCGTAGAGCAATGAAATGACCTAATGCATGGCTTTCAGCACTTGGGGATCGTGACTCCATAGTTGTATGTCCTAGAGTTAGTAATTTTATCTCTATTTATGGTAATTTGAATTTTTTTTGACTGAGTTAACTCGATATGATTCCCAAGTATGTAGGATTCACTTGGTTCCCTAAGGTCTTTGAGCTTGGGAGTCATCGGAAAAGTCTCGCTACATGGGTTGACTCTTTTGAGTGCAATTTCAATTACCATGGAAAATTTGCAAAAAAAACCCAAAAAAACCAAAAAAATACAATAAAAAAAATTAATACTCATCTTAATATTGAAATGTTATTCCACCTAGTGCTTACATCATTTCCCTCTTGACTAAATATGAACCCCCATTTCTAATGTGATGCACAACACATCATCACTCTTAATTGATATTGGATGAAATATGGCGATACATTTGAACAATGGAATGAGCTTGGGATTGAGATATACTTATGAAACTATCTTGTATTAAAATATTTTTATGGGTTTCATGATTTTTTGGTATAATGGTTTTTGGTGATCATTGTGTATTAAATTGTTTTTGGAAAAGGGAATTTGAATTTCATATTGTTGAGATGCCTTTTTCTCGAGACTAGAAAATATCAAGTTAGGGGTATAATTATCCAATAAAAACACATATTTTAATTAAATTTTAATGGTATTAAATGTTCATTTTTTATCTTATGGTCTTTAGTTAGTATATTTTAATTTTGAACATCCATTCTCATCATTTGTGCACTTCATGCCTAACGTACGCCAATTTAGGTCCAATGATTCATATGATTTTAAGGAATTTAATTATACATATTTTAATTTTACATTTTGTGAAATGTATCTACACTTAAATATGAACATATTTCATTCAGGGATCAATGGATGATTCATAAAGGATGATGGGGATATTTGGTGATGAAAGGAAATGATTCTGAAGAAGACAGATTAGACACTATCCCACTGATGAGAATATGGGGCCCACAATACAGACCCACTGAATCCTAAATTTCATGGGATGATAGAAGATATATATAGGAACATATAATTATTCATGAGATCATGCTAATTATTCCTAAATTGTGGTTATTCAGGTGTCCCATGTTAGAGATAAATTATGTGCCAGATTCTGTGGCCCAGAAAAATAGACCACCAATTTAATCATATCTCAGAAACCACAAATTCATTTGGGGTGAAATTTTAAATAGAGCTAGGATAAATCTGGATATTAAATTTTTTTCTTCTATTTACTACTATAATTGGGCCATATAGAATGCCATATAGGCACGTATGTTCGGTAGATGCAAGCTAGATTCCACTTCGAGTCAAGGATAAAGAAGTCCACTCTCCCTTAATTTCCACCACCCTAGGCCTACCATAATCAAGTGGGATGCTTTGTACTATTATAGGATCAACCCAATGCTCTAAAAATTCCTATTTAAGGCAGTGGTTTTGAAGTATTTTAGGATCTTTTGAGCTTCATTTCATTGTAATGTTATGCTGCGATTTTGTTGTCTCAAGTTTGTCTTTCACATGTAAGTTGTTCAATTCACTTTAGTTTCTTAATAAAAGTTATTCTTATCCTCTTATTATGTTGTTATTAATATAACTTTGATACCTTTGGTTCAATGTGTGAACTTTTTCACACCAACCCTTGTGATATTATCACACAACGGTGGAGTGATCGTTATTTCATTGTTTTTTTTTACTTCTCCAATTCCTCCCTCATGAGTCTACTTCCCGCTTCCATTGAAACCATAGGATCGATGGAGGGATAAACCACTTATGGTTTGATCCAAGGGAGTATAAAGGGTCTGGATTGGATTTTATTTCTCACTCCATTAATGTCTAATCACTTCTTTTAAATGATATTTTTATTTGATGATTTTAAAACCTCTTCATCCTTATTGAATTTAAGGTCACACACTTAAAGTGCTAATAAAAACCTTTACCTTGGAGTGCTCAAAACTTTGATCCTTCAAGTGTATAGGTGATTAGTATTAGGATGTTTAGGAATTAAACCAGTAATTGATGATTTTGTTTGATCTTCTTAAATGAACCCATCTCAAATATAAGAAATTGAAATATTTAAAAAAATGTATCCAATCCACCCCTTGTAATAACCTAGGATCAACCCTTATCATAATTTAAATTCACTTAATACTTTTAGTGTTCACTTAAACCCATCTAAAAACAACCCAAATTTGGCCACTTAATAGCCAAAAATAGTTCATAGAATGTACGTGTACGTTGGTTACTTCTTAGGTCTCTGAGGAATCGACAACCCAAGCTAAACTACAAGCAACCGCTTAACCCTAAAATCTTGGGTAAATTTGGGTGAAACCACCACTAGACATTTGATATGTCAGGAATTAGCCACTGCACATATGTAGTGGTCACCAACCAGCTAGTGGGAATCCACCAACTCTTCAATAGTGCCGATCTAGGCTGAAAAAATAAGGATAGTTTTGTCTTTTCAAGCTAATAAAACCCCATTTTAATTTCTTAATACCTCTTCCATGGACCTAATTCAATTAAGGCCCTTGGATAGGATTAACTTTGGCATTCTTGTCTCCCTAAATCATCTCCTATTGGAATTTTGGTCTTAGATCAATCTATTGTCTTCAAATTGGTAAGTTTAATCCAATGTATTATATTCTTCTTTATTCACTTAGATTGCTAGTGGATATATGTTTCATTGATCTGATCTATCATTTTTTTTGTAATTTATTCTTCCTTATATCTCATAGAAATATTGTTTTTTTGGTTCCCAGATGTCAGATATCATTGGTTGTTGTGTGGATCTCAAGTTCGATGAGGTGCGTGATCTCTTTTCTTCTTCGTTGACCATGTAATCACTGAACCCAATTTCTAATATATAGAATTGATATTTAGGGCCTCTATTTATCTTATATTGTGATCTATTTCTTATTTTTGATTGGATCCTATGTTCTCATTGTACTAACCAAGTGTTGAGGTAGGTGGTTTTGTATTAAGTCTTAGTTTAATGAATTTTATATGCTCATTAGTTTTTAAACATGTTTTATAAATTGTTTCTTGAATTGTGAAGATCCATTTAAAACGTTTTTGACATATACAACACATCATATCCTTGGGTACTTAGGTGGGGTTTGGTATTAGGACATGTCATTGAATTTTTGGGTGGAATCACATATCAGGTTATTCTTCTACTTCTTTGGCAGGCATATTGGGGACTAGTTTACATGAAATCATTGAGGATAAAGTTCCAAAGAATCAAATAAAAACTGAGAAGGGGGGGTCGAATCAGTTGTTCACTTTTTATAAGTTTCAATAATTTTCAAAACTTAACCCCTGAAACCTATTAAGATTTGTTTCCTTATTAACTTTTAGTAAATACTCATGCATGAAAAAGTAGGAAAGTAAGTGATGTACACTAGATTTACAAGGTTTAGCTCAGTGTGAGAACCTGCATCCTTACCATAGCCACTCCCGTGGGTCTATGGAAATCTAATATTATGAAGAAGTGAATAAAACTTATACCAACTCCTGTTATACACCTTCTATCTTTCTATAGGAAATATTATAATAACTCTTGTTAGTTTACAATGTTTTATTATAAAAAAATGATCCAAACAAAATAATAAATACTTTGTTGAAACTGCTCCACAATTGATCAATACAATTTGGATGGATCTTATTTTCTCAATCTGATGAGTCTAGATCTAATTCTCTCAATACAATAAATCTGGATCTGATTCTCTCAATATGATGAGCCTAGATCTGATTCTCTCAATATGATGGATCTAGATCTGATTCTCTCAATACGATGAGTCTGGATCTAATTCTATCAATACGATGGACTCAATTTGATGAAATGATTATCAATATAAAAAACCAAAACTCGGATCAAATACTCAAAGTGTTTCTTCTCAGTCCGATCAACTCAATACGATATTCTCAATCTGGTAAGAAAACATTCATCTGTCTGATCCCCCTCACAAGAACTCTGGCTAGAAATGACTTCCACTTGATTTCTTCAGCGCTCTACCTTTTTCACTTGCGTGAAAGAGTTTAAATAAATGAATGATATGATAAATTATTTATAGGTGATTCAGAATGAAAAATCAGGAAACTTGAAAACTTTCCCCACTTTGTCAAATTTCAAAATCTCCAAAAATATTTCACATTTAAAATTCAACTTTGAATTCTTCTAACCTATTTAAATTTATCTAAGATTTATGAAAAATTGAATTTCAATTTTGACCTCTTAAACTCATCATAAAACTTCTAGAATTTTATTTTTGAGTCTTCTTTATAATCATATCATTACGATTATGTTTATTTCTTATCTCATTATGATATGTTTCTTTCTTAGCTCATTATAGTTTTTGTTTCCTCTTAATATCATTATGAATTATGTTTCCTTCTCATATCATTACAAATTATATTTCATTCTTAAATCATTACGATAGAATTCTTATTATGATATAAATACCATTAAGATGATTTTTCAATAATTATGGAAAGTATTCAATGATGAATCTACTTAGTAACTTTGAACTTCTTCAAACTTCATCAACTTCACACATTCTGACTTACAGATCCATTCTTCTTAAAAATTCCACTTTCAGTGGATTTATTCATAATGTTGGAATCCCTATTATGATGAAATTATCATTATGATATAATTTCCCATTATGATGGAATTCTTCACTCTGCAATTTTTAATTTCTTCAAACCTCTCCACTATTTCTTCAAAATATTTTATCATGAAAGTTTTCATGGATTGTGAGAACATTATGATAAGAAAATCATCATTTGATTTTTTCTTATAAAGTTTGAAAAATTTCTAACTCCTCACTTTAAAATATTCTTTTAAAAATACTTAGTAATAAAATTACTTCTTCACTTAATAACTTCTTTCTTTCTCTAATTATGAAAAATGAAAACTTCCAAAAAAACAAAAAATTCTACCTCCGATTATTTTGGATTTAATGATCTGAATATGATGCAGATGGATCTGATTCTTGGATAATAAAAACATTCTTATACAAAAAGGTTATTTGTTAAAAAATAAAAAAAAACTTTGTTAAACAACTTTAACCATAATGGTTCTTCAAAGGGTAATTAAACAACAAGGTATTACTCTACTCCTTTGGAGATTGTTTTAGGGAAATATTTAGTTCACACTAGTCATGTTTGATCATTGTATGAGAAACCTAGATAGTTCATTCCTATGTTATCCTAGGGGTATCTCTATTGTTATTGGTTTTGATATGGATTTTGATACATGATTTAGTAAATGGAAAATGGTTTATTCATTTTTATTTGAAAACTTTTTATGTGAAATTGTTTTGTATTTTATAAAAGGGGGTAATTTCCATGCTATTGATGCAAACTATGAAATTTCTTATCATGACATGTTTATTTAAATTTGATCATATCATGATTTATCTAAAAAAAATTATAGAAAACTTGGTGGGATACTATTGGGATTGTTATGCTCACACCCTAGACATACGCTCAAGTGTGTGTAGGCCTTGATTTATCTGATGTAATAAAGGGCAAGGTGTCACAGTGTGGTAGAGGGTTTAATCATTTATAGTTGGGCATGGGTATCTAGTGGTGAGATGGAGGGATGTTTCTCATGTATCACATGGAGTTATTATCATTAGTTTTGAATGCTCTGGGTTTTTTTTGGTTTTTGGATAATGGTTTAGCTTATGTAGACCATGATATATCTCTTATGTTGTTTATTTTTGTTTATAGCATATTGTTTTGTTCCTTTTTTTCTATTGTACATGTATTACATGTTATTTGTTTCCTTTCATGTTGATCAAAATCATTCCCAAAGCTTGTTTGTGATTCTTGGGTGTTTTCCACCAACTCATGGGGATCAGAAACGCCCTTTGGGCCTTGTTGCAGATCGGGTCGGGTGCCTAGGTTTATGGGTGATCCAAGTCAGTTCATGACTTTATATTTTTATTTTATTTTTTAATAGTTGGGTATACAACTATTAGGGGGCATAGGCATGATTGCATGTGTAAATTATGGAACCAATATACACAGGTAATGGTTGAGTACAAAGAAGACAATAAAATGATAAGTAAACATGATAGATAATGTTAGAGTTTTATTAAGATGCTTGAAAAATACAGTGGCATCATTCCCATGCAACCAATCTCCTAGAGACACATTGGAGATAAAATCAAGGATAATACATGGGATTATATATGGGTAAGAAAATTTATTATATTAAATTATATATTATTAGTGTGTTTATATGGATTAATATTTTGGTAGAATCTTTGTTATAATTTTCCTGATGGTTATGGTGTGAGGGATTCAAGATTGACGGAATTGGGTGAACTATAGATAGAATATAAACATGAGTTATATAATGGTTGGGATGGTAGAGTTAGAACATATTTAAAGGGTATAATATCCCTCAATGGTTTTTTATTCAAAAAATACCAAGAGATGATTTCCTATTTGAAGAGTGACCATTTTAGGGTATTGCTATAATTTAATGGTTTTGATTAAAAATGATTATTATTTCTAATAACACGCTTATTCTTAAAATAATAATTTTATTTTATAGGATTCATTTTAAAGAAAAATACAAGATTTTTATGAAGTATTTCCACACTTTGTGATGAATGACCATGCCAGAACATGATATAAAAATGGTATTTTTCAAGTACAACTAAGAATGATTACATTTTTTAGGATTTAGAGAATAAGAAGCATCATGTTACAAGTGAAGTTTTTTATTTTTTAAGTTTTATTCATTAACATAATTATTAAATATTATTTTCCTACATGCATTGACTTTTAAAATGAGAGTTGTTGGACATTGATGGGCGTGTACCTCAAGAAAAATTATTTTTCTTAAGTAGAAAGAAGAAATATGAGTGTTGTTAATTCGGAGATGCATGAATAGATTTTAAGATTTACTGTATGTATTAAAATTTTAAAATCTATTTCTTATATATTAATCTATTTTATAATATCAAAAGCATGATCTAGAGGAAATTGATGATAAATAATGTGACAAATTCATCCTCAATAACCATTTTTTATGGGTATTAAGTGAGGAGAACCATGGAAGGGTTAATTTTCAACCCAGGTATTTTATCATGCCCACTAGGTATTAGTCCACATGAAACAATTCAAATGTATCTACTAGTACAAAGCAATAGTTAAAATAAGGCCATTCAAAAACATCAAAGTCAAAAAAATAGTAGTTTGAGAGTGTGAATGTAGGAAAAAACACCAAGAAGTTCATCAAGTAAATTATGTCTAGGTTTTCATAAATTATGTCAGAAACTATTGCATTTTTTGATACATGTATGTTGATTATGTTCCCATTGTATAATGTTTCGAGTGATGACGATGATTATTCTAGTGGTGATCAGGGTAATGAACTTCCACGAGTGAAAAAAAACGTTTTTACATTGGTTTTTTTAGTTTTTTCACATCTTTTTTAGGGCGACGTTGTTGCAGGTGAAGTAAAAAATCATATTTTTTACATCAGTTATATTAACTGACATTAAAAAATATTATTTTAGAGGTTTTTCACATCATTTATTTAATAAAAGATGTGAAAGATGCTTCAGTAAATGTTTTTTACATCAATTACTTAAATAACCGATGTAAAAAATATCCTACCACATCAGTTATATTAAAACCGACGTGGAAAAACCCGATTCTGATGCATTTTTCATGTCGATTAGTAAATAACCGACGTCAAAAATATGTTTTTCACGTCAGTTATTAAATAACCAATGTAAAAAACTATATACCACATCAGTTATAAGAAAACTGACGTGGAAAACCAATTTTTTTTACAATTTAACATCGGTTAATAAATAACCATCATAAAAACTATTTTTTTAATAATTTATGAAACACTTCCTCTCCACTACAGAACAAAACCTGAAACAACCAAAACCAGACCACAAACCATACTAGAAACAAGCACAAAGAAACCAAAAACAAGAAAAACCAACAGAAAAATTACACATTCACATTTACAACATTAAAAATTAATAATATTAACTAAAAACAAACCTAAATCCAAAAAAATAACAACCAAATGCACATTTATAATTACAACATTCAAAATTAAAATATTCGCTAAAAATATACTAAAATCCAATCAAACCTTTCAAATAATTTAACTATTCCACTTGTAAGTGTTTAACCTTTTGTTCACTATAAGGTTGAGGGTCATCAAATAGCTAAAAATTAAAAAATAAATTATTTAACATGTATAATGAATAAAACAAATTAAATATTAATGAATAATTTATAAGGAAATATAACCTGGTCGAACTTTATAACTATAGCAGTTTTAATTATTTCATAGATAAATTTTAAAATTTAATAACTACATTCGATGATGCCTTTTTGTTTATGGAAATTCTATTTAAATGAGTTTTTTAATTCAAAATATCATTTTTATGTAATCCAAAATGTAATAATTATAAATGGATATTCGCCTTTACTTTTATATATTTGATCTTGGAACTTTTATTCTTTATGGATCTTTGAAATAAATCTCATCCCCTGTTATAAAATAATATGAATGAAATAAATTTAAAATTAATTATAATATAAACAGGTATTAAGAAATTAAAACTTACTTTTTCAACATGTTCTTAAAATTTCCTCGCACATCACCATGGATAGAGCATATCTAATAAAGCATTTTCTCTCTTAGATAAAAAACACCTAACATCCAATGATCACTGATATAAAAGAAAATTTATTGTTAGTGGTTATTATGTTAAAATATAAATAAATTTTTTTGAGATATATGTTTCATACCTATCAACAAAAGGAAACATCCAACACTATGTAATTATATTCTATTGAAATATTTCTGCAATATAAACTGTTTTTTGTTCCTCATTCAATTCATGCCCTTTAGGTGAAATCATATGTGGGTCCATCAACCCATATACATATGTCTACTCATTCATCTCACACATTTTATAAAGATACCTAATATAAAATAGATAAGTATAAATTTTCAATAAATTTAATGTAGGAAAATATTTGTGTTAAGACATACATGGAAAAAACTTGAACCACATTGATGCCCAACTTATCTCTAGTTACAAGCTCCATGATATCATTTTTCAGAATCCCCACATCTATTTCACATCCACAAACATGAGCTTCCATTAGAAACATATAATGACCCTCTAAAAAATGTTAATATCTTGACAATCTGTCAAGACTACTAGAATCTAAATCTGATGTCATACCACTTTGTCTTTGTTGTTGGATATACAATATTTCTTTACCTTTAAATTATTCCTGTAAATAAATAGAAAAATATATTAAATTTCAAATGTTAAAACAAATTTAATAGAAAAATAAAATAAAATATATAACATACACATACCTCTATGGTAATGGGTCGCATAAGTCTAGATGGCCAAACTAAGAAGTGGGCGATACTTTGTCCAACTGTTGTCACCTCCTCTGTAAGTAATGGTACTTCAGCTGATATATCTATAATATCCTATAAAGTGACCCTATGTTTCTCTACCTCTAACTGTTGATGATGAATTATATCTCCTATATAATATATCAACCCATATGAAACTATATGACAGTGAGGATCATCAACATACAACTCACAATAACTAGGAAGTTGTGGAGGAGGGGGTGTGGGAGTAGGATAAAAAATGGGGTCTATAGGCAATGGTAGAGGATAAATAATGGGGTCTATAGGTGGAGGAGGAGGATAAATAATGGGGTCTTTAGGTGGAGGTGGTGGAGTGGGAGGTGGAGCGAGAGCTGTAGTTTGAAATTGTCATTGTACATCTGCAAACATAGACTGTATCAATGATCTAATATTTTCCTCTATTGTCACATTAATATTGTGAACTTTAGCCTCCAAAGATACTATTTTTTTATATATACCCTTGATGGAAGAAGAAGAAGAATGTGGTAACACTTTTCTTATCGATACACCTACCGGGTATCCTCATACATGACCCGGGTGTTCGGGCTTTTTCAATGCAACATATAAAATATCATGCTTCCCATCAGCTTTAAATACCCCTTGTGTGCTCTTCTCTTCAAGAGAATCCTGTATGAATTATTTGAAAAATTATTTAATGATTAAAAGTATATAAATAATTTAATTGACTTAAATAAATAAAATAAACTTGCAATCCTCTCGGCTATGACCCTCGATTATTTTGTAAGATATTACCCCTTTTTTCTCATCCAAGCTCTCTTCCATTTTTCATGTCTAGATGGAGGGGATGGAGGAGAAACCTCTCTAAAGACATAAGACTCAACTCTAAGTTTTTGTAAATTTTCAGCTATTATTTTTTATTCCAATAAAGTATACCCTCTCCGAGATAAACTTTGAGGGTATATGTTTCTGGATTGGATCTCCTGATGAGCTCTCCTTGATTCCTATAAATTATGAATAAGAAATCATTAAGAAATCATTAATAAGATCATTAATATAATAAAACTTTTAAAATTTTACATTTCACTTACCAAAAATGCTTCTCATCTTCTACTTTTAACAAATTGTTTCCATGTGTCTTCATCTATAAAAGGATATATATGACATGGATTGTCATGTTGCCTATCTCCAAAAATGAAATTAGATGTGAGGGTTGATTTGAAATCCATCCATATCCTAGTATCCATCGATAAAAATTTCCTCCTAATTCCTAAAGTGTCAGGTATATCAAATTTCATCTGATAAATAAGAGGAAAAAATATTATACCATAAACATTTCAATATTAGTCAAACAGTATCAAAAGAGATTACCAAAATGGTCTCCCACAACTGAGCTAGTATTATTTTGTCAAAACTTCTCCAATTATTAAACAAAATGATGACTTTTCTTTTACCTTGATTTGATACAAAACTCTTGAACTGTTTTTCATTAGGACCTCTTATAACATCATTCTCATCAAATTCTACAACTATTCTCTAGTCCTGGATATGAGAAACTGATAATTTTGGTAAACGTGTGCTGGCATGTTTACCAACCTTTGAACTCTTATTTTCCATTGTGGGAGAACATGAAGAAGATTGAGTAAAATCAAGAGAAGCATGTGGATGTTCCTCCCAAAAGGTATGATCATGACACTCATATCCATAAGTTTGTGGTTGATTATCTGATTGATCTATTATTTTACTTCATATCAACGAAAAAAATATTTAGTAAACAAAATATACAAATTCACATATTATAATACTAATGTAAACAAAAAAAGAAAAATTATGAAACAAAAAAGTAAACTAAAACTTAACACATTATTATTCATATTTTTTATAGTTAACTAAAATGATAACGACAATAATGATGTATGAAATGTCATGTAAATGAATGAAAACAAATCCAAAATTGGTATAGGAATATTAAAAATGGTCTAACCTAATAAATAAATTTTTTACATAAAAAATAATATTTTTTAACATATAGATTTAAAATAATTGTCATTCAACAAAATCAATAAATATATAAGTTACCTAATGGTAAATATGGTAAATTAAACTAAACTAAAATAAGAAAACATTTCTACTAATTCATTTTAATATGTGTTTTAATAAATAAAAAAATACAATATAACATTTTATGAAATTAATAAAAGTAGACGAGAAATAAACATATGTTGCCTATAATATTATGAATGTACTAATGGATTGTTTTCCCAAATTCCTTTGTCATGATCATTCCTTATGGAACAAAACATGTCTACAACATGCTCATAATTATTATCTGTTAATCTTTCCATGGAAGTAGGGATCTCACATAAATCAGCATCTTCATCAAGTTGATAATCACCAGCATATTGTTTTTTCCTTGTAAAACAATAGAACACTGCATATCAGATTGATCAGGAAAAAAGAAAATTTATTTTTCATGTGTTTCCATTATAAAAGAATCAATTGTGTCTTCCAATCTATTCATATTAAAAAGTGTCATTCCAAATTCATCATGTATGAAACTATTGTTACTAATAAACCATTTAAATTTAAACATAGGAACTTTAATTTTAATATAATCAACCTCCCATATTTCTTCAATGACTCCATAATATGCACTTGATGCATAAATTGGGTTTTTGTCTTTAGAAATCAAAAAATGCATTACTTATGTGAACATCAATACACCACTATTCTGAACTGCACTTCTGTTGTCCTGAACTTTTGTATAAAATGTATAGCTATTAATGTCATACTTGTATCATGTTATCAAATTTAAACTTGGACCACCACTACTGGAAATTCAGGCTATATCCACGGTTTAAAACTATGGTTATAGGTCCTCAAACTATGGCCATAGGTAATAGCCACAGTTTGAGGAATTGTGGCTAAGTTTGGTATGGTTATAGGCCTAGACCTATAGACATAGTTTGGAACTGTGGATATAGGTATACAACCATAGTTTAAACTGTGGTAATATTACTATATCCATGGTTTAGAACTATGGTTATACCACAGGATGAACACAATCTATTGCCACAGTTTCTAACCATGGAATTAGACCTATAGCCACGGTTAAAAACCGTGGCTATAGGGTCAGGAAATCTATAAAAAATAGTCCCCCCCCCCCTCTCCCCAATCCCCCCGCTAGATAGTCCCCCCCCCCCTCTCCCCAATCCCCCCGCTAGATAGTCCCCCCCCCTCTCCCCAACCCCCCCACTAGATAGCCCCCCCCCCCCACTCTTCCTAGGGTATCCCCCTAAGAAACCCCTTAATTCTATATATCCCCCTCCCCACTGGACCCCACCCCCACACACACACACAACCCCCATATCCCCTTAAAATCCCCCCCCCCTCCACACCCCCACTCCCCTTAGGACACCCCCCCCCCACCCGACACATCCCCCTAGATAGCCCCCTCCCTCCCCCTGGACAGCCCCCACCACCACTCCACCTACAGCCCCCTCCCTCCCCCCAAACAACCCCCCTGTAGCCCCCACCCTTTCCCTATATAGCCCCTCTCCCCCCACATCCCCCTACCACCCCTAACAACACTACCCCCTCCCCCTAGACAGTCCCCCCCCCCCGACCACCACCACTCCCCCTATATCCCCCCTCCCTTTCCCTGGACAACCCCCCTCCCCCTGCAGCCCCCTCCCACCCCCTGGATAACACTACCCCCACCCCTCCCCCTGGAAAGTCTTCCACCCTCCCCCCTAGATAGCCCCCCCAACCTACAACCCCCTCCCCCTAGACCCCCCCCCCCCCCCCACACACACACACACCCAACACATCCCCCCTAGAAAACCCCCTCCCTCCCCATGGACCCCCCCTCCACCCTCTTCCCCCTACATACCCCCCCCCCCACTCCCCTTACAGTAGACCACCCCCTACAAATCCCCTCCCCCCATCACTCCCCCTTTATCCCCCCTTCCCCCTACAAAGCCCCCCCCCCACTCCCCCTGTACACCCCCCAGACAGACCCCCCCTTCCTGGATAGACTCCACCCCCTGGACAGACCCCCCCCCCTCCCTAGACAGACACCACCCCCTTCCCTGGAAAGACCACCCCCCCCCCCACACGCACACACCCACCCGACATAGCCCCCTGGACAACCCCCCTCCCTCCCCCTAGACACCCCCCACCCTCTCCCCCCTGCACACCCCCCAACTCCCCTTGTAATAGACCACCCCTGCAAATCCCCCCCCCCATCACTCCCCCTGTAGCCCCCCTTCCTCCTACAAATCCCCCCCCTCCACTCCCCCTGGACACCCCCCAGTCAGACCCCCCCCCCCTTTCTTGGACAGACCCCACCCCCTAGAAAGACCCCCCCCCCTCCCTAGACAGACACCACCCCCTTCCCTGGAAAGACCCCCCCAGCATGCCCCCACCCCACTTTGCACACCCCTACCCCCTAACACACCCACATGCCCCCTTTCACACCCCCTATCACCCCCCACACACACCCCTACCCCTTGTACACCCCCTACCCCCTGCACACCCCCTACCCCCTACACACCCCTTTCAACCCCCTCCCCCGCACACCCCCCCTTCCCCCTTGCACACCCCATACCCCCTTACACACCCCTACACCCCCCCCCCCACCCTACAACCTTGCACCCCCCCCCCCCCCGCACACCCCTACCCCTTGCACACCCCCCCCCCCACATACCCCTTGCACCCCCTCCCCTGCACACCCCATGCCCCCATTCACACACCCCTTGAACACCCCCAATGTAGTACCCCCCCTGTGCACCCCCCCCCCCCCACACACACACACCCTTGAACCCTAGGATAGTAATTCTTTGAGGTAAATAATGTAATATAGTTCAGATAGGGCTTGAATATCATCTCTATAAGGAACATACTGGTTCTGTCTTTAATTTTGATATTGCAAGAGGTACTATTCAGCAGCACTGATGTCATTATAAATGACAGTGAATGATGCTTTTCCCTATTCTTGATTCATTTTTCTAACATACATTAACTTTTTTGACATGATTTGAAGAAGTAAAAGTCATCAATTTCATTCTTCCTCTCATCAACCTGGGAAAAAAATCTATCCAATTTTCTATCTTGCCTACCATTTAGGGTGTATCTACCCTAGGTGTAGTCTCCTTCCAAAATTAGAACATAAACCATGCTACATCTATCAATATAAGTGCATAATTCATAAGATTATATCCTATTGAAATGAACACAAACTTTTTCAATAGGCCTTATAAGAGTGTTAAAATAACCCAAAATCTCCAAACTGTGGGACATCTGATCAGATATCACATTCAATTATTTCCAATGGTTTCTTATTTTAATATAATAATTTGAGGCACAAAAAAGTTTAAGAAAATCACAGTTCACTGAATTAAAATATCAACTGAGATATCTTTTTGATTATTAGTGCTAGATTGAAGGTTGATACTATCATTCTTTACATTCTATAGATGATCATCATCATAGTCAAATGATTTTTTTTTTAAAAAGTAACCAAGAGAGGAACACGTAAATGAATTCAATATATCAAAACATTATTTTTTGTTCAGAAAGACCAATCATTATAGGTATGTTTTCCACACCATAGTTAATTACTAAGGGGTGTTTTGGTGATTGTGGTAAGATTATAATTTGTCTATGAGAAACTGTGAGTCAAAAAAATCTTTGGATATGCTCATAGTGTCTCAAATGAGAGGGGTAAGTATTAAAATGGAAAACATAAATGCAATAATCTCAAACAATATATATAAGCATAAACTACCACTGTGAGTTTTTATAGATGGCGCACCTCTGTTGGAGGGGTTTTATTAAAAAACCATGACTTGTTTATAAAACAAAACAATTATCTTAACTAACATTTGATCAAGAATTAAAATTTAATATAAACAATAAGAATTAAGAAGGTAGCTAAATGAAATTTAAAACATTCTTGAATTAAAGAGGCTAGGAGAGGGACCCTACCTCAAAGGAGTCAATCCACACTCGGCACTTGACACTTTTATTAGCGACAACTCTAATCTGCTCCATCCATCCTCCAGACATATACACCTTTACAGATACATAAGGACACCCTAACCCCTATGTACGTGTCTTCATAGCCTTGAACACACACAAGAGGATCCTTATATATATGGTCACTTGCATAAGCCCGTTATCACCCACACACGTATGCATTTTCCATATATATACATAAGCACACCTAGCCCCTTATATGTAATCGCTGTGACATGGGAGGATATACATATAATGGGAGAACTTATTATATATATGTTTACCTATGCATACGTGGTGAGTTGCCTTTGACTCTGGTGACTCGAAACTGCCTCAAGGATAATCAACACACTAATAAAATTACCAAGGTATATAAAATTAAAAACCCCCAATTATAAACTAAGCGGCATCGAAGAACGAAGAAAAAACTCACCTTAAACCATTGTAGGTGAACCAAATTGGGTCGAACCTCTTCGCTGTCGATGGCGGTTGCCGCAACACACACGAACGGGTCTTGGGAGACTTCAACAAAATGTCAGTGATCTGATGAATCATCATTAATTTAACCTAAAAATTAAAGTGGGAGGAACATGATTAGTGAGAAACACGATAATAGAACAGGTGATGATGAATAGTTTTTTAAGTAAATGAATGAACTATAATTCCCAAGTGCATACCATAGGGGTTCTAACCTTCACCCCCATTACACCCCCACCTGCACCCAATTACATTATATAATTACTTCACCCATGTACTTATCCCTATTCTATCACCCAAATACTTCACATAGAAAAATTTCCAATACCTACATGCTATGAATAAATGCGCTAAGAGAAGTGTGAGGCCAAATGAGGTGTGCCTACTAGAATGTAGCGTTAATCACTAGAGCACACAATCCCTAAATCATATCTCATTTGTGTCAATAAAAATTCTGAAGGGAGGCCCCCTACCAAGTATTTATATGTTTTAGATGGAGGAATCATGCATGGATATAGTGTGTAAAATATATATACACCACTTGTGTAAAACACTTGCATAAGAAACTAGTGGAACCATCCCATCCTTAAGATAAATATTATTATCTTTTCAGATGTTCAACACCGCCAAGGGAACTTTTTCCATTGGATTAAATAATCCTTGTTCAAAGAATATCTAATATTAAAGTGATTTTTTTTTTGTAAATATCATTTTAGAAAAAGAATGATTAATTTAAAGAGGGTAGAATGCCCAAATTACACGAAGGAAAAGTTCCCATGAAAGGCACTATAATTTTTTTCAAAACCACTAAAGTTGTGTTCACTTCAACCCTACACTCACCACTTGTGTGACCAATTGTTTTATACCGGTTAACCATGATGGATTTAATCTATTCATACTATATAGATATATCAACATTAACCATTTTTCTTCATTAATTCTTCACCTTAAATTCCCTCTTCCAAGATGCATAATAAATACAATATAGAAATAAGGATGGTCTTCTGTAGATATTTTGTTAGAGAAACTTGGCTGATAAATGGATTTCAACCCAAAAAATCCCTTAATTATAGCCCTAAAATATATAGAACCCTTAATTATTTCTTTCTCTTTATATTTCTAGATATGAACATCTTTAGGCAGCATAAATTTTTGTTTTTCTTTAGCTTTATTCTTAGAAGGAATATGATTCATTACTTGAGCTAGCAAGGTACATTAATTTTTCGCATCTCAATCCATCTTTTTATCTATTTCTAACTAAACTAGACATATTATTACACCCCCCTTTATCCCCCCCCAAACACACACCCAGACCCCCTTCTCCAATTCCAACCCCCCCCTAAGAAACAGAATCCCCCTGCCCCCCCCCCCATCCCCCCCCCACCACCACCACACCCCTTACAACAACCCCCACAACACCCTACCACCCCCAGCCCCCTGAAGTAACCCCCAACCCCTACCCACCCCTACCCCCACCCCCTGAAGCACCCCCCCCCCCCCCACACACACACACACACCCAGACCCCATCCCAAACCCCAACCCCAACAACAACACCCCCCCACCCCCTGAAGTACCCCCCCACACATACACCTAGACCCCCTACCCCCATCCCAATCCACACTCACCCCTGCCCCATCCCAACCCTTAAAGCACCCCCCCCCCCACCCACACCCAAACCCCCTGCCCTCATCCCAACCCCCAACCCCACCCCCACACACCTCCACCAAGACCCCCCCCCCCAACTCCCTGAATTAGCCACCAACACCCCCCCACACACACACACACCCAGACCCCATGCCCCCATCCCAACCACCACCAACCCCTGCCCCCCCCCCACCTCCACCCAGACCCCCCCCCCCCCACACCCACACACACTCAGACCCCCTGACACCATCCCAACCCCCAAAAACAACCCACCACCACCACCACCACACCCCACTATAGTATCCCCCACAACCCTCTACCACCCCCACCCCCCTACAGCAGCCCCTACCCCTTTCCCACCCCACCCCTAGAAGCAGTAGCCCCCCACCCACTATTGAGGTTATGTAACACCCCTAGCTTCCACGATACGCTTCTCATTCAATAATGCAATAGCTTGCATTGTACGCAACTTCGAGTTCTAAAACACCGCGACTAATCAAAGTAGCCGTTATGAATAGTAATAACCACTTTTTAAAATTATAGAAATTTTATATTTCAAAATGGACTTCATTTTTGTATTCGTAATATTGAAATTAGCCTATGTTGAATTTTTGGTATTTTTCTGAGAACTTCTAATTTTTTATGAATAGTGAAAATTACTTAAAAACAACTTTTTTAATCAAAATAATTTATAGTGATAAATTATAATATTTAGTGGTTTTAAAGTATAATTAGAATATATTTTTACCATTTTATCCAATGGTGGTCATTAGAATTAATTTAACATTGAAATTGGACATAAACAATTGTCAATCTTTTGATATAAATTGTTTCTTAAAAACACGCTATTTGTTGTGACAACGGGAATTAATTATAAAATTAATTAATGCAAATTATATGTTTGGAATTTTTTAAAATAGACATCATTTTTGAATTCGGAATATCAATTATAGCTTAGGGTGAAATTTTGGCATTGTTCTGAAAAACTTCAATTTTTGATGAATAGTGAAACCACTAAGTGGTAGTCAAATAACTGATTTTTCGTTTAAATGAAATATTACCACTTATGTGATTTGATTTTCAAAAATCCGACATAAATGGTTGTCATTAAGAAGTAAAATGTGGTTCAATGAGATTAAAATAATTTTTTGGTGAATAGTAACTTTTAAGTTCTTAATCGCGATTAGAGGTAATTAGTGTAGTTTAAGGTAAAAACAATGTTTTAATAATATGATATGAGCTTGACACTTGTCCTACTCCTATTGGATGAGTCATGGCCGACCAATACAACCCATGGGTCAACTTGGGGACCCCATGGATCCACTTTGGTTGGAAAATGACATTAATATATATTTATTTAATGTTAAAATTAAATTGACACAAACATGAGTTGTTTTACTAAAACAGTTTTTAAGTGGGGTTACACAAGTCCAAATTTTGACTATAAATATTCATTAGAAAGATAAAAATATTTTCTACATCATAGTATTTTTTTTATAATTTTTAGACATTAAATAAAGTAAATTATTTATAACATCATTATGATGCAGCGATGACCTCATTATTTAACGATTTAAATAAAATGAGAAGATAATGCAAAATCCAAGGCTTACACTTGTCCAAAGACTATTTGATGAGGATATTTCGAACCCTTATCACCTTATACACTAATTATATAAGTGTGGGACCTTTATAATCTGAAAAGCATTGTGTAATAATGTAACATTTCAATCTTTCCAAAAGAGCCCCTCCTCTCCACTTATAAAAGGCCCCCACCTCTCCCACCTTATTCACACCTTCAAGCCATTTGGATCAGCCAACCTCTGACCAAATACTCTCCCAACTTCCCCCTATTACTCCTAGAAGCCTCACTTTGGGCAGAACTCTTCTCAAAGAAGCCTTTGGCTCAAATCAAAAAGAGTTACCCGATTTTGAGGTAATGTCATCTCTAATGTTGTTTTGTTTTATTTTTCTTCTCCAACCCCCCTAAACTCTTTTTATTCATTTCTTTTGTAACAACACCAGTATCCTAAATATACTAGGATGTTGTTATAAGAAGTATTCGAGCTACACTTACACACACCTACATCTAATGGTTAAAGAACATACGGTTTCTGTGGATGGCGAATTTCTGCCTCACGAAACGATGATTGTTCAACACTCATATAACACCTTCAAAGGTGTCCATTAAGATGTCACTATATTTATATATGATATATAATGTGTTTATGTTTTACTTATGCTTCTGTATTTCTCATTTATGGCATAATTTATGATTTCCATTATGGGTAAAACGTGATAATTTCATTTTAGGAAGTGCGGACTACCGCCCCCTCAAAGTGATTTGAATCGTTAATGCCATATGTGGGATGTATAAAGGATGGATTAAATGGTATTATACACTATATTATACTGTAATTATATTATAAATTTATATAATTATGATTCCGTTCCATTAAATATGAAATAGAAATGAAAGTAGCGTTCATGCGTACGTACGGCTTACCGTCTCCATGAACGGTGCATTTCATTTCTTACCTCTAAATGTTACGTGACATTATGAATGAATGTATATACTGGATATATATCATATATATGATATCTACATCATGAATATAATTCTGGATATAATGGATATTTCACCACATGAACAACTTGTAATTATAAGAAGTTTATTTTTGACTCAAATACCAAAGATCGACAAAACGACCGTTATTAACTTAAATAATTAAATAATGTTCATAACATGGTAATAAGTGATATAAATGGAATAATGAACATGAAAAAGGTTCTTAAGTAAATAGAAATTATCTCTAGTTTATTATTCAGGAGGTTAAAGAACGGTCGAGTCAGGACAAGACGCATGGTAAGGGAATTTCTTAACCCAACTTCCATTCTTTGGGTTAATCTCCTACTTTCAAATTATGTCATGATATTATTATGTCTTATTTTGTATTCTTCATGTGTACCTATAGTGAATACACATAATAGATCTATTTTATTTTAAAACATTAATTTTTTAAGGACTTCGTCTCAATCTCCTTTCATTGAGGCATATTTGGTTTTATACACAACTTTCTTTTATACGGTGTATAAACCCCTTTGACTTTTACGTATATTTCAAAAGGAATCTTTTTTATACAAAGCGTTTACTAAACGACAAAAGGGAATGTTTTTGTCGTACGTATGTGGCGACAATGACTTCTCCGCCTCCATGACCACTATTTGAGTTTCGGCTTCCTCTACAAGCCATCATTTTTTTTAATGAAAAATAAATACCATGTTATACTTTTCTTTTATTTTGGTATTGAAAATGGTTTTGAAAGCGTTTTTATTATATCAATGTGTTGTATTGATATCTTGTGATTGAAATGTGGAAATTTTATGTTTCCTTTATGCATGTTTTATGTGATACGATTATGTTATGGTTTATGATATGTTTAAACCTATTCATATGAGGAATGCATTGGACTTAATAAGTGACGGGTGGAGCCCGCTATAGCTCCTCGATGCATCGGTAGGTCTCATGAGACAACTAGATGAGGAATTGGCCGAGGCCCTTCCCCAATTTGATTTATGGTTTTGGCCGAGGCCTTAATCATTTTAGACGTCTTGGTCGAGGCCTTGACAAAATGTTTCAGAATGTCTGGCATTATACATTCCCTCATTATGAAAGTGGTTATTGATATTTCACGTGATTATTCGTCTAGTAGAATATCCATGTGAGTAAGTAATGGCATTATTTTATTTTACTTTTGCCATATTATGCTGAAGTTCAAGTTCAATAAGGCTTTTGTTTTAGTTATACATTGTCTTAAATGCTTATGTTTTCTTATGAAAGTTTCCGCTATATTGTTATCCTTACGGAGCATTTGAGCTCACCCCTTTCAATGTTTTATTTTTCCCAGGATGTGAAGAAGTGTATTATGACTGACTTGCAAGAATAGTCAGTGAGGATATGAGTGTGGAATAGGGAGACCATGTTATTGTAGTTTTCATTTTTATTATGTAATGTAATGTTTATGAATGTATCTAGTGTTTCCAAGGCTACTAAACTAATCGGTCTTTCGAGACTTGATCTTTTGTGATCATGCCAATGTTATGAAGTAATGCACCGACTCTGGGTAGCTTGGGTCGGGGCGTTACAGTTGGTATCAGAGGCAGTTTAGTACTAACCTTGGAAGCTAGATTTAGATAAACTCTGATTAGAGCACGTAGACCTAAGATGAACTTTGAGGATTGGTATAGAAGAACTTACTAGAATTATGGTATTGTAGAGATTTTGTGAGTTTTCCGAGCAATACATCCCTGTCTGGATACGAGCAGGTAGAGGCGGCTCTGGCACAGATGTACCTAGGGGTAAAACCCGAAAACACCTCTTTGAGCTAGACTCGAACGGGAACTGGTGTACGACAACGGGCCTTGCTGCACTCTTGGTTACGACACTCCCGGGGGATATGCTTAGGATAATTCTCGTTTCCTTTACAAACCACTATGAACGGTTATGAGTATATACTTCCTCAAAGAAAAACCTTTTTATGATTATGGATTATATCCATAAATAGTTCAATTTATGTAAAGTGTTTTACAAATATGGAATTATGTATTTTAATTCATAAACTAATCTAGTTTATGCCATTGTTTAGAAATGGCGCCTAGTGGAAGGAATGGAAACCGTATCAATGCACGCACTCCATGTAGGGATTTCCCTCCTGCTCAAGATAATTATTGTGGATCTGGAGATACAACTGGTGCTGATCAACTTAATACCATACTGGGACAACTCACTCAGGTTATGAATAATAACCTTACTCGTATGGAGCACCCTGATCCGTAACGTGGAGGATCAATGCTAGACCGTTTCATGAGGCAACAACCACCAACCTTCAATGGGAGTAAAAATCCTATAGTAGCTGAGCAATAGATAAACTCCTTAGAGAAAATATTCCACGCCTTGGGGAGTAGTGAAAGGGAGAAGGTTGTCATGGCAGTTTACCGCCTCACTGGAGATGCCGATCAGTGGTGGTCGCTGATTCAAAACACAAAGGAAGATGATGACGTATCGAATATGGAATAAAGGGAGTTCAAAGAGCTTTTCTTAGAAAAATACTTTCCTCGTGACCATCGAGCAGATATGGAAAGTCAATTTTTGAGTCTGAGGCAGAAGGAGGATGAGAATGTCGCAAAGTATGAGGCTAACTTTACAAGGTTAGCGAGGCATGCTGCCGATTATATACGTAACCCAAGGAGTAAGATTGATCGTTTCTTTGATGGGTTAAAACCATTTCTCCATCAATCTTTAGTCTCAAAAACCTTCTCGTCATACGAAGATATTGTCTCGTGTTCTATCAAGACAGAAAAGGAATTCTCTAAGTCTTATGACAACAAAGTAAAGCAAGAGAAGAAGAGAACGGTGGAACAAGAGACAGATAAAGGGAAAAAGGGAAAGAAAGATTTTCCATTATGTGATAATTGTGGGAAGAATCACCCTGGTACTTGCCTAAAAGGAATGAGAGTTTGTTATAAATGTGGATAAAAAGGGCACCAGGCTCGTGATTGCAAGGGAAAGAAAGAGGCTATCAAGGTTGAATGCTATAATTGTAGAGAAATGGGTCATTATTCAAATGAATGTCCTAAGCGTTAGGGAAACTTACCTCAGAAAAGGCCAAGGGATCAAGGAAAATCTTATGTTGTTACTACAGTTGAAGCAGAATAACTAATGTATTGGTGCTTTTGGACTCATGGATTATATTCTGGTTATTAGAATAATGTGATATATATATAAGGATTGTACTGCAGTACTTTTTGATTTCAGTAAGGTTTTAATATGATGAAGGTAATTATATTTTTAGTATGTGACAATAAGAGAAACTTTACTTTGTTTGGGGAATCTGATAAATTGATTTTGGAATTAAGAGACCTTTTAAAGAAAGTCTGGACAGAGGTATTTTGGATAACTATAAAGGTTGGAGTGGATTAAGTTGATCTTTGGATAGTATTGTTTAAGGTTAAAAAATTTATGAAGATCATTTTTGGAATATTAGGATACTATAGTTTTAGGAAAAGGACAACCTGCAGGGTGGGGCATAACCCATCGCGTCGGACAAAGCTGCAGGAATCAAACCTACAATCATAGTGTGTCAGGCCTTTATTTCCTACCACTAGCCTACAGGAAGTCCCTGGTTATTACAAAATAATTTTACTAATCTAAATGGTATGTGTTAATATTTGGAACCTTATACAATTAGGATAAGTATAATATTTTTGAGTTCTATTATCTTTTTGAGTGAAAGATGAGTTGAAGGTTGAAACTCTAATTGTCAAGAATAAATATATATATACCTATCTCTTATTCAATGAATAAATTAATTCTAAACTTTAGTAAAGGGATATTAAAACAAAAAAAATGTGTTATCCTAATACCTTATGTCTTGTTGAACTGATGATATTTTAAATCAACATAGATTGAAGGCTTTGAGGCCCTCATTTGACAATTGATTGTGATTGATGACCTCAATCACTCCCTACAAATATTTACGTTTTTCCTCCAATTATATGTCTCTAATTGCCACCAATGTTCTCCTAATCGAGATCATAATTGAGTGGTGACTTTTTCATTTCCCTTTCCCTCTTATTAAGGCTAAATTTTATTAATCTTATTTCCGATGTGGGGTTTTCCTAAAAGGTATTTTCTATTTTCAACCTTTTATTTTCAAAGAAAAATTTCAAATTGCGAGGACGCAATTTATTGAAGGAGGGGAGAATGTAACACCCTGATCTTCCACGATACGCTTCTCATTCAATAATGCAATAGCTTGCATTGTACGCAACTTCGAGTTCTAAAACACCGCGACTAATCAAAGTAGCCGTTATGAATAGTAATAACCACTTTTTAAAATTATAGAAATTTTATATTTCAAAATGGACTTCATTTTTGTTTTCGTAATATCGAAATTAGCCTATGTTGAATTTTTGGTATTTTTCTGAGAACATCTAATTTTTTATGAATAGTGAAAATTACTTAAAAACAACTTTTTTAATCAAAATAATTTATAGTGATAAATTATAATATTTAGTGGTTTTAAAGTATAATTAGAATATATTTTTACCATTTTATCCAATGGTGGTCATTAGAATTAATTTAACATTGAAATTGGACATAAACAATTGCCAATCTTTTGATATAAATTGTTTCTTAAAAACACGCTATTTGTTGTGACAGCGGGAATTAATTATAAAATTAATTAATGAAACTTATATGTTTGTAATTTTGTAAAATAGACATCATTTTTGAATTCGTAATATCAATTATATCTTAGGGTGAAATTTTGGCATTGTTCTGAAAAACTTCAATTTTTGATGAATAGTGAAACCACTAAGTGGTAGTTAAATAACTGATTTTTCATTTAAATGAAATATTACCACTTCTGTGATTTGATTTTCAAAAATCCGACATACATGGTTGTCATTAAGAAGTAAAATTTGGTTCAATGAGATTAAAATAATTTTTTGGTGAATAGTAACTTTTAAGTTCTTAATCGCGATTAGAGGTAATTAGTGTAGTTTAAGGTAAAAACAATGTTTTAATAATATGATATGAGATTGACACTTGTCCTACTCCTATTGGATGAGTCATGGCCTACCAAGACAACCCATGGGTCAACTTGGGGACCCCATGGAGCCACTTTGGTTGGAAAATGACATTAATATATATTTATTTAATGTTAAAATTAAATTGACACAAACATGAGTTGTTTTACTAAAACAGTTTTTAAGTGGGGTTACACAAGTCCAAATTTTGACTATAAATATTCATTAGAAAGCTAAAAGGATTTACTACATCATAGTATTTTTTTTATAATTTTTAGACATTAAATAAAGTAAATTATTTATAACATCATTATGATGCAGCGATGACCTCATTATTTAACGATTTAAATAAAATGAGAAGATAATGAAAACTCCAAGGCTTACACTTGTCCAAAGACTATTGGATGAGGATATTTCGAACCCTTATCACCTTATCCACGAATTATATAAGTGTGGGACCTTTAGAATCCGAAAAGCATTGTGTAATAATGTAACATTTCAATCTTTCCAAAAGAGCCCATCCTCTCCACTTATAAAAGGCCCCCACCTCTCCCACCTTATTCACACCTTCAAGCCATTTGGCTCGGCCAAACTCTACCCAAATACTCTCGCAACTTCCCTATATTACTCCTAGAAGCCTCACTTTGGGCAGAACTCTTCTCAAAGAAGCCTTTGGCTCAAATCAAAAAGAGTTACCCGATTTTGAGGTAATGTCTTCTCTAATGTTGTTTTGTTTTATTTTTCTTCTCCAACCCCCATAAACTCTTTTTATTCATTTCTTTTGTAACAACACCAGTATCCTCAATATACTAGGATGTTTTTATAAGAATTATTTGAGCAACACTTACACACACCTACATCTAATGGTTAAAGAACATACGGTTTCTGTGGATGGCGAATTTCTGCCTCACGAAACGATGATTGTTCAACACTCATATAACACCTTCAAAGGTGGCCATTAAGATGTCACTATATTTATATATTATATATAATGTGTTTATGTTTTACTTATACTTCTGTATTTCTCATTTATGGCATACTTTATGATTTCCATTATGGGTAAAACGCGATAATTTCATTTTAGGAAGTGCGGACTACCGCCCCCTCAAAGTGATTTGAATCGTTAATGCCATATGTGGGATGTATAAAGGATGGATTAAATGGTATTATACACTATATTATACTTTAATTATATTATAAATTTATATCATTATGATTCCGTTCCATTAAATATGAAATAGAAATGAAAGTAGCGTTCATGCGTACGTACGGCTTACCGTCTCCATGAACGGTGCATTTCATTTCTTACCTCTAAATGTTACGTGACATTATGAATGAATGTATATACTGGATATATATCATATATATGATATCTACATCATGAATATAATTCTGGATATAATGGATATTTCACCACATGAACAACTTGTAATTATAAGAAGTTTATTTTTGACTTAAGTACCAAAGATCGACAAAACGATCGTTATTAACTTAAATAATTAAATAATGTTCATAACATGGTAATAAGTGATATAAATGGAATAATGAACATGAAAAAGGTTCTTAAGTAAATAGAAATTAACTCTAGTTTATTATTCAGGAGGTTAAAGAACGGTCGAGTCAGGACAAGACGCAAGGTAAGGGAATTTCTTAACCCAACTTCCATTCTTTGGGTTAATCTCCTACTTTCAAATTATGTCATGATATTATTATGTCTTATTTTTTATTCTTCATGTGTACCTATAGTGAATACACATAATAGATCTATTTTATTTTAAAACATGATTTTTTTAAGGACTTCGTCTCAATCTCCTTTCATTGAGGCATATTTGGTTTTATACACAACTTTCTTTTATACGGTGTATAAACCCCTTTGACTTTACGTATATTTCAAAAGGAATCTTTTTTATACAAAGCGTTTACTAAATGACAAAAGGGAATGTTTTTGTCGTACGTATGTGGCGACAATGACTTCTCCGCCGCCATGACCACTATTTGAGTTTCGGCTTCCTCTACAAGCCATCATTTTTTTAATGAAAAATAAATACCATGTTATACTTTTATTTTATTTTGGTATTGAAAATGGTTTTGAAAGCGTTTTTATTATATCAATGTGTTGTATTGATATCTTGTGATTGAAATGTGGAAATGTTATGTTTCCTTTATGCATGTTTTATGTGATACGATTATGTTATGGTTTATGATATGTTTAAACCTATTCATATGAGGAATGCATTGGACTTAATAAGTGACGGGTGGAGCCCGCTATAGCTCCTCGATGCATCGGTAGGTCTCATGAGACAACTAGATGAGGAATTGGCCGAGGCCCTTTCCCAATTTGATTTATGGTTTTGGCCGAGGCCTTAATCATTTTAGACGTCTTGGCCGAGGCCTTGACAAAATGTTTCAGAATGTCTGGCATTATACATTCCCTCATTATGAAAGTGGTTATTGATATTTCATGTGATTATTCATCTAGTAGAATATCCATGTGAGTAAGTAATGACATTATTTTATTTTACTTTTTCCATATTATGCTGAAGTTCAAGTTCAATAAGGCTTTTGTTTTAGTTATACATTGTCTTAAATGCTTATGTTTTCTTATGAAAGTTTCCGCTATATTGTTATCCTTACGGAGCATTTGAGCTCACCCCTTTCAATGTTTTATTTTTCCCAGGATGTGAAGAAGTGTATTATGAATGACTTGCAAGAATAGTCAGTGAGGATATGAGTGTGGACTAGGGAGACCATGTTATTGTAGTTTTCATTTTTATGATGTAATGTAATGTTTATGAATGTATCTAGTGTTTCCAAGGCTACTAAACTAATCGTTCTTTCGAGACTTGATCTTTTGTGATCATGCCAATGTTATGAAGTAATGCACCGACTCTAGGTAGCTGGGGTCGGGGCGTTACAGGTTAAGTTTCTACATGGTAAGTGGAGGCGTCGGTTTATTGTATCTAGTGCCATCTACCCCTTTCTTATGCACTTTTTGCACAAAATTTTACACTTATTTTATTTCTGATCTCTGGTATCTTTATTGGAATTATAAGTGGATATATATAAAAATCTCAAGAGTGTTAATACTTTATTGGGTGAACAGATGGAGAAGAGTAAGAAGTTTCTTTCATCTTCTCTAGTGATAGGATTGTTTAGAACAATTTGGGACTTTTCCACTCTTGGCATGGGAATATTTTCCTTTTCTAAAAAACTAAGAAAGTATGTGACCAATCCTACTCATGTGGTTTTATTTCATGATATAGAGTTAGTGGTAGAGGGATCTATTATAGAATAGCATATTAGTATCATGAACAAAGTAACAATTCTATAACTAAATCAATGTAATCCAACTAAATTGATTCACTAAAATAAGAATCTAAAGTTATAGACCTAAATGAAACCAATTAGATTTGGCCTAATCTAAATTAAATGGAACTAAACTAACACTACTAGAATCAATAAAACCCAACTTAAACTAAACCAATTCAAATAAAAATGAAATGATGTTACCTAAACTAAATCATTAAGCAATCCAACAAATTCTCAAAACCAACCATTATCCCTCTTTATTACACGATCCTTAGAATCCAAAACCAAACAAGTAAAATGTATTTCATAATAAAAAATCCAATTTTTTTAATAAAGATAATAAAAAATAGTAAAATGTGTTCCTTAAAAAAATATAATTTATAATTCTATGATTTCACCCTACTTCCCCCCAACCCCTACCCCCCCCCCCCCCACTGCAACCCCCCCCCCCCACTTCCCCATGCACCCACCCTCACCCCTCACCCCTTTCACCCCCACCCCCACTACACCCCTTCCCCCCCACACCCCCCCCCCCCCCTCACCCCCACTACAACCCCCCCCCCCACCCCCACTTCCCCCTACACCCTCTTACCCCCCCCCACACTTAATTATTTTCTATTAAGTTTTTCTTATTTAAAATTTTTCCATCACCTGATCAAATCTAAATAAAATCACCTCTTTGGTTTTGATCCATAGGTTGATATAACTCTCCTGGATTGAGTTATAAATTTAAGAATAATTTAGAATTTATATAAAGTTTGTTACTATTTTATTAAAAATTATTAATCCTCGTATACTTCTTCTAGATTTTTAATAAATAGTGATAATATGAAAGAGAACCTAGCTCAATTAAATCGGCCAATTAAAGATTTTTGTGCACAAAATTTTAACTATTAGAATACCCGATTAGTGTTTCCAAATAATAAAGTAGACTTTGAGTTAAATCATGGTCTAATCCAAATGTTTCCTATTTTTCATTGTTTGGTAGGTGAAGACCCCAACAAGAACTTTAAGGAATTTGGCACTATGTGAATTGACTTCAAAAATGAGATAAATTTCATAATCTCAAATAAAATGGAAGGAATTTTTATTCTCTTGAGAGGCCTCAACAAAGGAATGGATGTACAAAATACAACTTAGAGAGGTCACAATCTAGTATGAGCCCTAGAGATCCATTATTTAAAATTTATTTTCTGATTCAAGGAGCACATAGTAAAAAAATGAGATTTATGGCATAATGAAAGCTAATGGAGAAGCTCTTTATAGGTATTGGGATAGATTCTAGAAGTTTACTACTAGTAATCCACATCAAACCAACATATATGATCATAATTTCTGAAACTTATTATATTGAGCCCTTCTAAATAGTGATATAAACTCATTGGATTCTTCATCAGGTGGATCTCTCATGGAAGATTATTTAACAGGGTCCAAGTATTTGATAGATAAGGTCTCTTAGAAATCTCAAAATTTTCATACATAGACCACTACTAAAAGTGTGCATGAGGTAAAAAGTTTTTAACTCACATTTACTTGAGTCTATAATTAAAGAAATGAACTCTCCTATGAGATAATTAGTGCTGATAAAAGTTAAATAAGCACAAACTACACCCCCATTGGTCTTTAAATTATGTATTTTCTTAATATTTTTTTATATAATTTTTCCATTAAATGTATAACAATAAAAGATGTGACACTATGAACTGAAGATAATTCTAACCAATGAACATCCAAGGTTTCAAGGAGTATTCAATAGTTTGATATGGATATGGAAGGAAATATAAATCCAAGTCACCTTTCCAATATATTTTATAATAGATTTATCATCCCCCACACTTACAGTAGGTAAGTAAAAACTCTCAACCTTCAAGAGGTTACCAAACTTAAGGAAAAATTCAAGATTCATCCATGAAGGACATGTAGTGACAGATGGAGTATCGAGGTAATCAACAATCTACTTTGACAACCCGTGGTTCTAAGCTTAAGGAGTTGAAAGGCCGATATGGAAAAATCCTTATTATTTTAAATACATTTATAAATCAAGGTTTGGTTAAACACTTATCTTAACCAATTCTTAACCCAAAGTGTTATTTCTATAAGAATTGGTAGGTAGGTGTAGGGTAGTGTGGATTAACCTCTATAAGTAAAACCAAAGACTAAACACCCAATGAAAAATGAATAAGACCCTATGGGGAAACAAACTCCTCTGTGTCTATCACATCGTGGTTTCAGAACATACATGTTCTATGTGACTCATCATAATCATATTGGATTTCATTTATATGGGAAAATTATTTTCTATAAAAAAATTCATAACTCAACATTCAATTTATTGAATCCTCCAAACATTACTTCTAATCAACAACTACAACAATATCGTGATATTTCATATATCCATCACTATGAAACATAGGATTACATTAACCAAAGTAGTAATAATAAATAAATACTTTATATTTATGAAATTTTATTTTAGAACTCACCATATACCATTCATCTATCTTAAAATTATATCATTATAACTTCTAATTTCTAGCATTTATATATTTAAACTCTATAAGACAATCAAACCCAATGAAAACCAGGGGGAAAAAAATAAAAGAAATAATAACCGAGGAAATAAGTGAAAACAAATAAACCCTATCCAAGACAAATGTGACAATTAAGAAGATAAGAAATCGAAACAAATAAATCTTACCCAATGAAAATTGAAGAGTCAGTGGATCGAAAATCAAAGAAACCCTTCTTCGTGGTAGAAATTAGAGGGATTGTGAGGAATTAGAACTGTCTAGGTTCGTATATATGAAACTGTGTATTGAAGAAAACTAGATTTAATTGAAACCCCAACATAATAAATTGAATAGATATTTGAGGAAATAGAAAACAAACCCTAACACACCCTACCGCATGCCGCTCAGAAGTTGTAATTCATGGACTGCCCACTAGTGAGATGTGGAGGGGCGCCTGGAATGTGTGAAGACTAGAAATAAATTATACAATGGTGATTCAAGGAGGAGGGTGGCCCGAAGGTGGAGGTGGAGGTGGAGCTGCATCAGAGCCACATCAGAAAAAGAGGATCGCAGGGAGTTTGGGTGGTCATGTCGGAGGAGGAGGATCGTCCCGAGGTTGGGTGGTCGCGTAGTTGTCATAGGATAGAAAGAGGTTGGGTGGTAGCATCGGGCGAGGAGGTTCGTCGACTCATGGGGAGGAAATATCAAAATGGGAAAAAGAAGGGGTGGAATCATGATAATGGTGGGATTGGGGGCGTAGCGCCATGGTTATTTTATGAATCGTGGGGATATCTTAGGTTGTAGCCACAATTTTTATAAATTGTGGCTATATAACTGTGGCTATAGATCAAAATTCTAAAAGTGCACCCACTGACCATCTTAATGTCTCTAATGCACCTGATCTACCAATCATGGTATTTTTAAACCATGTAAATTTTTTTTGTTATGCTCATTCAAAATCCACATTTCTTTCTTCTTTGGATGACATTGTTTCAACTCATTAATATGAAATGTTATATATGGTTGAGTATCATCCATGTTATTAAAGATTTATAAATGTACCTTATTCATCTATTCACCTAACAACAATTTGACTTTCAAGCCACAAATCCCCTTTCCCTCATTATTAACTCATTCATGGAGAGATGGAGGCAAACCAATGTGCTCCACTACAGAAAAGTAGCTCGTACAAAATTCTACAACCTCCTTAGAAATATACTTTTAAAAATGGAGGATTCAAGTCGATATGGATTCTTAACATACCCCTTCAATATCTTCATATAACTTTGAAAAGAATACATCCAATATAGATATATAGGTCCACAAAGATTTATTTCTCAAACCAGATGAACCATTAAATGCACCATTATATCAAAAAAATATGGAGGAAAATGCATTTCCAATTGAAAAAGTATAGAAATTGTTTCATTTTCCAAAATTTTCAAATCATATAGATCAATCACTTTATTATAAATTGAATTGAAAAAATAACACACCTTCATGATAGTCTTTCTGACACGGATGGGAAATATTCCATGCAATGCAACTGGTAGAAGTTGTTGCATCATGACGTGACAATTGTGAGATTTCATTCCTGTCAACTTCAAATAATTCAAAGAGACAAAAAAATTACATTTGGATTATAACCCTGTGGTACTTTGATATCATGAAGACACTAAAAAAAGCTAATTTTATCCTTCTTGGATAATGTATGACAAGTCAGGGGAATAAATGTATGTCTTCCATCAGGTGTGGGAGCTAACTCCAAACGTATTCTCATTGATAGAAAGTCTAATCATGAATTCAACCCATCTTTAGTCTTTCCTTTAATATCTAATAATGTTCCAATAAAACTGTCACAGATATTCTTCTCCACGTGCATGACATCAATGTTATATTTCACTTTATCATATCTCAAATATGGTATCTCAAAAAATATATACTGTTTCTTCCAAACATGTATATCATTACCAGATTTATATGTCTTTCCCAATGTCACATCAAGGTTTTGAACCCTATAAAAATACTCATCAGTGGATAAAGGTTTTGGAGAAATATCAAATTCTTGTGAGCCATTGAATGCCTTTTTTTAATCTTCTATAAGAGTGATCCATAGGGAAAAAAATTGATGACCCATGTATACTATTTTCCTTCCATGATGCAATTGAAAATATGAAGTCTATTGTTTGCAAATTAGACACACTTTATGCCCCTTAATATTGTATCCAAACAAATTTCCATACACTGGGAAGTCATTTATAGTGAACATAATCACTATATGCAATTGAAAATATTCCATTTTATAAAAATAATACACCCTAATTACATCCTCCCATAAGTGTTTAAAATCATCAATTAATGGTGATAATAAAACATCAATATCATTTTTGGGTTTCTTTGGTTTAGAGATCATTAAACTCAACATGAAATATTTACGCTTTATACAAAATTTGAGAGATAGGTTGTAAATTACCAATAAAATAGGCCATGAACTATGTGTACTACTGAGGCTTTGATATGGATTCATTCCATCCATGCACAACCCAAGTCTGAGAAATCTAACTTCATTTCTGAATATAGGATACTTCTCATCAATTTTCTTCCACTGTGGATAATCTGCTGGATGAAGTATTTTGCCATCACATATCCGCTCATCAGTATGTCATCTTAACCTTTTTTTCATTATGTGAATTAGAAAATAAATGTTTCAAATAAGGAATTATAGGAAGATACCAAAATACCTTGGTAGGGATATCTGTAATCTCTACATCAACCTATGATTTTTATTTCAATTTATATTGTGATGTCCCACAGTTAGGACACTCTGATAGAAATCCATATTCCTTTTTAAATATCCCATAGTCATTCAAACAAACATGTATTTTCTTGTATCCCAATCCCATTGGGCATAATATTTTATTGGACTTATAATGTGAATCTAGTTGATCATTGTCTTCAGGAAGAATGTCTTTCAACAATTGCAGCAGCTCTGTAAAACTTTTGTCACTCCATCCATGCTTCACCTTCAGTTTAATCAATCTTAACACCGATGATAAAATCGTAAAATCTGTACAACCATGATACAATGGGTCTTCAGCATCACTATATAGATGCTCAATTATTGGTTCTTTATCAATTTTTTCTGCTTCAATATCATGAATCATTTCTTCAATTTCATCAAAGTTACCATCTTTCAAAGCATCATCATTAGTAGATCTAAAATTATGCCCAGTTTCACCATGCCAAATCCAAGGTCTGTAACTTGGATTAAAACTGTGATAAATTAAATGATCTCTGATCTGTCTACTTTTCAACTTATTCATATTTAAACATTTCAGGCATGGACAAAAAAGCGTGTCATTGTTTGGAACATTTCATTTAGAAAAATCCAAAAAAGCATCAACACCTTCCTCATATTCATCACTCATTCGATGTACCATAATCCAACTTTGACTCATTATTACCTATAACAAATATCAAAATTATACATCTTGTTAAGATAATCCAATTTTATATTTATACAAAATATGTAATGATTTGAAAGTAACAAAATTTTGAAATATAAAAAAATATACACATATTTGAAAAATATAAATACAAATTCTACACAATAATAGAAGATAAATTTAAATATAAATGATAAATCATAAAAATATATGCATGAAAATAATTTTAAAAAGAAAATATAGTTAGATTTTATATTTATACAAAATATGCCATAATTTTAAAGTAACACAATTTTGAAATATAAAACAGATATATGATTATTTGAAAATTATAATGATATTGTTTTTGAGCAATAAGATAGAAAACCATTAAATTAAATTAATATTGACCATATTGCTTTTCATGTTAGATTAATAAAAAAATATATCATTTGTGTAGTATATAATCCTTGAATATGACATTCCAAAAATAATATGTGATTTTTTACCAATTTATCTAGTGGGGTATATAATAAAATGTATCTATATTGAATATATATAGATATATTAATAAATTATTTTATATAAATTTATATGAAAATTCCAAAATAGTTAAAATTTTACCCTAATCTAAAATGATTTTTAGTTATGATAGCCACATTTTACTTCCACCGAGTGTAAATTGGGTTCCATAAACTACATGAAAGCCTCTTTATATATAAGAGAGGATGAAAAACCCTAGTGAGTGAAATTTTATAATGTTATAAGAAAATACCAACATTTTTATAGATATCTATAAATTCTAGTATAAATTCCATCAGTATGTAAGTAATGACACATATAATACAATAAAATGATTATCATAAATATGATATAGTTAGGTGTAAAAGATCAATACCACATGGAAGAATGTCATATATATATTTAATTAACAAAAAAATAAGGTCATCTACCAAACCAATTTCGAGAAATTTCTCAATACCATCTCATATATTAAGTCAATCTCCTCATCTAAACAATCCAATGTAGTTCTATTTCACATAGAAGTTCCTATAATATTTTTTTCCTATTAGATATTATGTTTTTTAAGCAGGTTGTGAGTAGAACGTGATAGGGTAATGGATCTTGTAGACAATACCATTAAACACAAGTGCATATAGAGTATGATATGATAATAATTAAATGACATAAAATGATAGTAATATATATATATAATACTTAGCCATAGGTTTTACATAGGCTCCAAAGTGAGAAAATAATTTCTTCATCCTTGGTATCACTAAATACATCACATGAATAATGACTTGCCATCATATATCAATTTATAAGAATTGAAATAACAAACATTGAAATATACAATGAATGAAATTGAAAAAACATATTTAGGGAATCTACGAATGATAGAAATCAAAGCATGTGAAGCTTACTTGAGAGTTTCAAGTCGAAGAGATAGATGTGCTGATAAAAAAATATTAACAAAGCTATAAAAATGAGTTTGGAGGCCATGAGATTAAAGAATCGATGGTAGGGTTTTCACGCGAGAGAGACCGAGTCGCTGTCGCCCGAAATAAAAATAGCAGAATAACTTTAAATGGGACTTCATAAAAATTTTAAATGATTTATCACGTTGGTTATTTATTAAATGATGTGATAAAGATTTTTTTTATTAAATTTATCATGTTAGTTATTTTATAACCAATGTGATAAAGCGATATAGTCGATTTATCACATTGTTTATTATATAACTGACGTGATAAAGTGAGATACTCAATTTATCACATTGTTTATTATATAACTGATGTGATAAATCAATATAATGCATTTATTACATTGGTTATAATATAACCGACATGATAAATCAATTTTTATGGCATTACACATCAATTATTTATAACTGACGTAATAAATGTCGACATGGTAAATACTTTATGTACTAGTGTTCTAGGTGATAGTGGTGATGAAGTTGTTCTGGATGATGATTCTTTAGATGATTTTTAGGATGATGATGATGGTATTGATGAACAAAATGATAGTGGTGAGCAAGAAAAAGATTTTTTGGAGTGAGATACTGATCTGTTCCATTTCTAAATTCATATTTATAATACATTCAACCTTGTAGATGGAATCTTATGACTAAAACTATTTTATATATGTGTTATTGTCTGGTTTTTAAGTTATTAACCGGTTAAATGTAAAATACACAATATGTGTCCTGATTTGAATGCATATTGTGACTAGTTGTATATATGTTTGGTTTTTAAGTTGTTTAGAGGGAGTGCGGGATGGATGAAAGAAGTTACTCGGTGGTGGTTCCATACTAATTGTTCTAAGAAACCATTTATATATAAGTGTTATACTAATGATTCAAGAAATTATTGGTATAGATCTTCTATACCAATGTTTTCTTGAAAGCATTGGTATAAGGCTATACTAATGACTCTATACCAATGACTTCTGGAAACCGTTGGTATATCCATATCCCAATATATATAGTACCAATAGTTTCCCAACCTATACCAACATTTTCAAACTATTGGTATAACCTATATTTTTTATAATGAATCATCAGACATATCAAATAAACTTTGAGTTATTTTCTGATCTATAAAAGAAGTAAATAATTGAACTTAATGGGATTCACTAATGTTGATTAGGATGGAGATTCTAATGATGGGAAGTCAATATCAAGATGAGATTTCTTTTTTAGATAAAGGTTTGTGAGTTGGAATTTTAAAAAACAAATCTCTATAACTTTGATTATTTCTAAAGCTGAGTATATTGTTACTACTCATGAATGCACACAAATTACAAGGATAAAAGAGCAGTTGGAAGATTTTATGGAGAAATCTAAGTAGGCATTGAGAATTTACTGTGACAATCAAAGTATAATTGATCTATGTAAAAAATATAATACAACACTCTAGATCTAAATATATTTATATCAAGTATCATTTCATCAAATATAAGGTTTCTAATGAATATGTGAGGATAGAATATATTTCTAAAAAGGATCATATTATTGATATTTTCACCAAGGCCATTTTAAAGGAAATATCTGAAGAGTTAAGGATGAATATTCATGTTCAACCTTCCACTCTTACTTATGAAATTTTTAGTTGACCCCGCATTCCTTTGGATTTTAATGTTAAAGGGGGAGAAAAAATATAACTCATATGAAACTTGGTTTGATGAATCCAAAGTTTTTATTTTTAATGAAAGAGGGTATTAGTTGAGTTAATTGAGGGGAGTAAATCAATTTCAAGATCCAAAAATTGCTTATCACTGAGATATGGAATTCTATTAAAAACATTTTTTATCCAATAGTGTGGTGTTAGGATACTTCTATTTAAGAAAAGATATGATTTGATAAAACACGATGAGTTATTGGAGTTGAAAAAAATCTAAATGAGGATATTGAGTAACCCATGAAATTATTGAAGGTATATTGTATCTGTTATCAACTATATGTATGAAACTTTGATTAAGTGTTAAGTATGTTTTTGAGATAAATTAAGAAGTGGATTTTCATAACATACATGCATAAAATATTAAACATGATTTTTGAGAAGATTGATATCCAGAAGTTATGGAATCATGGAAGTATAAAAGGAGGGGTGGAAGAATCTTGAAACCAAAGGTAGAACCATAAGAGAAATCAGAATGTGACCTATGTCAAAATAATCATGAGGTGATATAAGATAGGGAAATAGAATATTCAAAACTTATGTGAAGGTGGAGATCTATTAATCATTATGATGTTGAGTTGTATTTCATGTAATAAATATCATTATTCTTAAGTCATGATTCAAACAAGATTTATCATAGAAGCTAAGGATCAAATGAAATAATTGATTAAAAATATTTCTTGGTCAATATGAGTTTTTTGGAAGCAACAAAGAAGATTTATTGAGTTTTGAATGATAATCATGGATAATTGGTAAAGAGTGAAATTCAAATGATATCCCACACTACCACATTTCTTGGAGGTTTCAAAGCTTAATGTTGGGTATAAAAGGAGGAGTGTTAGTTGAAGAAGAGATTGATGGGACTAAGAGATATTGATCTGTGTATTCTGAATATTCATAGAGTCAAGGAGGAAATTGAGATTTTGGATGTTGAGATTATGGATGTTGAGATTCTAGAAGTTTGTTGACTAAGACCAATATCATGCCAGAATAAGAAAACACTTTTGAACATTATGGTGTGTGAAGAAGTAGGAAAGTCTGATGGTTCTAAAACTAATATAAATTTTGTAAGTTTAAATTCTTGAATAAGTAAGATCATACCGATTTTAAATATTTTGAAGGCTAAGAGGAAATATCAATCAATTGATGCAGAATTATCTTGAAGATAACATATCTTTTTTCATTCTATTCTGGAGACATTGTAAACTATGGAGATCTCATATAATCATAATTCAAGTGACTTCTACCAAGGGATAGTGTTGGATCAAGGTTGATACCTTCCCACATTTATAAGTATTGAGTTAAAAAGGATACCTTCTCACTGTTTATAATCACTTCATTATTATTAGTGATAAAATTTGTGTCCTGAACTCGACCTGAATGCATTAAGGACATAGTCACTGATATTGGAGGTGAGCCTTGTAAAAATCCTATGTGATTTTTTTTTATATTTTTATTAAATTTGGGTAATTGTAAGATTAAATATTGAGAGGATCCGGACTCTAACAAGTAAAAAAGGTTAATTCAATAAGGAATTTGTAAAAATATTAACATGGATGTTGAGATTTTCTGACATCTACTTTAGTTAAAATAAGTCAATCGGATGGAAGGATTGGTTCCAAAAGATATTCAATTCACTAAAGTTGTGACAGTGGTATTTTTTCCTTTAGATTTTCTAGAAAGAGGTTGGTTCAAAAGGGGGCTTCTTCCAATGTTCTCAGTGCAAGGTGGTCTTGTTTCAGAAATTTAGCTAGTAATCTTAGAAGACATAGAATTTTCAATTTATTTTTGGGAGGTTGATAATTTACTGGAGGTGGTAGATTCACTGACGATTATTATAAGAGGTCAGCAATGAGAACACTGGAATGGATGGATTCTAGAATTTCTTGAAGGTTAGTGCAATCAGATGATTGACCGACACTCTCTATAAATTGAAGGGTGGGACCACCTTTTTTATGTATGAATGCATTGAAATTACTTTTTATAATAATATACATGAATCGTTTATCACAATTTATAATATTTTATTTCTAGAAATGGAATGTGATAGTGTTTTTCATGTGGATGCAGGAATTTCAGTCTGAACCATGTAAAACCAAAGTGTTCTTTATTACATTCATTTAATTTCATTACATGAATTTCTTATGTTTTCTAAAGTGAACAAGACTAAATTTTTTCACTTAGTGTGGTGATTTTGTTGAATATCTTTTTACCAGGTTCTAGAACACTAAAGTTCATAGAGTTCCATTCCAGAATCTATTTCCACAAGAGTGATTTAGGATTAACTTCTTTCAGTTTATTGAAAGGATGGTGCAGTGGGATTCTCAAAAAGTGGTATTAAAGGGGTGGTTCATAGGAGGATTAGTATTTTTCTTGAAAGTTCATGTTACATTATCTTCCTTGTATGTTTTTGAGTTTCGGTGGGAGCCATTGTTTTCAGAAGGACGGCGTCAAAATATGGAAATTTCAAGATGGATAGATTCGATGAAACATACTTCAAATTTTGGAAAATAAAAATGGAAGACTATATCATTCAGAAATATCTGGAGATTTCATTGAAGAGTGTGAAACTGGGAGCAATGGATAAAGATAAATGAAAAAAATTGGATCATAAGGAACTTTTTGTGATACCAATGCCAATAGTCTATAATGTGGATTTGAACATTCAGGAGAAAAAAACACATCATAGTTAATGGAATCCCTTGTAGATATATACGAGAAACCTAAAATATTGAATGAAGTGTACTTTATGTGGAGGTTATTCAATATGAGGTTATTGGAAGGAATATATGCATCATATCTTTTGAGTGATTTTAACTTAATCTGGATCTAGTTAGAGTCTGTGAAGGCTAAATTTTTGGATCATGTTTGAGTGATTTTGTTGTTATCATTTTTTCAGAATCATGGGAATCCATAGTTTTAGTTGTGATTAGTTCAAACATAAAGAATGAATTAGTGTTCACTGATGTTTGAAACTTGATTCTCAATGAGGAGCTCCAAATGAAAGAGAGTTCAGCTTCTTCTAGTGATGTATTAAATACAGAAGGAGGGGAACTCTCACCTTATCTGAAGAATTAGAAGCAATCAAAGAGGATATCGATGGATAAGATCATAGGGAAGTCTTCCAGAACCAGGCTTGTTTGTTTTCATTGTGGAAAGAAAGGTCACCTTAAGAAATATTTTTGTGACAGGAAGATAACCTATGGAAGGAATGTATCATGAGAACTGAGTGTAGTATTAGAGAGTAGTGTAACTTTAATTTTGAGTGTTTCTGCTCAAATGGAATCTTGTATCATAGATTTTGGAGCTTATTTCCATTCTACAGGAGAAAAATTGTGCATGTAAAATTATGTATCGAGAAATTTTTGGTAGAGTTCATCTTGTTGATGATAAAAATTTTAACATTGTGGGATTGGGTGAAGTAAAATTTCAACTGAATAATAGAATTATCCTTATACTAAAGGAAGTGTGGCATGTTCTAGGTCTCTGGAAGAACCTGATATCAGTTGTTCAACTTGATGAAGAAGGTTTTGGAATAATTTTTGTATAAGGAGTATGGAAGATTACTTAGGGATCTCTTTTTATAGCTAAAGGTGTAAAATATGGGTATTTTTATATAATTAAAAGGGAAGTGTGAGATACATTTGTCATAACTTTATCTTATATAAGTTTATAACTTTGGCATAATTAGTTTGGGCACATCAGTGAGAAAAGTATGAAGATTCTAGTAGATGGATTAATACTAAAAATGGATTATTTAGGATTTTAAAGATGAGAGAGTTGTATACTCGAGAAGTGATAAAATGTGTATTTAAATCTTTCTGGAAGAACACAAAAAGGTCGAATTCTAGATTTGGTACATATACATGTTTGGGGACCTTCCTTAGTTCATTATCATGGAAGATCTTGTTACTTTGTTACCTTCATTGATGATTCCATAAGAAAAATATGGAAATAATTTCTAAAACATAAAGGTGAAGTGTTTATAATATTTATTTAGTGAAATAATATTGTGGAAAAATAAACTATAAGCAATGTGGAATATATGAGGTTAGACAATAATAGTGAGTTTACTGAAAGAAGTTTCTAGGATTACTTCAATCACAGAGGAACTCAGCATGATAAAACTATTCAGAGAACACTTGAAAAAAATGGTGCAGTCGAAAGGATGAATCAAACTTTGATGGAGAGAACAAGAAGTATATTGTTACATTTTGGTATGCCTAAGGAATTCTGTGTTGAAGTAGTGGGAACAACAACATACTTAATCAACAGAAGTCCATCGGCACCAGTAGGATAGTAATTACTAGAAGAATTATAGCCCATAAAAATTATATAAGTTACTCATCTCAAAGTTTTTATAAGTTTATCCTATATTCATGTGGATGAAAAAGAAAGAGATAAGTTTGAAGAAAAATCTTGGGCATGATTATTCATATGATATGGATATGAATACTTTGGTTTTCGGCTTTGGGATGATGAAAAGAGGGAAGTTTTCCAATACTAGAATGTACTCTTCAATGAGAAGATCATGTACAAAGATCAGAACTTGAAGGGAAAGAAGACTGAGGTTAATGATTCAACTTCAATTCAATTTGATTTGGGTAGGGGTTCCAGAAGATCACAAATTCCAGAAAGTTCAAATGTCTTTGAGTCGGCCAAAAGATCACATATTCCAGAGGAAAATTCATAAAGTGGTGTAGAATGTTCGAAAGGTCATCCAGTAGAAGAAATGCATAAAAGCTCAGGAACTAATGAATTTTGACCTAGAGTTCCAGAAAGTGAAGATCCAGAACTTAGAGTTTTAGAAGAATTTGAATTGTAGGTTAATTTGTTAAGATCATCAAGGGTCAAATGACTAGTGTAGAGTTTCGAACTGATCTTAGTTTCTTACTTTTAATGGATGTGGGAGAAATAGAAATTCTAGAAGAAGTGACTACAATGTGTGATTCCATAAAATGGGAGTTAGCAATCCATGAGGAGTTGGATTCGCAATGATTGAATAATACCTAAGATCTATCAAAATTACCACTTGGGAAGAAATCACTTGAGAATAACTGGGTATTATTATTAAAGAAGAAGCTAATGGAATGAAGACTTATAAGGTGAGGGTAGTTTTGAAAGGGTTTCAACAAAAGGAGGGTGTTGACTTATCTAAAATATTCTCTCTCATGGTTAATCATATTACCATCCAAACTATTTTAAGTATGGTAGATTCTATAAATTTTTACCTTGAACAAATGGATGTGAAGACGACTTTTCTTCAGAGAGATTTGGAGGAAAAAAATATATAAAGCAATTGATTGTTTTCATGGACAAATAGAATTAGGTCTTGATGTGCAAATTGAAAAGGATACTTTATGGTTGGAAACAATCACCAAGGTGTTGGAACTAGAATGTTGATTCCTTTATAAAGGAGAAAGGTTTCATGTGAAGCAATTGTGATCATTATCATTATCAGAAGGGGTTCAGAAAAAATGAATTCATAATCTTACTCTTACATGTGGATGATATGTTGTTGGTGGATTTGAATGTTCGGCTGATTTGGAAGTTGAAGGAGGAAATATCTAGAAAGCTTGAGATGAAAGATCTTAGTAAAACAAAGAAGATCTTGGGAATGAGGATTGAACGTGATATGAGAATCAGAAGCTTTGTTTTATCATAAAGAGATTACATCTGGAAGATCATTGAGAGATTCAGAACAGATGTAAGCTGATTTTGACTCCTCTAGCTGGTCACTTCAAATTTACCAAACAACAGGTACTATGAACAGAAAAAGAAATGAAGTACACAGAGAAATTTGTGTATGCTTTAGTGGTCAGAAGTTTGATGTATGTTATGGTGTGCAATCGTCCGGATATTGCTCATGCAGTGGGAGTGGTTAGTCGATTCATGGATAATCTAGGTAAAGGTCATTGGGAAGTTGTAAAGTGGATTATTCGGTATCTTAAAGGAATGGATGGTACAACTCTATTTCAGAGATGATAATTCATTACTCAAGTTTGTAGATATAGACTTTGGGGGTGATTCCAATTCTCGGAAGAGTACAATTGGATATTTTTTTACCTTTGGTGGGACCATGGTCGGTTGGATATCCAGGCTACAATTGATGATTGCACTTTTTCAACAAAATCAAGAGTATGTAGTTGTAACAAAAGCTAGTAAGAAGATGGTGTGGTTGAGGCATTTAGTTGAAAAACTCAAATTTGGTCAGGAGAAAAAGGTTTATCTACGATGATAATCAGAGTGCAATTCATTTGGCTCAGAATCCAGTGCTTCACTTAAGAACTAAACATATTGATCTAAAGTACCATTACATATGAAAGATGTGGGAAGATGGAGAGTTAGAGTTACAGAAGATGGCAGGGAAAATGAATCCAACATGTATGTTTACCAAGAGTTTGGGTCTAGAAATACTGAGGCAACATAAAGTCTCACTTGGACTTGGGTGAATGGAAGGAAATGGAGAAGCATTGTACGCTGCAAAAGCGGAAGAATGTTTTCCAAGTTGAAGGTGAAGTCATGGTTTTCTCTAAAGCAGTCTTCAAGTGGGAGATTGTTGAGATGGTGTGAAGTCTACTTCAGTTGAATGAAGTTAGTTGACCGAAAGGAGTGGTTCTGGAAGATCTTCAATTCACTGAAGTTGTGACAGCAACAATTTTTCCTTCAGCTTTTCTGGAAGGAGGTTGGTTTGGAAGTGGGCTTCTTCTGATGTTCTCAATGCAATGTGGTTTTGTTCAAAAAGTTCAGCCGGTACTTTCGAAATACGGTGGATGTTCAGTTTGTTGTTGGTAGGTTGTTGATTTACCAAAGGTGATGACCGCATTGAGGATTGCTACTAGAGATCAACGATGAGAATAGTGGAATAGATGGACTCCCACCATTTTTGGAGGTCGCTAAAACTAGATGACCGGCTAACACTCTATAAATTGGAGGGTGGGGTCACCTTTGTTGTGTATGAATATATTGCAATTACTTGTTAAAGTAATACGCGTGACTCATTTGTCACAAGTTGTAATCTTTTCTTTCCAGAAATGGAATGTCGTGGTGTTTCTCCCGTGAATGTAGAACATTCAGTATGAACCATGTGAAACTAAAGTGTTCTTACTTTCATTTACCTTCATTGCATGAGTGACTTGTGTTTGATGATGTGAACAAGACTAAATCTATTTTGACTTAGTGCGGTGATTTGAGCGAATATCTTTCTTCCAAGTTCTGAAACACCAAATTTTGGAGAGTTTCGTTCTGGAATCTATTTTTGTTAGAGTGATTCTGGATTGATTGTTTTCGGGTTATTGGAAGGACAGTGCAGAGGGATTCTGAACTAATTCACCCCTAGTGTTGTATCACATTTCTGGGCACTTCAACCTCTCCTTTGACACTACACGAATGTCTTGCATGACAATCAGGATTGTGCACCGAACATGCAACACTCAAAATTTGTAATTTTTTTTAAAATCCAACTAATTTTATTCCAAAATTATTATTATAGTAGAATATATTAAAAAATGAGAAATTGTGGTGTTACTATACAATTACTCAATATGATTTCCTCAATGATTTCAACTCCCACTAGTAAGTGTGATAACAATGGATGTATGTGAACATGTTTGTGACGTAATACAATTAGCCAACCAAATACATATTATATATAAGATAAACAACTAAAATAATGATAATTAACGTGTCAAACAACAAACATGACGCATACGAAATCACCACAACCCTTCCCTCATCACTAGGAGGGAGATACACTATAACATGTTCGTTGAAGAATAATATATCTACTTTGAGGTTCACTTAGAAATGATCATACCAAGGGGAGTATCGTCACAGGCTTAGCGTGAAAAGAACAATGTAAAATTGTGAAAGCACCCATGTGTGATCAAGTTAGTAGGGAACAATGTCATTACATGGAAGAATCCTTATCTTTGTATGATCAAACCAAGAGTGGGGGGAAAGCCATGCCATGGAAGCATCCCCGTCATCGAGTTGAGAAGGAATAATGTCATAGCATGTTACCCAATGTGTGTCATGATCCTAAAGTAATGACAATAACATTTTGCACACATCAAAAAATTAACAAATAAAACCAATGTGAGGTAAATTATTGGATTGTTCATTTTTTTTTTGAGTGTGACATTTGTTTATAATCCAATATGCTGATACATTATAGTATATTACAATAATAATAATACTATTAATATCATCATCTCAGGATCATATCTGGATTTGGGTGTATTTTCTTTATTTGAATGCGTTTATTTTATTGCTCCTATGGACGTTACATCCGTGATCTTGGAGAGCTGTGGAATTCAAAGTCTCCCCTGCTTTTTTTAGATGATTTGATGTCATAAAATATTAATAAATTGTCACCGGGGCCCGTAGGAGAGTGAAATTCCCTCGGTCACCCTCAGGCTGTCGCACCACCGCTTCGATTCCAGGTACAGCCGGGAAACCTTCCCCGCCACGCGGCGCATGCCGGGCCGTCCATTGGGATCTACGCGTACGCACTCCAGGGCCAGCCGCGTCAGCCTCCCCGCGACGTCCACGGGGAAAGAATCCCCCAGTCGCCTGTCCACCCACGCCCTCACCCGCCCCTCCGCCCCGCCCCCGCCCCCCTCCACCGCCGCCGTCGCCGTCTCGATCACCGACGTCCTCACCAAATCGCGCCTACCCCTGTCGAATCTGAACTTCACCGGCTCACTCCCGGACAGCAGCTCCAGCAGCACCACCCCGAAGGCGTACACGTCGCACTGCTGCGTCGCCACGCCGGTGGACGGGAGTTCCGGCGCCATGTACCCCGTCACGCCTTCGAATTGCAGGGTTCCGCTTCTCGATCTGGCCAGATCTCGAGGTTCCGGGGTCGGAGAATCCTCCCAGGTGATCTCGCCTGCGAATTCGGGAGAGGGGAGCGGAGGCGCGGCGCTGGGCTCGCCGCAGAGCTCCGCCGTGCCGAAGTGACAGATCCGGGCGCAGAGCGCGGGCTTCTCCGTCACGACGATGCTGTTGCTCCTGATGTGGTTGTGGACGAGGTTCATGTACAGTCCGGTGCTGTTGTGAATGTAATCGAGACCGTCGGCGACGTCCGCGGCGACCCGCATCCTGGAAATCCAGGTGGAGAGGATCGTGAAATTCGGATTTCTAGGGTTCCGGAGGGAGTCCGCGAGGCTCGCCCCGTCCCTCACGAAGTCGTACACCAGGTAGATCTGGCCGCCGGAGATGGAAACCCCGAGCAGCTTGATGAGGCTGACGTGGTGGCTCCTGCAAATCACCGACAGCATCACCTGCAGCCGCGCGGTGGGGATTTCCCGCCGGAGCTTGCGCTGGAAGACGATCACCTCCCTGCCCCGGAGGCAGCACCGCCAGCAGGGCGTGGAGGAGGAGGGGGAATAGGGCTTGGCGAGGAAGCTGTTGGTGGCGGCGCGGACTTCGGAGAAGTCGTATATGTGTGGGTTTTCCGGCAGGTACTCGCGCAAGCCGGAGAGGGAGGCCTCGCTCGACAGCGAGCGCGTCTGCCAGGAGCTTGCAGGGTTGGAGGTGGAGGGATCTGAGGACGACGGTGCGGAGGCAGAGTGCATCGCGGCGTCCGCGGATCTCTGGGCTGTGGTGGGAGGCGTAGTGCGGGATTTAGCGGCGGCGGCGTTGCGGGTGGGTCGTGGTTCGGGCTCGGCCGCCTTGGTCGCCATTTTGGTCCTGCACATGCGCAGGGCCGCCTCGAAAAATCGAAAATTAAAGCAGAAAAATCACTTGGTACCTTTGCCAGAGGGGGAGTTGAGGAAGGAGAGGGAAGGGAAGCCGGGGTGGACTGGATTTTAATTGGGTTTTGATTTGAATTCATTGGGTCTGCCGCCGGCCTGCGAAAGGAAGTCGTGCACTTTTTCCAGCGTGATCGAACCGGAAGGGATCCCCTAACTTCCTTTGATTAAGGGATAATGCTCAAATTATAGTCTCCAATTATTCTGGTGATTGTACGGTCCAGTCCACTGAACCAGGCAGAAATCGGATTGGAACTTTCACTGTTCATCGGAACAGTAGATTTCACTGATTCAGTGAACAGTGAAAGTTCCAGTCTGATTTCTGTCTAGTTCGAGTGGACTGGACTGTCTAGTTCACCGGAGTAATTGGAGACGATTTTGATCATTTCCAAATGAATTGGGGTCTTTCTGCATAAAAGGGACCTGGGTCTTTAACTGTAATTAGAGGGTTGTTTTGGTCCTCTAACGTCATTCCCCACTTTGATTATCATCCATATTAAATGGTACATCTTATATATTAATTTTGTATTGAAATTGTAATCGTGTGTTTGTAACAGTTGTCGGATCGGTATCACATTCTGCTTACGAAGTTTTAACATGTCGCTTTCAATTTTAAAATAATTTCAATTTCAATTGACACTACCTCCATGTCATCATTAAATTTTTATTTATTTCCCTCCTTTAAATGTAATAAGGGATAATCTTATATGACTTGTAACCTAAATCACTTGATCCAAATACATGACTCGTAGACCCAGAGACATGTAGCCAAAAACATGACTCTAAAGACCCCAAAAACCTAACACCACTAAAACATATCCCAACATATTTGGCACTACACTTCTGATTTTTCAACATTTTATCACCATGAAGTCTACTCGAATAAGTATGTTTTATTAAATTTTACTTTCCATGACAAAAATTGGTAAATCTAGTTTCCGTCCTATTGACAAAAACCACTTGTCATGGATTCTAGATTTAGTATTCTGAGATGGGTGAACAAATATGGTATTTCGAGAGATGGCAACAAAGAAGGAAGTGAGTGTTGATATGAAAACCATGTTTATGATGTAATTTATGGTGAGGGTGTGGGGTTGGAGATTCAATGAATAGATATATTTTACAATTATCCATTGATCAATCTTTGTTGCTAGTTAAGATGATTACGTTTGAGGTATCTTTTAACATTTCTTTTCAATACCGGATTTAATAAAGTTACTCAATTTTATTCAATAACCTCATTTGACCATCCGCATCCACAAAACTATAATTTTGACATCTGTCAGGTCAATGATATTTATTTATTTTAGTTTTAAATTTTATTTTATCTATTTTTTCAAGTTTTCAGGAGTTGGATGTTGAATTTTGATAAAAAAAAATGAAATACAGATTCAAGCACGCGATTGACGCGCGATCAATGTTAACTGTTCGACCCAATGATGTTCTTTGCTGGAAATGGAGTATGATTTGTGTTTATTGTCAACCCACATTGAGATGATCAAAGAGTTTGCGAGACAAATGATCTTACAGTACAGGTCGAAACATATGTTTAAGGTGATTCAGTTTTCCAGTGTTTGCTGATTTTTTTTGTCTTAAAATCAAGAGTTTTTCTTTTTGGCAAAGGAAGATTTTATGCAAAGGAAGCTGCATAGCATGGTTCGCGGACCGCAAAGGACAATTCGCGGACCACATAGGAGGTACATGGAACGGTAAGAAAAAAATAGAAAAGGTCGGATTTCCACGTAGCGGCGCTACGCAGACCACGAAGCACGCGAACAAAGAACAGTTCATGAAACAAATATGGTTCACGGGAAGGTTCACACTACACAGAAGACTAATGGTTCGCGGGATGACTCGTCGTTTGCGGACACGAGGCGGTGATCTGTGAAGACGCAAAGGGAAAGAGGCAGTATGCAGATCGCGGAAGGAAAATGGTTCGCGGAAGGTGCAGTACGCAATGAAGGTTGTACCGCATTGAATGTTCAAGTAAAACGGATTAACGAGTTTTTCAGATCTATTTGCCCATACAAGGAGCACTAATCCCCTTCATTGCTTAGAGAGTTTTTGATTAGAAATCCGGGAGGAATTTGGTGATATCCAAAGTGGTTCACGAAAAGACAATCTTGCGAAGGAGAGTAGGTTCGCGAGGAGGATTCCACAAAAGGAGAAGTGGTTTGCGGAGACAGTTTGCAGAAGGGGTTTTGCGAGGAACTGTAGCCCGCAAAGGAAAACGGTTCGCAAAGCAAGGACGGTTCGCGGAAGACGGTTCGTAGAAGATGGTTTGCGGAAGACAGTTCACGAAGGAGGAGTTGGTTCGCAGAGAAGAAGTGGTACGCGAAAGCGGTACACAGAGGTAGTACGCGAACGCGGTTTGCGGAGGCGACACATGAATGCGGTACACGGAGCAACACATTTCACGAAAGAAGCATGCCAATTCGCAGAGGGACGATTCACAAACTATCAGTACACAGAAAAATGGATTACATCTACGGGTAACATCGGGACTTCAACAGAGCATATATCTACAGTAGGGGATGCAAATTTTCATGCAAATGAAGAGACCTACAAATCCATAAATTGTGTGTGGATCCTTCCCAATACAATGAGTAAGGGAGAGTTGATAGAAGTGTTCTGAGGAACACAATGAGCTATCCCTAAAATATTGTAAAGGCAATGTGCCTAGCACAAAGTGATTATGCCTAAACTTTTGTACTCCACAACTAGTGATGTTTATTGGATTTACGTACAACCGACACTGTCGGCGTATGCTCCTTGGACTAGCCCTTAATGGTGAACCAAGTAAAATTGTTGTGTTGGCTCTTTGTATGTGATTGTTTGTTTACTGCTTTTTCTCATTAGATAGGTTCAACAGGTTCCTATCAACGTGGGAACAAGATCCATCACTTTTGAAGAAAAAGTTGACACCCAGATTCACTTCTCCCCTCTCAGGGTGTTCTGGGGTCCTTCACTAACCATGCTCCTAACCGTGTGGAGGAGGGGAGAGTCTAGTGGTGTTTTACATGGTTAGAGCACAGTTTACCAAAACACGTGAAGTCTTTAGGTAACTTTGTGGCTTTGCTGGAGTTGGTATACTAAAACCAACTACTTTTGTATGTTAGACTACCTGTATATATTCAAAGATAAAATTATTATTAAACTCCTTACCACATTTTGATTGTTCTTTTACATAACTATAATGGTGATACTATTCTAAAGTATCTCTCACATTGAAAAGGTCATATGTAGTTCTCCATTGTGATGAGAACCTTGAAATGATATGATGACATTTTTAACTTAATCTCATGGCCATATGACATCATTTGATGAGATATAAATAATATGCAGACTGTCAGGTGTAAGTACTCATAAGCAGATGAGACATCATCTCATTAAGTTTATACTTGGTGATCTCAAAGATTGGAGATTATAAGGATAGACCCGCTAATAATAATTATATATATATATATATATATATATATATATATATATGCATCCTTGAATATTCTTATTTGTGAACATGTGTCATGATCCTTAAACTTTAAAATTATTATCAATACATACCACAAGCCACATACTTAGATGTATTGCTGTAAACCATGATGTAATATGTTCACAACGAAGTTGGGTATGTTGGGAATGTCACAAGTGATATGTTATTAATGAATAAGTTAAGGAATTATATGTCTCTTCCATCTTTATGAAAGTTGATATCTCGATCCTTTGATTAAAATGGAACTGGGATATTAAATTTTATGACCATGGTGTGAGTTCATTTAAGGAACTAAAAAAAGACATATAAAACATATAATTCGATGACATGAAAATTCAACATGCTTGATGAAATATCAAGACAAAGAGATTACATTACACAATAAGAGTTCGTATGTCGTTATCAATGTTGTGTAATTAACTTCTTCCTCATGGGTGCCTTTAAGTGTTGCTAGACGCCGATTTTGGACTTTAAGCGATTGCTTAATGCCATAGAGTAAGAAGGTTAGATGATCACACACTTAGTGTTTCTTTTGATCCCAATTAAATTATATTTGAATTTAATTATTGGAATAAAATTTATTTGAGATTTATTGATCGTAGATATTAAGATAAATTTTTCTTCACAAGATTGTGAATATTATAAATATTTATTTTTTATTGAATGAATAATATTTATTTAAAAATATTTATCTGAGAATTCAATAAATATTGAAGCAGACGTGCAAACTGAGTTTTGGGTTCAATTATAAATATTTATTTACCATAAAATAATATCTATCATTGCGTGAGTTAGCGCGCGTCCTGAGATAAAATAATAATATTATTATTTTACATGACATGACGCATATCATGAGATTATTATATGATCAAGGTCCTTGTGAAATTAATTAATATCAAACCCTAGCATTGGATCTATATATACCCTGTTATGTTATTTGTGAAAGGGTTGGATTTTTCGTTGTGCACAACACATTTCCTCTCCTCCCTATAAATTTATCTTCACCAAGAACATCTCTAGGGTTTCTCTCAAAAAAAGAGAGAAGTGACATTCTTCTTCATTCCTCTCAAGCTAGAGATACCAAGAGACGATCCTTCCAAATTGAAGGGATCATGGTTGCGACCAAGTGGAGTGACACAAGATGATTATTACCACCACACTAGCACCCGAAGCACCTCAATGATGCTTTAAGATCAAAGGAGTATGTGTGGATCAAAACTAGATGAATTTGATTCTTGAATCCTCATATCGCAACATCAGTGCAACCGAACAACATTCGAATAATCAACATCTTCCATGAAGGAAGAATTCCCATGACTGAGGTAATTCTTAATTAAAACTAATTATAAATTTAGTGCGAAAAAGATCATCTCTTCTTGGTTCAAATGTTCTTTGTCAATCTCCATTGGATTTTATTCGTTGGTCATGACGTTTATTGTCATGTACATTACAGATTATTTATCGAAACTTCACTCAATAGGTGATTTCACTGCGCCTAAGTCCTCTAAGTTATATCTGATCGATCATGTTTAAACTTATAATTAATTATTAATCATTGATTGTTATATGCATTTTCCATTACTTCCTCATTTTGAAAAAATCAATATTCTAATTCGAATATCGAGATATCTTCTTCTACTTCCTCGTTTTGCTCATATAACCAAGAACTAGTTAACTTCAAACAAAGAACATCCGAAGAACCCATCCAAAGGTGTCAAGCTTTCTGGACGAATAACATGGAACTACATGGCATGTATCTTAAAGGTAAACATCGTGTACCCATATTTACTGCATCAGAACTAGGTCACGTAAAACACAACAGGTCATCTGGATGAATGCACAACGTTACTAACATGCTTTGTGTAGACTAGAATAAGTTGGAATGCAATTTTACAGACTACACATCATTTAACTCACTCACACATCGTGTAGTCCATTCATTTTCGTGGCGGAAAACACAGAGTCAAAGAAGCGTCGTGTATTTTTTACATGACACATGTGACTGATAGTTGTGCTACATGGAGGTTACACGATGTGTAACTGGCTTGTACATGTCGTGCACCTCATAAATGTACCTGGTGAAAAACATTCCCAGTCCCTAGGCGTGTATCATAGAAAAACGATGAAGCAAAATACATGATGTGTAACTGGTTTGTACACGCTGTGTATCCTACCTATTTTCATGGAAAAGTAAAAATTATCAACATGTGTTTGTGTATCATTTACTGCATTACACATAGTGTGATGGGTTTATTAAATTAATTTATGTGTTAATTTTGAAACTATAAGCCATGTATGGTCATCACACGTTGTGTATTTCGCATGCATTAAAGGCATTACATTTCACACAATTTACATGTGTCTGTGTGTCATTTAATGATAGTACATGCCATGTAATTATGTAACATGATGTGTATTCTTCATGTCATGTGAGTTCACGATACACAAAAAGGACTATGTTGGGCAGTTCGGACAAGTACACACTATGTTGCTTCCATGCACACACCATGTAAATAATTAATTTTAAATAAATAAATTAATATAATTTGTTTAAAATTATAATGGATATGAATCTCAATGACTGAATGGATGACTATTAAGATAAATGAATTAATTAATTATTTAATTTGAGCACATTTTATCTTATTTAGGAATGATTAAAATGAATGCTTGTTTATTAAATATGTATTCATTGCATACACGGATGATCATGAGTTTAACCAACTTGTGTATGGATTGGATTTATTTTAATTTAATTATTTCATGGGTGTTTTTAAATTATCATTATTAAATTAAAATGATGGCCTACGTGTCATCACCTCCTCTTATTATGTAAGAACTTGCATATTTGTAGTTTCTTTTATGTAAATTCTCTTAAACCATTCCATTGGTTCCTCTCACCCAAGTGTGAGTAAATCATATGTAAGGATGAATCTCCTGGGTGATTGAAGGCTGTTTAAGATGGAGTTGAGATGAAATCAACTTAGGTGATACATAAAGCAGAGGTGGAATGCTACAATTCGAGCCAAGATCGACTCGTCGATTTTCCCTAGGGTCAATGGTTTGTTTATTATCCACTCAATAAACAAATCAGTAGATAAATCTCAGGATCATGCCACATATTTATTCTATCTTATGCATGTTTATTTATTCTATAATATTTTATGGATGATTTTTCATGATCACATAAATAAATGAATTAAATAACAAGCATGCTCAAATGGAATAAATAATAAAATGATTATGAATAAATATTTTATCGACACATGATTAATCACTTAAGTGAAATACACTTAATATCAACATGACATGCAAAAGGATAAAACAATAAATTTATGCATAATAAACAATAAAAAGGAAGTGGTTGTTGATACGGAGACCTTGTTTATGATGTAATTTATGGCAAGGGCATGAAGGTGGTGAATTAGTGAAGAGAAATATTCTAGAATTATCCACCAATCAATATTTGTCACTAGTTACGATGATTACATTCAAGGTGTCTTTTAACCTTTATTTTCAATATTGGATTTAATAAAGTTACTCAATTTTATTCAATAACCTCATTTGACCATCCACATCTACACAACTATAATTTTAATATCCATTGAGTCAATGATATTTATTTATTTCAGTTTTAATTTTTTTATCTATTTTTTTGAGTTTTCAGGAGTTGGAGGTTGAATTTTGATAAAAAATTAAAAAATATACCTAAGCATGTGATTGAATCACAGTTAGTATAATGACCCAATCTTAACATACATTGACATTCTGTCATTTTGGGGAAAATTTAATACATTATACAAACACACGCTCAAAGGACGTATTAGTTTAGTGTCTTTGGAAACTTGGAGTCATAAACAACTGGTAAAAAACCCCCACCTATTTCCTCATAACTAGAACCCTTTTTGACATATTAGACTTAATACCTTTCTTCGTATATTAGTAAAAAGAAACATTAGAAAGCGTGAGCTCAGATGCTCAGTAAGTGTAAACAAGGGAGAGATCAATCATAACATAATCATAAGAAATATGTACATAAAAAAAATTGAAAATTATATCCTGTATATCAATGATCCTGATATCATGTCATGGAATAAATCATAGAAGTTCATAAAGAATCAAATAACATATTCTATGAGATCATAACATAAGACATGGAATTATGGCATACACATAAGCATATAAAATGATTTATATAGTAGTCAAGGCATCACTGCCAAGGATATCTTAGTAGTATGAGTTCACTCTCCATACTATCTTGGTAGTCATGATTCACTCCCATAATCATCTTAGTAGTTGAGGTTCACTCCCAAGACCATTTTAGCAGACAAAGTCCTTTACTGAATTGAGTTAATTTTCTATTCCATCCATATCTATCTCATGAGATATAAATTTTTACCCAATGCATTAGAGGAAGATATAGCTCTCACCCATCAAATAATTAAAACCAAAAAAATTTGTTCCACAAGAACAAAAATCATTCAACATATCAGAATCCATGGAATTAAATGGGTTTCATAAACATCATTCAATCATAACATGACTCGTGGAAAAGAAATGTGTTTCATAAATATCATTCCATTATTAACATAAACCATTATTCAAAAAAATAAGAATGGTAGAATTGAATTATATACCTAATTAAATATACATAACTTCAAATAATGTCATCTTAGAGGGGAAATAATTTTGAGAGATCACTTGAAAACAATTCTTGAGGAAAATATTCTTTCTAATTTGAAAATGTTTTCCTTTCTTAAAATGTCACACAATTTTAAAAGATTTTTTTTTGAAAATAACCTTGTAAAATTATAAGGGAATCTTAAAAAAATTAAGGTTTCATGATGGAGGAAAATTACATTCATGTATTATAATTTAAAACAAATATACCTTTCATACTTTTGCTAGAAAAGTCACAAAGTACCTCATTTGGAAAATGACAGAAAGATTTATTTCAAACCATGTAATAAAAAGCTAAAAATGGGTAAAAATAAATTTAAACATCCATAGGATAATATTAAAAACATTTTTGAATTTTTTTTTAGAAAAAATGGACATGGATGATAAATATTCCCCAATGGGGACTTAAAACGAAATAACCCCAAATATTGATGAGATTGTGAAATAAATACTCATCACTTTATAATCAGTAGAATCATATGAACCATGAAAGAAAGAAAATTATATGCATATTAAAATACCATAATCTCATGTATAAGAATCATAAAAGAAATTAATGGGTAGTATATACACCACATAGAATAAATAAGTAGTGTATAAGACATGTGTCCCATAGGAATAAAAGTAAGACATAAATCCCTTACCTTATGTTTTGAATCTCATCCTACTCATGAAAACCTTCTATATAATAAATATAAATTTATTATACATATATTAAAAAACATTATTCAATTATATAATATTATATATGATTTAATTATGGCCTCCTATTACCTGTTTATCAACAATTCCATGTTAAAGTTATGTTTCGGGTAATAATCGCTTTATTTTTCGCATGTGTTCTAATTTGCTATATTTTTTGTCCTCATACTTATATCATGATTCCATAATTTATAGAATGATAAAAATGAAATAAATATCATATATATTCAGTATATATTTATTTATAATAATCTAAAAAATATAGAAATAGAAAATAAAATACATTGTTCATGGAGATGACAGGTCGTACGTACACATGAACGTTGTTTCCATTTTCTTGTCGTATTGAAAGAAAGAAAGTAAATAACATATATGTATATATATAACATAATTAAAATAGAATTATCATGTCATATATATCATATAATTTCACTAAAACCATCCTTAATACATTCCACGTAAAGTGTCAACGAATCACATCGCTTTGAGGAGGTGGTAGTCCACACATCTACAAACGAAGTTACCATATTTCCACAAAATGGAAAGCATGAAATTATATTTTATATAATAATTTCATAAGTATAAAGAAATCATAAATACCATATATATCATATAAAAATAGAGTTTCCATAACAATTACCAACCATGAGATGTGGTAAAGGAAAAATGAATAACATCGTTTCGTGAGGTGGTAGTTCACCGTACACAAGAATGGTAAGTTCATTACCCATTAGATGGAAGTGTGCATAAGTGTAGGTCGAACCCTTATAATAAAAACATATCAGTATATTGAAAATACTGAGTTTATTATATAATTATGAAATAAAAATAATTAAGGGGGTTCAAGGAAGAAATAAAACGAAAACATTCGTTGATGAACATTACCTCTTCTTTGGGTATCTTCTTTTGATTTGAACAAAAGGAATTTTTGGTTGAATTTATGCCCAAAGTAATGCTTCTAGAATGAAGTGAGGGAAATTTGGAGAATATTTGGACAGATTTTGGCCAAACCAAATAGGTTACTAAGTGTGAGTAAAAGATAAGAAGATGTGCCCTTTTATAAGAGAGGAGAGAGACACTTTTGGAATTTCTCAAAAGATTAATTTATAATAAATTCAATCTCAATCCAAATACCTCCAAAATTACATTTATTAAAATATAATACATGATAAGTTTATAATATCATCAACCAATATATTTTAGATAAGTTTTGGTGTTATTTTAATCCTTATCATTTTGATTAATCCTAAATTAACCCATTTTAATTTAACTATGACAACTAATTTTTCTATACTAAGAGAATGAAATTTATAATTATAAAGGGTAAATTGGACTATAAATGGAAAATGTATGATATTGTAGACCATATCTCACCCCCTTTATCCTTATTTAATATTTTTATGATTTATAAATAATTTAATAAAATATTATTTTCATAAAATATCATAAGTGTCAATTTTGACACTATTCATTACTTTGACTTTAAAAAAATCAATAGAATAAGGTAGCTTCAAAACAATTCACTTAATACACCCCTAAAATGTCATATTAAACCAGAAAATTTATGGATCACCCTAATTAAGTAAAATTATATTTCTTTTAATATTTCTAATATAATTTAATTAATTGTTTCATTAATTAAATAATTAATGCATCATTATTTTGTAATTATTTATGAAAATTGTTTTTTTCACTAAAAATTAAAAATAAGTTTCTATAATGTAGATAATTTTTTTAGCTTCCATAAGAATATATATAGTCGAGCATATATTATATTTAAACATATTTTAAAAATATTATACATATTAAAAGTAAGAGTATGACATTTCGTCACTCCCTTTGATTTTAATAATATTTAAGTCATTTTTATAGAAAAGTGTTCATTAAATTATTCAATTTCAATCCTTATGTGTTAAGGAAAAAATTAAATTCATAAAATAACATTTGGGAAAGTGTTCTGGTAGTTTTATAATATTTATAATATTATTTTTACCCTTAATTACCCGATTTACCCTTAACCGTGATAATAAAAATTATTAAAGTTACTATTCATATTGCCTAAAAATAAAAGGGAAATATTTACTAAATTTGAATCTTTTTATTCAAAATATGGAATCCATTTTTCATAATTCAAAATATAGAATTTTCTAAAATTTATTTAAAATTAATCCTGTCAACGGAACAAGAAAACATGTTTTTAAAGTGAAAACGTCTAAAAGATTGAAATGTTTTTATATCCAAATTCAATGTGAAATTGATTCCAATGATATACATTGAATTACATGATAATTTTTTTATCTAGTTATAATTTAAAAATAAACAAATATATAATTTAACACTATAAATTATTTTGATGAAAAAACTGTTTTCAATTAAAATTCAGTATTTTTCACTATTCATCAAAACATGAAACTTATCGGAAAAATATCAAAAATTCAAACAAAGTAAATTTTTATATCCCAATTTCAAATAAGAAGTTTATTTTTTCTTATAAAAATTATAAAAGTTTCAAATATTAGATTTAAAATGGGTTCGCCATTGAAAGGTGATAAAATTACCCTTTGGAAAAATATATTTTTTATTAAAAAAATTAGATTTATTCTTATCTTATGCCTATAAAATCTATTGTATGCGTTTCAAAAAATTTCATTGAATGTTTAATATATAAATTTTATTAAAAGCATTCACCAATAGTGGTTTGTTTAATTTATTGAGATAAAATGGTGTTTGTGCATAGAAAAATCGTTTTCTTAGAAAATGAATTTAGTTATTTTAAAATAGTTATTTCTTTAATTTATATATAATTGATAACCCAAATGATTCATTTTATATAATAGTTTAAATCTCCTCCAATATGCTGATACATTATAGTATATTACAATAATAATAATATTATTAATATCATCATCTCAGGATCATATCTGGATTTGGGTGTATTTTCTTCATTTGAATGCGTTTATTTTATTGCTCCTATGGACGTTACATCGGTGATCTTGGAGAGCTGTGGAATTCGAAGTCTCCCCTGCTTTTTTTAGATGATTTGATGTCATAAAATATTAATAAATTGTCACCGGGGCCCGTAGGAGAGTGAAATTCCCTCGGTCACCCTCAGGCTGTCGCACCACCTCTTCGATTCCAGGTACAGCCGGGAAACCTTCCCCGCCACGCGGCGCATGCTGGGCCGTCCATCGGGATCCACGCGTACGCAATCCAGGGCCAGCCGCGTCAGCCTCCCCGCGACGTCCACGGGGAAAGAATCCCCCAGTCGCCTGTCCACCCACGCCCTCACCCGCCCCTCCGCCCCGCCCCCGCCCCCGCCCCCCTCCACCGCCGCCGTCGCCGTCTCGATCACCGACGTCCTCACCAAATCGCGCCTACCCCTGTCGAATCTGAACTTCACCGGCTCACTCCCGGACAGCAGCTCCAGCAGCACCACCCCGAAGGCGTACACATCGCACTGCTGCGTCGCCACGCCGGTGGACGGGAGTTCCGGCGCCATGTACCCCGTCACGCCTTCGAATTGCAGGGTTCCGCTTCTCGATCTGGCCAGATCTCGAGGTTCCGGGGTCGGAGAATCCTCCCAGGTGATCTCGCCTGCGAATTCGGGAGGGGGGAGCGGAGGCGCGGCGCTGGGCTCGCCGCAGAGCTCCGCCGTGCCGAAGTGACAGATCCGAGCGCAGAGCGCGGGCTTCTCCGTCACGACGATGCTGTTGCTCCTGACGTGGTTGTGGACGAGGTTCATGTACAGTCCGGTGCTGTTGTGGATGTAATCGAGACCGTCGGCGACGTCCGCGGCGACCCGCATCCTGGAAATCCAGGTGGAGAGGATCGTGAAATTCGGATTTCTAGGGTTCCGGAGGGAGTCCGCGAGGCTCGCCCCGTCCCTCACGAAGTCGTACACCAGGTAGATCTGGCCGCCGGAGATGGAAACCCCGAGCAGCTTGATGAGGCTGACGTGGTGGCTCCTGCAAATCACCGACAGCATCACCTGCAGCCGCGCGGTGGGGATTTCCCGCCGGAGCTTGCGCTGGAAGACGATCACCTCCCTGCCCCGGAGGGGCAGCACCGCCAGCAGGGCGTGGAGGAGGAGGGGGAATAGGGCTTGGCGAGGAAGCTGTTGGTGGCGGCGCGGACTTCGGAGAAGTCGTATATGTGTGGGTTTTCCGGCAGGTACTCGCGCAAGCCGGAGAGGGAGGCCTGGCTCGACAGCGAGCGCGTCTGCCAGGAGCTTGCAGGGTTGGAGGTGGAGGGATCTGAGGACGACGGTGCGGAGGCAGAGTGCTTCGCGGCGGCAGCGTTGCGGGTGGGTCGTGGTTCGGGCTCGGCCGCCTTGGTCGCCATTTTGGTCCTGCACATGCGCAGGGCCGCCTCGAAAAATCGAAAATTAAAGCAGAAAAATCACTTGGTACCTTTGCCAGAGGGGGAGTTGAGGAAGGAGAGGGAAGAGAACCCGGGAAGCCGGGGTGGACTGGATTTTAATTGGGTTTTGATTTGAATTCATTGGGTCTGCCGCCGGCCTGCGAAAGGAAGTCGTGCACTTTTTCCAGCGTGATCGGACCGGAAGGGATCCCCTAACTTCCTTTGATTAAGGGATAATGCTCAAATTATAGTCTCCAATTATTCTGGTGACTGTACGGTCCAGTCCACTGAACCAGGCAGAAATCGGACCGGAACTTTCACTGATTCAGTGAACAGTGAAAGTTCCAGTCCAATTTCTGCCTGGTTCCAGTGGACTGGACTGTCTAGTTCACCGGAGTAATTGGAGACGATTTTGATCATTTCCAAATGAATTGGGGTCCTTCTGCATAAAAGGGACCTGAGTCTTTAACTGTAATTAGAGGGTTGTTTTGGTCCTCTAACGTCATTCCCCACTTTGATTATCATCCATATTAAATGGTACATCTTATATATTAATTTTGTATTGAAATTGTAATCGTGTGTTTGTAACAGTTGTCGGACTTACGAAGTTTTAACATGTCGCTTTCAATTTTAAAATAATTTCAATTTCAATTGACACTACCTCCATGTCATCATTAAATTTTTATTTATTTCCCTCCTTTAAATGTAATAAGGGATAATCTTATATGACTTGTAACCTAAATCACTTGACCCAAATACATGACTCGTAGACCCAGAGACATGTAGCCAAAAACATGACTCTAAAGACCCCAAAAACCTAACACCACTAAAACATATCCCAACATATTTGGCACTACACTTCTGATTTTTCAACATTTTATCACCATGAAGTCTACTCGAATAAGTATGTTTTATTAAATTTTACTTTCCATGACAAAAATTGGTAAATCTAGTTTTCGTCCTATTGACAAAAACCACTTGTCATGGATTCTAGATTTAGTATTCTGAGATGGGTGAACAAATATGGTATTTCGAGAGATGGCAACAAAGAAGGAAGTGAGTGTTGATATGAAAACCATGTTTATGATGTAATTTATGGTGAGGGTGTGGGGTTGGAGATTCAATGAATAGAAATATTTTACAATTATCCATTGATCAATCTTTGTTGCTAGTTAAGATGATTACGTTCGAGGTATCTTTTAACATTTCTTTTCAATATCGGATTTAATAAAGTTACTCAATTTTATTCAATAACCTCATTTGACCATCCGCATCCACAAAACTATAATTTTGACATCTGTCAGGTCAATGATATTTATTTATTTCAGTTTTAAATTTTATTTTATCTATTTTTTCAAGTTTTCAGGAGTTGGATGTTGAATTTTGATATAAAAAAATGAAATACAGATCCAAGCACGCAATTGACGCACGATTAATGTTAACTGTTCGACCCAATGATGTTCTTTGCTGGAAATGGAGTATGATTTGTGTTTATTGTCAACCCACATTGAGATGATCAAAGAGTTTGCGAGACAAATGATCTTACAGTACAGGTCGAAACAGATGTTTAAGGTGATTCAGTTTTCCAGTGTTTGCTGATTTTTTTTTGTCTTAAAATCAAGAGTTTTTATTTTTGGCAAAGGAAGATTTTATGCAAAGGAAGCTGCATAGCATGGTTCACGGACCGCAAAGGACAGTTCGCGGACCACATAGGAGGTACATGGAACGGTAAGAAAAAAATAGAAAAGGTCGGATTTCCACGTAGCGGTGCTACGCGGACGACGAAGCACGCGAACAAAGAACAGTTCATGAAACAGATATGGTTCACGGGAAGGTTCATAGTACACAGAAGGCTAATGGTTCGCGGGATGACTCGTCGTTTGCGGATACGAGGCGGTGATTTGTGAAGTCGCAAAGGGAAAGTGGTAGTACGCGGATCGCGGAAGGAAAATGGTTCGCAGAAGGTGCAGTACGCAATGAAGGTTGTACCACATCGAATGTTCAAATAAAACAGATTAACAAGTTTTTCGGATCTATTTGCCCATACAAGGAGCACTAATCCCCTTCATTACTTAGAGAGATTTTGATTAGAAATCCGGGAGGAATTCGATGATATCCAAAGTGGTTCACGAAAAAACAATCTTGCGAAGGAGAGTAGGTTCGCGAGGAGGATTCCACAAAAGGAGAAGTGGTCTGCAGAGATAGTTTGCAGAAGGGGTTTTGCGAGGAACTGTAGCCCGCAAAGGAAAATGGTTCGCAAAGCAAGGACGGTTCGCAGAAGACGGTTCATAGAAGATGGTTTGCGGAAGACAGTTCATGAAGGAGGAGTTGGTTCGCAGAGAAGAAGTGGTACACGAAAGCGGTACACAGAGGTAGTATGCGAACACAGTTTGCGGAGGCGACACGTGAATGCGGTACACGGAGCAACACATTTCACGAAAGAAGCATGCCAATTCGCAGAGGGACGATTCACAAACTATTAGTACACAGAAAAATGGATTACATCTACGGGTAACATCGGGACTTCAACAGAGCATATATCTACAGTTGGGGATGCATATTTTCATGCAAATGAAGAGACCTACAAATTCATAAATTGTGTGTAGATCCTTCCCAATACAATGAGCAAGGGTGAGTCGATAGAAGTGTTCTGAGGAACATAATGAGCTATCCCTAAAATATTGTAAAGACAATGTGCCTAGCACAAAGTGACTATGCCTAAACTTTTGTACTCCACAACTAGTGATGTTTATTGGATTTAGGTACAACCGACACACTGTCGGCGTATGCTCCTTGGACTAGCCCTTAATGGTGAATCAAGTAAAATTGTTGTGTTGGATCTTTGTATGTGATTGTTTGTGTAACATCCTCAAATGATACAGGGTTAAATGACTAAATGATATGACTCATGTCAACAAGATGCACCTTCCTTTTCAGGAGCCTGCCTGATTAGAACTCCATAGTTAAGTGTGTTTGGCCTGGAGTAGTGATCAGGATGGGTGACCTTCTGAGAAGTTACCCAGGGTGTGTGTGAGTGAGGACAAAACACACTGAAAAGGACATATGTTGGCCTGTGGGGACAGTCATTAGTCATATGACCCGTGCAGGCACGTGGGTGGGACCCTGGGGTGGGCCCCACGTGTCTGCGGGGCCCAGTTGTCACATTTGGTATTAGAGGAGGTGTAACACCCCGAGCTTCCACGATACGCTTCTCATTCAATAATGAAATAGCTTGCATTGAACGCAACTTCGAGTTCTAAAACACCGCGACTAATCAAAGTAGCCGTTATGAATAGTAATACCTACTTTTTGAAATATTATAAATTTTATTTATCAAAATGGACTTCATTTTTGGATTCGGAATATTGAAATTAGCCTATGTTGAATTTTTGGTATTTTTCTGAGAACTTCTAAATTTTTATGAATACTGAAAAATACTTAAAAACAACTTTTTTAATCAAAATAATTTATAGTGATAAATTATAATATTTAGTGGTTTTAAAGTATAATTAGAATATATTTTTACCATTTTATCCAATGGTGGTCATTAGAATTAATTTAACATTGAAATTGGACATAAACAATTGCCAAACTTTTGATATAAATTGTTTCTTAAAAACACGCTATTTGTTGTAACAGCGGGAATTAATTATAAAATTAATTAATACAACTTATATGTTTGGAATTTTGTAAAATAGACATCATTTTTGAATTCGGAATATCAATTATAGCTGAGGGTGAAATTTTGGCCTTATTCTGAAAAACTTCAATTTTTGATGAATAGTGAAACCACTAAGTGGTAGTTAAATAACTGATTTTTCGTTTAAATGAAATATTACCACTTCTGTGATTTGATTTTCAAAAATCCGACATACATGGTTGTCATTAAGAAGTAAAATGTGGTTCAATAAGATTAAAATAATTTTTTGGTGAATAGTAACTTTTAAGTTCTTAATCGCGATTAGAGGTAATTAGTGTAGTTTAAGGTACAAATAATGTTTTTATAATATGAGATGAGCATGACACTTGTCCTACTCCTATTGGATGAGTCATGGCCGACCAAGACAACCCATGGGTCAACTTGGGGACCCCATGGAGCCACTTTAGTTGGAAAATGACATTAATATATATTTATTTAATGTTAAAGTTAAATTGACACAAACATGAGTTATTTTACTAAAACAATTTTTAAGTGGGGTTACACAAGTCCAAATTTTGATTATAAATATTCATTAGAACGCTAAAAAGATTTCCTACATCATAGTATTTTTTTTATAATTTTTAGACATTAAATAAATTAAATTATTTATGACATCATGATGATGCAGTGATGACCTCATTATTTAACGATTTAAATAAAATGAGAAGATAATGCAAAATCCAATGCTTACACTTGTCCAAAGCCAATTGGATGAGGATATTTCGAACCCTTATCACCATAGCCTCGAATTATATAAGTGTGGGACCTTTAGAATCCGAAAAGCATTGTGTAAATAATGTAACATTTCAATCTTTCCAAAAGAGCCCCTCCTCTCCACTTATAAAAGGCCCCCACCTCTCCCACCTTATTCACACCTTCAAGCCATTTGGCTCGGCCAACCTCTGCCCAAATACTCTCCCAACATCCCTCTATTACTCCTAGAATCCTCACTTTGGGCAGAACTCTTCCCAAGGAAGCCTTTGGCTCAAATCAAAAAGCGTTACCCGATTTTGAGGTAATGTCTTTTCTAATGTTGTTTTGTTTTATTTTTCTTCTCCAACCCCCTAAACTCTTTTTATTCATTTCTTTTGTAACAACACCAGTATCCTCAATATACTAGGATGTTTTTATAAGAAGGATTCGAGCTACACTTACACACACCTACATCTAATGGTTAAAGAACATACGGTTTCTGTGGATGGCGAATTTCTGCCTCACGAAACGATGATTGTTCAACACTCATATAACACCTTCAAAGGTGGCCATTAAGATGTCACTATATTTATATATGATATATAATGTGTTTATGTTTTACTTATGCTTCTGTATTTCTCATTTATGGCTTACTTTATGATTTCCATTATGGGTAAAACGCGATAATTTCATTTTAGGAAGTGCGGACTACCGCCCCCTCAAAGTGATTTGAATCGTTAATGCCATATGTGGGATGTATAAAGGATGGAGTAAATGGTATTATACACTATATTATACTGGAATTATATTATACATTTATATCATTATTATTTAGTTCCATTAAATATGAAATTGAAATGAAAGTAGCGTTCATGCGTACGTACGGCTTACCGTCTCCATGAACGGTGCATTTCATTTCTTACCTCTAAATGTTACGTAATATTATAAATGAATGTATATACTGGATATATAAGATATATATGACATCTAAATCATTAATATAATTCTGGATATAATGGATATTTCACCACATAAACAACTTGTAATTATAAGAAGCTTATTGTTGACTCAAGTACCAAAGATCGAAAAAACGACCGTTATTAATTTAAATAATTACATAATGTTCATATCATTGTAATAAGTGATATAATAAGGATAATGAAATTGAAAATGGTTCTTAATAAGGTATATATTAACTCTAGTTTATTATTCAGGAGGTTAAAGAACGGTTGAGTCAAGTCAGACACGAGGTAAGGGAACTTCTTAACCCAACTTCCATTCTTTGGGTTAATCTCCTACTTTCAAATTATGTCATGATGTTATTATGTCCTATTTTGTATTTTTACTTTCTTTATGTGTACCTATAGTGAATACACATAATATATCTACTCTATTTTAAAAATGATCTTTTTAAGGACTTCGTCTCAATCTCCTTTCATTGAGGCATATTTTGTTTTATACACAAATTTCTTTTATACGGTGTATAAACCCCTTTGACTTTTACATTTATTCAAAAAGAATCTTTTTATACGAAGCATTTTGCTAAACGACAAAAGGGAATGTTTTTCTTTCCGTACTTATGCGGCGACAATGACTTCTCCGCCGCCGTGACCATTATTTGAGTTTCGGCTTCCTCTACAAGCCATCATTTTTTTTAATGAAAAATAAATACAAAGTTTTAACTTTCTTTTATTTTGGTATTAAAAATGGTTTTGAAAGCGTTTTTATCATATCAAAGTGTTGTATTGATATCTTGTGATTGAAATGTGGAAATGTTATGTTTCCTTTATGCATGTTTTATGTGATACGATTATGTTATGGTTTATGATATGTTTAAACCTATTCATATGAGGAATGCATTGGACTTAATAAGTGACGGGTGAAGCCCGCTATAGCTCCTCGATGCATCGGCAGGTCTCATGAGACAAACTAGTGTCTTGGCACAAGGCCTTGACAAAATCTTATTTGTGGTCTTGGCACGAGGCCTTGACTACGTGGTTATGATAGTCTGGCATTATGCATTCCATCATTATGAAAGTGGTTATTGATATTGCATGTGATTATTCGACCAGTAGAATATCCATGTGAAGAAGTAAATGGCATTATCTCATTTTACTTTTGCCATATTATGTTGATGTTCAAGTTTAAAAAGGCTTTTGTTTTAGTTATACATTGCCTTAAATGTTTATGTTTATTTATGAAAGCTTCCGCAATATTGTTATCCTTACTGAGCATCTGAGCTCACCCCTTTCAATGTTTTAATATTTTCCAGGATGTGAAGAAGTATTTTATGAATGACCTGCAGGGATAGTCAGAAGAGGATATGAGTGTGGACTATGGAGACTTTGTTATTGTAGTTTTTCACTTTATGATGTAATGTAACGTTTACGAATGTATCTAGTGTTTCCAAGGCTACTAAACTAATCGGTCTTTCGAGACTTGATCTTTTGTGATCATGCCAATGTTACGAAGTAATGCACCGACTCTGGGTAGCTGGGGTCGGGGCGTTACAGGAGGAACCCAACCTTAAGTGCGGTGCACTGCCTGAGTTGAGTTGTAGGGCCCACAACGAGGGCGTTGTGCTCTAAAGGGGGGGGGGGTGATTGTAACATCCCCAAATGATACAGGGTTAAATGACTAAATGATATGACTCATGTCAACAAGGTACACCTTCCTTTTCAGGAGTCTGCCTGATTAGAACTCCACAGTTAAGCGTGTTTGACGTGGAGTAGTGATCAGGATGAGTGACCTTTTGAGAAGTTACCCAGGGTGTGTGTGAGTGAGGACAAAGCACACTGGAAAGGACATGTGTTGGCCTGTGGGGACAGTCATTAGTCATATGACCCGTGCAGGCACGTGGGTGGGCCCCAGGGTGGGGACCACGTGTCTGCGGGGTAACTGGTGGGTGGGGCTGAGTTGTTACAGTTTGTTTACTGCTTTTTCCCATCAGACAGGTTCAACAGGTTCAACAGGTTCCTACCAACGTGGGAACAAGATCTATCACTTTTGAAGAAAAAGTTGACACCCAGATTCACTCCCCTTTGAGGGTGTTCTGGGGTCCTTCACTAACCGTGCTCCTAACCGTGTGGAGGAGGGGAGAGTCCAGTGGTGTTTTACATGGTTAGAGCACAATTTACCAAACCACGTGAAGTCTTTAGGTAACTTTGTGGCTTTGCTGGAGTTGGTATACTAAAACCAACTACTTTTGTACGTTAGACTACCTGTATATATTCAAAGATAAAAATATTATTAAACTCCTTACCACATTTTGATTGTTCTTCTACATAACTATAATGGTGATACTATTCTAAAGTATCTGTCACATTGAAAAGGTCATATGTAGTTCTCCATTATGATGAGAACCTTGAAATGCTATGATGATATTTTTAACTTAATCTCATGGCCATATGACATCATTTGATGAGATATAAATAATATGCAGACTGTCAGGTGTAAGTACTCATAAGCAGATGAGACGCCACCTCATGAAGTTTATACTTTGTGATCTCAAAGATTGGAGATTATAAGGATATACCAGCTAATAATAATTATATATATATATATATATATATATATGCATCATTGAATATTCTTATTTTTGAACATGTGTCATGATCCTTAAACTTTAAAATTATTATTAATACAAACCACGAGCCACATACTTAGATGTATTGCCGTAAACCATGACGTAATATGATCACAACGAAGTTGGGTACGTTGGGAATGTCACAAGTGATATGTTATTAATGAATAAGTTGAGGAATTATCTGTCTCTTCCATCTTTATGGAAGTTGATATCTCGATCCTTTGATTAAAATAGAAATGTGATATTAAATTTTATGACCATGGTGTGAGTTCATTTAAAGAACTAAAAAAATACATAAAACATATAAGTTGATGACATGAAAATTCAACATGCTTGATGAAATATCAAGACAAAAAGATTATATTACACAATAAGAGTTCGTATGTCGTTATCAATGTTGTGTAATTAACTTCTTCCTCATGGGTTCCTTTAAGTGTTTCTAGACGCCGATTTTGGACTTTAAGCGATTTCTTCATGCCATAGAGTAAGAAGGTTAGATGATCACACACTTGGTGTTTCTTTTGATCCCAATTAAATTATATTTGAATTTAATTATTGGAATAAAATTTATTTGAGATTTATTGATCGTAGATATTAAAATAAATATTTCTTCACAAGATTGTGAATATTATAAATATTTATTTTTTATTGAATGAATAATATTTATTTAAAAATATTTATCTGAGAATTCAATAAATATTGAAGCAGACGTGCAAACTGAGTTTTGGGTTCGATTATAAATATTTATTTACCATAAAATAATATCTATCATTGCGTGAGTTAGCGCACGTCATGAGATAAAATAATAATATTATTATTTTTCATGACATGACGTATATCATGAGATTATTATATGATCAAGGGCCTTGTGAAATTAATTAATATTAAACCCTAGCATTGGCTCTATATATACCCCGTTATGTTATTTGTGAAAGGGTTGGATTTTTCGTTGTGCACAACACATTTCCTCTCCTCCCTATAAATTTATCTTAACCAAGAACATCTCTAGGGTTTCTCTCAAAAAAAGAGAGAAGTGACATTCTTCTTCATTCCTCTCAAGCTAGAGAGACCAAGAGACGATCCTTCCAAATCGAAGGGATCATGGTTGCGACCAAGTGGAGTGACACAAGATGATTAGTACCACCACACTAGCACCCGAAGCACCTCAATGATGCTTTAAGATTAAAGGAGTATGTGTGGATCACAACTCGATGAATTTGATTCTTGAATCCTCATATCACAACATCAGTGCAACCGAACAACATTCGAATAATCAACATCTTCCATGAAGGACGAATTCCCAAGATTGAGGTAATTCTTAATTAAAACTAATTATAAATTTAGTGCGAAAAAGATCATCTCTTCTTGGTTCAAATGTTCTTTGTCAATCTTCATCAAATTTTATTCGTTGGTCATGAAGTTTATTGTCATGTACATTACAGATTATTTATTGAAACTTCACTCAATAGGCGCTTTCGCTGCGCCTAAGTCCTCTAAGTTATATCCGAGCGATCATGTTTAAACTTATAATTAATTATTAATCATTGATTGTTATATGCATTTTCCATTACTTCCTCATTTTGAAAAAATCAGTATTTTAATTCGAATATCGAGATATCTTCTTCTACTTCCTCATTTTGCTCATATAACCAAGAACTAGTTAACTTCACACAAAGAACATCTGAAGAACCCATCCAAAGGTGTCAAGCTTTCTGGACGAATAACATGGAACTACATGGCAAGTAGCTCAAAGGTAAACATCGTGTACCCTAATTTACCGCATCAGAACTAGGTCAAGTAAAACACAATAGGTCATCTGGATGAATGCAAACGTCACTAACATGCTTTGTGTGGACTAGAATAAGTTGGAATACAATTTTACAGACTACACATCATTTAAATCACTCACACATCGTGTAGTCCATTCATTTTTGTGGCGGAAAACACAGAGTCAAAGATGCGTCATGTATTTTTTACATGACACATGTGACTGACAGTTGTGCTACATGGAGGTTACACAGTGTGTAGCTGGCTTTTACATGTCGTGTACCTCATAAATGTACCTGGTAAAAAACATGCCCAATCCCTAGGCGTGTATCATAGAAAAACGATGAAGCAAAATACATGACGTGTAACTGGTTTGTACACGCTGTGTATCCTACCCATTTACATGGAAAAATAAAAATTATCAACACGTGTATGTGTATCATTTACTGCAGTACACATAGTGTGATGGATTTCTTAAATTAATTTCTGTGTTAATTTTGAAACTATAAGCCATGTATGGTCATCATACGTTGTGTACTTCGCATGCATTAAAGGCATTACATTTCACGCAATTTACATGTGACTGTGTGTCATTTAATGATAGTACATTCCATGTAATTATGTAACATGACATGTATTCTTCATGTCATGTGAGTTCATGATACACAAAAAGGACTATGTCGGGCAGTTCAGACAAGTACACACTGTGTTGCTTCCATGCACACACCATGTATATAATTAATTTTAAGTAAATAAATTAATATAATTTGTTTAAAATTATAATGGATATAAATCTTAATGACTGAATGGATGACTATGAAGATCAATGAATTAATTAATTATTTAATTTGAGCACATTTTATCTTATTTAGGAATGATTAAAATGAATGCTTGTTTATTAAATATGTATTCATTGCATACACGGATGATCATGAGTTTAACTGACTTGTGTATGGATTGGATTTATTTTAATTTAATTATTTCATGGGTGTTTTTCAATTATCATTATTAAATTAAAATGATGGCCTACGTGTCATCACCTCCTCTTATTATGTAAGAACTTGCATATTTGCAGTTTCTTTTATGTAAATTCTCTTAAACCATTCCATTGGTTCCTCTCACCCACGTGTGAGTAAATCATATGTAAGGATGAATCTCTTGGGTGATCGAAGGCTGTTTAAGATGGAGTAGAGATGAAATCAACTTAGGTGATACATAAAGTAGAGGTGGAATGCTACAATTCGAGCCATGATCGACTCATTGATTTTCCCCTAGGGTCAATGGTTTGTTTATTATCCACTCAATGAACAAATCAGTAGATAAATCTCAGGATCATGCCACATATTTATTCTATCTTATGCATGTTTATTTATTTTATATTATTTTTTGGATGATTTTTCATGATCACATAAATAAATGAATTAAATAACAAGCATGCTCAAATGGAATAAATAATAAAATGATTATGAATAAATATTTTATTGACACATGATTAATCAATTAAGTAAAATACACTTAATATCAACATGACATGAAAAAGTATAAAACAATAAATTTATGCATAATAAACAATAAAAAAGGAAGTGGTTGTTGATATGGAGACCTTGTTTATGATGTAATTTATGGAAAGGGAGCGAGGGTGGTGAATTAGTGAATAAAAATATTCTAGAATTATCCACCAATAAATCTTTGTCACTAGTTACGATGATTACATTCAAGGTGTCTTTTAACCTTTATTTTCAATATTGGATTTAATAAAGTTACTCAATTTTATTCAATAACCTTATTTGACCATCCACATACACACAACTATAATTTTGATATCCATTGAGTCAATGATATTTATTTATTTCAGTTTTAATTATTTTATCTATTTTTTTGAGTTTTCAGGAGTTGGCGGTTGAATTTTGCTAAAAAATTGAAAAATATACCTAAGCATGTGATTGATGCACGGTTAGTATAATGACCCAATATTAACATACATTGACATTCTGTCATTTTTTGGAACATTTAATACATTATGCAAACACATTCCCAAAGGACGTATTAGTTTAGTGTCTTTGGAAACTTGGAGTCATAAACAACTGGTAAAAAAAACCCACCTATTTCTTCATAACTAGAACCCTTTTTGACATATTAGACTTAATACCATTATTCATATATTAGGAAAAAGAAACATTAGAAAGCATGATCTCAAATGCTCAGTAAGGGTAAACAAGGGAGAGATCAATCATAACATAATCATAAGAAATATGTATATAAACAAAAAATTTGAAAATTATATCCTGTATATCAATGATCCTGATATCATGTCATGGAATAAATCATAAAAGTTCATAAAGAATCAAATAACATATTCTATGAGATCATAACATAAGACATGGAATTATGGCATAAACATAAGCATATAAAATGATTTATATAGTAGTCAAGGCATCACTTCCAAGGATATCTTAGTAGTATGAGTTCACTCTCCATACTATATTGGTAGTCATGGTTCACTCCCATAATCATTTTAGTAGTGGAGGTTCACTCCCAAGACCATTTTAGTAGACAAAGTCCTTTACTAAACTGAGTTAACTTCCTGTTCCGGCCATATCTATCTCATGAGATATAAATTTTTACCCAATGCATTAGAGGAAGATATAGGTCCTACCCATCAAATAATTAAAATCAAACAAATTTATGCCACAAGAACAAAAATCATTCAACATATCAGAATCCATGGAATGAAATGGGTTTCATAAACATCATTCAATCATAACATGACTCGGGGAAAAGAAATGTGTTTCATAAATATCATTCCATTATTAACATAAACCATTATTCAAAAGAATAAGAATGGTATAATTGAATTATATACCCAATTAAATATACATAACATCAAATAATGTTATCTTAGAGGGAAAATAATTTTGAGAGATCACTTGAAAACAATTTTTGAGGAAAATATTCTTTCTGATTTGAAAATGTTTTCTTTTCTTAAAATGTCACACAATTTTAAAAGAAAAAATTTTATTTGAAAATAACCTTGTAAACTTATAAGGGAAGCTTAAAAACATTAAGGTGTCATGATGGAGGAAAATTACATTAATTTATTATAATTTAAAACAAATATACCTTTCATAATTTTGCTAGAAAAGTCACAAAGTACCTCGTTTGGAAAATGACAGAAAGATTCCTTTGAAACCATGTAATAAAAAGATAAAAATGGGTAAAAATAAATTTAAACATCCACAGGATAATATTAAAAACATTTTTGAAAATATTTTTAGAAAAAATGGACATGGATGATAAATATTCCCCAATGGGGACTTAAAATGAAACAACCCCAAATATTGATGAGATTGTGAAATAAATACTCATCACTTTATAATCAGTAGAATCATATTCCCCATGAAAGAAAGAAAATTATATGAATATTAAAATACCATAATCTTATTGATAATACTCATAAAAGAAATTAATGGGTAGTATATACACCACATAGAATAAATAAGTAGTGTATAAGGCATGTGTCTCATAGAAATAAAAGTAAGACATAAATCCCTTACCTTATGTTTTGACTCTCATCGTACTCATGAAAACCTCCTATATAATAAATATAAATTTATTATACATATATTAAAAAAAAATTATTAAATTATATCATATTATATATGATTTAATTATGGCCTCCTATTACCCGTTTATCAACAATTCCATGTTAAAGTTACATTTCGGGTAATAATCGCTTTATTTTTTGCATGTGTTCTAATTTGCTATATTTTTTGTACTCATACTTATATCATGATTAAATAATTTATATAATGATAAAAATGAAATAAATATAATATATATTCAGTATATATTTATTTCTAATAATCTAAAAAATATATAAATAGAGAATAAAATACACTGTTCATGGAAACGGTAGGTCGTACATACACATGAATGTTGTTTCCATTTTCTTGTCGTATTGAAAGAAAGAAAGTAAATGAAATATATGTATATATATAATATAATTACAATAGAATTATCATGTCATATATATCATATAATTTCACTAAAACCACCCTTAATACATTCCACGTAAAGTTTCAACAAATCATATCGCTTTGAGGAGGCGGTAGTGCACACATCTACAAACGAAGTTACCATATTTCCACAAAATGGAAAGCATGAAAGTATATTTTATATAATAATTAAATAAGTATAAAGAAATCATAAATACCATATATATCATATAAAAATAGAGTTTCCATAACAATTCCCAACCATGAGAGGTGGTAAAGGAAAAATGAATAACATCGTTTTGTGAGGTGGTAGTTCACCGTACACAAGAATGGTAAGTTCGTTACCCATTAGATGGAAGTGTGCATATGTGTAGGTTGAACCCTTATAATAAAAACATATCAGTATATTGAAAATAATGAGTTTATTATATAATTATGAAATAAAAATAATTGAGGGGGTTCAAGGAAGAAATAAAACGAAAACATTCGTTGATGAACATTACCTCTTCTTTGGGTATCTTCTTTTGATTTGAACAAAAGGACTTTTTGGTTGAATTTATCCCAAAGTAATGCTTCTAGGATGAAGTGAGGGAAATTGGGAGAATATTTGGATAGATTTTGGCCAAACCAAATAGGTTACTAAGTGTGAGTAAAAGATAAGAAGATGTTCCCTTTTATAAGAGAGGGGAGAGACACTTTTGGAATTTCTCAAAAGATTAATTTATAATAAATTCAATCTCAATCCAAATACCTAAAAAATTACATTTATTAAAATATAATACATGATAAGTTTGTAATATCATCAACCAATATATTTTAGATATGTTTTGGTGTTATTTTAATCCTTATAATTTTGATTAATCCTAAATTAACCCATTTTAATTTAACTATGGTAACCAATTTTTCTATACTAAGAGGATGAAATTTATAATTATAAAGGGTAAATTGGACTATAAATGGAAAATGTATGATATTTTAGACCATATCTCACCCTCTTTGTCCTTATTGAATATTTTTATGATTTATAAATAATTTAATAAAATATTATTTTCATAAAATATCATAAGTGTCAATTTTGACACTATTCATTACTTTGACTTTAAAAAAATCAATAGAGTAAGGTAACTTCGAAACAATTCACTTAATACACCCCTAAAATGTCATATTAAACCAGAAAATTTATGGATCACCTTAATTAAGTAAAATTATATTTCTTTTAATATTTCTAATATCATTTAATTAATTATTTCATTAATTAAATAATTAATGCATCATTATTTTGTAATTATTTATGAAAAATATTTTTTTCACTAAAAATTAAAAATAAGTTTCTATAATGCAGATAAATTTTTTAGCTTCCATAATAATATATATAGTCGAGCATATATTCTATTTAAACATATTTTAAAAATATTATACATATTAAAAGTAAGAGTGTGACATTTTGTCACTCCCTTTGATTTTAATAATATTTAAGTCATTTTTATAGAAAAGTGTTCATTAAATTATTCAATTGAGATCTTTATGTGTTAAGGATAAAATTAAATTCATATAATAACATTTGGGAAAGTGTTCTGGTAGTTTTATAATATTTATAATATTATTTTTACCCTTAATTACTTGATTTACCCTTAACCGTGATAATAAAAATTACTAAAGTTACTATTCATATTGCCTAAAAATAAAAGGGAAATATTTACTAAATTTGAATCTTTTTATTCAAAATATGGAATCCATTTTTCATAATTCAAAATATATAATTTTCTAAAATTTATTTAAAATTAATCCTATTGACGGAACAAGAAAACATGTTTTTAAAGTGAAAACGTCTAAAAGATTGAAATGTTTTTATATCCAAATTCAATGTGAAATTGATTCCAATGATATAAATTGAGTTACATGATATTTTTTTTATCTAATTATAATTTAAAAATAAGCAAATATATAATTTAACACTATAAATTATTTTGATGAAAAAACTGTTTTCAATTAAAATTCAGTATTTTTCACTATTCATCAAAACATGAAACTTATCGGAAAAATATCAAAAATTCAAACAAAGTAAATTTTTATATCTCACTTTCAAATAAGAAGTTTATTTTTTCTTATAAAAATTATAAAATTTTAAAATATTAGATTTAAAATGGGTTCGCCATTGAAAGGCGATAAAATTACCCTTTGGAAAAATACATTTTTTATTCAAAAAATTGGATTTATTCTTATCTTATGCCTATAAAATCTATTTTATGCATTTTAAAAAAAATTATTGAATGTTTAATATATAAATTTTATTAAAAACATTCACCAATAGTGGTTTGTTTAATTTATTGAGATACAATGGTGTTTGTACATAGAAAAATCATTTTCATAGAAAATGAATTTATTTATTTTAAAATAGTTATTGATTTAATTTATATCTAATTGATAACCCAAATGATTCATTTTATATAATAGTTTAAATCTCCTCCAATGGCCTGAAGGCCTTCATTTTTTATTAATTTTGATAATCCACCTTTCAAGGGGTGATGTGGAACCCTTACAAGGCTCATAGGCATGAGTATTACATGGACCATAGGCCTTAGAGGAATTCATTGCCCATAGGCTTCAATCATTACATACAACCCAGAATAAGTACTTGGAACTGCTCCTCCCCAGCATCTTCATCGTAAAATCAGCTCTCCACCTTCGCATGGCTGTTCGACTAGGATTTCCCGTGCATGCACGGGCTTGTCCCGATAGCAGGTGTCATACCCTCTCATTCTTGCAATCTGTTTAGCTTCTCTTATGGTGAAAGCTCCTTACTCCTCCTCCTTCTTAAGCTTGTTCCTTGTAGGTTATCTGGTTTGCATCTGCACTTAAAGTGGCCCGAAGGCCTTGAGGTGGCCCGAAGGCCTTACTGACCCGAAGGCCTGGGTGGCCCAAAGGCCTTAAAGGACTCGGGGACCAAATCGGTGGCCTAAAGGCCCAAACGGGGGAATATTCCCGAATGCTACAGTGCCAAACAGTTCCTTCTACAGTTCCCGCTATAGTACCTACTACAGTTCTGCATAGTTCCTACTACAGTACCTGCTACAGTACCTGCTATAGTACTGCTACAACACCCTGGAAATTAGTCTCCACCTGGATTTGATCCCGAGTCTCTTGGATGCACTTAAGGAGTCCTCACCAACTGTGCTGAGCCTCATGTTCTAATAGTTTAAATTTTATTTTTATATTTTAGTTAATATTATTTGTAAATTCCATTCCAACGGTTAGGCGGTAACTATAATAATATTTTAATAATAATATTAGTATGATATTGTAGTTCGGTAAAACTCAGTCTTGAGTGTAACACAAGCTATCAAAAGAACTCAACATTGTGTGTAACACAAGCGAAAAATAGCGTTGCATGTACCTCAAGATAATTTAAGTTTTTCATTTAGTGAAACCTTGATTTGGTGTTGCATGCAAAGCAAGAATAACTTGGTGCTTTCATATAACACAAGATATATTTAGTGTTGTGTGAAATTCAAAATATAGGAAAGATTAAATTAATTAGAAAAACAATATTTCAAAAAATCTCAGGGTGTTACATTCTACCCCCCTTAAAATGAATTTCACCCTCAAAATTTGTCTGAGTTATCAAAGGTTTAATACTTAAAAGTTCCTTTCATAGAAACCCATGTCGTAAAAATCAATATTAAAAATCCCTTTAAAAAGGGAAATTTGGAAACATAACAGTTACCCAAAGTAACTCATAACTAGGTTTCCACATATAAGAACATAGGTGGAAAGTGAAAATATGAACATAGAAGATAAATTTAAGTATCAAGTTCTAATGGAGAGTGATAGAGAACATGGTTAGTAGAAAGTTAATGATCACAAATCCATAACCCAAATAGGCTTGAAAAAGGTCATTTATATCATAAAAAATGATGATAACATGATAAAATTTTATTTCAATACCCTTTTATCTAAAGCTAAAGAATTTTCATGAGAAGATATACTTACTTGATTTCAGCTTAATATTAACATTTACTGTTCCTTGATCAAATTCCACTTCATCTTTTATTCTAATAAATGAAGGTTAATTTGTCATTCCTAAAGTATTAGCATATCATGAGATCTATAAATAGAATTATAGGTCATTCCATCTACCCTTAACACAAAAAAAGGTTAGCACGGGTTATCTAATATGAATAAATCCACATATGGAGTGTTAATACTTTAATATCTAAAACCTCATCGGAAGTTTAACATAAACTATTCTATAAATGGTTGACCTTATAACCATTCTAAAAGATGAAATTCAAAAACTTTAGAAATAAGGTCACTAAATTTCTCAAAAATAGCTTAGCATTGATCCCCCATATATCATAAATAAACTCTTGTTTGTCACATACCAAACATGTGAATACCTTCATCATGTATTCTCTTAAAACATGGTAATTACCATAAATCATTATTGAAAACATGAATTATTTATTATTACAAATACTATTGGATATATTCCTTTAATCTAAAAAATGTCGCAAACTCCATCCATGATAGCATAAACCACTTTGTCAATAAATCCTTAATTAGTTCCAAGGTAATCAGTACCGTCCAATTTACATATTCATATCCAATATATCTTTATCCAAACATCATTATATCAACATTAGGAACATATTAAGGGTTATTTTATCTTAATCTTGTGTTTCCCAGAAATATCACCTTTCTATTAAATCATTTCTCTAAGTATTCAACACCATTAAACATATCCTTTTCAATCCTTAATGAAAAACCTATACTAAAAATACTTATATATTTCATGATTCGTATAACATAATCTTTGAATTCCAAAACATATAAACTTAAATCATCTAACTTTATTCTTAAACCATTACTCAGGCTTCATCATCTTATTCTTTCCTAGAACATGAAATATGAATCATGTCCTAAGGTTCCTCAACCTCAATCTAATCATGATTCTTATGTTTAATGTAAAAAATACTGTTAGAACATCTCATACCTTTCACATGTCATTTTTGGTCTCTTTATCCTCAGTAGTATAACCAATAATCATACCACCTTTCCGATTCTCTTTATGATGTTTCAACTTAGGACATTGATTTATATAATTCCCATACTTTCCACATCTAAAACATTCAATGTTAAACATGTTATTTCTAGTCCCCGCTATTAACTATGACTAAAAATCATAGCGTGAACAACACTTATCATAGAAGAAAAACACATAATCATGAAAAATTACTTACAGGATGCTCGAATCATGAAGACTACTTTTAAATCTATGACACCTTGTGCTTATCCTTAGATAAATCCCCAAACATATCCTTTGAAATATCCCCAGGGATCTCACTAAAGTTTTCTCATCCTAATTTCCAAAGGCTGGATAAAACTTTGCTATAATACTAACTATAACAACCCAATCTTAACGTACATTTACATTTCATCATTTTTGTGGAACAAATTTTATATTACACAAAATCATGCCCAAATACTGTATTAGTGATGTGACTTTGGAAACTTGAAAACATAAACAACTGGATCTTAACACATCTACTTATTCTACCACCTATTTATTCATAACTAGAACCCTTTTTGACATATAAGACTTAATACATTTCTTCATATATTGGGGAAAAGAAACATAAGAAAGTGTGAACTCAGATGCCCAATAAGGGTATAAAAGGGAGAGATAAATCATAACATAATCATAAGGAATATGTACATAAACAAAACATTTGAAAATCATATCTTATACATCAATGATCCTGATATTGTGTCATGGAATAAATCATATAAGTTCATAAATAATCAAATAACATATTATATGAGAGAATAACATAAGACATGGAATTCTGGAATACATATAAGCATATAAAATGATTTCCATAGTAGTCAAGTCATCACTTCCAAGGCTATCTTAGTAGTGTGAGTTCACTACCCAAACCATCTTGCTATTAATGGTTCACTCCCATGACCATCTTAGTAGTCAAGGTTCACTCCCAAGACCATATTAGTGGAGAAAGTTCTTTAATGAACCGAGTTCACTCCCCATTCTATCCATGTCTATCTCATGAGACATAAATCTTCACCCAATTCATTAGAGAGAGATATATGTCTCACCCATCCCATAATTAGAACCACACATATGTGTTCCATAAGAATACAAATTATTCATCATATCAGAACCCATGGAATGAAATGGGTTTCATAAACATCATTCAATCATAATATAACCCATGGAAATGAAATGGGTTTCATAAACATCATTAAATCATCAATATAAACCATTATTAGAAAGAATAAAAATATTATAATTGAATTATATCCCTAATGAAACATATGTAACATCAAATAATGTTATTTTATATGGAAAATAATTTTGGAAGATCACTTGAAAAAAAATCTTGACAAAATATCCTTTCTTCTTTGAAAAAATTTTATTTTTTTAAAATACTGTACAATTTTAAAAGAAAAAATTTTATTTGAAAATAACATTGTAAACTTGTAAGGGAATATTCAAATCATTAAGGTTTCATTAAGGTGGAAAATTCCATTCATGTCGTATAAGTTAAAACAAACATTCCTTTCATACATTTGTTAGAAAAGTCACTATAAAGACCCAAAAATTCCATGTATTTTTTTATAAATTATGGAAATATTCGAGTCTATGAAAATTGACAGCACGTGATTCTGAGGCCCGGTGTGCCCAAAATTAATTTATGAACTTTTTTTAAGTACGTTCAGTAAACGTGCGAGTGGGTTTTTGTAACTTTTGAACTGGTGATCAGAATTGAAATCTGAGGGTACCGTTGAACTCATAGCGCCGATATTCTCTTAAGGAGACCTTCACCTCGACTGTAGTAGGATGAGAGTGGAAGATAGTTTTTCAGTTTTTTGTGGAAGAAAAAAAATTAAATAATTAACATTTTATTTTTCTTTTTGAAACCTCTCTTTTTGAATTATGGAGGTGGGGACCACCCGAGCTGGAAATCCTCCCAATTTGAATTTTGTGGTAGGGACCACACAAACCCCTCTTAATGTGGGAAAAACTTTCAACTCCCCATGGTTAATTGTGCCAACTTCAATTAATTAATTATGCCAACTTCAATTAATTAATTGTGCCAACTTTAATTAATTGATAGACTTATTTTTATTATTTTAGCTCCCCATTTCATTGGAGAAAATCATTGGAAAAGGAGGGTTGGGAGAACCGTGGAGAACCGGGAAGAACTTTCTCCAATGAAGAACTCTTCTCCTTCGACGAACTTTTCTCCAACGGAGAACTTCATCGAAGGATCTCTAATGAGGAACGTCTTCAACGACGATGAACCGACGACTGTCGCTCCCACTCCTCACCGACGTCAATGAATCTTTGAGGTAGAGATTGTTGTTTTAAATACCCCTTACCCTGTTCTTGTCGTTCTTCTTGAATCAAGAACAACTATTCCTTTTGCTAGCATTCTAACATGGAGGGTGAGAGCCAAACAAATATGGTCCCACCCCTTCGTAAACTTTGTGAATTTTGGTGGTCTTGAATTGAGGGTGATGTCCTGAGACGAGTGCGGGAGTCTTCAAAATATAGATCGGGCCACCAGGGCACACCTGGTAACTTGAGGAATGACGCCGACGACCATGCCGATGACCGTGCTGGAGACCAGCACCGGTGGGACTCGGGAGAGGCGACCGGCACTCCGGCCGACTACAACGACGGCGGCTGCATGACCGTGTCGCCAGAGAAGGGCCACGACCTGTCGACCATGGTGGAGCAAGGGTGGTGGCCGGTGCACGACCGATCGCGTGAAGGGGGTTGCAACACACATCCATGCCACCTACGTGCAGGGACCATGGCACGAGGCCGCGACGAAGAAGGAGGGGTGGCCGACTCGCTGTCGGCCTCCCAACCCGAACAGACCAGCCATTCGGGATACCCAAGGGAAACCTCCCCCTTGGGCGGAGGCTAGGGAGGACTCCACCGTAGGTCCACCCAGCCGCGGGCCGCCTAGCAGGCTGCTTAGCATGGGCTGTATCACTCCGGTAGGCCGGGTCGGACCCAGGGTCGGACCCGGGTTGGGTCGGGTCGGACCGGACCCAGGCCAACTTCGACCTCTTTCCATTCTTTTACCCATAACTTGAGCTACATGTGTCCATTTGATGAACCGTCTATGGAGACAGAAACCTTGGATCGAGACGGTCCTTTTGATATACCCCACTTGAGTTTTGGATAAATTTGGGGTACAACTGGGTTGGATCAAACACGAATCCAACCAGGCCCTCAGAACTAAAAGGCCAATAACTTACAGACCGGACATCCGATTGATGCACCGTCTATTGCGTTGAGACCCCCATTACGTGACGGTCCTTTGGGATACTTCTTCGTGGTACTTCGTGGTAGTTTGAGTATCAAACTGTGGTTTGTGGAGTGGACCCTTCCAGAATCAAGCGAGTTTAGTGCGGGAACCCTGTGGCTGGCTGTAACATGAGAAAGGGATCTTATGTGGGTCTATGCCTTGGGATCCTACGTGAGTATGTGTTCAAGGATACCACATAGATCTGCTCTAGGAATCCATGTGGGACTACTCTAGGATCCTACGTGGGTCTTCTATACTAGGATCTTATGCGGGTTTGATGATTTAGGATCCTACGTGGGTCTACCTCTCAACAGAGCAAGATGATTTAGTAGTTACATCTAATCATCTTTACTATAGTACATAAGCTATACCTGGTGTGAGCTAAGTCCTTACATTTGTGGTGATACCTTTGTGGTATTATTCTGTGTGGCGATACCTTTGTGGTACTTACCTTCACAGTGATACCTTTGTGGTATACTTCTGTGTGGATTTACCTTTGTGGTACTTACCTTTGGGGTGTTACCTTCATGGTAATATTTCCTCTGTGGAACAGTTGAGATTTGGGATTTTGAGTTTGGTCTTGTGCTTCCTCATGAATGAGATGGGTATACTTGATAACTTAGGTATATGTATGAGCATATACCTAAGTAGGTTTGACTGTTGTTTCCATGCTTTGTGGTTTATCCTTTATGGATTTTGTGATACCTTTGAGGGTCTCGAGGTCCTTGCTGAGTATTGTTATAATCACCCCTACACGGGCTACACCCGCACCTTGTTATGTCTTGTGTAGACGACGGACAATGCTGACGGAAGACGAGGGTACCGGGACTGGAGGTAGATCAGAGGTGGACATTAGACGAGGTGTACTGTAGGGATGGCTGTTCGAGAGCTATACCTACCCTTCAGGTAGGATCCTTGGCGGGTGTCCACTAGAGCTGTTTCAGTTTTACCTGTACCTTTTAGTTTACTTGTACTTTTCAGTTGGGCTTGTATTATGACCCCTTTTTCTTTATATACACACCCTATTTACTATATAGTTTCACTTTGTGATTGTATCATGATTTGTGCTTAGTTTTGTGTGTTTATAGGTTATAAAGGCAATGCCTTCCCAGTTTTAGGGAATACACCTTTCAGTGCTAGTCGTAAGCCCCTGGCCTATGGAGGGCGGGCTTGGGGTAGTCACGGCACGGGCCCTGGGGGACGGGTCATGACAATCACAAAGTACCTCATTTGGAAAATGATAAAAGATTCCTTTCAAACCATGTAGTAAAAATCCAAAAATGGGTAAAAATGACTTTAAAACTCCATAGGAGAATAATAAAAACATTTTCAAAACATTTTTAGAAAACATAGACATGGATGATAAATATTCCCCAATATGAACTTAAAATGAAACAACCCTAAATATTGATGAGATTGGGAAATAAATACTCATCACTTTATAGTTAGTAGAATCATATTCCCCATGAAAGAAAGAAAATTATATGGATATGAAAATACCATAATATTCTGGATAAGACTCATAAAATATATTCATGGGAATTATATACACCACATAGAAGAAACAAGTAGTGTATAAGGCATGTGTCCTATATAAATAAAAGTGAGACATAAATCCCTTACCTTATGTCTTGACTCTCGTCGCACTCATGAAAAAAATCCTAGATAATAATTATAATTTTATTATACATCTATTACATAACCTTATTAAATTGTATCATATTATATATATGATTTACTTATGTCCTTATATTACCTGTTTATCAACACTTCCATGTTAACATTACGTTTTGGTAATAACCGCTTTGTTTTTCGCATGTGTTTTGATTTGCTATATTTTTGGTCCTCATAATTATATAATGATATCATCATTTATAGAATGATAAAAATCACAAAAATATCATATATATTCAGTATATATTTATTTATAATAATCTAAAAATATATAAATAGAAAATGAAATACATCATTCATAGAGACGGTAAGCCATACCTATGTATTAACGTTGTTTCCATTTTCTTGTCATATTGAAAGAAAGAAAGTAAATGATATATATATATATATATATAATATAATTATAGTATTATTATTATTTCATATATATCATATATTTTCACTAAACTCATCCTTAATACATTCAATGTAAAGTGTGAATGAATCACAACGCTTTGAGGAGACGATAGTCCACACGTCCACAAACGAAGTTATCGTATTTACACAAAATGGAAAGCATGAAGGTATGTTTTATATAATAATTAAAGAAGCATAAAGACATCATAAATACCATATATATCATATAAAAATAGATTTTCCATCATAATTTCCAACCATGAGAGGTGGTAAAGGAAAAATGAACAATATCATTTCGTGAGGCGGTAGTTCCCCATACACAAGAATGATAAGTTCATTACCCATTAAATGGAAGTGTGTGTAAGTGTAGTTAGAAAACTTATAATAATATTATCTTAGTATATTGATTATACTGATGTTATTTTATAAGCATGGAATAAAAATAACTGAGGGGGTTCAAGGAATAAATAAAATGAAAACATTCATTGATGAACATTACCTCTTCTTTGGGTATCTCTTTTTGAGTTTCACAAAAGGACTTATTTGGTTGGATTTATTCCCAAATTAAGTATTATAGGATGAAGTGAGAGAATTTGGAAGAATATTTGGATAGATGTTGGATGAACTAAATAGGTTCTGAAGTGTGAGTAAAAGATAAGAATGTGTGCCCTTTTATAAGAGAGGGAATGGGAACTTTTGGAATATCTCACAAGATTAGTTTATAATAAATTCAATATCAATAAAAATACCTCAAAAATGAAATTTATTCAAAGATAAGACATGATAAGGTTGTAATATCTGTAAAGACCCGACCCTAGTTTCTTGGAGCCGATGCCTTATTTCATTACATTGACATGATTATAAGAAAGTCATATCTCGAAGGAATGAATTAGTTTAGTAGTTTTGGAAAACTAGATACATACATAAGTTCAACATTACAACTTTAAATGAATACAATATGGAAATTCCTTTCAAAACATCCATATCTCTATGTTACCCATGCAGGTCATTCATAATTTATTTCTTCACATCTTGGAAAAATAAAACATAAGAAATAGGTGAACTCAAATTCTTATTAAAGGTAAGAAATACAATTGAAGATATCATAAACATAAACATTATTCATGGTTAATAACTAAAAATACATTCCTTTAAAAATTACACTTGAACATAATATGGAATGAATAAGGGCTGAATAAATAATTCCATAATAAAGCATAATAATGGGTATTCTACTAGTCTAATAACCTCATGGACTATCAAATTTCATAATGAGGTAAATGAATAATGCTATAAATTCTGAAATATACCGCCAGAGTCTTGTCCAAGACATTTGAAAATGATTAAGGCCTGGACCAAAACCATATCTGAAAACAGGGAAGGCCTTGGCCAAGTCCATACCTGTTTTGTCTCATGAGACCTACTGATGCATTGAGGGGCTATAGTGGGCCCCAAACATCACATACTAAGTCCAATTAACTTCTTGTATTAATGGTTATGAACTTAAAAAATATATACATTCTTATTGAAACTAACATATGAAATGTAAATAACTTTCCCCAAACATAAACACTAACCATTCAGAGTAATATGGTGAATGGTTTCAAGATAACATATCCATATTAAAACTAATAATAAACCATTTAATAAAATATTTTAGATTATATAATAAAAGATTACTCCCAATTATACATAATATTCAACAAGAGTGTTGAAATAGATAAAATTACTCTTATAAAATCATCGAGTAATTATTGAGATAAATACTCCTTTACTTTGAAAAGAAAATTTCTTTTGGAAATATATTTGTATAGCACCAGAAGTGAAATAATATAGTTTCATCATAATAAAATGAGTTATTTTAGAAAAATAATGGTGGTTAAAATATATTATAGAGTTTACTTGAATATAGGTAAGAATTCAATAAGTTCCCTTGAAACAAGCTTGTATTTCAGGAAGAATTTTTTGAAAGATCCTTTTAAAGCATGTAACTCCCCATAAAATAAAGAAGGATTATGATTGGTATATATATATATAAAATTAAAACAGAATTTATTAGAATTACATAAGAATAAATAATAATTTCATTGAGGTAAGTAGAGGATAAGAGTAACTCGAATGAAAATGGAGGTTCGGGTAGAAAATCCTTACCTTATGTCTGAATGTATTATGAACTTGACCTTAATATCCTAGATAATACAATTAAATACATTAATTAACTAATTAAGAACCTTATATAAATATATTTGATTCATTATAGTTTTATTAATTTTATTTATGTCCTTATTGATAAGTTATAATATTGAATTCCGTCGTTCCAGTGTGTTCGTTTCCTTGATTTCATGATCGGTTCACTTGATTATAAGTAATGGAGTTCTTGTGGAATGGATATAATTCTCCAGAATTGAACTTATATATCATTAATGAGCATCCATAAGTGTATATTGTTATATATATCATTTGTTTACATGGTATGAGGATGATTTATTAGATAGAACATTAGTGACAACCTTTTAGATTATTTTGGTGATATTTATATTGTTACAAACTAGTTTGTCATATGAATTAGTATTATGAATATATACTGGTTCCATAACATATAATAAGATAAAATATATATATTATGATCTGTTTCAACCATAAAAATGTTTTTATGACCATCCACAAAGACGATAATAGAAATTGAAAACCCGTCATCCTTGAATGTGATAAATGAACACATCTCGGACGGTGTTTCCATTTTTAATATAAGAGGAGGGGGAAATAGAGATAATGATGTAATATTAAATTAGCATAATAAAACTCTACTATATGTAATGTAATGGAATTATCATAAAATTTTTATGAGCGTAGGTTATTAGATATAAACAAAATAAAGGAACTTGAAAGAAAAAGAGAAGTTGAGAAATCCCTTATGAAAATTCGGCAGCCTAATGACGTCACTTAAAAATTCATAAAATATGTTGATGAGAGAAAAAGGGGTATCTCATAATTTTTAAATAATATGGACAGTAAGTGGGATATTTAATGACATATTCCAACATAATACAATGGAAATTAAAAAGAAATAACATAAAAGGAAAGCTTGAAAAAGAGAAGGGCGGTAGATTCCCTTACCTTATAGAGTAACTCCTAGAACTTGAAGGTTGAGACATTAGGGGCTTGATGATACCTTGGGAGGACTACTAGGGAGGTAAAAATACCATATATTTGAGTATGATGAATTTTTAATGAAATAAATGGGTGGGTATTTATAGCTAAAGTGAGGGAATTTTTAATTAATTTTTGAGGACACCTCAATAGTGGTATTTGAAAAACCATGGGCTTGACCATGGTATTTTCCCATGGTATTGGACACTTGGGAAACCTAATATAATATATTAATGTACACAAGTATAACATAATTTTATATTAAGTATTAAATCATTATGATGTCATTAAACATACCAAAAACTCAAAACTATATTTTTACTATTCACAAAAACTAAAGTATTTTATAAAATTCTCATAAATTCACAGTAACCTAATATTGACATTATGAATTAAAAAATGAAATTTATTTTATCATAATAATTCTCTAAATATGAAAATTTTAAATTTTATATATGAAAATACTTATCTATTAAAAATAACAGCATACATAAAATGCATAGTAAAATGTACAGTAAAATTTTCAACACTTTTAAAAAATAAAATTATTTTATCATTTTTAATTAAAGAATATTGTTTTGATAAAAATATTTCATTATAATAAACATTAATAAATCCTTACTTTGATATAATAATTTAAATCTCTCTAAAATGTACAATTTTTACCAGAAAAATGAATTTATCAAATTTGTCATATTTTTAAGAAAAAACTAAACTCAAAACAGAAATGATGGAACAAAAATTTTATTTTTAATTTCTTTGGTGAGATTAATATTCCATTGGTAATATTACTATTCATAATGGTAAGTTACTATTCACCAAAAAATGTAATTTGATCCTATCAGACTCCAAATATCTTACTGATCATAACCGTGTATGTCAGTTTTTCGAAATTCAAATCACATAAGCAACAAAATTATATCTAACGACCAGGTTATAACTATATAATATATATATAAAAGTGTTTGTTTCACATAGACTCAATGTTTAATGCACTATAATAAATTTATTTGTAAAACCTTGGGGTGTTACATTCTTCCCCCCTTACAAAAATTTCTTCCTTGAAATTACTAGAATGTTACCTCATAAAAATATTTGGGTAGGTTTCCATAATAAGTTCCTCAGGATCCCACATTGACTCTTCAATTTTATGATTTTTAAAAAGTACCTTTACCAGCCGAGTCATCCAATTCCTCAACACCTGTTCTTTAGTTTCTATAATCTGGATAGTATCTTCATAGTAAGATAAGTCAGTTTCCAATTCAATACCTTTAGAAGTGAGGACATGCGTTGGGTCTAGAATTTATTTTCTCAATAATGATACATGGAACACATGTGTAACTTGGAAAGGATAGACCACATTTCCAAACAATAATCCACAACTCCAATTATCTCCATAATTTCAAAAGAGACAATTTACCCAGGGCTTAGTTTCCCTTTCTTTCCAAATCTTCTAACATCCTTCCAAGGAGACACTTTCAAGAAAATATGATCTCCCTATTGAAATTTCAAACCCTTACTTTGATTATTAACATGGATCTTTTTCATGATTTGAGATTCTTTGATATAGTTTTGAATAGTCTTTACCTTCGCTATTGTTTTCTCTACAAGCTCTGGGCCCACAAACTTCCTTTCACCAACTTCATCCCAACATGTTGGTGTGCAACATCTCTTTACATACATTGATTCATATGGTTCCATTTGAATACTGGAATGAAAACTATTATTGTAGGAAAACTACACCAAAGGTAAACAATGATCCCATATACCTTGAAAATCAAGTGAAAATGATATCAACATGTATTCTAAAGTTTGGATTGTCCTTTCTGATTTCCTATCAGTTTGGGGGTGATAAAACGTACTCAAATGAAGCTCAGTATCCAAATCTTTCTAAAGACTTTTCTAGAATTTGGATGTAAATTTAGGATCACAATCAAACACTATTGAAAGTGGTTCTCCATAAAGTATCACAACTTCATTTATATAGAGTTGTGTAAGGTACTCCAGTGTAAAATCCTCCCTTATAGTGAGGAAATGTGCAAATTTCATAAGTTGATAAAAAATTAACCATATTGCATCATTCTTTCTTGGAGTTTTGGGTAATACAGTGACAAAATCCATGGTGATGTCATCCCATTTCCATGTATGAATAGATAGAGATTGCATAACTCCTCTAGGGTGTTGTCATTCAGCCTTCACTTGTTGAAAGAATAAACACCTTGATACATAATCAGTGATTTCCCACTTTATGTTATCCCACCAGAAATGTTCCTTCAAATCTATATACATTTTAGTGCTACTAGGGTGTATAGAGAAATTCGACCTATAAACATCATCCATTAACTCCCTTTTCAGCTCGGGTATAGAGGGAACACAAAGCCTCTTCCCAAAATTTAGAATTCCATCTTCATATATTAATTCTTCTAACTTCCCATCATTCGCAATATTAATACTCTTTTTAAGATTATCTTCATCAGGATGAGAACTTTTAATCCTTTATAATAAATATGGTTGGGAAACCAATTGAAAAAGTAATGATGTTTCACCTTCTTTGATGATTCCCATATCCATCCTCGCTAGATCCATGTACATAGTATCCTTGTTAATTCTCATTTTGTTTAGAGCTCTATGATCCTTCATACTCAATGTATTAGCTACCTTATTTTTCTTTCCTAGGTGGTAGTGTATGGGATAGTCATAATCCTTGAGCATCTTGAGCTATCGCCTTTGCCTCATGTTGAGTTATTTTTGTGAGAAGATATATTTCAAGATCTTGTGATCAATATATATCTCAAATTTTTCACCATAGAGTTAATGTCTTAATATATTTAGAGCAAATATTACAACTGCTAACTCAAGATCACGTGTTGGATAGTTCTGTTTATGAATTTTTAACTACCTTGATACATAGGCAATAACTCTATCATTCTGTATTAGGACACAACCAAGTCCTTTCTTCGATGCATCACTATAGATCACAAATCCACCATTCCCCAATGGTAGAGTGAGGATCAAAGCATTCACTAATTTCATATTCAATTCTTCAAAATATTCTTCACATTCTTTTATCCATACAAAATTAACCCATTTACAAGTAATCTTGGTTAACGGGTTGACTAATCGAGCGAAGTTCTGAATGAAACACTAATAATAACCTACTAAACAAATAAAACTATGTACCTTAGATATGTTCATTGGATCAGGCCATTCCTGAACTGCCTTTTTCTTTGCAGGATCAACTAATATTCCATCCTTTGAGACAATATGACCAAGAAAAGAAACTGTTTGAAGCCAAAATTCACACTTTCTAAACTTCCCATACAACTCGTTTCTTCTAAGAGTCTTTAGAATAATGCACAAGGGATTCTCATGATATTTTTATCCTTTTGATTATACCAAGATATCATCAATAAGTATAACAAAAAATTTATCAAGATATTCCTTGAAAAATATATTCATTAGATCCATGAAAACAGAGGGTGTATTAGTCAGTCCAAAAGGAATTACTATAAACTCGTAATACCTATACTTGGTTCGAAATGTTGTCTTTGGAATATCTTATTTCCTCACATGAAACTGATGACATCCATATCGAAGTTCAATCTTCAATAAATATTGGGCTCCTTGAAGTTGATCAAATAAATCATCAATGCAAGGTATGGGATACTTGTTCTTTATTGTAATAGTATTAATCTCCCTATAGTCAATGCACAACCTCATAGATCCATATTTCTTCTTAAAAAAAAGAACAAGGGATCCACATGGAGAAACAATAGGGTGAACAAATAATTTATCACTCAATTCCTCTAGTTTTTTCTTCAGTTTTACTAATTCCACAATGACTATTCTACAAGGAGTCTTTGATATAGTCCTTGAACCAAGAACTAAATCAATAGAGAACTCAACTTCTCACTCTGGAGGGTGTCTAGGTAAATCCTCTAAAAAAATCAATATATTCTTGAACAATAGTTACATTCTCAATTTGAATATTTCTTTCCTCACCCACTGATATTAAATTCTCATCCTCACTAAGAATTTCATTAAGTAGATCTACCGGGGTTGGATCTAGATATGAATCAGATGATGACGTTTATGCTCTAAAGATAATGGATTATATACCTTCCTCACAAATCATAATTTCCTTCTTTTTGGAATAGATTTTCACATCATATTTTTAAAGCCAATCTATGACAAGGATTATATCAAAGTCGACCATAGGTATGACAATAAAATTAACAGATAAAGAATATTTATATGCCATAATGGGGATTGTCTGATACATATTTATTACAATGAGACTTCCCTTAGGTATTTTTATTGACAATTCCCTTGTTAAGTAGAATTTGAAATATCTAATTTTTAGAGAAAAATTGGAAGATATAAAGGAGTGCGATGATCCAGTATCAAATAAAGCATTGTCTAAGTTTTAGGAAATGATTATAGTACCTACCACCACATCATTAGGAACTTCAACTTTAGCAGTTGTGATCGCATAAGCTTAGCCTTGCTCCCTTGGCCTTTTTTGAATAATGTTTCCTTGATGCTTTAGAAAATCATTAGCATAGTGTCCCATATCCCTATAATTATAGCATTGAACATTGATATATTCCTTATTTACCTTGCAATCACTAGCATGATTTCCTTTTTATCCACACTTGTAGCACACTCCTTTTCCTTTTAAGTAGGCTCCAGGATGTTTCCTTCCACAAGTATCGCATGTTGGAAAATTTACATTTTTATTCTTCCCTTTATCCATTCTATCCTATGACACCATATTCTTATCTTGTTTTCCCTTAAAGTCATAAGACTTATAGAATTATTTCTCTTTCTTGATAGCACATGAGATAACATCTTCGTATGATGATAAAATTTAGGAGACTAGTGCCCTTTAGAGGAATGGTTTTAAACCATAAAAGAATCGATCAATCTTTCTCCTTGGATTACATATCTATTTTGTGGAATTCCTTGCTAACCTTTTGAAGTTAGCTTCATACTTTGAAACATTATCATCCTCTTTTTTCCTCAGATTCAAAAACTACCTTTCCATATCCGCTTGTTGTTCACGAGGAAAGTATTTTTCTATTAATATTTACTTAAAGTCCCTCTATTACATTTCTTATATTTCTTCCTCATCCTTTGTGTTTTGAATCAATTCCCACCATTTATCTGCATCTCTCGATAGATGATAAATTACAATGACAAACATCTCCCTTTTATTACATCCCAAAGCAAGAAATATCTTCTCTAGGGAACTTATCCACTGCTCAGCTAAAAATGGGTGTGTAGTCCCATTGAAAGATGGAGGTTGTTGTCTCATAAAGAGATCTAAAATTTCACCTCCACATTGTGGTTCAGGATTCTCCATATGGGTAAGGTTATTATTCATAACCTGAGTCAACTGTCCCAATATAGTTATAAGCTACTCAACACCAGTCGCAGCTCCAATACCATCATCATTATCTTGCATAGGAGGACAATTCCTACATGGGGTATGTGCATTCATGCGGTTTCCATACCTCCCAGTAGGAACCATTTCTAAATAATGGCATACACTAGATTAGGTTATAAATCATAGTGTATAATATCAACTTATAAAAATACTTAGCATAAATTGAAATCCTATTCATAGCTAATCTCATAATCATAAACATGGTTTCTTTGAGGAAAAATTTACATTTAATTCCTTCATAATGGATCGTAAAGAAAATGTGAATTATACTAAGAATATCCCCTGGGAGTGTCAAACTAGGTGTGTAGTAAGGTCCATTGTTGTGTACCATGACACCCTAGGTCAAGCCCGAAACTCCTTGTCAGAGTTGTTACTTTTAGGTATATTTGTTCCCGAACCATGTCCACTTGTAGTATCCATACATGGATGTATTGTCTAGAAAGATCCAAATAATCTATTCCTTAGAAAAATTATAGGATATTCTTGTATGTTTATCCTCAAATAATATCTTAGGGATTTTTTCCCTAATCTAAATTTTCTAAATATAGTTTCCAAGTTTTCTACTAAACTTCCTCTGATATCAGTTATAAAGACCCAACCCTAGTTTCCTAGAGCCGGTTCCTTATTTCATTACATTGTCATGACTAGAAGAATGTCATATCCCAAAGGAATGAATTAGTTTAGTAGTATTAGAAAACCAGATACATACATAAGTTCAACATTATAACTCAAAATGAAATACAATATAGAAATTTCTTTCAAAACATCCATAACTCCTAGGTTACACCTATAGGTCATTCATAATTTACTTATTCACATCCTAGAAAAATAAAAAATAAGAAAGGGGTGATATCAGATGCTCAGTAAGGGTAAGAAATATAGTGGAAGATATCATAAACATAAAAATTAAGTATGGTGAATAACTAAAAACACATGCCTTTAAAAAATATACCTGAACATAATATGGAAGGAATAAGGGATGAATAAATAATGCCATAATAAATCATAATCATGGGTATTCTACTAGTTAAATAACCTCATGGAATATAAAATCTCATAATGAGGGAAATGAATAATTCTAGACATTCTGAAATATACCATTAGGGCCTTGACCAAGACATCTGAAAATGATTAAGGCCTCGGCCAAAACCATATATGAAAATGGGAAAGGCCTCGACCAAGTTCATATCTATTTTTTCTCATTAGACCTACCAGTGAATTGAGGGGATATAATGGGCCCCAACAATCACTTACTAAGTCCAATTCATTCCTCATATGAATGGGGATAAACTTAAGAAATATATACATTCATATTGAAACTAACATATGAAATGTAAATAACTTTCCCCAAACATAAACACTAACCATTCAGAGGAATATGGTGAATGGTTTCAAGATAGAACATCCATAGTCAAAATAATCATAAACCATTAAATAAAATATGGTAGATGATATCATAAAATATTAGTCCCAATTATACATAAGATTCAACAAGAGTGTTGAAATAGATAAAATTACTCTTATAAAATCATCGAGTAATTATTGAGATAAACACTCCTTTACTTTGAAAAGAAGAGTTCTATTGAAAATATATTTTCATAAAACTAGAAGTGAAATAATATAATTTTATCATAATAAAATTAGTGATTTTAGAAAAATAATGGTGGCTAAAAAAATATTATATAGTTTACTTTAACATAGGTAAGAATTCGATAAGTTCCCTTGAAACGAGCTTGTATTTCAGGAAGAATTTTTTAAAGATCCTTTTAAAGCATGTAAATCCTCATAAAATAAAGAAGGATTATGATTGGTACACATATATAGAACATTAAAATAGAATTTATTAGGAGTAAATGAGAATAAATAAGAATTTAATTTAGATAAGTAGAGGATAATAGTGACCCGAATGAAAGTAGAGGTATGGGTAGAAAATCCTTACCTTATGTATGAATGTATTCTGCACTTGACCTTAATGTCCCAGATAATCAAATTAAATACATTAATTAACTAATTAAGAACCTTATATACACATATTTGATTAATTATAGTTTTATTAATTTCATTTATGTACTTATTGATAAGTTATAATATTTAATTCTATCGTTCCAGAGTGTTCATTTCCTTGATTTCATGATCAATTCGGTTGATTATAAGTAATGGAGTTCATGTTGAATGGATATAATTCTCTAAAATTGAAATTATATATCATTAATGAACATCCATGAGTGGAAATGGTTATATATATCATTTTTTACATGGTATGAGGATGATTTATCAGATATAATATTAGTGATAACCAATTAGATTATTTTGGTGTTATTTCGATTGTTACAAACTAGTTTGTCATATGAATTAGTATTATGTATATATAATTGTTCCAAAACATTGAATAAGATAAAATAAATATATTAAAATCTATTTCAACCATAAAAATGGTTTCATGATCATCCATGAAGATGGTAATATAAATTAAAAACCCGTCGTCCTTGAATGTGATAAATGAACACATCTCAGACATTGTTTCCATTTTTAATATAATAGGAGGGGAAAATAGATATGATGATGAAATATTACATTATCATAATAAAATTAAAGTAAACATAAGTTACTATAATTATCATATAATTTGGATTAGTGGAGGTGAGTATAGAGAAAAAAAGAAAATAACCTGAAAGAAAAAGAGAAGTTGAGAAATCCCTTACGAAAATTCGGTAGCCTAATGACGTCACTTAAAAATTCATAAAATATGTTGATAAGAGAAAAAAGGGTTATATAATAATTTTTAAATAATATGGACTGAAATGGGGATATTTAATGAAATATCCCAACATAATCTAATGGAAATTAAAAAGGAATAACATAAAAGGAAGGTTTGAAAAAGAGAAGGGTGGTAGATTCCCTTATCTTATAGAGTAACTCCTAGAACTTGAAGGTTGGGACCTTGGGAGCTTGAAGACACATTGGGAGGACTCCCAGGGAGGTAAAAATACCAGATATTTTAGGATGATTAATTTGTAATTAAAGTAATGGAATAAATGGATGGGTATTTATAACTAAAGTGAGAGAATTTTTTTATTAATTTCTAAGGACACCTCAGTAGTGGTATTTGAAAAACCATGGGCTTGACCATGGTATTTTCCCATGGTATTGGCCACTTGGGACACCTAATATCATATTTTAATGTACACAAGTCGACCAGAATTTTATATTAATTATTACATCATTATGATGTCATTAAACATACTGAAAACTCAAAACAATATTTTTACTATTCACGAAAAACTAAAGTATTTTATAAAATTCTCATAAATTCAGCATAACCTAATATCAATGTTTTGAATTAACAAATGACATTTATTTTATCATAATAATTATCTAAATATAAAAATTTTAAATTTTATCTATGAAAAACCTATTTATTAAAAATAATAGCGGACATAAAATGCATAGTGAAATGCATAGTAAAATTTTCAACACTTTTAAAAAATAAAACTATTTTATCATTTGTAATTAAAGAAGAGTGTTTTGATAATAATATTTCATTATAATAAACATTAATAAAACTTTAGTTTGATATAATAATTTAAATCTCTCTAAAATGTACAATTTTTACCCGAAAAATGAATTTATCAAATTCGACATATTTTTAAGGAAAAGATAAAATCAAAACAGAAATGACAGAACAAAAAATTTATTTATACTTTCTTAGGTGATGGTACTATTTCATTAGTCATATTACTATTCATAATGGTAAGTTACTATTCACCAAAAATGTAATTTGATCCTATCAGACTCTAAATATCTTACTGATCGCAATCGTGTATGTCATTTTTTCAAAATTCAAATCACAAAAGCAACAAAATTATATCAAATGGATAGGTTATATCTATATCCTATAAATATCAAAGTGTTTGTTTTACATAGACTCAATGTTGAATGCATTATAATAAATTTATTTGTAAAACATTAGGGTGTTACAATATCATTAATGTAACACCCCAGTAATTTACAATCAAATTTATTATAGAAGTCATGGATGATTGAGTCTCTAAAAACACCACTTTTTTATAACCAAGCCAAGTAAACACAAGTTTGTCACTTCTGTGATATGAATTTTGAAAATCTGACATACACGGTTGCAATGAGTAAGTTATTTGGAGTCCGATAAGAAAAGCTTAATTTTTGGTGAATAGTAACCTACCCTTATGAATAGTAACACACCCTTATGAATATTGATATACCATAATGAATAGTAATCTTACCTATTATAGTATATAAATAATATTCAAGTTGGAGTATGATATACCTATGTTTTGGAATAAGTAAATAAATGTTTTAAAACTGTTTTTTAGAATAAATTATGATTTTAATTAAATATTAAATTAATCATATTTAGAATTTTTTTTTGAAAAATGGACTACATTTTTGGATTCTACATGTTGAAAAATGGTTGGGGTGAATTTTTGGGATTTTTTTGAAATAATTGAATTTTTGATGAATAGTGAAATACTATAATTTACAAAATAAGCTAAATACACTAATTATAGAGTCATGTATGATGTTCTGCTGATTTAAGAACAATTTATTAGGATTCACATGAGAAAATTACTATTCTTGGTCATGGAATACTCACTATTCCTTGTCTTGTGGAGAAATAATAAATTAATGAATATAAAATTGAGAAATCCCCTCTCCCCTCCACTATAAAACCCCCCATCACTCCCTCTTCTCTTAACTCCTCTCAAGCCTTGTTCCTTCTCCAAATTCTGTCCAAATATCCTCCCAACCTCCTCTCCCATGTCCAGCAAGCCTTTTTCTCATAAAAAGACAAAAACCTCTCCCTTAAAGAGGCCCTCAAGGAAGTTTGGTTCAAGAGGTAAATTCCTCTTTTCAATTCTTTGTCTTTCCTTTCAAGTTCATTTGTTTTATTTTTCTATTATTACCTCTCCTTATCCAAATGTTGTTATAAATCTAGTACCTTACATGTACTGTAATGTTTTCATGATATTGGAATAGGTTATCATCATCTCTTACTTTTACCTTCTTTTATACTAGTAGCAAGAACACCATCCGAGATGTGTCAATTTTCCACATTCAAGGACGACGGGCTTTCGATTTCTATTATCATTCTCAATTATGGTCATGAAAACATTATTGTTATAGTTGAAACAGATTATTATATATGTAATATACCTCATTTAATGTTCCATAACCCCTTTGTACAAATGGTATTAAGTTATAAAGAAAAATGAGTTCATTGTAATCAAAACCCACACATTAACCAAAACAGTTATCATTAAAGTTCTATATAATAATTCATCCTCATGCCATGTAACCAAGTTATATAAATGATCATTAACACTTATGTATGTTCATAAACAATATGTAATTTCAATTCTGGATATTTACATCCATTCCATATGAACTCCATTATTTAAGAACAAGTGAACCGTTTATGAAAATCAAGAAAACAAACACTCTAGAGCGACGAAATTCGATATTATAACTTATCAATAAGTACATAAATGAACTAAAAAAATATATGATAAACTAAATAAATGTCTAATAGGTTCTGAATTAAGTTATTAATGATTATAATTTCACATTACAGGGCCTTAATTTCAAGAGGGGAACACATTTAGATTTAATGTAAGGTGTTTCTTCATCTCACTTCCATTTTTGTGAGATTTTCCGTATTCACTACTATTACTTGTGTATGTTGTATGTATACTACAAATTGATGTTTCATATCATGAATATCTTTATTATCATGGTATTCAATGTGTCATTTTATGATTCTTAATTTTTGGGCATTCAAATCTATTTATTACAAAGTGATGGATGTTTTCCACCCAAACCTCCATTTTTCATTCGGGTTGCTCTTATTCTCTATTCACCTCAATGAAATTATTATTTATTATTATGTAATACTCATAAATTCTGTGTGAATTTACTATATATGTGTACCAATCATAATACTTCTTTATTTTATGGGAATTTACATGTTTAAAATAATATTTCAAAAATTCTTCCGAAATGCAAACTTGATTCAAGATACTTCTAAAATTATTACCTATTTTTATGTTCACTCTATAATATATTTTAATCCATGTTTATCTATTTAAATAACACATTTTAAATTTTATTTTGGTTAATTTCTTGTTTTATGAAATAAAACATGCCTTTTATCTTTAAAATCTCTTTAATGAATTCTTTAAACCGCCCTAAAATGTTTTAATTCTAAAGATTTTTTAAAATCAGTTTTTACATGATTTTACTTCAGTGGGATATCATTTATGCCTAAAATATAATTTCAATGTTCTAGTATTTTATTATCTAGGATATTAATTTTTACAATATGATTTCATGGCAAATATTAATGATTTTACAAAATAACTCTCTTTTCCAAAGTAAAAAAGGGTTTTTCTCATCTCACATTAACTTTTTTGAGATATATTCATTGTTCACCACTTATTTAATTCTTGTGGTGTATGTACTGAACTTTGTTATATCATATCAAGAGTATCCTTATTCTCATGATATTCTAATGGATTATTATTTGAATGTTTCAAGGTGGTATGAGACAGTTTGAAATATTTAAGGATTATTTCCTCAAGAATTTTTCAATGGTCTAATTTAAAAGTATCTTTATTTATGTCAACATCCTTTGATGAATCTATATCCTCAAATATATATGGATATTGATAAGGAATATTGTACTTGTATTAAATATATGTATAAAGAATTCTTGGGATATGCAGCGGTGGGTGGGGCCCGCTATAGCCCCTCGATGCATCAACATGTCTCATGAGACAAATTAGTTGACGATAAACCCTTTGAGTTTGTTTCAAAAAATAAGACGGGTTTATACACACAGAATTAAACTGTTTCGACGATATTGTGGTATCATGTTCCAGATACATGACGTCCAATTAATAAGCATTCTCTTTATTCATTTTCAGTTATTACTATCGATGATGTTTTCACTATGAAAAAACCTATGGATTTAGTTTCATTCTCAGTTTATTAAAGGCACATGTTCTTCATTTATTCACCATGCCATATTGACTATGCCTATTTTTTTTATGATTTAGTTATTATTGATTCATGCTTCCTCTATTTGTAACCCTTACTGATAATTTGAGCTCATCCCTTTCATTTGTTTACCTTCAACAGGTTATGAAGAGGAGAATATTTATTGAGTTCTCATGGATGTAGTCTTTTAGTTTATTTATGTGTTGTTTTTTATTACCTTTCTCAATTTAATGTGAGCTACATGTATGTATCTAGTTTCTTTAAGACTACTAAACTACTCAGTCCTTCTAGATTTTATTCCTTGTAATCATTCCAATGTAATTATTAATGCACTGACTCCAGTCTAGAGGGGTCGGGGCATTACAGTTGGTATCAGAGGAAGTTTAGTAGAAACATTAGGAACTTGATTTAGAAAACGTAGGTTAGGAAACGTATCCCTAATATGTTCTTTGTAGATAAACAAATAATAACATCCTATAATTTTGGTAAGTAATATATTATGTGGATATTTATAGGAAATATATATCTATCTGGATACAAACAAGTAGAGGTGGCTCTGGAACAGATGTACCTAGGAGTGAAAACTCCGAAAAAGAGTTTCAGGATTGACATAGGGTATCCCGGTACATGATAACGGGCCTTACTGCACTCTTGGTTTAACACACCTGGGGGATATTCTTAGGATAATTCACATTTTATTTACCCACCATTGTGAGGGATTTATGTCCCCAAAGTAACCAAAGTATATGGTTCTAGGATTTACGATGCATAAATTTATGCTATGTGCTATACCATGTTTAAAGTTATAGAGAGTTCATAATTTTATGAGCTAATATATAATATGTAATTGATTAGATAAGACTCCTAGAATAATGAATGAAAACTTCACCAATGCATGGGATGCGAAGAGTAAGAAAGATGATATCTCTAATGGTCTTAAGCCATATTTTCAAAGGAAGATTGTCACCCATGTATCCTCATCATATGATGAAATAATATCATGTGTTAACAAAGTATTTAAAGACTTCTCTGATTCCTATGGATTTAAAGGTAAGAAAAATAATAAGAGGATGATAGAGAGATACGGGGATAAATGGAATAAGGGAAATAAGTGTTTTTCCACATGTGATAAATGTGGAAAGAATCACATTGGTAAATTCTTGAAGGGAATGAGTGTTTGATACAAGTGTGGAGAAAAAGGTGTTATATTTGGTGTCCTAAGAACCAGCTGTTTATACTTTGATTACATGAATGTACACTTATTATATATTGTTCATTGTTCTGCATGAATATAATATAATAATGTCCTGGAATATTTTTTTCATTAATAAGGTCATGGAAGATCCCCACTATGATGAGAGCCTTGAAATGATATATCAATATTCTTAAATAAAGTTCTACAGTTGGATGACATACTATGATAGGACACATAGTATACAGACTGTCATGTGCGAGTACTCGTAAGAAGATGAGACTCTCTCTCATGAAGTTCGCACTTGGTAATCTCTAAGAAGGAAGATTATGAGAATAGACCCACCAGTAGTAATTCTGCATGTCTTGGTGTCATCGGACATTTCTATCTATGAGTGTGTGTAATGGTCCTTAGACTGAAAGATTATCATTAACTCATGTCATGACTCGCGCACTTAGATTTGCTGACTAAAACCATCATGAAGACAGTTGGCGGGAAGTAGGGTACGTTGGGTGCATCACGAATGACATGTTGTTAATAGATAAGTCAAGGAAGGATTTTTCCCTTCCATATTTATGAAATTATATATCTCAGACCCTTTGATTTAAATAGAATTTTCTCCCAAATTCCATGTCCATGGTGTCACAACAAGTTTATTTCTAGAAGTCAAAGAATGACGGATCAAGCATATAGGTTTATAACACTGCCATAAAACCTACTTGATGAGATATTGAGACAAAGGGATTAAATTACACAGTAAGCGTTCACATGAGGTGACATGTCAATACAACACCAACTTCTTTCTCTTGGGTTACTTGACCCATTTCTTGACAATAATCTTGGACTTTAGGCAAGCCCGCCTAATGCCAACGAGAAAGAGGCCTAGAGGGTCACACACTAAGTGTATTCAAGTATCTCAAGTAGAATAAAGATTATTCCCATATTTGGTTTAATAATTATTCAAGGAAGCGTAAATCATTTTAATGTTGGATAAAGAATAAAATAAAAACAAGATATACACGCCATGTACATTGAATGTACACGCCATGTAGTTTTCATTTTGGAAAGGAAATAAAAAATGAGTACACACCGTGTATTAATGATTACACGCCATGTAGTTTTTCTAATCAGAATTTTGAGGAAATAATATCATTTTATTAAATAATATTTATTATAATCAGCATGGGTGCATGTCAAGGAATTAATGATTCAAAATGGGGGTTTTCAATAAGAGTTAATGTAATAAATAAAACACGTAACATGTTTATTTATTTTCATAACTCTATAACCACAAACTTGATTATAAATATCCTCACAACCACAACACTTTTCCTTAATCATTGTGCACAACAATTCTGGAGAATTTTCTCAAGGTTGAAAGAACTCCTTCCTACAAGAATGCTCTTAAGACCAAGAGAGATCCTCCTCCATCGGATCAAGGCAATCTAAGGTGGACAACTCAAGAAAAGTCTTCTTCACGCTAACACCTGAAGATTCCTTTGGCAACGTCCAAAGATATGTGGTGCACATGTGGATCACCACTAGAGAAAGTCTACACTTGGATTCTACGACGCAACGATGAATCACATTGGAACGTGATTAGAAATATCAATGAAGAAAGAACGCCATAAAAAGGTACTTATTTTCAATTAATTAAATTAATTATAATCAAACTATGATGATCCTCCTTTGTGGTTCTGGGACTATTCTTCTTCTTTGTCTATTTATATGATTCGATCTGTGGAGTCTGGTGTTTATCGTCGTATTGATCCCAGATTGATCATTGCTAATGACAACAATTCAAGTGGGAACATCCACCCATGAGCTTCCGCTGTGCATGGGACCTACAAGTGGCATCAGAGAGGTCACAACATTGATTATAGTTATTTAATTTTTGTTGATAATTTACGCATTTATATTTGATTCAATTGGAGATAAATTATTCTATAAAATTGAATGAACGAGATCTGTTCTTCCTCCTTCATTTCTCGATTCACATAACAGAAACGAACATTTAATTTTAATTTTGATTAAAATAAAAACGAGGAACTCATCCGAAGGAGCCGCTCATTTTTTCTGTACAACATAGGAATACACGGTGTGTAGTGAAATCTACACGCGGTGTAATTAGGTTCAACGAACCGGTACTGGTCTGCCAAACCACACCATGTGAATTGAGCATACCTAAGTTTTTTAATACACCATGTTGACCAGAACTGAATGGCGCATGGAAACTGGAACACCCGGCGTGTATGTTGAATCAACAAGCCGTGTAGTCCGATCCGGCCCAGGTAAAACTGTTTACAAGGAGAAGTTTTTTAATCGCGTACACAGGATTTCCAGGCCGATAACTATGTAACAAGGAAGTATATGTTGTGTTAGATTAATCTACACGTCGTGTACTCCAAAATTTCCAAAGTGCAAAAAACACGTCAAATCCCCCGGCGTGTACTTTGGATAACAGGTGAAAACAAATACACACTGTGTAATATAGCCTACACACTGTGTACTTTCTAGAAATGGAATTTCACCAGGTTTCCTCCAAAGTACAAAGACCCATACAAGGAATATGGATGAGAAGAATCTCAAGGAAATTCAGAAAGGAATTTAAGATAAAGAATTGATTAATTATAAGATCATAATTAATTTAATTCAAGCGTGACTTATCTTGAATAAAAGAACGATTAAAAGAATTTGAATACTAAATATGCATATATGTCATTGAATTCTATGGATGATCATGAGCTAGACCAATGAACCTTTGTGTGTGTATGGTTTCATTTAAATTTATTTAATTTAAATTTGTTATCCTGCGAGCCTTATTCCAATAAAATATAGGGCCTATGTTCCCATGGTTTCTTTAATGTAAAACCCATGTAATGGAGGATCTCCCAAGCCAGAGGATATAGTTCAAAATCCAAAGATGAGGCGAAACCAACCCAAGAAGATACAAAGGTGGACAGGTGAGAGCTGCAAAACATGAACCATTGGGTTCAAGGTGTGTTTCCCTAGGTTAGGGTTAGCTTATCAAAACCGCTAGATAATATAACCAATAAAATCTCATGATCATGCCATCTTATTTTATTTCTGTCTAATTTCATGGTTTATTTATTATGTATGTGTTGTCGCGATCACATATTTAATGTAATAAACAAGCATGCAAAGATGGAATAAAATAAAAACCGGACTATGCGTAAACATTATCAGAACATGGTTAATAAATTAATCAAGCATAAATTAATATTAACAAGCATGTGATAATGCGAAACTATGCATAAAGAATCAAAATACCTCAAATACCATATTAATTCAAAACAATATTTCCCTTACTTGATTAAGGTCAAGACTTAATAAAACTATGTGTTTGACCAACCCTTGTTGGAAAACTTACTTTTATAAACGAAGATCTTATGAAAGTTTTGGGTTTACTTAAACATTTTACATTAAGAGGAGTATCTATTGCTAGACTTGTTGTAAAATGGAGGCAAGTGTTGAGGAAATCCAAGTTAGGATTTCAGGATTGGGGATTCCACTCAGCAGATCAAGGAAATGTAAGCTCAAATTTGGAAAAAATATACCTACCTAAATACCTTTAAATAGCTTGACCAACCCTTGTTGGGGTTATCCAAAGTGGAATATGGATCCTTGCCACTAGAATGTCATAACAATTAGGAATTCTAAGTTCAATGGTGGGGGCCTTTGGGACATGATAAAATAGTAAGAGAATTAATAAATTCATTTATTATTTTTCATAAAATGTAATCAAAAGGCATTGATAAATTTGATCTTTTAATTTGTAGAATCAATATGACAAACTCGTCAACCACATTTTCTCTGCGATCAATTCTGGATAAAGACAATATCCTCACCATCATTAAATTTCAGGAATGGTTTAGGCACCTTCGGTTTATCCTACACCATGAACGAAAGTTTTACGTTCTGGAGTCCTCACTTCCTGATTCGCCTGCCCAAGGGGCGAGTGATGAAGATTTCCTGGTCTATGATCAATATTTTAACGATGCACTCAATGTTAAATGTTTGATGCTGTCATCAATGTCTATTGAGCTCATGAAGTCTCATAAAGTCATGGATGCCTATAGCATGCTCAAGAACCTCCGTGGTCTATACCAGGAGAGAGTAATATAGGAAAGGTTTGAGATCTCCAAGGCTCTATTTCAGAGAAATCTTGGAGAGGGTGCCCCAACTGGGCCTCATGTAGTCAATCTTATTGGCTACATTGAGTGCTTGGAGGTTATAGGGTTTAAACTCCCCAAAGAACTAGGTACTGATCTCATTCTTGCATCACCCCCCAGAGCTTCTCTAAATTTGTTGTAAATTTCAACATGAACAACATTTAGAAGTCTCTATCTGATCTTATTATCCTCATTCGCCAAGTGGACAATGATATGAAGGGTAAAAAGCCTTCTGTACTTGTGGTGAATAAAAGGAAAGGGAAGGCGAAGATCTTTAATCCCAAATCTTCTTCAAGGACTTCCAAGAAAAGAAATATCAAAGGGGAGGCAAGAGAACAGGAGGCTGTTTGTTTCACATGTGGCAAGAAGGGCCACTGGAAGAAAAATGGCACCCAGCCAAGGAAGCAAGGGGAAGCATCAGGTGTGTTTATTATCGAATGCAATCTATCTATTTCTACCAATTAGGTATTAGATACTTCTTGTGGTGCTCACATCTGTATCCAAATATAGAAACCAAGTAGATTCAGAAAGACTGACCGAGGTGAGGTGGATCTGTGAGCAGCCAACAGAGCGAGACTCACTATTGTAGCTGTCGGAGACTACCATCTCACATTGCCTACTGGGATGGTCTTGGTATTAAAAAGATGTTATTATGAACCCTCTGTAACCAAAAAAATTATTTCAGTATCCAGATTAGATATTGATGGATTCATCTTCAATTTTGGAAATGAATGTTGCTACTTTTATAAAGATAACATTTGTTTTGGTAGGGAACATTTATAAAACGGCCTTTATGTGTTAGAATACACAAATAAAGTAATGGAAATCTATGACAAAGTTAATTCACATTACTCATAACACACCCAACTTTGGCATCATCGGCTAGGTCAGGTCAATGAGAAACGTTTGACAAAATTACATCAAGATGGGTATTTATATTCTTTCGAACTAAAACCACTTGGTGTATGTCATGCGTGTCTATAAGGAAAAATGACCAAAGCCCCATTTAGTGTAAAATGTGAAAAGGCTAAAGTGCTTCTAGAATTAGTTCACACAGATGTGTGTGGACCATTTCTAGTTAAAGCAAGGGGTGGGTTCTTGTACTTCATAACTTTTACTGATGATTTTAATAGATATGGATATATTTACTTAATGAGATATAAGTTAAATTCTTTTGATCGTTTAAAAGAATACAAGAATGAATTTGAGAACCATCTTGGTAAGAAGATTAAGAAACTCTGATCAGGCAGAGGAGGAGAATATCTTAATCAGGACTTCCTTGATTTCTTACGAGAGTTTGAGATTCTATCTCAACTCACTCCTCCTTACACACCTCAGTGGAATGGTGTAAGTGCAAGGAGGAAATGAACCCTTTTGGACATGGTGAGATCAATGACAAGTCATGCGAGTCTTATATTATCCTTTTGGGGATATGCATTACAAACAACAACACACATAATAAACCAAGTACCAACTAAATTGATAAATGGTATTCCATACGAGTTATGGAGTGGACTCAAAGCCATGTTATCAAATTTACATGTGTGGGTTAGCGAAGAATGTGTTAAGGCCTCTTCAGGTAACAAACTTTCACCCCGAGGCACAAAGTGTAACTTTATAGGATATCCCAAGGAAACAAAGAGATATTACCTATACAACCCCTCAGATAAAAATGTTATAGTGGAAAGACACGCCATATTCCTTGAGAGGGAGAACATATTCAAAAGATATAGTGGGATAAAGATAGACTTCGATGAGGTCGAGGTTCAAGATACATAGGAGTTGGTACAAGAACAAATTCCACAAATCCCCATGGAAGAACAATTTGTTCCAGAGACACAAGAACTACGTAGAAGCATAAGATAGGTGAGAGAACCAGAACGATATGGTTTTATTTTCACCAAGGATGGTGACTTGTTATTGGTTGACAATGATGATCCTCTTACCTACAAGGAAGTAGTTGAAGGCACAAATGTTGCCAAGTTTCAAGAAGCCATGAATTCTGAAATGGATTCCATGTACCAAAACCAAGTCTAGATTTTGGTAGATCCTCCAGTTGATGTAAATACTGTTGGTAATAAATGAGTATTCAAGAAGAAAATAGACATAGAGGGACAAGTCAGCACCTATAAGGCACAACTAGTTGCAAAAGGTTTTAGACAACATCAAGGAATTGACTATGATGAAACCTTTTTACCAGTTGTAATGCTGAAATCCATCAGAATCCTATTGTCCATTGTCGCTTACCATGATTATGAAATTTGGAAAATGGATGTCAAAATAGCATTCCTTAATAGGAACCTCCAGGAAGATGTCTGCATGACACAATCTGAAGGGTTTGTGACTCCAAAGGATGCCAACAAGGTATGCAAGTTGTAGAAATACATTTATGGATTTAAGCAAGCATCAAGGTCATGGAACATTCGTTTTGATAAAGCTGTAATGGAATTTGGCTTTGTTAAGAACGAATGTGAGCCTTGTGTCTACAAAAGGTTTAGAGGAAGTGCAGTCGTTTTACTAATAGCATATATATGTTGATGACATATTACTAATTGGAAACGAAGTACCTGTCTTACAGTTAGTTAAGGCATGGTTGGATAAATGCTTCTCTATGAAAGAATTGGGCGAGGCATCATATATTCTTGGGATCAAGATCAATCGTGATAGATCCAAGAGAATGTTGGGACTGAGTCAAAGTACATACATTGAAAAGATACTGAAGAGATTCAGTATGGAACATTCTAAGAGGGGATTGTTTCTAGTGTCACATGGCATTTATCTTTCCAAGAAAATGTGTCCTCAGACACATGAGGAAAGAAATAGAATGGAAAGGATCCCTTACGCATCCGCGATTGGGTCAGTCATGTATGCTATGCTATGTACGAGGCTAGATGTTGCTTACGCATTAAGTGCAGTAGGCAGATATCAAGCTGATCTAGGAGACCGCCATTGGATGGCAGTCAAGACTATCCTTAAGTATCTGAGGCGTACTAAGGATATGTTCCTGGTTTATGGAGGAGATGAGGAACTAGTAATCAGAGGAAATGTAGATGCCAGTTTCCAGACTGATCAAGATGACATGAAGTCACAGACTGGATACATCTTCAGTTTGAATGGAGGTGCAGTGAGCTGGAAGAGCTCAAAGTAAGGCGTGGTCGCAGATTCTACAGCAAAGTCCTAGTATATCACATCTTCTAAGGCAACAAAATAAGCATTATAGATGTGAAGCTTCATCCAAGAGCTGGATGTAGTACCTAGAAGTAAAGATCCTATAACACTCTATTGTGATAATAGTGTAGTGGTGGAACTTGCAAAAGAGACAAGGTCACATCAGCAGACAAAGCACATACTTTGGAAGTATCATCTCTTGAGGGATTTTTCTCAAAGAGGTGAAGTTTCATTGAGTAGTATTTCCATGGAATAAAACGTGGCATACCCCTTAACTAAAGCTTTGACTCAGCAGAAACATGATCATCATGTGAGGTTTAGCGGACTAAAAGTCGTAGGAAGTTGGATCTAGTCCAAGTGGGAGTTTTTTAGAGTTGGTGTCTTGACAACCAACTATTTATACTTTGATTACATGAATGTACACTTATTATATATTATTCATTTTCCTATATGACTATAATATAATAATGTCCTGGAATATTTGTTTCATTAATAAGGTCATGGAAGATCCCCTCTATGATGAGAACCTTGAAATGCTATAACAATATTCTTAAATAAATTTATACGGTTGGATTACATACTATGATAGGACACATAGTATACAGACCATCATGTACAAGTACTCATAAGAAGATGAGACTCTCTCTCATGGAGTTCGCACTTGGTAAACTCCAAGATGGGAGATTATGAGAACAGACCTGCCAGTAGTAATTCCACATGTCTTGGTGTCATCGGACATTGCTATCTACAAGTGTGTGTAATGGTCCTTAGACTATAAGATTATCATTAACTCATGTCATGACTTGCGCACTTAGATTTTCTGATGAAAATTGTCAGGAAGACAGTTGGCAGGAAGTAGGGTACGTTGGGTGCGTCACGAATGACATGTTGTTAATGGATAAGTCGAGGAAGGATTTGTCCCTTCCATATTTATGGAAGTAGATATCTCAGTCCCATTTATTGAAATATAACTGTCACCCAAATTCTATGGCCATGGTGTCACAACAAGTTTATTTCTGTAAGTTAAAGAATGACGGATCAAACATATAGGTTTATGACACTGCCATGAAACCTGCTTGATGAGATATTGAGACAAAGGGATTAAATTACACAGTAAGCGTTCATATGAGGTGACACATCAATGAAGCGTCAACTTCTTTCTCTTGGGTGTCTTGACCCATTGCTAGACATTAATCTTGTACTTTAGGCAAGCCTGCCTAATGCCAATGAGAAAGAGGCCTAGAGGGTCACACACTAAGTGTATCCAAGTATCTCAAGTAAAATGAAGATTATTCTCGTATGTGGTTTAATAATTATTCAAGGAATCCTAAATCGTTTTAATGTTGGAGGAAGAATAAAATGAAAACAAGATATACACTCCGTGTACATTTAATGTACACGCCGTGTAGTTTTCATTTTGGAAAGGAAATGAAAAATGAGTACACGCCATGTATTAATGATTACACGCCGTGTAGTTTTTCAAGTCGGGATTTTGAGGAAATAATATCATTTTATTAAATGATATTTATTATAATCAGTGTGGGTGTATTTCAAGGAATTAATGATTCGACATGGGGGTTTTCAATAAGTGTTAATGAAATAAATAAAACGCGTAATGTGTTTATTTATTGTCATAAATCTATAATGTCAAACCTGATTATAAATATCCTCACAACCCCAAAACTTTTCCTTAATAGTTGTACACAAAAATTCTGGAGAATTCTCTCAAGTCCAAAAGAAATACTTCCTCTAAGAATGCTCTCAAGACCGAGAGAGATCCTCCTCCATCGGATCAAGGCGATCTAAGGCAGACAACGCAAACATAGGCTTCTCCATGCTAATACCTAGAGATTAATTTGGCAACATCCAGAGATATGTGGTGCACATGTGGATCACCACTAGAGAAATTCAGCACTTGGATTCTGCAACGCAATGATGAATCACATCGGAACATGATCAGAAATATCAATGAAGAAAGAACGCCATAAAAGGTACTTTTTGTCAATTAATTAAATTAATTATAATCAACCTTTGATGATCCTCCTTTTTGGTTCTGAGACTATTCTTCTTCTTTATTTATTTATATGATTCTATCCATGGAGTATGGTGTTTATCATCGTATTAATCCTGGATTGATCATTGCTAATGACAAAAAGTCAAGTGGGCACATCCACCCACGAGATTCCGCTACGCCTGGGACCTAAAAAAGGACACCAAGTTCATGATTGCAAGGGTAAGAAAATGGTTTCCAATGTACAATGATTCAATTGAAAGGAGATGAGACACTATGCGAATCAATATCCCAATTGTCAAAGGAATATACCCAAAATGATTATTTTGGATAATGAGAAAGTTATGATGCTACCACAGATGAAATAGAATGATTAATAATTCTAGTCAAGAATCATGCCATTTGTATATTTTTTCAGTAATGTACTGATTGTATGAATTATGAGATATATAAGGATTGTACTGCAGTACTCTTTCATTAATTATTTGAGGTCATATGATGAATGGTACAAAGGAAAAGCAATTCAGTAGAAAGTTAAACTTTTTAGAAAAAAACATGATTGAGGGAAAGATAACCCTTAATATATATCTGATGTTGAGATAATGATGAAGAAATGATTTATTCAGATAAGTATTGACTACCTTGTAACTGATTATTGACTTGTTAAGAAGTGGTCTATGCTATCATCAATTAATTTTACAACACTTTTGGATTTAAGGAATATATCCAATAACATGTATCTTACTTAAGGAATATGGAAGAATGCATGTTTCCAATATGGTTTTTACAATAATTCAAGTTATTATGATATTTCAAGAGGATACATGATGAATTTATTCACATGTTTGGAATGTGAATTTTAGAGCTACTTCTTATTGATTAAGGGTTAATGATAAGTTAATCTTGGAAATTTAGTGGACTTCATTATAATGTGTTGAGTCATTTTATTTTGGAATTTTTTTAACCATTTATGAAATAGTTTAAGTTGATCATTGTATGAGATTTTAAAGGTTAATGTATTGATTTACCAAATTTCATAAACCATGCTATGTGATGAGGTATATATAGTTAAACTATAATAAAAGTATGAGTTTACAAGTAGAAATGTATATTTATACTCTTATAGAGTGGAATAATTCCTCGACTCAAGGAAAATAGTCTTAAATAAAATGTTTTTCTATTAACATTATAATTTATAATATCGATGAATTTATTTATTTTAGTTTATAGTTTTGTAGTAATCAACATTCATCTGAACATATCCTCTATCATTTTCCATCATAACTTCATAGTTATATTTTTCTTTCATTTCCAATTTTTTTCTTTTAACTAATGTCACCTCATTCGAAAGCATACTTTTTGGGGTGATCACCTCATCTCCATTAACTTTCTTAGGAGGATATTTTATTAACCCTATTTTCGATGTGGGTTTCCATAAGGTAATTTTCAAGTATCAAACATTTAATTTCAAAGTTCAATTTCAAATTACAAGGACAAATTTTTTGTAAGGAGGGGATAATGTAACACCCCAAGAATTTATAAAAAAATTTATTATAGAATTAATGGATCACTGAGTCTCTACAAACACCACTTTGTTATAACCTATCCAAGTAAACATAATTTTTGTCACTTCTGTGATGTGAATTTTGAAAATCTTACATACACGGTTTCAATGAGTAAGTTATTTGGAGTCCGATAAGAAAAGCTTATTTTTTTGTGAATAGTAACCTATCCTTATGAATAGAAACCTACCCTTATGAATAGTAACATACCCTTATGAATATTGATATAACCTAATAAATAGTAACCTTACCTATGATATTATATAAATAATATTCAAGTTTGAGTATGATATACCTATGTTTTGGAATAAGTAAATAAATGTTTTAAAACTGTTTTTTTAGAATAAATTATGATTTTAATTAAATATTAAATTAATCATATTTAGAAAATTATTTTTGAAAAATTAACTTCATTTTTGGATTCTACATGTCGAAAAATGGTTGGGGTGAATTTTTTGGATTTTTTTGAAATACTTGATTTTTTATGAATAGTGAAATACCATAATTTACAAAATAAGCTAAATATACTAATTATAGAGTCATGTATGATTTTTTGCTTATGTAATCCCAATGTATTCGGATTCACATGATAAAATTACTATTATTGGTCATGGAATACTCACTATTCCTTTTATTTTGGATAAATAACAAATTAATGAATATAAAATTGAGAAATCCCCTCTCCCCTCCACTATAACCCCCCCGTCACTCCCTCTTATTTTCAATCCTCTCAAGCCTTGTTCCTTATCCAAATTTTGTCCAAATATCCTCCCAAACTACTCTCCCACGTCCATCAAGCCTTGGTCTCATAAAAAGACCAAAACATCTCCCTTAAAGAGGCTCTCAAAGAAGTTTGGTTCAAGAGGTAAATTTCTCTTTTCAATTCTTTGTCTTTCCTTTCAAGTTCATTTGTTTTCTTTTTTTATATTATTACCTATACTTATCCAAATGTTGTGATAACTCCAGTACCTTACATGTACTGGAATTTTTTCGTGATAGTGGAATAATTTATCATCATATCTTCCTTTTACCTTCTTTTATACTAGTAGCAAGAACACCATCCGAGAGATGTCAATTTTCCACATTCAAGGATGATGGGATTTCAATTTATATTATCATTATCAATTATGGTCATGAAATAATGCTTATTATGGTTTAACCATGTTACTATATATTTAATATTCCTTATTTAAGGTTCTGTAATTCCTTTGTACAAATGGTATTAAGTTATAAAGAAAAATGAGTTTGTTGTAATCAAAACCCACAAATTAACCGAAATAGTCACCATTAAAGTTCTATAAAATAATTTGTTCTCATGCAATGTAACCAAGTTATATAAATGATAATTAACACTTATGGATGTTCATAAATAATATTTAATTTTAATTATAGATATTTACATCCATTTCACATGAACTCCATTACTTAAGAACAAGTGAACCATTTATGAAAATCAAGAAAACAAACACTCCGGAGTGACGAAATTTGATATTATAACTTATCAATAAGGACATAAATGAACTATTTTTTTTGATAAACTAAATAAATGTCTAATAGGTTATTAATTAAGTTATTAATGAGTATAATTTCATATTTCAGGACCTTAATTTCAAGGGGGGAACATATTCGGATTTAAGGTAAGGGGTTTCTTCATCCCACTTCCATTTTGGTGAGATTTGCTGTATTCACTACTACTGCTTGTGTATGTTGTATGTATAATACCAATTGACGTTTCATATCATGAATCTATTTATTATCATGGTATTAAATGTATAATTTTATGATTCTTAATTTTGGGTCATTCAAATTGATTGATAATAAAGTGATGGAGGTTTTCCACCCAAACGTCCATTTTTCATTCGGGTTGCTCTTATTCTCTATCCACCTAAATGAAATTATTATTTATTCTTATGTATTCCTAATAAATTCTACTTTAATTTCATATATATTTTTACCAATCATAATCATTTTTTATTTTGTGGGAAGTTACATGTTTAAAATAATCTTTCAAAAATTCTTCCGAAATACAAGCTTTATTCAAGGTACTTCTAAAATTCTTACCTATTTTTATGTTAACTCTATAATCTATTTTAATCCATGTTTATATTTTTAAATAAAAAATTTTAAATTCTATTTTGGTTCATTTATAGTTTTATGAAATAAAACACGCCATTGCGCTTTAAAATATCTTTAATGAATTCTTTAAACCGCCCTAAAATGTGTTAATTCTAAAGAATATTTAAAATCAGTTTTTACACAATTTCACTTCAGTGGGACATCATTTATGAATAAAATATAATTTCAATTTCCTAGTATTTTATTTTCTGGGATATTAATTTTTACAATCTGATTTCATGGAAAATATAAATGATTTTCCAAAAGAACTCTTTTTTCCAAAGTAAAAAGAATTTTTCTCATCTCACATTAACTTTTATGAGATATATTCCTTGTTCACCAATTATTTAATTATTGTGGTGTATATACTGCCCTTTGTTATATCATATCAAGAGTCTCACTATTCTCATTATATTCTAATGAATTATGATTTGAATGTTTCAAGGTGGTATGAGACACTTTGAAATGTTTAAGGATTATTTTCTCAAGAATTTTTCAATGGTCTCATTTAAAAGTATCTTTATTTATGTCAACATCCTTTGACGAATTCGTATCCTCAAATATATATGGATATTGAGAAGGAATATTGTACTTGTATTAAATCTATGTATAAATAATGATTTGGACATGCAGTGGTAGGTGGGGCCTGTTATAGCCCCTCGATGCATCAATAGGTCTCATGAGACAAATCAATTGGTGAAAAAACCTTCAATTTTGTTTTAAAAAATCAGACAGGTTTATAGGCACAGACTTAAACCGTTTTGTTGGTATTTTGGTATCATGTTATAGATACATGACGTCCAATTAATAATAATTATCTTTATTCATTTTCAGTTATTACAATCCATGAGGTTTTCACTATGACAAAACCTATGAATGTAGTTTCATTCTCAGTTTATTAAAGGCACGTGTTCTTAATTTATTCACCATGCCATATTTACTATGCCTAATTTTTTATGATTCAGTTATTATTGATTCATGTTTCCACTATTTTTAACCCTTACTGATCATTTGAGCTCACCCCTTTCATTTTTTTACCTTTAACATGTTATGAAGAGGAGACCATTTATTGAGTTCTCATGGATGCAATATTTTAGTTTATTTATGTGTTGTTTTTTGTTACCTTTCCCAATGTAATGTGACTTACATTTATGTATCTAGTTTCTTCAAGACTACTAAACTGCTCGGTCCTTAGGGATTTGATTCCTTGTAATCATGCTAATGTAATTAGTAATGCACCAGCTTAATAAGGTCATGGCAGATCCCCGCTATGATGAGAACCTTGAAATGATATAAAAATATTCTTAAATAAAGTCCTACAGTTGGATGACATACTATGACATGACACATAGTATACAAATCTTTATGTGCGATTACTCATAAGAAGACGAGACTCTCTCTCATGGAGTTCGCACTTGGTAATCTCCAAGATAGGGGATTATGAGAACAAACCCGCCAGTAGTAATTCCTCATGCCTTGGTGTCATCGGACATTGCTATCTACGAGCGTGTGTTATGGTCCTTAGACTAGAATATTATCATTAACTCATGTCATGACTCGTGCACTTATATTTTCTGATGAAAACCGTCACGAAGACAGTTGGCGGGAAGTAGGGTACGTTGGGTGCATCACGAATGACATGTTGTTAATGGATAAGTCGATGAAGGATTTTTCCTTTCCATATTTATAGAAGTAGATATCTCGAGCCCTTTGATTAAAATAGAACTGTCGCCCAAATTTCATGGCCATGGTGTCACAACGAGTTTATTTCTAGAAGTCAAAGAATGACGGATCAAGCATATAGGTTTATGACACTGCCATGAAACCTGCTTGATGAGATATTGAGACAAAGGGATTAAATTACATGGTAAGTGTTCGTATGAGGTGACACGTCAATGCGACTTCAACTTCTTTCTCTAAGGTGCCTTAACCCATTTCTAGACAGTAATCTTGGACTTTAGGCAAGCCCGCCTAATGCCAACGAGAAAGAGGCCCAGAGGGTCACACACTAAGTGTATCCAAGTATCTCAAGTAGAATAAAGATTATTCTTATATGTGGTTTAATAATTATTCAAGGAATCCTAAATAGTTTTAATGTTGTAGGAAGAATAAAATTCAAAAAAGATATGCATGCCATGTACATTGATTGTACACGCCGTGTAGTTTTCATTTTGGAAAGGAAATGAAAAAAGAGTACACACCGTGTATTAATGATTACACATTGTGTAGTTTTTCCAGTTGAGATTTTGAGGAAATAATATAATTTTATTAAATGATATTTATTATAATCATCATGGGCGCATGTCAAGGAATTAATGATTCAACATGGGGGTTTTCAATAAGAGTTAATGAAATAAATAAAACATGTAATGCATTTATTTATTTTGATAACTCTATAACCTCAAACCCGATTATAAATATCCTCACAACCCCAACACTTTTCCTTAATTTTTTTGCACAAAAATTATGGAGAATTCTCTCAAGGCCGAAAGAACTCCTTCCTCCAAGAATGCTCTCAAGACTGAGAGAGATCCTCCTCCATCGGATCAAGGTGATCTAAGGCAGACAACACAAGCAAATGCTTCTCCATGCTAGTACCTGGAGATTCCTTTGGCGACGTCCATATATACGTGGTGCATGTGTGGATCCCCTCTAGAGGAAGTCTACACTTGGCTTTTGCGACGCAATGAAGAATCACATCAGAACGTGATTAGAAATGTCAACGAAGAAAGAATGACATAAAAGGTACTTATTATCAATTAATTATATTAATTATAATCAACACGTGATGATCATCCTTTGTGGTTCTGAGACTATTCTTCTTCTTTGTCTATTTCTGTGATTCGATCCATGGAGTCTGGCGTTTATCTTTGTATTGATCCCAGATTGATCATTGCTAATGACAAAAAGTCCAGTGGGCACATCCACCCACGAGCTTCCGCTGCGCTCAGGACCTTCATAGAGGGGTCAGGGCATTACAATTAACCAATATATTTCAGACTATTTTTGGTGTTATTTTAATCCTTATCATTTTGATTAACCCTAAATTAACCCATTTTAATTTTAACTCCCGTAACCAATTTTTCTTTACTTAGAGGATGTACTTTTTAATTATAAAGTGTCAATTATACCATAAATGGAAAATGAATGATATTTTTGACCATATATCATTCCATTTATTCTTATTGAATATTTTTATGTTTTTTAAATAATTTAATAAAATACTATTTTCATAATATATCACAAGTGTCAATTTTGACACTATTTATTACTTTGACTTTAATAAAATCAATACAACAATATAACATAAAAAAATTCACTTAATACACCCCCAAAATGTCATATTCACCCATAAAATTTTTGGATCATCTTATTTAATTCAAATTTTATTTATTTTAATATTTATAATATCATTTAATTGATTATTTCATTAATTAAATAATTATTGCATCTTCTCTTTGTAATTATTTATGATAAATATTTCTTCACTAAAAATTAAATATAAATTTCTATGATGTAGATAAAATTTTATCTTCTAGAATAATATATATATAGTCTATTATATCTTTTATTTAATCGTATTTTAAAAATATTATACATATTAAAAGTAAGAGTGTGACATTTTGTCACTCCCTTTGAGTTTAATAATATTTAAGTCATTTTCATGGAAAAGTGTCCATTAAATTTTTCAATTTAGATCCTTATGTGTGAAGGGTAAAATTAACTCCATCCAATAACATTTGGACAAGTGTTTGGGTAGTTTTTTAATATTTATAATATTATTTATACCCTTAATTACATGATTTACCGTTAATCGTGATAATAAAAATTACTAAATTTACTATTCATATTATCCAAAAATAAAAGGGAAATATTTACTAAATTTGGAAATTATGATTCCAAATATAGAATCCATTTTTTATAATTCAAAAAAAATAATTTACTAAAATTTATTTAAAAATAACCCCGTTGAAGAAATGAGAAAACGAGTTTTTAAAGTGAAAACGTCCAAAAGATTGAAATGTTTTTATATCCAAATTTAATGTGAAACTGATTGCAATGAATTAAATTGGATTAAATGATATTTTTTATCTAATTATACTTTAAAAATAATCAAATATATAATTTAACACTATATATTATTTTTATGAAAAGTCTGTTTTCAATTAAAATTCAATATTTTTCACTATTCATCAAAACATGAAACTTATCAGAAAAATACCAAATATTTAACCAAAGTAAAATTTGATATCCAAATTTAAAATTAGAAGTTTATTTTTTCATATAAAAATTATAAAAGTATCAAAAATTATAAAAGTATCAAAAATTATATTTGAGATGGGCTCCCCATTAAAAGACGGTAAAACTACCCTTTTAAAAAATACATCCTTTATTCATAAAATTGGATTTATTCTAATATTATGCCTATCAAGTCTATTATATGAGAGTCAATTTTTTTGAATATTTAATATATAAATTTTATTGAAAGCATTCACCAATAGTGGTTTGTTTAATTTATTGAGATAAAATGGTGTTTGTACATAGGAAAATAGTTTTATTAGAAAATGATTTTTTTTTATTTTCAAATAGTTATTACTTTAATTTATAGCTAATTGATAACCCAAAAGATTCATTTTATATACCGGTTTAAATCACATTTTCATAATTTAGTTAATCTTATTTGTAATTTCCATTCCAACAGCTAGGTGGAAACTATAATAATATTTTAATAACAATATTAATAGTATACTGTAGTTCAGTAAAACTCAGCCTTGCACATAAAACAAGATATCAAAAGAAATCGTCATTGTGTGTAACACTATAAAAAAATAGTGTTGTGTGTACCCCGAGCTAATCTAAGTGTTGCGTATAGTGTAACCTCGACTTTGTGTTGTGTACAAATAACTTGGTTCTTTCATATAACACAAGCTATATTTAGTGTTGTGTGAAGTAAAAAATATCTAAAAGATTAAATTAATTTGAAAAAATTATTTCAAAAGGTCTCAGGGTGTTACAGTTAGTGCTAACTGTGCCCCCAACCATGTGGAGGAGAGGAGAGTCCATGGTGTTTTACATGGTTAGAGCACCGTTTACCAAACCATGCAAAATCTTTAGGTAACTGTGTGACTCTGCTAGAGTTGGTGTCCTAAAACCAACTGCTTTATACTTTAGATTACTTGGATATATTTAAAGATATAAATATTATTAAACTCCTAATCACATTTTTATTGTTATTCTATATAACTATAATGTGATACTATTCTAAATTATCCATCACATTAAAAAAGGTAATATGTATTTCTCCATTATGATGAGAACCTTGAAATGGTATGATGATATTTTTAACTTAGTCTCACAGTTTTATGACATCATTTGATGAGATACAAATGATATGAAGACTATCAGGTTCAAGTAATCATAAGCAGACAATACATCATCTCATGAAGTTCACACATGGTAATCTCTAAGACCATAGATTATAAGGTCCGACCTGCCAATAATAATTCTACATAAATATGTTTCATTAGATATTTTTATCTATGTACATGTCTCATGATCCTTAAAAACTTTCAAATTATTATTAATGCATATCATGAGCCACATACTTAGATGTATCACCATAAACTGTGGTGTCATATGTTCACAATGAAGCTGAGTACGTATTGTAAGATCCCGACCTTTATGGAGATGCCTTGTACCTGTTTTCAGGTACTATTTTACTTTATTTTGATTATGTATTGGTTGAGTTTTAGTTAAGGGATGTTTTAGGTGAAATTGGATAATTTTGGAAGTTTTTAGATGGATTTTGAATAGTGCATGGTTGGCACACGGTTTTCCCAAACCGTGCACCTACCCCCAGTAAACCATGCACCCTCAAACAGATGAGATTTTCATGGTTGGTGCACAGTTTGTCAAAACATGCACCCACATAAGAGAAATTGTGTAGCCTTTAGGAGAGACACATAGTTAAGATGCACAGTTTGGAAAACTGTGCGACTCATCCCGGGAAATCATGTGTGCGGGTTTTTAATCCCTAAAAAATTTATAAAAAATTTACAAACCCCCTATTTTAACCTCTATTCACACCAACTCGAATCTAACCTATTTCTCATGATTTTTGAAGCCCTCGTGAGGATTCTAAGGATTCTCGAACCAGTTTCTTGATGAATTGATGATCCGATTGAAGGATCAGCTTCCTGTTGGTAAGTGATTTCTTCCCTGATTGGGTTTTCTCTCTGTCTCTCTCGTATCTCTTTCCCGATTAAGAGGAATGATTTTTACTCCATTTCTTCCCCGCCGGAGAAGAGCGTGGCAGCCCGCTGGGCTCACAGTGCGGCGGCCCGCTGCGGCTGGCTGGGCGCCTCCTTTGTGCAGCGCGGTCGCGAACCGTGCCTTCGTCAGTGGCCGGTTCGGCCGACCGCCCTCCTTCGCCTCCGCGGGCTCGTTCTGTGGGTCTTGCTCTACCGGGAAGCATGGACACACGCCACCACCTCCTTCGTGAAGTCGACCGGAGTGTCAGTCACCATCCTTGCTTTGCAGCGGCCGACGGGCCGCGGATCTTCTCTGGTGGTGCGGTTGCGCCGCTGCCATCTTCGCGGCTGACCGTGGTGCTGGCCTCCGCTCCCTAGTCCCACCAGTTCCATTCGTCGGCACTGGTTGTCATCCTCCTCCACCGCAAAGAACACGCCAAAAACCACAAAGGTTGCGAAGAGGTCAGACCATGTTCGTTTGGCCCGCACCCTCAATGTTAGGGTGGTAGCAAGCGGCTCAATAATTCTTAAATCACAAAGAACGTCAAGAACAGGTAAGGGGGTATTCAAAAAAACAACCCTACCTTGAAAGTTTCATAGGAGGAGGTGCGAGGAAGAAGAAAAATTCGTTGAAGAGCGTCAGTGTTTGTTGCTCCCACAAGGCACTTCTGATCCGGGCTCGAGGTCGGTTCCTCATTCTCCATTGAAGCAAGTTCTTCATCGGAGAAGCATTCTTCGTTAGAGAATAAGAGTTCCTCTAAATTTTCCAAGGCTTTTACAACCCTCTCCAACGATTTTCCCCAACCCAATAAAAAGAATAGCCAACTTATTAAATTAAATTTGTCCATTAATTATGATGAGGTTGGCATAATTAATTTAGAGGAAACAAAAAGTCACCTCCAGCATTAAAGAGGGAGTTCAAGGGGGTCAGGTGGTCCCCATCATTAAGAATTCAAATTGGGAGGTTTTAAAAATAAAATAAAATTTGTTCTTTATTTTATTTTTATTCTTTTAAATATCCCACAAAATTCACGAAAACTAACTTTCACCCTCGACCTATTGCAGTCAAGGTGAAGGTCTCTTTAAGAAAAAATCGGCACTGCGAGTTCAACGGTGTCCTCATATTTCAATTCCGAGCACCAGTTCAAAAGTTACAAAATGCCGCTTGCGCGTTTACTAAATGTACCCGAAAACAAGTTCAGAAAATTATTTACAGTCACCCTCAACCCGTGCCAGTCAAGGTTAGGCTCTTTCTAAGTGAAACACTCCCCAGTGAACCCAACAGTACTCTCAGATTTCCAATCCGAGTTACCGTTTAAAAATTATGGATTTTACAATAAAATAATTTTTACTTAATTATTTTATTTACAACTAAAAACTAACTTTCACTGGTGGCCCACACCGACCAAAGTTAGTATCTGCTTAAATAAAGAATTCCCTCATGAGTTCAGCAATGGTATAGGATTTTCAATATGAGCTACCATTTGTGAGTTATAATCATTTGAAAAATAAAACAATTTATTTAATTATTTTATTTATGATTATTCCATTTTTGGGTTTTCTCACAGGAGGCCCGCGCCGACTAAACTTAAGTCGCGCCTAGGGTAAAATCTCTATCTTGAATGAAATGATTCCCTTGGATTTATGATTCGAGTTACCATTTAAAAGTTATTCCACTTTTTCAGGAAAACTACTTAAGCATGCTAATTAAAACTTAACCAAACTTCGATGGATCATTTCGTGCAATCTGGGCCTCAGAATCACACGCCTTCAGATTTCACAGTCTCAAAATAATTTTATATAATTAAAAAAATTATACAGAATTTTTGGGACATTACATTCTCCCCACCTTAGGGCTTTACATCCCCGAAAACCACAACAATGGCAAAACAACCAAAAGAGGGTATTGAGCATGAATCTGAGCCTCCCACTCCCATGTGATCTCCTGGAGGTTCCCGTGCTGCTAGCGTACGTGCACCAAATGTATCGACCACCCACGAAGGACCCGCTCTTGTCGATCCTCAATCTCTAATGGAACCTTTGAAAATAACTCCCCATCATCTAAGTCCAGCTCGACGTGGTCGATGATGTGAGATGGGTCATGCACATACCCTCTCAGTTGGGATACGTAGAAGACGTCGCACACTATCTCCAAATGTGGTGGAAGTGACAAGTGGTATGCTACCTCGCCTATCCTCTGAAGGATCTGAAAAGGACTGATAAACCTCGGTGATAACTTTCCCCCTTGGCCAAATCTCCATTTTCCCCATTGAGGAGAGACTTGCAAGAAAATGTGGCCCCCCTTCTGGAACTCTAAGGGTCTTCGTATCCTGGTGGCATAGGACTTCTACCAACTATGTGCAGTCTTCATTTGCTGACAAGTGAGACATCGTGATACAAATTCCACTATTGATTTTTTCATTTTTAGCCACCAGTACTGACGTCGGAGGTCCTGGTATATCTTCACCACACCAGGATGTACCGCCAGAGGGGGAATATGGAACTCCCTCAACACCTCCTCCCGAAGTGTCACCGGTACCATGGTACGTTCTCTAAAGAGGACGACGTGCTCCCCACCTTCATAAAATCCATCAGGTGTCTGCCCTGAGGATATCTGAGCATGTCGAGCCTCACAGTCAATGCCCCCAAGCTTTGCCTCCCAAATTCACTAAAGGATTGGGGGAGTGAAAACCATAGGATGGAGGTAAGCTGATCCATCTCTATCCATGAAGGATATCTGTAGCGCGACTAGCTGCTCTAACAGCTCACTCAGAAGCTGCTGACCAAACCTCCTACTGAGTGCATCTGCTATCACGATCCCCTTCCGAAGAGTAAAGATGATCTCAAATTTATAGTCCTAGAAGAACTCTATCCATCGTCGCTGTCTTAAATTTTGAAAGCTCTATTGATACTTCTCTGTCCAGAGGAAAGGCTCCTCCTTCTTCATTAAAGCTGACAAGGGTGCTGCTACCCTGGAGAAGTCTGGTCCAAAACTCCGGTATTACCCAAACAAACCAGAAGTCCCTCTCCCTACGGGGAGGTAATCCTAGAAAAATCTTTTGAAAAGATGACCCCATGATCTTCCACTTCTGTTTGGAACTAAAAACTTAAAACTCATGCTTCCACGAGGGTAATTCTGGCCAACTCAAGAGTGATTGGCTGCACCCTCCTATGCATGAGTTTATCCTGTGCCTCCCGGGTTTCATTTTTCACTGACTAAGGAAAACCCCATTCCAACATTGTAGAGAAACCACAAACTTTTTTCCTAATACAGTCAATTTGAGTATGAACTGTGGATGTCCATTCCATACCCAAACTAACATCGTAAGGCCTCAATACTGCCACCCAGAGATTCCAACTGAAACTCTCACCTCAAGGGTCCGATCGCACCATCGACGTAAGTGTGATTATCGAGTATCCTACCAAAGGTATATATAGATGTGAGGGTCAAGTCAATGGATTAACTGGAAACTCTAGGCCTTGAACATGATTCTTGGAAAGAAGGAATGATTGGTACCTATGTCTATTTATATGACAGCTAGTAGTAGACACAGATTGTACCTCAAATCATTCCTAGAGCCCTTGGGTCACAATCCTTGACCACATGTAGCTACCCCCTTCCCCTTTCCTCTAGCTCCATGAGCCTGGTGGGGTCCATAAAAAGGGGGGTGGTTGTAACATGTTGAAAAGTACACCACCTCATGCTGCTCTCCTAGCTCTGATTCCATGTCTGCTGCCCTACAGATTCAACTTTCCATAACATTTCTTCTTCCCAAAACATTTTTACATGCCCAGGTCTCTAAGACTAACGCCAGTTTCTTTTTTTCCCACTACTAACATTCATTGGATGTATCCACTCAGCCAAAGAATATTCAACCAAAAATATACTCTCTATCACCCCAACATATGTAGGAATGCATAGAGGAATAGTGCTGGTTCAGACGTCCTTAAACACACTACGCTCGAAAGTCCGATCCCCGAAGCACTGGTCGTATCTTATTCATAGTGTACCAGGAATTATCAGTACATCTCAATGAATACTCAGCTGCCGAAATGTCATCCTGCCGAAGCTGTAGATGCTCTAGAGAACTCTCAGCCACCTCCTCAAGCCAGTCCTCAACTGCCTATGAGTCGGGCTCACCTCAGATCCTAATGGGTATCTGATGCTGAATCACGCATAAGGCACAAAGCCTATATGTGTCCTCTACCAGTACCGCCAGTTGTAACTGATGACCAATGAGTAGTGATATAGCTGACACACTACCCGAAGGTACCATCTCAGGCAACGGTCCAAGTACCGAAGCCTCATCACTATGCAGACCATCCTCATGGTCACTCATTGGAAAAGACTAGTAGCTAAGATCACCATTTGCACTAATGGTATCTCAACTAGGCAGAAAACTATAGCAACTACCTCTAGTCAGCCCTCAGCTTCGTGGGAATCTGTCTCGCCTCGAAACCTCGGAGGCCTCTACTGCTAAAACTTGTGCAACGCGCTCAGTCAGCGTGCACCGTCTGCCAATGCGGCTGGTGGTAACTTCTACCCAATGGGTGGTGGTGGTGGTGGTACACCACCCAAAGGTGCCAAAATAGTAAGAGGGCCCTGCATCGGAGCCTTGTCGCTCGGTGGGCCATCATCATGTACACTCTCTCAAGAATCCTAGATAGCTGTCTACGCGGTGACATCCTAATAAGGAATAGGTGCACCACATTCATTAAGTTATACCTGGTGAGATGACTCAAGGAAATCAAAAAAAACTCTTAAAAAACACACGTAATCAGTGCTTCTGTGAACTGAGTTGTAAATTAGTACTCAGGGTCCTGGTGTATGGATATGTCAGCTGCCGGATGAACACTAGACTACCTAAACTGAAAACCAAACTCATTACACTTAACACTATTGCTTCATAGAAAAGATCAGAGTCCTAGTTCTTCAGTAGAACTGACTCCTCTGATACCAATTTGTCACGACCCATCCCCCAGGACCCATGCCATGACTACCCCAATCCCACCTTCTATAGGCTAGGGGATGGCGACTAACACCGAAAGGCGTATTCCCCAAAAACCATGAAGTCATTGCCTTTATATCCTGTAAACACACATGACCAAGCACACATCAAGATATGAACACAAGTAAACTGAATAGTAAAAAGAGTATGTACAGTAAGTAAAAGGTGCCAAAATACAAGCCCAACTAGAAAGTACAAGAAAACTGTAAAGTATAAGTAAACTGAAACAACTCTTATGAACACCCGCCAAGGATCCTACCTGAAGGGTAGGTACAACTCTCGAATGGTTATCTCTATGGTATGCCTCCTATAAGGTCCACCTCCGAGCTACCTCCAGTCTTAGTACTCTCATCCTCAGTCAGCAATGTCCATCATCTACACCAAACACAACAAGGTTCGGGCATATCCCGTGTAGGGGTGAGTATAACGATACTCAGTAGGGACCCCGAGACCCTCAAAGGTCTCACAAAATCTACAAAGGATAAACCACAAAGCGTGAAAACAACTTTTAACCCTACTTGGGTATATGTCCATACATATACCTAAGTTATCAAGTATACCCATCTCATTCATGAGGAAACACAAGGCCTAAATCATTAGCTCAAATCTCAACTCTTCCACGAAGGAAAGAATACCACGAAGGTAACACCAAAAAGGTAAGTACCAAAAAGATAACACCAGACAGAAGAATACCACAGAGGTGTCACCACTAAGGAAAGTACCACATAGGTTCGCCAAACATAAGAATACCACCAAGGTATTACCACAAAGAAAAATACCACACATGTACGCCACACAGAAGAATACCGCAAATGTATTACCATGAAGGTATAGACTTAGCTCACACCAGGTATAACTTAGGTACGGTAGTAAATATGATTAGATGTAACTATTGAATCATCTTACTATGTTAAGTGTTAGACCCACAGAGGATCCTAAATCATCAGAACCACATAGGATCCTAAATCATCAGACCCATATAGGATCCTAGTACATCATCAGACCCACATAGGATCATAGTACAACAGACCCACACAGGATCCTAGAGTAGTACCACATGGATTCCTAGAGTGGATACATATGGGATCCTCAAGCACAGACCCACGAAGGATCCCAAAGCATAAACCCACATAGGATCCCTTTATCATGATACAGCCAGCCACAGGGTTCCCGCACTAAGCTCGCTTGATTCTGGGAGGGTCCTCTCCTCAATCCATAGGTCGATAATAAAACTACCACTAAGTCCCACAAATAAGTATCCCAAAGGACCTCCATGTAAAAGGGTTCTCAATGCAAAAAACGGTACATCAATCAGACACCCGATCTGCAAGTTATTGGACTTTTAGTCCTGAGGGCCAAGATGGATTCCTGTTCGATCCAACCCAACTGTACCCCAAATTTATCCAAAACTCAAGTGGGGTATACCAAAAATACCATCTCGATCCAAGATTTTCAGCGCTATAGACGGTTCGTCAAACAGACGCCCGTAACTCAAGATATGGACGAAAGAACGAAAAGGGTCGAAGTTGGTCCGGGTCCGGTCCAACCCGGCCTGGGCTGACCTGACCCGGTTCGGGTCAACCTAGTCTAACCCAGGTCTAGACTTGGGTCTGACCCAATACGCTGGGTCCTGCCCGGACCGCTGTGTCCGGCCTGGCCCGGCCCGCTGGGTTCGGCCCGACCCGGCCCGCTGGCACGGCGGCCCGCTTTGCGGTGGCCCACGGTGCGGTGGCCCGCTGGGCTCGCGGTGCGGCGGCCCACAGTGCTGGGCAGCCCGCGGTGCGACATCCCGTGGTGAGGCGTCCCTCCATGGCTGGTCGGATGACCGGTCCCCTCCTCCGCGTAGCGCGGTCGCGCACTGCGCCTTCGTCGGTGGCCGGTTCGGCTGGCCTCCCTCCTTCACTACCGCGACCTCATGCCACAGCTCTTGATCCATCGGGTGGTGCGGAAGAATGCCACCACCTCCTTCATGTGGCCGACGGAGTGCCGATATCCATCCTTGCTTCGCTGCGACCGACAGGTCGCAACTCTTCTCCGACTGCCCGGTTGCGCCGCCGCCATCTTCACGACTGACCGTGGTGCCGACCGCCACTCCCAAGTCCCACTGGTGCCATTGACCGACACTGGTTGCCGTCATCCTCCACCATGAATAACGTGCCAAAAACCACAAAGGTTGCGGAGAGGTCGGGCCATGTTTGTTTGGCCTGCACCCTCCGCGTTAGGGTGGTAGCAAGCGACTCAATAATTCTTGAATCACAAAGAACGTGAAGAACAGGTAAGGGGGTATTCAAAACAACAACCCTACCTTGAAAGTTCTGTAGGAGGAGGCGGGAGGAATAAGACGAATTCATTGAAGAGCGTCGACATTCGTCGCTCATGCAAGGCGCTTCCGATCTAGGATCTGGGTTGGTTCCTCGTTCTTTGTTGGAGCAAGTTCTTTATCGGAGAAGCGTTCTTCGTTGGAGAAGAAGAGTTCCTCTAAATTCTCCAAGGCTTTTACAACCCTCTCCAGCGATTTTCCCCAACCCAATAAAAAGAATAGCCAACTTATTAAATTAAAGTTTTCCATTTATTATGATGAGGTTGGCATAATTAATTTAGAGGAAACCAAAAGTCACCTCCATCATTAAAGAGGAAGTTCAAGGGGATCAAGTGGTCCCCATCATTAAGAATTCAAATTGGGAGATTTTAAAAATAAAATAAAAGTTGTTCTTTATTTTGTTTTTATTCTTTTAACTCCCATGAAATTCACAAAAACTAACTTTCACCCTCGACCTACTGCGGTCAAAGTGAAGGTCTCCTTAAAAAAAATCGGTGTTGTGAGTTCAACGGTGTCCTCAAATTTCAATTCCGAGCACTGGTTCAAAAGTTACAAAACGCCGCTTGCGCATTTACTAAACGTACCAAAAAAAAAGTTCGGAAAATTATTTACAGTCACCCTCGACCCGCACCTATCGAGGTTAGGCTCTGCCTAAGTGAAACATGCCCCAACTAACCCATCGGTACTCTCAGATTTCCAATCTGAGTTACCGTTTAAAAGTTATGGATTTTACAATAAAATAATTTTCACTTAATTATTTTATTTACAGCAAAAAACTAACTTTCACTGGTGTCCTGCACTGTCCAAAGTTAGTATTTGATTAAATAAAACATTCCCTCACAAGTTTAGCGGTGGTCTTAGATTTTCAATCTGAGCTACTGTTTTTGAGTTATAAGTATTTGAAAAATAAAATAATTTATTTAATTATTTTATTTACGATTATTCCATTTTTAGGTTTTCTCATAGGAGGCCCACGCTGACTAAAATTAAGTCGCGCCTAAGGTAAACCCGTCATCTTGAACACAACGGTGCCCTTAGATTTATGATTCGAGTTATCTTTTAAGAGTTATTTTACTTTTTCAGGAAAACTACTTATGGTCGCTAATTAAAACTTAACCAAACTTCGACGGATCATTCCGGGTAGTCTAGGCCTCGAAATCGCGCACCGTCAAATTTCACAGTCTCAAAATAATTCCATATAATTAAAAAAATTATATGAAATTTCTAGGAAATTACAACTACAAATAATGTTAATAATGTTTTCAAGTTATAGATATTTATTTTATGGATTGAAGAAAACATATTGGTAATGGAACATTTGCTTCCATGAGGCCATGATAAAATTTAGTTTCATAAAGAATAAATGTGAGCCTTATGTCTACAAATGGTTTATTGGGAATTTAATCATTATCATGATTGTTTATATTGATGATACAATACTTAGGAAAAATGAGATACTAGTATAATAGTTTGTTAAAAATTTGTTAAATAGAATCTTCTCCATGAAAGACTTAGGTGAAGAAAAATATAATATTGGGATCAAAATTTACCATGATATATCCAAGAGGAAAATTGGACTAATTAGGAGTATATATATTGAAAAGATACTGAAGATATTCAGTATGGTATAATCTAAGGTGAGATTATTTCCATTATCACATGGCATTCATCTTTCCAAAAAAATGTGTCCTCAGACACATGAGAAGAGATATAGGATGATAAGGCTATACACATCTATGATTGGGACAATCATGTATTCCGTGCTATATAATAGGCTATATGTTTCCTATACCTTAAATATAATAGACATATATCAAGATAACCAAGGTGACCATTATTGGATATCAGTCAAGACTATCCTTAAGTATTTGAGATGTAGTAAGGATATTTTCCTAATTTATGGATGATATTATGAACTAGTCATTAGGGGATATACAAATTCTAGATTTAATATAGATCAGGATCATTTGAAATTTAAATCAGGATAAACATTCACACTTAATAGAGGTTATATGAGCTGGAGGATCCCAAAGAAATCCATGGTTACCAATTCTACAATGGATTATGAGTATATTGTGGCTTTAAATGTAGCTAAATAAGTGGTCTGGATATTAAAAATTTTCCAAGATCTTGACATGGTGATTATTACTAAAGACCCTATCACTCTATACTATGATAATACTACATCGATGGATCTTTTAAAGGAGCCTAGGTCACATTAATAGATAAAACACATACTCCAGAAATATCACATCTTAAGGGTTTTTTCTCCTAGAGGTGACACCACAATAACTAGATTTTCTATGGAAGATAATGTGGTGGACCCATTGACTAAATCCCCATCTCAATAGAAACATGAACATCACATGAGAGATAATGACCAAAAGTCATTAACAGTTTCCTCTAGTTTAAGTGGGAGCTTTTTGGAGTTGGTGTTCTAGAACCAACTACTTTGTACTTTAAATTTCTTTTATATATTAAAATATAAGAATATTATTAAAATACTTATCACATTGATTATTTTTCTATATAAATATAATGTGATAATATACTAGAGTATCTATCTCATTAACAAGTTCATAAAAAGTTCCCCTCCATGTTGAGAACCTTGAAATGCTATGGTGATATTCTTAACTTAGTATTATGGTCATATAAAATCATCTAATGGGAAACAAATAATGCAAGATGTCATGTGTGAGTAATAATAAGAGTATGAGATTTCATCTCATGAAGTTATCACTTGGTAATCTCAAATACTAGAGATTATGAGGACATACCTGCCAGTAGGAATTCTACTTATATACAAGTCCTGAAATATTCCTATCGGTGAATGTGTGTAATGATCCTTGGACTTTATTAATATTTTTATACATATCATGAGCCAAATACTTAGATGTATTATCACAAACCATGATTTTATATATTCATGATGAATTTGGGTGTGTTGGGCGTGTCATGAGTGATATATTATTAATGAATAAGTCGAGGAAAGATCGATCCTTACCATATTTATGGAATTTAATATCTCAACACTTTGATTGAAATGGAATCGTCACATTAAATTACATAGCTATGGTATATTGATGAGTTAATTTCAGGAATCCAAAGAAATAAGTATCAAGTATATAGGTTGATAACATGAGTATGAAACCTGCTTGATGAGGTATCGAGACAAAGGGGTTATATTATATGGTGAGAATTCATATATGGTTGTCGATGTTGCAACATTAACTTCTTTCTCTTGAGAGACATTACATGTTGTTAGATGCTAATATTATACTTTGTTTAAACTTGATTAATTCCACTAAGGAATAATCCTGGAAGCCCACACACTTAGTTTTTCTTTTGATCTCAATTAAATTCTATTTAAACTTAATTATTATAATAAATATTATTATCCAGTCTGAGAAATAAAATTTATTCTAGATTTTTTGATAGAAAATATTAAAAATAAATATTTATTCATAGGACTGTGAATATTATAAATATTTATTTATTTATTGAGTGAATAATTTTATTTAAAAGTATTTATTTGAGAATTCAATAAATTTTGAGGTGAATTAGAAGATTGAGCTTTGTGTTCAGAGGTAAATATTTATTTACCAGACTGTAAAATAATATTTATCATTACGCGAGTTAGTGAACACCATAAGATATAATAATAATAATATTATTTTACATGGAATTAGGTATATTTTGGGTTTAATATATGATTAAGGGACATTGTGAAATTAATTAATATTAAACCCTATCATTGGTTCTATATATACCTCATTATCTCATTTGTGAATGGGTTGGATTTTTGTTGTGCGCAAAACCTTTCCTATCCCCCATAGAGATTTCCCTCCACTAAGAATATCTCTAGAGTTTCTCTAAATAAAGAGAGAAGTGAAATTATTCCTCATTTATCAAAATCCAGTGAGAATAATAGACAATCCTTCCAAATCAAAGGTATTATGGTTACGATCAAGGGGAGTGAAAAAAGACAATTGATACTACTACACTTGGACCCAGAGTACCGTCAAAGATGCTTCAAGATCAAAGGATCATGTATGGATCACTATTATTGGGATTTTATCCTTGAATCTTTATAGTTAAATTATAATGAAACTGAATGAAATTTTAATGATAAACCTCTTATACAAAAAAATAATTCCTATGACCAAGGTAATTTTTAATTTAAATTAATTATAAATTTATTGTAAAAAATATCCCCTCTTATTGGTTCTAACATTCTTTTTCAATATTCATTGAATCTAATTCATTGGTCAAGACATTTATCATTATGTACATTTCAAATTATTCATTCAAACATGAAAAAATTTCAGTTTTCCATCACCCGATAAATGCCTATAATATTCATGAAACATTTATTTTTTCATGGTTAAAGCATGGTTTACCAAGATATAACATATCTCTAGGTAATCTAAAACTCTATTTGGTGCATAAGTATGACTTTCACATTGGCACACATTTACTATAAACTATGCGACCAAAATGTGTAGATGAACCTTAGGTTGGGGAGTTCAATCTAATGAATCCCACATAGTCATCACATAGTTTTCTTAACCACATGAACTAACTATGCATACTACCCATTTTTCTTAAAAATATTAAATTATTATTCTACCCCTATCAATTTTAAAGCCTAATCCCCTTAGTTTCCTTCCATTTCATGTGACCCATCCCCCTTCCATGAATATCCTCTTATCTATTGGTTTTATGGTGTTCTTGTTGTATTTTTATGGATTCATTTGAAGTGATTAATAACCCCTTTATTTTCTTTCATTTTATTTCATATATCACAATGTTCTTCCTCCTTTATTTAATATTGAATTCATAAATATCCATGCAAGTCCAAACCAAAGGTTAGGGGTGGAGGTTTAATGAATTTTATAGATCATTTTGGATTGTGAGGATCCTCTCTTCCCATATCATATTCTTTTTAATAAAGGTGATGAGGTTCACTCTATTTTTAGGTAGGTGTCTCTACCTAATTGCTCTTTCCTTTAGCATACCATTAGTTCTTGAGATTCCCATTTGTTTTAATTATTGATATAATTGTGATGATTTATTAAGGGATGATTATGGATATTTAATTTCATTATTGGATCGTGTTAATTTAAATGGATATTTCATATTTATTTTCCAAATAAAACAAGTTTATATATACATTTTATTTGATAAAATGTTTCAAAGGTAATTTCAATTCTAAAGAAACTTAAAAGGATGTTTTCAATTAGGGTTTTTTTGATCTTTTATTGACTATGAATGTGTTTTGAGGATGTGATTATATTTATTTTGGTTATAAATTAATTATTATAGGCACATGGGAGACCTTGGGAGTATTGGTAAACCAGAACAATGCATCCATAGATTAGATTGTGTGCTTCCTAGGAAATATTTCCCAATTTAGATCAAGTGAGATAATTAGATGGAATAAATTGAATAAAGGGTATGGATTATGTGGCCTAATTAGTCTAAGAGGGATACTAGTATGGTAAATAGGTTCATAAATTTTTTTCTTGTGTTCCTATAGCAAGTCCTAGTTTCCTTAGACTCATTAGTCCAAGCCTATAATGAATGTGTAGTTTTTAATTGAGACATGTGACTAGTTATTGGCCATTTCCTTATTTGGAAACTTATGTTATTTATTCCATGTCTCCCTCAATTTCATTTTATGATCACCTTTCCCATATTGTTCATAAAACATGGTGTAATGATGAGTTTATTTCAGGTAGTAAAAGAATGATGTATCAAGCATAAAAGTTGATGACACTATCATGAAACCTGATTGATGAGATATTGAGACAAATGGATTATATTACACAGTGATCGTTCGAATGTTTATTTTGTTGTTGCTAATTTACATTATTTCTCTTGGGTACCTTGACCCGTTGCTAGAAAGTACTCTTGGACATTAGGCAAGCCCACCTAATTCCAACGAGAAATAATCCTAGAGGGTCACACACTAAGTGTTTTTGGTGGTATTAGTTAAATTCTACTTAAATTTAATTAATGAAATAAATATTATTCTCAAGACCGTGGAATAATTTTATTCAAGTTAAAATGATCACATAAATTAAATAAGATAAATTTATTTATTTTATTGAGAATTTAATAAATATTTATTTACTAGTTTTTAAATAAAATATTTATTTAAGAGAATAACTTATTTATTTATTTATTCGGGTGTTCAATAAATAGAAGTGGAGTTCGAGATGACCAATGCCAGTCCAGTAGTAAAATAGTTATTTGCAAGACGGTAAAAAATTATAACTAGTTAGCACAAGTTAAAATAATAATGGAGCTACTATTATTTTGTGACGCAAAATTTTATTTATAATTCCGTTTTGCACAAGTTGGCGCACCATAAATAATGACACAGTATTATTATTATGAGCATGGGTTTTCTCTAAGTTCATGAATGTATTTAATTACTGTTATGCAATTAAATATTGTAAGTGAAATTCTATGCATATAAATAGACAAGTACGTCTATTGTGCCATAGAGAACGCACCACACACTTGGTGAATTGAGAATTGTTGAGCTAAACAATTTCTCTCTCGAATCCTCTTCCCACCCCTCTCAAGAACGAGAGACATTATTCAAGGTTGAAGAACAAGCAATCAAGAACGACCGACACAAGACACTCGCTTCACCGCGCTAGCACTCGAAGAACGAGTGGTGTCAATTGAAGGCCATCAGAGCATGTTTGGATCACCACTAGAGGGATTATGGTTTGCATACTCACAAGAACAACAAGATAATCTAGAAGGGTCATTCTGAATGATCAACATCATCAATGAAGAAAATACCGAAGATCTAGGTATTATTTTCTTTATAAAATTAATTAAATTAATTATAAACATGATGTGAAAGATCCTCTATAAAGGTTTCATGGCTCTTTATTATTTATCTAAATCTTTGATTCTATTCCATGGGGACTAGCATTCATCGTCGTATTGATCTTGAAATAATCATTGAACATGGTAAAAATTAAAGTTGGGTGCCGGCCCAACTACACTTCCGCTGCACCCAGAACCTTCAAGTGGTATCATAGCAGTTACATCATAGTTTATAATTATTTAAATATTTTTTGATGATTTAAACATTTAATAATTTAGTTGTTTCAATTCAAGTTAATCATTTTGCAGATCTGAATATCGATATCTGTTCCTCCTCTTTCGTTTCTCATTCACCTTACAGAAACAAATTTTTCTTTTAATTTTGATTAAAATAAAATAGAGGATCTCATCTAGAGGTGCCAAAGGTTCCTGGCCGTACAACACTAGAACACACGATTTTTATTCTTTAGTACACGCCATGTATCCAAGGTTCAATGCACCAGGTTTGGTCTACCAAACCAAGTCGTGACATTGGAGTTTGTCTAAGTCTTAATGAATCTGTGTGCTAACTAGGAACAGGTGGAACTGTAAGGGTTGGTGTCCTCAGAACCAACTTTTTTGTACTTTGATTATATAAATGTTCACTTATTATATATTGTTCATTGTTCTGCATGACTATAATATAATAATGTCCTGAAATATTTGTTGCATTAATAAGGTCATAGCAGATCCCCGCTATGATGAGAACCTTGAAATGCTATAACAATATTCTTAAATAAAGTTCTACGGTTGGATGACATACTATGATAGGACACATAGTATACAGACCGTCATGTGCGAGTACTCATAAGAAGACGAGACTCTCTCTCATGGAGTTCGCACTTGGTAATCTCCAAGATGGGAGATTATGAGAACAGACCTGCCAGTAGTAATTCCGCATGTCTTGGTGTCATCGGATATTGCTATCTACGAGCATGTGTAATGGTCCTTAGACTGGAAGATTATCATTAACTCATGTCACGACTCGCGCACTTAGATTTACTGACGAAAACCGTCACGCAGACAGTTGGCGGGAAGTAGGGTACGTTGGGTGCGTCAAGAGTGACATGTTGTTAATGGATAAGTCAAGGAAGGATTTGTCCCTTCCATTTATGGAAGTTGATATCTCGGCCCTTTGATTGAAATAGAACTGTCGCATTAAATTCCATGGCCATGGTGTAAACGATGAGTTTATTTTAGGTAGTCAAAGAATGACATATCAAGCATATAGGTTTATGACACTGCCATGAAACCTGCTTGATGAGATATTGAGACAAAGGGATTAAATTACACAGTAAGCGTTCGTATGAGGTGATACGTCAATGCGGCGTCAACTTCTTTCTCTTGGGTGCCTTGACCCGTTGCTAGACAATAATCTTGGACTTTAGGCAAGCCCACCTAATGCTAACGAGAAAGAGGCCTAGAGGGTCACACACTAAGTGTATCCAAGTATCTCAAGTTGAATAAAGATTATTCTCGTACGTGGTTTAATAATTATTCAAGGAAGCCTAAGTTGTTTTAAATGATGGAGGAAAAAGAAAATAAAACAAGTACACGTCGTGTATTATTATTACATGCCGTGTAGTTTTATTTTGGAAATGAAATGAATAAATGAAAACAAGATATAAACGCCGTGTACATTTAATGTACACGCCGTGTAGTTTTCAATGAAAAACAAGTACACGCCGTGTATTTATTAATACACACCGTGTAGTTTTTTTTAGTTGGGATTTTGAGGATATAATATTGTTTTAAATGATATTTATTATAATCAGCATGGGCGCATGTCAAGGAATTATTTATTCGACATGGGGTTTTAAATAAAGAGTCAATGAAATAAATAAAACGCGTAACGCGTTTATTTATTGTCATAACTCTATAACCACACACACCCGATTATAAATATCCTCACAACCCCAAATCTTTTCTGACACAAGAGAATCGTTGTGCACAACATCTCTGGAGAATTCTTTCAAGGCCGAAAGAACCTCTTCCTCCAAGAACGCTCTCAAGACCGAGAGAGATCCTCTTCCATCGGATCAAGACAATCTAAGGCGGACAACGCAAGCAAAGGCTTCTCCATGCTAGCACCCGGAGAATCTTTTGGCGACGTCCAGAGATATGAGGTACACGTGTGGATCACCGCTAGAGGGAGTCTACACTTGGCTTCTGCGACGCAACGACGGATCACATCAACAACGTGATTGAGAACATCAACGAAGAAAGAACACCCAAAAGGTATTTCTTTATAATTAATTAAATTAATTATAATCAACCTGTAATGATCCTTGTTTGTGGTTCCGGGAAAAACCATCTTCTTTGTCTTTTTCTGTGATTCGATCCGTGGAGACTGGCGTTTATCGTCGTATTGATCCCGGATTGATCATTTCTAATGACAAAAAGCCAAGTGGACACATCCACCCACGCGCTTCCGCTGCGCCCGGAACCTTCAAATGGTATCAGAGGGAGGTTACAACGTTGATTATAGTTATTTAATTTTCGTTGATAATTTACGCATTCATATTTGATTCAATTCGAAATAAATCGTTCTATAAATCTGAATTAACGAGATCTATTCTTCCTCCTTCGTTTCTCGATTCATATCACAGAAACGACCTTTTAATTTTAATTTTGATTAAAATAAAAACGAGGAACTCATCCGGAGGAGCCGCTCTTTCTGTCTGTACAACACGGGATTACACGGCGTGTAATTAAAACTACACGCCGTGTACTTAGGTTCAACGAACCGGCACTAGTCCGCCAAACCACGCCGTGTGAATTGATTATGCCTAAGTTTTAATCACGCCGTGTTGACCAGAATAGAACGGCGCGTGGAAACCGGAATACACGACGTGTATGTTGGAACAACACGCCGTGTAGTCCGTTCCGACCCAGGTGAAACCGTGTACAAAGATAAGTCGCGTACCGCGTATACGGGATCGCCAGGCCGGTTACCGCGTAACAAGGAAGTACACGCCGTGTATGATTCATCTACATGCCATGTACTCTAAAATTTCCAAAGTACAGAAAATCACGCCAAAGCCCCGGCGTGTACTTTGGACAAAGGGTGAAAAGAAAAATACATGCCGTGTAATTATAAACTACACGCCGTGTACTTTCCAGAAATGGAATTTCACCAGGTTTCCTCCAATGTACAAAGACCCGTACAAGGAATATGGATGAGAAGAATCTCAAGGAAATTCAGAAAGGAATTTAAGATAAAGAATTGATTAATTATAAGATCATAATTAATTGAATTCGAGCGCGTCTTATCTTAAATAAAAGAACGATTAAATGAATTTGAATTCTAAATATGCGTAAATGTCGTTGCATACTATGGATGATCATGAGCTAGACCAAAGACCCTTTGTATGTGTATGGTTTCATTTAAATTTATTTAATTTAAATTTGTTGGCCTGCGAGCCTTCTTCCAATAAAATGTAGGGCCTGCGTGCCCATGGTTTCTTTAATGTAAACCCATGTAATGGAGGATCTCCCAAGCCAGAGGAGACGGTTCAAATCCCGAAGCCGAGGCGAAACCGACACAAGGAGATACAAAGGTGGACATATGGGAGCTGCAAAACACGAACCATCAGGTTCAAGGTGTTTTCCCTAGGTCAGGGTAAGCTTATCAAAACTGCTAGATAAGCTAACCAAATAGAAGCTCATGATCATGCCATCTTATTTTATTTCTGTCTGATTGCATGGTTTATATATTATGCATGTGTTGTCGCGATCACATAATTAATAAAATGAACAAGCATGCAAAGATGGAATAAAATAAAAACTGGTCTATGCGTATACATTATCGGAACATGGTTAATCACTTAAGAAAGCATCACTTAATATTAACAAGCATGTGATAATGCAAAGATACGCATAAAGAATAAAATCCCTCAAATACCATATTAAGTCAGACCAAGCCTTTTGTTACTTGATTAAGGGCAAGACTCAATAAAACTATGTGTTTGACCAACCCTTGTTGGGGCACTTACTTTTATAAAGGAAGCCCTTATGAAAGGTTTCGGGTTGACTTAACCATATTACATCAAGAGAAGTAGCCCTTGCTAGACTTGATGTAATATTGGAGGCAAGAGTTGAGGAAATCCAAGTCAGGATTTCAGGATTGGGGAGTCCACTCAACAGATCAAGGAATTGTAAGCTCACAGTTGGCAAAGACCCGCCTACCTAAATACCTTTAAATAGCTTGACCAACCCTTGTTGGGGTTATGCGAAGGGAAATATGGATCCTTGCCATTAGAATTTCAAAGCAACTGGACATTCTGAGTTAAATGGTGAGGGCCATTGGGAATTGATAAAATAGTGGGAGACTTAATAAAATTTATTATTTCTCATAAAATGTAATCAAGAAAGTACTGATGAATCTGCTCTTTTAAATTGTAGAATCAAAATGACAAACACATCAACCACATTTTCTCTGCGATCAATTCTGGATAAAGACAACATCCTCACCGGCAGTAACTTTCAGGAATGGTTTAGGTGCCTTCGGGTTATCCTACGCCATGAACGGAAGTTTTATGTGCTGGAGTCCTCACTTCCTGATTCTCCTACCCCAGGGGCAAGTGATGAAGATTTCCTAGTCTATGATCAACATTTGAACGATGCTCTCGACGTTCAATGTTTGATGCTGTCATCTATGTCTAGTGAGCTCATGAAGTCTCATGAAGACATGGATGCCTACAGCATGCTCGAGCACCTACGTGGTTTATACCAGGAGAGAGAAAGACATGAAAGGTTTGAGATCTCCAAGGCTCTGTTTCAGAGCAAGCTTGGAGAGGGTTCCCCAGCTGGGCCTCATGTAGTCAAGCTCATTGGCTACATTGAGCGCTTGGAGGTTCTAGGGTTTAAACTCCCTGAAGAACTGGGTACCGATCTCATTCTCGCATCACTCCCCCAGATCTTCTCAAACTTTGTTGTTAATTTCAACATGAACAATATTGAGAAGACTCTATCTGATATTCTTATCCTTATTCGCCAAGTGGACAATGACATGAAGCGTGAAAAGCCTTCTGTCCTTATGGTGAATAAAAGGAAAGGGAAGACGAAGAGATTTAAGCCCAAAGCCTCTTCAAGGCCTTCCAAGAAAAGGAAGATCAAAGGGGAGGCAAAGGAACAGGATGCTGTTTGTTTCGCATGTGGCAAGAAGGGTCACTGGAAGAAAAACTGCACCCAGCCAAGGAAGCAAGGGGAAGCTTCAGGTGCGTTTGTTATCGAATGCAATCTATCTGTTTCTACTAATTGGGTATTAGATACTGCTTGTGGTGATCACATTTGTATCCAAATATAGGAACCAAGTAGATTCAGGAAGATTGATCGAGGGGAGATAGATCTACGAGCAGCCAACGGAGCCAGACTTGTTGCTGTAGCTGTCCGGGACTACCACCTCACATTGCCTACCGGGATGGTCTTGGTTTTGAAAGGATGTTATTATGTACCCTCTGTAACCAAAAACATTATTTCAGTATCCAGATTAGATACTGATGGATTCATATTCAAGTTTGGAAATGAATTTTGCTACTTTTATAAAGATAGCATTTGTTTTGGTAGGGCACATTTATATAACGGCCTTTATGTGTTAGACTACACAAACCAAGTAATGGCAATTGATAACAAAGTTAATTTACATGACTCATACCACACCCAACTTTGGCATCACCGGCTAGGTCATGTCAATGAGAAACGTTTGACAAAATTACATCAAGATGGGTATTTAGATTCTTTCGAACTAAAACCACTTGGTGTATGTCATGCGTGTCTACAAGGCAAAATGACCAAAGCCCCATTTAGTGGGAAAGGTGAAAGAGCTAAAGAGCTTCTAGAATTAGTTCACACAGATGTGTGTGGACCATTTCCAGTTGAAGCAAGGGGTGGGTTCTCGTACTTCATAACTTTTACTGATGATTTTAGTAGATATAGATATATCTATTTAATGAGGTATAAGTCAGATTCTTTTGATCGGTTCAAAGAATACAAGAATGAAGTTGAGAACCAGCTTGGTAAGAAGATTAAGAAACTCCGCTCAGACAGAGGAGGAGAATATCTTAATCAAGACTTCATTGATTTCTCACGGGAGTTTGGGATTCTATCTCAACTCACTCCTCCTTACACACCGCAGTGGAATGGTGTAAGTGAAAGGAGGAACCGCACCCTGTTGGACATGGTGAGATCAATGATGAGTCATGCGAGTCTTCCATTATCCTTTTGGGGATATGCATTACAAACAGCTGCACACATACTAAACCAAGTACCAACTAAATCGATAAATGGTATTCCATACGAGTTATGGAGTGGACATAAAGCCATGTTATCGAATTTACACGTGTGGGGTTGCGAAGCATTTGTTAAGGCCTCTTCAGGTAACAAACTTGCACCCCGAGGCACAAAGTGTATCTTTATAGGATATCCCAAGGAAAAAAGGGGATATTACCTATACAACCCCTCATACAAAAAGGTTACAGTGGCAAGACACGCCATATTCCTTGAGAGGGAGCACATCTCCAGAAGAGATAGTGGGAGCGAGATAGACTTCGATGAAGTAGAGGCTCAAGATACACATGAGTTGGTACAAGAACAGATTCCACAAAGCCCCATGGAAGAACAATCTGTTCCAGAGACACAAGAACTGCGTAGGAGCACGAGAGAGGTGAGAGAACCAGAACGATATGGTTTTCTTGTCACTGAGGATGGTGACTCATTATTGGTTGACAATGATGATCCTCTTACCTAAAAGGAAGCAGTTGAAGGCACAGACGTTGCCAAGTGGCAAGAAGCCATGAATTCTGAAATGGATTCCATGTACCAAAACCAAGTCTGGATTTTGGTAGATCTTCCATTTGATGTAAAGCCTATTGGTAATAAATGGGTATTCAAGAAGAAACTGGACATGGAGGGGCAAGTCAGCACCTACAAGGCACGACTGGTTGCAAAAGGTTTTAGACAGCGTCAAGGAATTGACTATGATGAAACATTTTCACCGGTTGCAATGCTGAATTCTATCAGAATCCTATTGGCCATTGCTACTTACCATGACTATGAGATTTGGCAAATGGATGTCAAAACAGCTTTCCTTAACGGGAACCTCCAGGAAGATGTCTACATGACACAACCTGAAGGGTTTGTGACTTCAAAGGATTCCAACAAGGTATGCAAGTTGCAAAAATCCATTTATGGATTAAAGCAAGCATCAAGGTCATGGAACATTCGTTTTGATGAATCTGTTTCAGAATTTGGCTTTGTTAAGAACGAATGTGAGCCTTGTGTCTACAAAAGGTTTAGTGGAAGTGCAGTCGTTTTCCTAATAGTATATGTCGATGACATATTGCTAATTGGAAACGAAGTACCTGTCTTACAGTCAGTTAAGGCATGGTTGAATAAATGCTTCTCCATGAAAGACTTGGGCGAGGCGGCATATATTCTTGGGATCAAGATCCATCGTGATAGATCCAAGAAAATTCTGGGCCTAAGTCAAAGTACATACATTGACAAGATACTGAAGAGATTCAGTATGGAACAGTCCAAGAGGGGATTGTTGCCAGTGTCACATGGCATTCATCTTTCCAAGAAAATGTGTCCTCAGACACATGAGGAAAGAAAGAGAATGGCAAGGATCCCTTACGCATCCGCGATTGGGTCAGTCATGTATGCTATGCTATGTACGAGGCTAGATGTTGCTTATGCATTAAGTGTGGTAGGCAGATATCAAGATGATCCAGGAGACCGCCATTGGATGGTAGTCAAGACTATCCTTAAGTATCTGAGGCGTACTAAGGATATGTTCTTGGTTTATGGAGGAGATGAGGAACTAGTCATTAGAGGACATGTAGATGCTAGTTTCCAGACTGATCAAGATGACATGAAGTCGCAGACTGGATACATCTTTAGTTTGAATGGAGGTGCAGTGAGCTGGAAGAGCTCAAAACAAAGTGTGGTGGCAGATTCTACAGTGGAGTCCAAGTATATCGCAGCTTCTGAGGCCGCTAAAGAAGCAGTATGGATGCGAAGATTCGTCCAAGAGTTGGATGTTGTACCGAGAAGTAAAGATCCTATCACACTCTATTGTGATAATACTGCAGCGGTGGCACTTGCAAAAGAGCCAAGGTCACATCAGCGGACAAAGCACATACTTCAGAAGTATCATCTCTTGAGGGATTTTTCTCAGAATGGTGAAGTTGCAGTGAGCAGTATTTCCACAGAAGAAAACGTGGCAGACCCATTGACTAAAGCCTCGACTCAGCAGAAACATGATCATCATGTGAGGTCTAGCGGACTAAAAGTCGTAGGCAGTTGGCTCTAGTCCAAGTGGGAGTTTGTAAGGGTTGGTGTCCTCAGAACCAACTATTTTGTACTTTGATTACATAAATGTTCACTTATTATATATTGTTCATTGTTCTGCATGACTATAATATAATAATGTCCTGAAATATTTGTTGCATTAATAAGGTCATAGCAGATCCCCGCTATGATGAGAACCTTGAAATTCTATAACAATATTCTTAAATAAAGTTCTGCGGTTGGATGACATACTATGATAGGACACATAGTATACAGACCGTCATGTGCAAGTACTCATAAGAAGACGAGACTCTCTCTCATGGAGTTCGCACTTGGTAATCTCCAAGATGGGAGATTATGAGAACAGAACCGCCAGTAGTAATTCCGCATGTCTTGGTGTCATCGGATATTGCTATCTACGAGCGTGTGTAATGGTCCTTAGACTGGAAGATTATCATTAACTCATGTCATGACTCGCGCACTTAGATTTACTGACGAAAACTGTCACGCAGATAGTTGGCGGGAAGTAGGGTACGTTGGGTGCGTCACGAGTGACATGTTGTTAATGGATAAGTCAAGGAAGGATTTGTCCCTTCCATTTATGGAAGTTGATATCTCGGCCCTTTGATTGAAATAGAACTGTCGCATTAAATTCCATGTCCATGGTGTAAACGATGAGTTTATTTCAGGTAGTCAAAGAACGACATATCAAGCATATAGGTTTATGACACTGACATGAAACCTGCTTGATGAGATATTGAGACAAAGGGATTAAATTACACAGTAAGCGTTTGTATGAGGTGATACGTCAATGCGGCGTCAACTTCTTTCTCTTGGGTGCCTTGACCCGTTGCTAGACAGTAATCTTGGACTTTAGGCAAGCCCGCCTAATGCCAACGAGAAAGAGGCCTAGAGGGTCACACACTAAGTGTATCCAAGTATCTCAAGTTGAATAAAGATTATTCTCGTACGTGGTTTAATAATTATTCAAGGAAGCCTAAGTTGTTTTAAATGATGGAGGAAAAAGAAAATAAAACAAGTACACGTCGTGTATTATTATTACATGCCGTGTAGTTTTATTTTGGAAAGGAAATGAATAAATGAAAACAAGATATACACGCCGTGTACATTTAATGTACACGCCGTGTAGTTTTCAATGAAAAACAAGTACACGCCGTGTATTTATTAATACACACCATGTAGTTTTTTTTTAGTTGGGATTTTGAGGATATAATATTGTTTTAAATGATATTTATTATAATCAGCATGGGCGCATGTCAAGGAATTATTTATTCGACATGGGGTTTTAAATAAAGAGTCAATGAAATAAATAAAACGCGTAACGCGTTTATTTATTGTCATAACTCTATAACCCCACACACCCGATTATAAATATCCTCACAACCCCAACTTTTTTCTGACACAAGAGAATCGTTGTGCACAACATCTCTGGAGAATTCTTTCAAGGCCGAAAGAACCACTTCCTCCAAGAACGCTCTCAAGACCGAGAGAGATCCTCTTCCATCAGATCAAGACAATCTAAGGCAGACAACGCAAGCAAAGGATTCTCCACGCTAGCACCCGGAGAATCTTTTGGCGACGTCCAGAGATACGAGGTACACGTGTGGATCACCGCTAGAGGGAGTCTACACTTGGCTTCTGCGACGCAACGACGGATCACATCGACAATGTGATTGAGAACATCAACGAAGAAAGAACACCCAAAAGGTATTTCTTTATAATTAATTAAATTAATTATAATCAACCTGTAACGATCCTTGTTTGTGGTTCCGGGAAAAACCATCTTCTTTGTCTTTTTCTGTGATTCGATCCGTGGAGACTGGCGTTTATCGTCGTATTTATCCCGGATTGATCATTGCTAATGACAAAAAGCCAAGTGGGCACATCCACCCACGCGCTTCCACTGTGCCCGGAACCTTCAGGAACATGGTTTCCGGATTACATGTCGTGCGGCCAATTGGACATGACGTGTAGTCCCTTTGGGTTAGGGTTGGACTGTTTACCCCATACATGGCCTGCCCGGCTGGAGACCATGTAATGAGGAACTACATGGTGTGTGGCCCACTAGATACGCTATGTAATCCAAAGATTTCCTAAGTACACTCACATGCCGTTTCCTCGGGCGTGTACTTCAGATAGATGGTGAAAAATAGTACACGCTATGTAATTGTAACTACATGCCACGTACTCATCAAAATTAAGAAAATTTGTTAAAATTTATTATTATATTATACAAACCCTTGAAACGTGTACCATCATGCGAGCATAAAGCTGAGGCACAACATATGATAAGTGTTATATATATATGTGTGTTTAATTTAACATCTGCGTAATGTTCATTTCTACTCATTGGGTAGTTATGAATAGTAATTCATTGGGTTGATTCCAAGGTACAAGTTACGTAAAAAGATAATTTTAAATGAATTTATTTGTTTAAAATTATGATGGATGAGAATCTCAAAGGAATTCAGAAAAGAGTTTAAGATAAAAGGATTGATTAATTAAAGATAATAATTAATTGATTTGAGCTTGATTTATCTTAAACAAAAACTATTAAAGAATTTAATGCTAGTTTTATTTATGTGTAAATATTGTTGCATGTATGGATGATCATGAGATAGACCAAGACCTTTTTATGTGGATGGTTTCTTTTAATTAATTTATTTAAATTAAATTTTTTGGCCTACGAGCCTTCTCCTCATTAATATGTAGGGCCTACGTGCCCAATGTTTATTTTATGTAAAACCACTTTTTACCCCTCACCTTTATGTGAGTTTAAAAAATTCATATGTAATAGTTGGAACTTGTAAAGACCTGAAAAATTCCATGTATTTTTTTAAATTATTTGGGATTATTATGAGTCTTCGAAAATTAACGGCGCGTGATTCCGAGGCCCAATGTGCCTGGAATGAATTTTTAATTTTTTTTAAAAGGTACGTTCAGTAAATGAATGGGTGAAGTTTTCTATATTTTAAACCGGTGCTCAGAATTGAAATCTGAGAGCACCATTGAATCTGCAACACCAAGATTCACTTAAGGTAAGATTCACTACGACCGCAGTTGTTCGGGAGAAAAAGATAGTTTTTGGACTTTTTAAAGAATAATAAAATAACATGTAATTGTTATTTTATTTTATTTTTCTCCAATGGATGAGCGAAGGTGGTGGGATCGATGACTTGTCAAGACAATAAATGGCTTGACTCATCAACAACATAACTCCACCATTGTGAATTAAAATTGGTTCATTAATTCATTTACTGAACCTCATTAATTCTTTAACGCGTTACTCACTTTTCCACCTCCTATTTAAATAGAGCTCAAGGTGGGGTTTTGGATGAATTGTTCAAGTGAGGAAACCCTGGAGAAGTCCTGCAGCAAAATCCACTTGGAGGATGAGACCAGATTCAACGACCGATGATGAGTGCCACCGAATCATGAACCGATGACAACGACGAAGGAGGTTCCGTAGATCGTCGTTAGCAGACGTCTCCTCTGGGTAGGGGGTTTATTTTTTGTTTTGGTTTAACATTATTGAAATGAGTTTATTTAATCATTAATGTTAGATAAATATTCTCCCTTGTGTTATCATGTTAATGTGGAGGATGCGGGCCGAACAAACAATGCCCACACCCTCCACCGCTTCGTTCATGTTGCATTCTTTGGGGATAGTTTTCCTAAATTTTGATGGAAATGCTAGAAAAATGGTCATGAAATGATGGAGGTAGTCTGGGAGGCTCGTAGGTGCAGGAGGCACCAAGAACGAACCACTGAAGAACGTCCGGTGGACCGCGGTAAGAAACGCCGGCGCGCCATGCTGACGACGGCCGGCGGTGGTTGGAGGAGGCTCGCGAAATTTTGCCGCGGGTGATGGGGAGGCGGAGCACCATCAATCATCATGGTGGCTAGAGGTGTCTGACCTGAGTTGGCTGCATGGGAGAAGGGAGGTGCCTACAGGCACCACTGGTGGCAGCAACCACGACCAGTGGGCCGTAGTAGGAGGGGGTAGCGCGGCCCCACACCACGACAGCTGGAGAAATGGTGGGGCAACACCCCACCATTTGAACGAAATGGCCACGTGTCCATGGGGATAGCTAGAGACAATGGAATTCCTTTAGGCGGACCAGGTCAGACTCGGGCTGGACTCGCGTCCCAATGGCCTAGCGCGGGTGGGATGAGCCCCACCAGCGCGAGCCGGGCCAACCGTGGTCCGGGCCCGCAAACTAGTCGGGCCAACCCCGACGGGCTGGACCCAATGAATTGGGCCGACCATTAATGGGCTGGACCTGGGTGGGGTCAGGTAGACCCCATGAACTATTGTGTTGGGCCGGCCTGACCGAGTCGGACTGGGCCCTGACCTAATCGACACCCGAATAAAGAAACGCCCGTAATTGACAAACTGGGTGCCTGTTTAACACGCCGTCAGTGGTGTTTCCCCTTTTGAGAAGCGGTCCCTTTGGGAATATTCCAATGGGCCCGATTGAGCCGGGCCACACCGATGTGTGATCACCCCCATTTCACGGAAAGGGGTGTAACTAACAAACTGGGCGTCTGATCGACGCACCGTCTGTGGCATAAGAACGCTTGTGACAAAGTGTCCCTTTGGAGATACTCCAAGTGAGTTTTGAAAAGGTTGATGTGTGACTTGGGTTGGATCATACTTGAATCTAACCGGGCCCTTTTTAGAAAAGTGCCCATATCTCACAGACCGGGCGTCCGATCGACGCGACGTATGACACGTTGGGATCCCTATGATGGGGTGTTCCCCTGGGTATGATTTTTACAGGACTTCGTACCAGTTGAAATATGACCGATGCCTTGAGGAGTAGAGTTTTATGGAGATCAATCTTGCTTCATGCATGTATCCAGTGGCTGGCTGTGACTTGCAGAAGAAGAGCGACCGGTACGGGTCAGCATCAGAAACTCCAGAGTGGGATGATCTAGCTGTATGACTAATCATACCTACCTCTGTACCAACAACCAATATGGGTTAACACCAGCAACCAATATGGGTTAGCACCAATGACCAATATGGGTCAACACCAATGACCAATACGGGTCAACATCTAGAAACTAATACGGGTCAGCATACAATGACCTATACAGGTCAACAGTGGAGTTACTACGGATAGGATGATCTGGCTTTACGAATAGTCATCCCTTTCCCAGTAACCTTGAAGTTATACTTTTAGAGTGAGCTGTCTCTTTTTCTTTGTGCTTCATGATTTAGACTATGCTTGTGATATTACCATTATGATATTTCTTGTGATGTTTTCCTTTGTAGATTAGTAAGAGACCTTCATAGGTCTCAGGGTTCCCTACTAGGTATTGTTATACTCACCCCTGCATGGGATCCACCCGCACGTGTGTGTCTGGTGTAGACTACTGATGCTTCGAGGCAGACTTTGGAGGTTTAGAACTTGGTGGAGCTTGGTGCGATGAGAGCAGTCAAGATTCTCTTCTTCAACTTTAGAATTATAGCTACTACCCTCCAGGTAGAGCTCCAGGGCAGATGTGATAATTGTTTACTTTCTTTTTAGTTTCTAGGGGTTTTATTCCGGCCCACTGTTTTCAGTTTACAATTGTACTTGTGGTTGTACTTTAATCTCGTGGTTATACCTTACTCTTGTTGGTTTTTTACTCCAATTGAACTTTTTAGTGAGTAAAAATATCTATGGAAATGCCTTCCCTGTTCGGGAAAATCCTTTAGGTGCTAGTCACCAACCCCTGACCTATGGAAGGTGGGCTTGGGGTAGTCACGTCTGGGCCCCATAGGGCAGGTTGTGACAAAGTGGTATTAAAATGAGGTTGGTTCTACCAGAATAACTACATGTCTACTTTTAATGAGGCAATGGTGTAAAGTGTCTTGAGTTTGGTTTTAAAATACAAGGAGTCTAGTGTTGGTGCGGTGGCCGACGTATCCATACACCAGGAACCTGAATTCTGTTTTCTGACTCGGTATATGAAAACACCCGTTTCTAGTGTTTTGAAAAGTTTTCTTGATCTTTATTGAGTAAGATCACCAGGTATAACTTATTAACCACGACACATCTGTTTCTTACAGTTTGCCTCTATGAAGATAGCTATCCAAGATTCCGATTAGAGATTATGAAAGTGGCCCACTGAGAGACGAGGTGTCGGTACATGGACCACTCACAATGATGGCACCTTCGGGTGGTGTACCAGCACCACCACCACCCACTGAGCGGTAGATACTACCAGAGGAGCATGCATGACGGCTAAGAGCATTTCATGAGTTTCAGAGATAGAGGCCTCCAATTTTTCGAGATGAGAAGAACCCCCAAGAAGCAAAGGACTAGATTGAGGTGGTTTCATAGGTCTTTCTCTTAGTAAAGACACCCGCCGAGAAGATGATGATATTTTCCGCTAGCCTTCTTCAGGGATCGACAAGATGATGGTGGAGCTCAACGCTCTAGGTGCATGAGGAGACAACCCTCACTTTTCCGGAATTTAAGAGCATTTTCAGGGTGGAGTTCATGCCAGTGAAACTATGCTTTATGAATATTCAGGAGATGATGCATCTACAGTAGGGTTTCCAGACTGTGGCTCAGTACTCGATGAGATTTACTGACCTCTCCCGACACTCCAACGAAATGGTATGGGACCATTACTTTAGGGCCTGGACCTTTGAGCATGGGCTCCGATGAGAGATCATAGTTGCGATCATTTCTCTCATCATCCTGATGTAGGATGGGGTGCTAGTGCGAGCTTTGCTGATGGAGATCTTCCTTACCGAGCAGGCACCGATAGTGATATCCCCTACCGGACGACAGGTAGCAGGATCATTTGCAGATGGCGGTAGACAGATGACACAAAAGTCCAAGTAGGCTAGACCTTCTGGATGGTGACCTGGGGATGTAGGGTCAGAGGTGTGAGACTCGAGAGGCTGAGAGATCCACCAGTGAGTCATGATCTATCTTTCCTGTGGGGGATAGGGTCACAGTGCTTGTGACTGTCTGACTTCCTGCCCAGATGATCGGCAGACGGTGGAGGGGCCACTGAGGCAGGGACAGTGGCAGGAGCTTGAGCGTCAACCAGGCGGTGGATGAGGTAGGAGAGAAGGACGTTCAATGAGAGGTGGTCAGGGTCACCAGGCACTACCCCCCCCCCCCCAAGTGGTCCACCACGAGCTTAGGGAGTAGGTGAACGGGGACATGCCCAAATACAGGCAATAAAGGCTCACAATCCTGACATCCTTGAGAAGATACGGGGTACAATCTGTATCTTCTCTACATTAGAAGCAGTGGTTATTGACAAAGGATCTAGCCATTTTTTCCTTACCGCAGACTTAGTTCGGGACTCTGAGATTCCAACTGAGCTTTTAGTTTGACCTTTGCGTCTAGATACTCTTATGAGAGGAGATTCAGTGGTCACACACTGATGCTGATAGTGTGATCTTACTCTCATATGAGAGAGTTTCATATGATATCTTCTAGTAGCAACGTTGAATCCCTATGACTTCGTTCTAGGCATGGACTGGCTATTAGCAATTCACACACATATTGACTGCTTGATATGTACAATGCGATGTACGCGCAGATATGGAGGCCAGTTTTCCTTTGTTGGTGAGAAGGAAAATAGAGCTGCACAAGATGGACTTGTGCTCAGGAGGGTGCAGTCGATTACATATCAACTGACTTGCATGACCTTCGACAGGGTGGATGAGGTGAGCCCATAGTTCTCAGTGGTGGTGAATGAGTATGAGGATGTCTTTCCAGAAGATGTCCCAGGACTACCTCCTTGTAGAGAGGTAGAATTCCACATTGACTTGTACCCAGAAATAACACTGATATCTACAAAAGCATATTGGATGGCCCCTGCAGAGCTCTGGGAGCTAAGGGTACAGTTTGAGGACTTATGAAGGAAGGGATTCGTAAGGCCCTGTGTTTCTCCATGGGAGTCCCCGACATTGTTTGTCAAGAAGGAAGACAGAAGTTTGAGTCTATTTGTGGAATTTCGACACCTAAAATAGGTGACCGTGAAGAACAAGTATCATCTTCCAATGATTTATGATTTATTTGATCATTTGAAAGGAGCGAAGTGGTCATCGAAGATAGACCTCAGATCAGGCTATCACCAGATCAAGGTACGAGATGAGGATGTACCGAAGACAACCTTCAGATGTCGGTATGGCCATTACGAGTTCTTGGTGATGCCTTTCAGCATGACCAATGCTCTATCAGTGTTCATGGGGCTCATGAATAGGATCTTTCATCCATACCTTGATCGCTTTGTGGTGGTCTTCATTGATGACATCTTGGTGTACTCAGTGTCTGAGGAGGAGCATGTTGTACACTTGAGGATAGTTTTGGACACACTTTAGAAGTACCGGTTATATGGGAATCTCTAAAAGTGTGAGTTTTGGATACGAAAGGTCTAATTTTTGGGACATGTTATCTTAGAGGCTGGAGTTGCAGTGGATCAAGCGAAGATCGAGGAAATACTTTATTGGGAGCCACCCAGGAGTGTTACTAAGGTGCGAAGCTTCCTTGGATTAGAAGACTACTATTAGAGGTTCATACCTGATTTTTATAGAGTAGCAGCACCTATGAACACCTTGATGAAGAATGGGAAACCCTTCATGTAGTCAGATACATTCGATAAGATCTTTTAATAGCCGAGGCAGAACTTGACCAGCACTCCCATCCTGAGGTTGTTGGAGGAGAGAAATGGCTACATGGTTTACTATGATGCATCAGGGAATGGACTCAGTTTCATCCTAATGTAGGATGATGCAGTGATTGATTATGGATCATGAAAATTTAGACCTCATGATAAGAATTATGTGACTCACAACTTGGAGTTGGAAGTAGTAGTATTTGCATTGAAGATGTGGCGACACTACTTGATGGGCGAGCAGTTATTTGTTTACTCAGACCATAAGAGTCTCATATATATCTTCACACAAAAAGATCTGAATCTGAGACAATGATATTGGCTAGAGTTCCTCCAGGAATATGACTTTGAGATATTCTATACTTCTGGGAAGGGGAATGTAGTGGCAGTTGCACTTAGCCAGAGACCGAGTTCGCAGATACTGAATGAGGCTTCAGAAAAGTTAGCCTCGCTTTAGATATCCTACGTGGATAGAGATGAGACAGTCTACCTTCAGTTGATGGTAGTTTCCCCTCCCATCCTTCAACGAGTTAGGGAGGTGAAACTTAGAGACAATATCTACGAGAATACACGTGCTTAGATATCCTCAGGCCATGCACCTGACAGATATTATGAAGGTGGAGAGCACACTATCCTTTTCAGAGGACGTATAGTTGTACCAGTGGAGTTATGAGAGGAGGTGCTGAGGGAGTTCCATACACCCCTTGGCAGTACATCCAGGAATTAAGAAGATGTATCAGGACCTTTGGTGTCAGTACTAGTGGCCAAGGATGAAGAAATCTGTGGCATAGTTTTTTTTCTAGATGCCTCACTTGCCAGCAAGTGAAGGTCGAGCACCAGGTACCAGTAGGCTTGAACCAACCCCTCGAGATACCAGAGTGGAAGTGGGAAGGGATATTTATGGACTTCGTGACAGGGTTACCACACACTTATAGAGGGTATGATACCATCTGGGTGATCATTGAACAACTCACCAAGTCATCCCACTTCCTTGATTTTTGAGAGAAGAGTTCGGTAGAGAGTTTGGGATATCTCTACATTCAGGAGATTGTGCGACTTCACTAGGTGCATTTGAAGATAGACTCAGACCGTGATGCATGCTTCACATCCCAGTTCTGGAAAGGATTGCAAGAGGCTTTTGGGACTCATCTTTTCTTGAGAACTACTTTTCACCCACATACTGATGGTCAGACTAAGTGGATCATCTAGACCATGGAGGACATGCTTCATGCGTGAGTCCTAGATTTTGGTCATAGTTGGGAGGACCACCTACCCTTGGTAGAATTTGTGTACAACAACAACTATCACTTCACTATTGGTATAACCCCTTTTGAGGCATTGTACGGACGATTGTGCATATCACCCTTATACTGGATGGATCCAGGAGAGCCAGCACTCGTGGGCCCGAAGATAGTACAGGCTACCACTGAGAAGGTGCAGGTCATCCGAGAGCGGATGAAGACTGCACAGAGCTGACATAGGTCCTATGCTAATAGGTGACGAATACCACTATATTTACATAAGGGGGACTATGTATTCTTGTGAGTTTTCCCTCGACAGGGACTACAAAGATTTGGTCGAGGCGGCAAAATCTCACCAAGGTTTATCAGACCATTCCTGATACTTCATAGGATCAAAAAGGTGGTGTACCTCTTGGCACTGCCACCGTAGTTGGAGAGGGTGCACTATGTCTTCCACGTATCTCAGCTGAGGAGATATGTGCATGACCCATCTCACATCATCGACCATGGCAAGATGGAGATTGACGACGGGGCGACCTTTGTAGAGTTCCAAGTGGAGATAGAGGATCGATAGGAGCGGATCCTTCATGGATGGTCGATACCTATGGTGCATGTTCTATGGTAGCATGAGAATCTATAGGAGAGCACATGGGAGCGAGAAGCTCATATGCATGCCCAATACCCCTATTTATTTGTGTTTCCTTGTTTGGATTTCGGGTAAGTAAATCCCCAAGGTGGGGAGAATGTAAAGACCTAGAAAATTCCATGTATTTTTTTTAAAATTATTTGGGATTATTACGAGTTTTTGAAAATTGACGGCATGCGATTCTGAGGCCCGGTGTGTCCGGAATGAATTTCTGAATTTTTTTAAAGGTATGTTCACTAAACGCGCAGACATCATTTTTTATCTTTTGAACCAGTACTCGAAATTGAAATCCAAGAGCACCATTGAATCCACAACAATGATATTCACTTAAGAGAAGCTTCACTATGACCACAGTTGGTTAGGAGAAAAAGATAGTTTTTGTAATTTTTAAAGAATAATAAAATAACATGTAATTGTTATTTTATTTCCTTTTTCTCCAACGGATGAGCGGTAGTGGAGGGACAAGTGAATTGTCAAGCCAATAAATGGCTTGAATCATCAACTATGTAAATCCACTATTGTGAATTAAAAGAGGTTCATTAATTCATTTAATGAACCTCATTAATTATTCAATGCATTAATCACATTTCTACCTCCTATTTAAATGGAGATTGGGGTGGGGTTTTGGATGGATTCTTCAAGAGAGGAAACTCTAGAAAAGTCCTATGGAAACATCCACCTGGAGGATGAGACCAGATTCAGTGATTGGTGACAAGCACCACTGAATCACAAACTGATGACAATGACGAAGGAGGTTACATCGATCGTCGTCAGCAGACGTCTCATCCAGGTAGTGGGTTTAGGTTTGGTTTTGGTTTAACATTATTGAAATGAGTTTATTTAATCTTTAATGTTAGATAAATATTCTCCCTCTTGTTATCATGTTAATGTGGAGGGTGCGGGCTGAATGAAAAAGGCCCAAACCCTCCACCGCTTCGTTCATGTTACATTCTTTGGGGACAATTTTCCTCAATTTTGATGAAAAACGCGAGACATAGGGTCACGCTGTGACGGTGGTAGTATAGGAGGCTCGTAGGCGCAAACAACACCAAGAATAGACCACTAGAGCATATCTGGTGGCCCTCTCTAAGAACCGCCAGTGCGCCATACCGGTTGCATCCAAAGGAGGCCCACAACAACCGGTCGTAGGCGATGGGGAGGAGGCGCACCGTCGCGTGCCACAGTGGACAAAGGTGGTTGGACCGTGCTAGTAGCATGAGAGAAGGGTGGTTCCCATAGGTGCCATTGGAAGTAGCAGCCGTGACCAGTGGGCTGCAGCTGGAGGGGGCAGCGCGGCCCCACGCCGCGTCGCGTCAGCTGGAGAAACAGTGGGGCAACACCAAGTTTTTTTTATACATTTTCTAATTTCTTTTTAAAATGGTATAGGTTAATTTTAAAAAAAAAATACGCCACAAAGGCGACATTATAAAGAAACCTCCCACCACCTCCTCAATAAATCCGAAAATAGATGGTTGAGCTTCACTATACGCTTTCGAGCATCAAGAGTACGGTCAGAGCAATGGGATCCTTGCAGCAACCGACCGAGTGACCATTCCACACTGATAGGGATAAGGTTCTACCTTACCCTAAGGTGTCAGATCTTTTATAACCTTATCCCTATCAGTCTTCCAATCGAGCTATCGACCAATCACACTATTAGAAGAGTACTGAGGCCATGGATAGTGCACTGTGGATTTCCAAACACACACACACAGATTCTATAGGTAGTAGCCTATAATTTCTTTCCTTTTTTCCCCTCTTGGCTTAGTTAGATCTTGCTTCAGGTGTAAGTGAAGTTAAAAATATCTCTACCTTTTCAGTAAGCTTAGTACTCGAGGGAGGTGGTACTTATATATATGAAGTTACACTCTTTACATTGGGATAGCGGTATCTGTTTCTGTATCAGATTTATCTATAGAGTGGGATTCTTAGTTGAGTAGACGGGAACAAACAAGACAAAATCAGTTTTTTTACCGTAAGTCGGAACTCCAAACGAATCAGAAACACGTTCAGGAGACAGATCAGAAAAGAGCGATCGCTAATTTTAGCTCAGTACTCTTCTAATAGTGAACTACCGCCCAGAATAAAAGAAAAAAGTCAGGCCATTTCTTGTTTTTTAAGAGATATTTAGGAAAGGAGATAGCATAGTTTCTATTCCAGGGTTCGTAGACTAAAGAGAATGATTGGGGTTTTGGATTTTTTTTAAGGGAAGGCTTAGAGAGGAGGCAACTTTAGGGAAGGTGGTGCTTGAGGACAGAGAAGAGATAGGCTATCGACTATGGAGATGGAGATAGTGGATTTCTAGATTTTGAGATCAGATTCGCTTTCTGGTTAGGGGAGGAGAGGTGGTTGATTGAAAAACTACCTCTGTCCCATCTCGACTCACGACTAGCTGTGATTAGTCTTCCTTGTCCATGCTCAGTCTTTTTTATGATATCACTAAAAAATTAAAAGTGAGGGAAGCAGCAGCTGTATGACTATATATCCATTTCAATATCTGGATTATGCTACTGACGCAACTACCAGTTCCCATTCCTCTACCTCCTTCCCTCGGAACCCATGTTGCAGGTTGGCTATGCGCCCGGATCTCCACCACCTATTGTTAAGCCAAGTCGATAGAACGAAACTCAAAGACCTAGAATTCTAGTTTCCCCACCGCTCCACGGTTTCGAAGCTTTGGCTTGAACACCTGCTCAATCAAAACCGAGGCTTTTTGCAATAACCTGTATCGAAAGCTTTCAAGAAAAAAGCCTGATTGCCTCGTCACGGCTATGGTCCTCCCCCTCAATGTCTGGGATTCCTGTGCATGCTCCCGAGGTAGGAGGGGAAATCAATAGGTCTGGTTTTTTCCTCATCTCTAAGGGTGCATTGTCCTTTTATCCCCAATCCATTCACCATAATAGCCAGCCGGCGGGAGCAATGGACACTGCTGAAATCGATCAGATTGAGCCGGTATGCGCAACGCCATAAAGCAACGTCCCATCGCCCCCTCAATAAAGCCGAAAATAGATGGTTGAGCTACGAGGGGCCCACTCTCACTTCAGTCTAGGACCTACCATTCAAGCTTCCAATACTTTTGGAAAAAAGAGAAGGCTAGGCAAAGACCCACATCGAGCGCCGGGGCTTCGGTCGATTTCTTCCAGATCCTTTCCCTGAATAACCAACTGAAGGTGATTTTTTGGTTGGCGAGTAACAGCACTTGTCCATGAGCTAGATGCGTAATCGAACTATAAACCAAACTAGTGACAAGTAGGTAGAAGAGTGACCAGGCCTGATATCAGTACTGATTAATGACCACTTGAATCAGTACCGAGATTGGCCCCAACCCATCAATATATATCAGTACCAGTTCTCCCTCTCCCTCCTGACCCTTTCTAATTCAAGGGTCAGATAGGTGCTACTGAATATATAATATAAGGGTTTAGAACCTTAATCTAAGAGGTGTCAGATCTTATAGAACCTTTGGCCATCTACTGGTCGGTATAATATAGTCAGTAGTACTATTAGAGTAGAGTACTCACTATTAGAAGAGTACTGACATCCTACCAAATTCCCGAGCGCGATTCAGCTTGCCTCACTCTTATGCATCGCTTTATCCGTTGGTCGTATTTGACACCCAATAAAAAAACACATCCCGATCCACTGCTTCGACGACAATTGATTTGGTGAATGGGGCTGCCTACCGGACCTCTCAAATAGTAGTTTAGCCGTATGATGCTAGTACTGCTTGTGCTTCAAGATGTGGGGTCACCGCTATGCGCCTATTCCCACTACCGCCAACTCTCAAAGAACCGGATATTCTTTCAGTACTCTACTCTAATAGTGTCGGTATAATATAGGTAGTAGACTTCACACAACTACTCACACTATTGAATTGGTGGTGAAATTGACAATGCCGATGGAAACCCATCTCAACTCTAATGCCAGTGGATATGGCCTTTTCTCTATGAAACCATGCGGGGGATCGAGTGCATTTAGTGTCCAAATCAATGACATCACTCTTTATTAAGCATGGAGGTGGAGTCGGGGAACCAATACTACCCCCATGGATATATTTCATATAGTTTTGAAACATCAACTCGTCCTATTGCTGCTCGGTGTATGACAACGGTAGCTATGCTTGTAGTATAAAGGGCCCCATGAGCTCGCCCTGAACCATCAATCACCCCAGTTCCCAGAAAACTCACCACCAACTCTATCACCCCATATCATCATGGAATACCTGACCCATAAGTACTCTACTCTAATAGTCCTGTCCGTTCCGCTTCATCCTACCTGTACCCCCACCCTTCGGGCTCATCGTATGAGTGGGTCGTTCTGCCACCTCAGTGTTATGCCAACTGAGGCCCCATATCCATTCCATGGCCTTCCGGTTCACTCGCTAGGGTCGGTGTGGTATATGTGCCTTCGGCCTTGACCAACCTCAGTAGTAAGAACACAACCACCACTACATGATCCCTCCACCATATCTATGACAATCAAATGATCGGACACTAGATAGACAGAGTACCTGACCCCGTTTTAGGTGACAATTTGTCTGTCTGGAGTTGGACTCGTGAGCACACTATTAGAAGAGTACTGAAGATTGATAGATATATAGTCATGGTTCTACTACCTATTTTATACTGACCTTTTTCAGAGTGGCTATTGACATCAATAGTCTACGGTTGTTTGACTAGAAACAGTGGGGAAGACGGTCGGGTAGTCTTATACCTATATTATACCGACGTGGAACCATGTGAAGATAGTGGCAATGGAAGACCTCATCTTCCCGTGCCACTCCGCCCCATGCGCCATCTGGCAAGTCGGGCAACTAGGCGTCTTAGGTTGCTCGATCCCCCAACTCCACTCCAACCATTGATTCAGTATAATATAGGTAATAGAACAGACGGGAACGCGCTTGAGCGTATCCAACTCCCGGGCGCAGTAGATACAGAATCAATTGAGTAGCGGGGTTGACCATTCACTCGGGACACCGAAAGCGTATCAACTGAGCACCAACAACTCCATTCCAGTAGCTCTACCATCTACCATATCCTACTGGGTTCATATCATATCATATCATAGTAGTACGACCGATCGATCGATTGAGAGACATAGGCATGATAGGTACCTTGTGCAGTGGGGGACAGGTACTCTTCTAATAGTGGAATTCTTGAGCCCCATGGAAAAAAGGGTTTTTTTGGCTGAGATGGTCGATCAAATCACCATTCTAATAGAGCTGGATTCACCCACACCCGGTTGCTACTCGATGCCCTCCATTGCTCCGCCCACTCCACTTTGAGTTCTTTATCCTTATCAGTATTGCACATACCCGAAAATCTAGACCTTAAGGACACTATTATATTAGATATAGTGTAGTATTGGAATTCCATGCTATACGATTTGACGTTCCAGTATCGTTTCCCCCTTTGTGAAACCGCTGAGATATCCCATAATGGCACAAGCCATTGTCCCCTCCGGCATTGAGCTATGCCTAGTTGGAGTGGGAAGGTAATATTTTTTTCTAGGTGTGATAGATTCCCCATCCTCCCTTGGCCGCTCAGGCTATGGCTTCTCTGTATATAGTCTAGTTGGCCGTACCACCTCGATTCCCACTGACTGTACCGTTCGAGACCATTCCACTAACTACTACTTGTTTTGTTTTGTTTTGAAAAAACAAAACAAGTAGTAGCTATTCAGTAAAGTTACAATGAATCATATGACATGTGTGCATGAGAGTGGAAGGAAGCCACATGGGGTTGGACTTATAAGGATAAATAACTAATGGTGCTGGCGGTGTGGTTTGGACTAGCCGGCAGGTACTGGGTGAGGTTCCCGGGCCAAAGCATAAAGGCATGATTTGTTCCACAAAGCTCACTGCACTGACCATAGTATACTCCACCGCGTATTATAAATGTTCTCAGTTGATTTAAATGCCCTGGTACTGCATCACATTTCAAGCCATAGGAAGGCACAACCCAACTATGAGGGACATCAGCTGCTGTGACTAGAATACAGAATAGGTAGAGTAGATTACTCACTTTTATTTCAACACAAACAAGAAAGATTTTGGATCAGTCATAAAATAAAATAATAGTAGGTAGAGTATTCAAAAACAAGCATAAGAACTGGTGCTTACGAGTAATAAGGAAGAAACCTCACTTAAGAGGAAAGACACGGGGAGATTAACCAATACAAACAAAACAAACAGAGGATTTGAAATAGATATAAAGGAGTCCAATCTAAGCAAGCGTAGTGGAGGGAGAAACAATCCTACAAGTAAGCAAGTAGTTATAAGCAAGGAATTAGTCCCTGCTCTACTAGTATTGGTTGGTGTTACTTTATCATACAAAGGATTGTGGCAAGAAAGAGAAACTAAAGGGAGTTTTAGGGTGCAGCATGAAGGCCCCCTCGAATGTACCTTGATTTGACGTCACTGGGCATCTACCGCGAGGATCTGCTTCAACAAGTATTTTCCCAAAGGCTGTTGTTCATTAACTCCTTTATATTCTCTTTTGTCTATGGTTCCTCTTACCATCGCAGGCTCAAGTGAACTTCTGTTTTTTTGTGAACCAACGAGTTCAGTCGTGTTGCGTCATGAGTATACAAGCCTGTGCAGGTCCTCTCTGATCAACTCATGAGGCCTCTATAGCAACATGTTGAGATCTGCCGTGGCTTTCCTTGTTGCTGATCGTGGCTCCCATCTTGAGACCCACAAGCTTATTTCTTCTCAGATCTAACGTGATGCCACAATCAAATGGGCCAAGTTGCTATATTTCCTCGATGAAAAAATGTTAAAGATAAAAAGGAGACCGGTCCCAAATGACCACATCCTTGAAACCAATTCCATCTCATCCACCACCATGCCAATCTACCCATGGGAAGTTGGGCACACCTAGGTTGGGAACGGATGGCCATGGTGCTGGAATCTCACACCAACTCGTATATGTGGTGTTGGGGACACTATTATAAGAGTACTTATGTCCTGGTGGTTGATCAGTACTCTTCTAATAGTGTCACAAACCTCAATTCCAAGTCCTTGAACATGGTACCGCCCCAATGGCCTTGTGACGCCAATACCGCCTCTACTACCTATATTATACACTGATAAGGATAAATAACTACCAATATTCAAATAGAGTACCCATCATGGGGTTTAATGGTGTGTGTGGGGGTGAAAGGTGGAATAACTACTATGTGGACTTTATATGCAAATACCAATAAAGTCTTGGGTGTTTTCAGACGATTTGATTCAAGGACCACCAAGATTGGGTCAGTTCAAGAACCACAATATAATATAGTTAGTAGAAGGTATAATATAGATATACCATCGATTGACTCATTTTGGGCATTGTGGACGCTGGTGCACTGAGAAAAAACCTGGAGGACAGTGTCGATGAGGTTGCTCGCCAGCGCTCTTAGTTCAATATCGGTAGAACGTGGGTCTCCAAAACCCGAAGGTCGTAGGTTCAATTCCTACAGCGCATGGGTGCATATTGGAATGGAGATGGGGGTGTTCGGTGAGTCAAGGGTGGGGGATGCTAGTTGATTGGATCAGGACATCCAGGTATACTATGAAACGGGAATGGTCACCACTGGCCTATGGGAAGGGGGCAGCAAGGGGGGCCAAATGGGCGATGCACTAAGATGGAGTCATGGACTCGGGAGACCATGGGGGAATGCATGAGTCGGTATGCGATGTCAATGGAACGACAGGTCAGCCACTGCACTACAATGATGGTGTTTTTGGGCCTTGGGCGAGTAGAGGTGGGTAGGCCCGGGGCTTGAGCAAGGTAGGTGGTGGGAGTTGAGTTGAAATGGAGGACTATTAGAGTAGAGTACTGAATGGGGGTCATCAAAGCATAGGACTAGCGGTACTAGAATGGCGTCGTAATCTACTCTAAAAGTTGGACAATTCACTTTTGTTGGCATTTCGCGAACCTGGTACTGATATATATTGTCAATCGGCCCAGTATAGTGGTACCTATAGTGGTTCCTATAGACTATATAGAAGAGTACCTGGCTAGATTATACCAAATGAGTGTCTGCCAACCAAACGATTCAAGATATGAGGTGAACAACATGATTTTACCCTTTAAATGAAAGTCTTCCTGTTTGGTTGGCATCTCTGAAGAAAATGGATGCAATCCCTCTGGTCGCGAAAACATCTTGGAAGGGGAGATCTTCCACCTGCTCTTAGAACTGACAAAGCACAACACATACTGGAATTATTTGTCTTCTGGGTCACCGCGATTGATATCCATTTCATTTACTAACTAGTACTAGTAAATTACATGCACCACTTTCAAAACCTTGGTATATTCAAATTACCAACTAGATAAAGGAAGGGAAGCAGCTCTCCAGCCCCACTTGAGTCCCTATACCTTCCCGATGTCGCTTCCTTTGATTTAAAAAAAATGAGGAATGAAGGCACATGCAAGAGACAAGTACTCTTCTAATAGTGTCCCCTATTTGGGCATGATCCCTAGTACATTGACCTCTCGCAGACCTGAAACTCCAGTTTTTGGCTTCAGTACTCTTCTAATAGTGGGTATACTGCTTTTCAGGTTCATAGAAACAAACAAAGCCGTATAGATTCTCAATAAGGGAGGAACTCGAACTCTTCCTTGGAAGACCTTGTACTGCTAAAGAAAAAGGGCTATGGAGATGAATGCCCGTACCATAGATCGAGGCTGAGCTGGTGGCCAATGATATTTGCTAACCAAGCTTGTGAAATGGAGGAAAAAGCACCAGCCGACGCTGGGAGTCGATTTCCTCTTCCTTCTGGAAGGGGAGAATGAAGGGGAAGGGAAAGATTCCTGGTTGTACAGTGGGACCCTGTTCTCGACCAATTGATTAGCCAGACCTCTTTCATCACCCAAAAAATTTCATTCCCATTGAAGCATACCCATTTTCATCTTAGGAGAACCTCATTTTCATTTGACCACTATGATCTTTCACGACTTGACCTCTTTAAGAAACCATTTCTTTTCAATGGAACCTGTGAGACCTATTTGCTTCTTTTACGACTTATTCAACCCGCTCAACCTCCGTGTTCAGCAATCAGAACCATCTCATCAATGATAGAACTCCCTATACTTCATTACCTATAACCGGATTTCTATTTATCTTCCCCCTAGATCTCAATTTATAGGGTTTGAACCAGTCGGATTACGAGGTTGATTGGGGATTTAGAAAGCAAGTTGAATTCATACTCCACAATTACAAGTAGTTTGACCGCTATGGAAAACATATATATGTTAAAAGATTATTATGGGCCCAACCCTTAAGCATCATAGGGACACACTATTAGAAGAGTACTGAAGACCTAGAACTTCCCGTTTATGAGTATATTGGTGATTTGACAGAAGAATATCTCAGTGACTGCTTTTTGTCAAAGACCATATAGAGATGATACCTGTGGTGGCTGCTCATGAAGATGAGACAAAGCTTGCTGTCAATATAAAAAATAACCTCTTTGAGATGTGAGGTTCTGGAGTCACCTTATCTGATAAGGATATTGATTTGGATAGGCCGAGAGAAAGGAAGGTGGTAGGGTAGGAACCAGACCCTTATAGACTATGTAGCAAAGTGGTGGCGAGAGTAGCATTGCAAAAAAGAATAAGCGCACTGCATGAGTTCCTCCAGTGATTGATTGATGTACCGAAGTTTCCCTCTAAATCTTGCATCTCTTTAGTTTAGTCATCTTGGCCGCTTTGGACCTCAACTCTTCTTATATATTCTGACACCCAGACGCCTGCTCAACAGAGAGCCTTCCCGCATCTAAGCCTGGCTACTGCGCCGTATCATGTTGTTTTTCCTACCCGCTTGCTTGAATCCGTCAGCAGAGTTAGTACACCTTCCAAAACAGACGCTGAGACTTCTTCTACGAGCGGCAGCTCTCAAACTGAATTAGAGGAAAACTAGAGCTCTAGGTTCAATGAATTAAATAGCATATAACTCAAGGCTGAAATTGCAGAGAGGGTGGTAGTTCTGACAGAGCTTACTATGGGTATTATGGCTCTTGCGAAGCACGGGGATTTTCATATTAAGGCTGCCGAAAAAAGCTAAGTGATCGCCTAGTACAACTAGTGGTGGACTCTATAAAGGTGCTCCATGACAGGATGCTGGCTCCAGAGGTGGAGTCTCTATTGGCTGATGCGGGAAGGCTCTTTGCTGAGTAGGCATCCGGGTGTCAGAATATATAAGAAGAGTTGAGGTCCAAAGCGGCCAAGATGACTAAACTAAAGAGATACGAGAGATAGAGGGCGGCTTCGGTACATCAATCAATCATTGGAGGAACTCATGCAGCGCTCTTATTCTCCTTTTCAGCGCTACTCTCACCACCACTTTGCTATATAGTCTATAAGGGTTTGGTTCCTACCCTACCACCTTCCTTTCTATAGGCCTATCCAAATCAATATCCTTATCAGACAAGGTGACTCTGGCACCTCACATCTCAAAGAGGTCATTTCTGATATTGACAACAAGCTTTGTCTCATCTTCATGAGCAGCCACCACAGTTATCATCTCTATATGGTCTTTTCCAAAAAACAGTCACTGAGAGATTCTTCCATAAAATCACCAATATACTCATCAACGGGAAGTTCAAGGTCTTCAGTAATCTTTAGCCACTGAAAGTAGCTAGATCAGGAAAGTTAATACCTTGTTCAACCCGGTAGAAGGATTGTATCGAATGATGTTAGTAGCAAAGAAGCCACATCAATCTTTGCCAGGAAGAGAATAAATACATAACATATCACAGTGCATCCAAGGAAATGCATTCTATTATTAGATATTTGGAAATAATACAACACTAAATGATGAGAATAGTAGTATAATATAGCTTACAATCAGAAGAAACTAGGTCAGAGCAGCTAACTGGCTTACAAAAGATTCAGGAGATCCTAAAGAAGGTTCTAAACCCTTGATATATAAGTAGCACCTTTAGAAACCGAATAGGGTTCAGTAGACGATTTCTAAACCCTTGATATATAAGTAGCACCTTTCTTTATTATAGTATCTATTAATAGCGGTCTATTAATAGAATACTGTTAGAACCTTTTCTAGAGACAACAAAGACAAGGGAGCTAGGCTAGGTGAACTCTCTCATGGCCTATAACGATCACTATATACATATATTTTCTACTACTATCCTGATTCGAAGCTAGGTGGTGCTATTATGGTGGGGGAAGGGTAGACTGAGCGAGTCTATTGCAACCTCTTTTTAAGGCAGGAATTACTAGGTATGACAGTAACGAACCAACAAAAAAAATCAAAGAGGGGTCTTGTCTTGTTATCAGGCGGAGGATGACTCTTTCAATGAATGAAAATTTCCGGTTCCAAAGGAAAGAGAGGAAGAACAACAACCGCTAGATTAAGCAAAAATTCCCATAGCGACAATGATTGATCCTTATCCCGATTATGTTATTTCAGCTTCTAGTTTTCCTCCTACGCCTCACTCAAATGATGACTGGTACTTATATATATTGACTGAACACCAAAAAAATATTGATTTTGAAAAGAAGCTTGATTCACTACTATATAGACAGAGTACCTGTGCTTGACCTTCTTCAACATCCACAGAATCTTTAGGTTCACTCAGAGCTATAGATTCAACTGGAGAAGCCGAAGTAGCTGTAGAAACAGTAGATTCACCCCGAAGAGATGAATTCAAGTGATAGCAACATCTTGATAAAAACAAGAGTTTTGGTAGGGTCCCTGAGGTGAGTGTGGTGTCTTGGAAACCTGGACAAAGTCGTGCCATCATTGCGTTAGTCCAACCATTGACCAGACCATGTCTACTACCTATATTATACCGATTGGGTGGTGGATGACTTTCATAGTGACCTTTTGAAACCTCGATGCGGGCACTGCTAGACGATAGAGATTTCAAAGACTTTTGGTATAGTTGGTTCGTCGATCTACAGTAAAGAGATCAATTATACCTTCCGCGAGTACTGAGCTTACTGAGACTGGAGGTGCTTTCTGATCCATGCTTTATGGTGTGTTTCAGAGAGTTCCTAATTCAATGTCGGTAAAGTCAGTGTTTCCGATCCAATGTGGGTCGAATCCAGGGGTTCCGGTCCTCTCTCTCTGATTGAATGTCTTACCCCAGTATCAGAAATCATAGGAGTTCCTAGCCAGTCTATTGAATCGAATCAAGGGTCTTTCTCTATTGATAGTGTTTTATGACTATATAAAAGAGTACATATCGATAGTTCCATATTTTATAGCGTGAAGAGGTTAGGAACATTTTTTGAAAAGCTATCATAGTCTTTGTTTGAATAAAACTAAGCTTTCAGAAAAGGTAAGAGTATTGGGTTTCGCCTTGGTTCACATTCAGGGTTGAGGTCGAAGAGATCGGTTCTTTAGGGATGTGGGTTCAGAGTAGGTTTTGGCTCCTAGCACAAGGCCTGGCTTTAGATCGATTCTCTTTTCTTGTTATACGCCGGTTAGCGGGGAAAGACCAGAGTCTACGCATCTATCTCTTTCAATGCTAGGGGCAACACACTGGCAGGGGTTTTGGGCATTACTCAGAAGTGTGACTCTCTACCTCTTTCATTGTGTGCTTACTCCCCCTCTACGACAGTAGATTATAAGAGGGAGTGTCTGGGGAACACGCAATGTCGACTATGCGATTCGGAAGAACGACCATACAACTACTCCAATGCCAGCGGTGGTGTAGAACCCTACTTCGGAACTGGCATCGACACCATCACAAGGGGCTATGAGGTTTTCTTGGTGTTTGTTTTATTTTCATAGAAGGTTGAACAATCCGGTTGCTTTGGGTTTCCAAGATTCCATTCCAATGGCGTATCGGGAATGACACCGGTCCCAAATGACCACCTCCTTGAAACCAATTCCATCTCATCCACCACCACGCCAATCCACCCATGGGAAGTTGGGCACACCTAGGTTGGGAACGGATGGCCACGATGCTGGAATCTCACACCAACTCATATATGTGGTGTCGGGGACACTATTATAAGAGTACTTGTGGCCTGGTGGTTGATCAGTACTCTTCTAATAGTGTCACTGTCTTCCTATTAGGCTATGGATGCCCCAAGATCTGAAATCGTATACCGGTTGTTCCAGTGTAGCCTTGCTCAATTGAATCTTGTCTTCCATCTTCTCTGATGATTCCAACGACTACCCAACAGATTTCACGTCCACTTCCATGAGTGATATATTTTAGTATGGGCCCTCAGTACTCTATACTAATAGTACTATATAGGAAGAGTACCTGATCCTCTTAAACCCCCCAAAACACATATCTTTCTACCATTCCACCACTATTCTATCTGTATCAAGAGAATTCATCAACTGATATGACCATTGCCTATGCATTCCAGTGTTCGATGAACCGCACTATACGCTTTCGAGCATCAAGAGTATGGTCAGAGCAGTGGGATCCTTGCAGCAACTGACCGAGTGACCATTCCACACTGATAAGGATAAGGTTCTACCTTACCCTAAGGTGTCAGATCTTTTAGAACCTTATCCCTATCAGTCTTCCAATCGAGATATCAACCGATCACACTATTAGAAGAGTACTGAGGCCATGGCTAGTGCACTGTGGATTTCCAAACACGCACACACAGGTTCTATAGGTAGTAGCCTATAATTTCTTTCCTTTTGTCCCCTCTTGTCTTAGTTAGCTCTTGCTTCAGGTGTAAGCGAAGTTAAAAATACCTCTTCCTTTTTGGTAAGATCAGTACTCGAGGGAGGTGGTACTTATATATATGAAGTTCCACTCTTTACATTGGGATAACAATATCTGTTTCTGTATCAGCTTTATCTAGAGATTGGGCTTCTTCGTTGAGTAGACAGGAACAAACCAGACAAAATCCGTTTTTTTACCGTAAGTCGGAACTCCAAACGAATCGGAAACATGTTCAGCAGACAGATCAGAAAAGAGTGATCGCTAATTTTAGCTCAGTACTCTTCTAATAGTGAACTTCCACCCAGAATAAAAGAAAGAAGTCAAGCCATTTCTTGTTTTTTAATAGATAGTTAGGAAATGAGCTAACATAGTTTCTGTTCCAGGGGTCGTAGACTAAAGAGAATGATTGGGGTTTCAGCTTCTTTTTTAAGAGAAGGATTAGAGAGGAGGCGGCTTTAGGGAAGGTGGTGCTTGAGGATAGAGAAGAGATAGGCTGTCGGTTGTGGAGATGGAGACAGTGGATTTCTGGATTTTGAGATCAAATCCTCTTTCTGGTCAGGGGAGGAGAGGTGGTTGATTGACAAACTATCTCTGTCCCATCTCGACACACGACTAGCTGTGATTAGTCTTCCTTGTCCATGCTCAGTCTTTTTTATGATATCACTAAAAAATTAAAAGCGAGGGAAGCAGCAGCTGTATGGATATATGTCCATTTCAATATCCGGATTATGCTACTGACACAACTACCAGTTCCCATGCCTCTACCTCCCTCCCTCGGAACCCATGTTGCAGGTTGGCTATGCGCCTGGATCTCCACCACCTATTGTTAAGACAAGTCGATAGAACGAAGCTCAAAGACCTAGAATTCCAATTTCCCCACCGCTCCACTGTTTCGAAGCTTCAGCTTGACCGCCTACTCAATCAATACCGGGGCTTTCCGCAGTCGCATGCATCGAAAGCTTTCAAAAAAAATTATTGATTGCATTTTCGCGGCTATGGTACTCCCCCTCAATGTCCAGGATTCCTTTGCATGCTCTTGAGGTAGAAGGGGCAATCAATAGTTCTGGTTTTTGACAATTCCACCTTTTCTCCACTGCACCGCCTTTGGCCCGAATCTATGACATGGAAAAGGCGTTGGGGGGGGGGGGATGATGCCTTTTGCCTTTGGGTAAGGAAAAAGGTGGATCCACCTTTAGCCTTACCCAGAGGTGAAAATTGGCATCGGCGATGCCTCCTTTGCCTCAGCTCCCTATAAAAGGGAATCCCCCCTTCTTCTCACTCGATTTTCCTCTTCATCTCTCTTAAATCCTCTCCGTCTCTCTCTAAAAAAATCATTTTATGTGTGGGTTTTTTCGAAGCATCATTTAGAGGTATTTTTATTTATTTAATTTAATGTTTTTTATTTATTTAATTGAATTATTTTTTGTTTTAAATATTTCATTTTTAAGTAGTTTAGTTAGTTCTAAATATTTTGTTTATTATGTTGTGTAATTAGTTATATATATTTTGAAATAATTATTTTTATTAGTATAGATTAATTATAGATTAAGTATAGATTAACTTAGGACTAAGTATTTTGAAATTTTGGTATCATAAAGGTTAAGGGGTTATCTAAGCAATCAAATCTCTGTTTGGATACAAAAAAGTGGATATGGCTTTGGAACAGATGTTCCTAGGAGTGAAAACTCTAATAAGGAGTTTCAGTCTTGACTTGGGGTATCCTGGTACATGACAACAGGACTTGATACACTCCTAGTTTGAAACTCTTGGGAGATATGCTTAAGATGATTCATATTTTCTTTATAAACTACTAAAATATCTAAGAAAGGAAAAATAAAATCAGTATATTTATCAATGATAAAATGATAATTATGATGTTATAGAATGAAATAAGGACAAAAGAATTAATGAATGAAAGTTATTATTAGTAATTAAAGATGTTATGTATTAAGTAGTTTAATTAGTTATATATAGTTTAGAAATAATACTTATTATTAGTAATGATTAATTATAGATTAATTAATGATAACTTAGGATTAAAAATGAATACATATGATTAGTTAATTATAATTAACTAATGAATATAATATGATTAATTATTAAAGAATAAATAATTAAAGAATAACTTAATAATGATTAAATAGTGATTAAAGAATGATTGATTAGTTAAAAACTATACTAAGAAAATCAGTTGATAAAATGAAAATTATGATCATATAAAATTAAATAGAGAAGAAAATGTTTTAAAATATTAGTATCATAAAGATTAAATAGTTTATAAATAATAGTTATTATTAGAAATGATTAATTATATAATAATTAATAAATAACATAGGATTAAAACATGAATCCATATAATGATTAGATAAGGATACTTATGATCATATAAAGTGAAATAAAGAAGAACAAACACATTATATAACACATTAATTCTTTATGACATATAATAAATTCATTGACATTTTTAATAGAATGAGGTTTGAATGAGATGAGTCTCTCTTCGTACATGAGGTAAAATTAATCTTATTTGTAATTGTTAGCTTAATAACATCTTCGAAGGATATGTACTTAACTTTTGAACTTTAAAAAGTTTTTGGACTTCTAATGAAATCTAAGATGACATCTAAGATATGTCATTAGAAAGTCGAAAGCTTTTGAAAGTTCAAAAGTGAAGTAAATATATTTAGAAGATGTTATTAAGCCATCAATAAAAAATAAGTTGGATTTTACCTCATCTGAAGTGAGACTCATCTCATCCAAACCACATTCTATTGAAAAATGTCAATGAATTTATTGTATGTTATAAAGCATCCATGTGTTATTTAATGCATTTTTTCTTCTTCATTTCACTTTATATGATCAGAATTGTCATTTTCTTAATGATAAATAGACTAATTTGACATTTCTTCTTCTTTTTTACCTCATCTTCCAAAACATTATGTGACTTATATTCTAATAAAATTTTATATAATTAAACATTTCTATAAAATTTTAGGGTATATAAAGGTGTCCTAAAATTACATTCTAATAAATATTATATGGTCAACCATCATTGTTAATATTTTTTACAATATCATAATTTTGATGAAAGAAACATTTTTTACCAAGCGAGTCATGTTTTCCTATGTGTACTGCTATGGGGAGGTTATTCAAACTGATCAAGGAGCTTCTTACAGTAGACAACCAATAATGATGGTTAGTATAGCTGATTGTGTAACCATAAGTGACCTTCAAGAGAGAATTAGTGGTTCTTTAAATATGGGACCCGATCAAAAGATCAAGTCTATGAGCTATAAAAATTTGCAATTCCTGAAAACACTGTGGCATCTAGCTTGTCCATTAGTTGCTGACACACAGTGGGTCCAAGAAAATAATTTATTTTATTAATGATTAGATGGTACCATGATGGAGTTATAGGTTGATGTTTCTACTGTACAACAACAATGTCCAGTTGCACTAAGACATAGAATTAAAAGAGTGGTTGAAGACAGTCCACCCCATGAAATGGAGCCTATTCCAAATGATGCAGTAGAAGAGGAAAACCTAGATGATCTACCAGATATACATGTAAATCCGAATTTTGATGAGGATTTTTGTAATGACGGATCAAATGGTGAAAACAGTGCTGATGAGGAGGGATCAACGGAAGTTAGAAAGGTGGTTTCAAGAAATGAATTAGTTGTACATCAACCTCGTCCTACAATAAATCATCCACCACTCATTTTATCTTGGTCAGAAGCAATGACACATATTCCTGAATTCGACAATAATGTTCTCATACCAGCAACTGAGTTCCCCAGAGTTGTATCAGATAGGTTTAGTGAGTTGTAGAAAACCTTATATATTAGAAGGAATTTTCCAAGTAAAGATGCATGAAAAATCACACTAAAGAGATTTCCCATTGAGAGAAACTACAACTATATAGTTCACAAATCATGCCATAGTAAATATGTCATATGGTGTGATAAGTATGGGGATTATTGTAGATTTCTCTTGAGGACAATTTTGGACATTACATTTGGAGGTTGGAGAATCTCGAGGATTGAGGCAGCTCATACTTGCATTCATCCAAGCCTTACACAAGATCATACCTCATTGAATGTAGAATTTGTGTCATATATTGTTGTTGAAATGATTAGGACATGTCAAGACATTCTGATAGCCCTTTTGAAAGAGAGGATTGAACAAATATTTGGTTATAAGATCTCCTATAATAAGGCATGGATGGAGAAATAGAAGGCAATTGTGATGGTCTATGGTGATTGGGATGACTCATATTAGGTGTTGCCACAATTGTTAGCCATACAGTGGAATCATAACCAAGTTTTATTCCATCTAGATACAAATGAACATGTTTCTCACGATAATTGACTTGATCTATCTCATGTTCAATTTCATCGGTTGTTCTGGGAATTTCTTCCCTATGTCTCCACATTTCATTTCAGAAAACAGTTCATTCAGATTGATGGAGAATTTCTATATGGAAAATACAAGGGTGTATTGTTGATTGCGGAAACCCAATATGGAAACCATTCACCTCTTCCTTTTGCCTTTTCCATTTTATAGAATGAAAACTATGAATCATGGAGTTGGTTTGTAGCATGTATCAACAACCATTTCACCAACATTCGGGGTGTTTGTTTGATACCTGATCGCCATCGAGAAATTAATGAGGCAATCAATGTGGATCCTGATACATGGAGATACCCAAATGCATATCATCAGTTCTACATTAGAAACATTTCTAGTAATGTGCATACAAAATTCCATAACGAACCGATAAAGAAGGTAATCACGAGGCTTGGTACGCATTGTATTTGTTATTTTTTACTATTTCAACATAAAGATAAAATAAAATTATGCGAAATATCATATATTCTGTGTATCATATGAGTCGGAGAAATGGTAGTTTGAAGAAAATTTTGAAAAAGTCTTCCAGGCTAACCAAGAAGTTTATGATTATATAATGAAAATTCCAAAAGAAAAAATGGACATTGACATATGATGAGGGGAAGAGGTACAGACACACGATGACAAACATTGTAGAGTGCATCAATGGTGTCTTCAAAGGGATTCACAAGCTACCTATAACCACCCTATTCCAGGAGACATTATATCGATGTGTGAAGTACTTTTTTGATAGACAAAAACTAGCATCTCACAGAATACAGTAGGGGATAAGGTACAAAAGACACTTTCAACAAGATATTTAAAAGAATATTGAAGAAGATTCTAATTATCATGTCTTTAATTTTTGAAGAGAAGACTCCCAATTTTAAGTTCAAGAGCGTTCAGACCCCATCACAAATTGCATCGGTGAAAAAATGGTGGTATTACTCGAAACATGTCAATGTCAATGTGGAAAATTTTAGGACTTACGGTTTCCATGCACACACGCCATCACAACATGTGCCTCTATGAACATATCATGGGAAGCATATGTTGATCCAGTTTACCGGATGGTTACCATTTCTAACTGTTATACTGCACCATGGACACCTATTGGGGAGTATAGTTATTTCCCAATGCCCGAAGGCCAACCGATAGTGATACCTAACATCAATAGGTTGCATCCTCATGGGAGACCAAAGGCTAGTAGGATTCGTGATGAGATTGAATGGCCTAAAGAACAAGGGCAAAGTTTGAGATGAATGATATGTCATAAAGAAGGTCATAACCGTAAATGATTCCCTAAAATTTTTGGTTCGAGTTCACAGTCTCATCCAGAATGATGTATTGTATTCATTATGACATTATCATATTGTAAATTAAATGTTGTTATCTCTTATTTTTTTTATCAGTTTTCTAAACCCCAAAATCCAAAAGCAGAACTCTTAACCCAATCCATAATTAGTTAATCATAAATCTCCTCTAAAATATGTCTAACCAAATTCAAGACCCAACAATTTAGAAATACTGTCTCTACGATTCTAAAAATCAGTATGCAGTTATTCCAAAAATGTATATCTTAGTGACACATACCTAATATTAAAATACCCTATTAATCTTAAATCCTTAATAAAAACATGCATGATTTCAAGAATTAACTTTATTCTTATTACTTAAATAAAATCTTAGATAATAGAATTTATTTCATAAATCCAAAACTAGAACACTTAACCCATATTATAAATTAAATGTTGTTATATATTCTCTTTTTTCTCAGTTTTCTAAACCCCAAAACTCAAAAGCAGAACACTTAAACCAAAAACATCTTTCCTAAACCTTAATATCATAATTTGAAACCCCAAACCCTCAAACCTAATCTTGAACCCAAAAATCATAAACCTAAACCCTAAAACCTTACAAAAAATATAAAAACCTAGATATATTCCCTTAAAGCATGTATCAACTAATAAAATTCTTATAAATATATTTTCATTAATAAAATTATTTCACAACATAATTCTTTCCATCTATTTTTTTCTTTTCTTTATTCTTGTTATCTTTATTCATTCAGAACCAAAATACATGGAGAATTATATTTATTTTGGTATAAATAACTTCATAAAACAACGTGAATAAACATGTCATGTATTCTATTATACAAGTCATAAAATTATGATAACTATAATGTTATATTTATATTTTACACTTACAAGTCATTTCATTTATTTATATGCAGATGGATGATACCATACTACTCACTCGGTAGCATACCCATATTCTACAGGTCGTGTTAGAGAGTGGTGGTGCAGATCGATCGATTAGGGTGCATTGAGCGCACCATTTTCATCACAGGGAGCCTCCACATGCCATTAGAGCATAATTGTGTCGTTCTGACTTTTATGGCCTTATCGTACCAGATTTTACATTTGTAGACCATCACCTACTTGCTGCCCTCTTTGACAGGTGGAGACTAGAGACACACACATTCCACCTGCCTGAGGGAGAGATGACCATCACCCTCCAGGATATGGTAGTGCTTCTCGGTATTTCTATCCAGGGGAGACCGATTATTGGACTCACTCATGCAGCTTGGCCATACATTGCTCAACACTTGTTAGGCATTGATATTTTTTCCGACCATAGGGATACAGATGGAGCGTCCATATCTATGCCTTGGTTGGAGTAACAGATTCCACATTTACAGGATGATGATGATGAGTAGACTGTCATGTGTTATTCCCGTGCATATATATTATGACTCATTAGCGGGACCATGTATATTGATCACTTGGGGATGCATGTGCACATGATGTATCTACCCCTATTAGAGGACTTTGATCAGGATGAGACGTACAGTTGGGGATTATCCTTCTTGGAATACATGTACAGATCATTATGCAGGCTATCCCACAGGGACCGCACATGTCTCAGGGGATGCGCCATCTTCATTCAGATGTGGGCATGGGAGCACATCCCTGCATTCTGCCCTGAGCTTGCTGGTCGGCCGGTTGAGATGGAGGTCCTGCATGACGCTCCACGTGGATGCTGGTATGATCAATCATTTCTATTGGTTTCTGATTCTATTATGAGTTATTGAATTTAATTTCTCATTATTTTTCACTATCGATGATATATTTTATAGGTGGTGTTAGCGACACAATTTCAACGCAGTTCTGAGACAACATTTGGGTGTATATCGGCTCCATTTCGACTATCTCTTACGTGATCAGGTATGCATATACAATCTATCTCTGTCTAACATATTTAATAAGAGAATCAATTTTGGTTTTTAGTTAGGCAATTTTTTTACAAAGTCACATGTCATTTCAGATTTCATGGCTTCTATACTGGAGTATTATAGACCAGTTTCTAACATACTGCACTGTTGGGCTTGAGGATTCTATGGTTGTAGTTCTCCTCATTCACTTCTATATTATTGGGTAACAATAGTCTGACAGATTCATGCACCAGTTTTTCTATACTTAGATGATTCCATTACCGTCGAGAAAGATAGAGCGACTTCATGGGATGAAGCTAATAGGGAGGCAGGATGATGACTTGTCCCAATTACATGCCATATTTATCGACTACTGGCATAGATGTGCAGAGTTTCATATTCAGGGTGTTCTTAAGAATCAATTCTTTCTTTTGAATCAGGTTGAGTATGATCCATGGTATAGACTGAAGTCTATATTATATCTTACCCAACTCGACATAGAGATGCAGATGATGGTAAGTCAATAAATTTCCATTAGTTTTTTTGTTGAACTATTTTATAATTTAATTTGAATATCTTTACATGGAAGTCACACAGAGAACCTTGTTCGCATGAGTGATGAATAGGAGGAGGGGGTATTTAGCTAGGCAGTCGTCCATTCTATAACGCTAGCGGTGAGGGCATCTTTTCCTATGATTTCCGAGAGCATCTGCGTGTGTCTGAGCCAGAGAGGGGAGATTCCTACCTCAGAGGAACATCCTACAGCTACTTCAAGTGCTGAGAAGCCACAACCATGGAGACATAGATAGTGTCGTGCTGCACGTGAGGCCTCACCTATTCCATAGGCTGAGGTCAACCCTCTAGTAGTCTAGAATCATCCGATTCAGAATGTGCCTTAGGTATAATGGGATCCATATTTCCTGAGGATATCCGAAGTTATCTCCATCTTGGGTTCTAGATCCATCACAACCTTGGGGTCTAGATCCATCATATCCTTGGGTTCCAGATCCATCGCAGTCTTGGGGTATAGCTCTATCGCAGGCTTGGTCCCCACTACGATGGAGGCAGGTCCTTCTACCACCCTAGTGGGAGAAGGATCTGGAGGGCAGTACGAGATCCAGTTGATAGATCCTCCCACTAACACACAGATAGAGGATGTGTCAGTCAAAATTCTAGTGCTTGAGGATCATCCCTCTCCAGGTCATCAAACTCCACTGCACAGTCAATGCAGACGTCCTATTCACAGACCACCATGTGGGACAAAATATCCCTACCATAGACATAGATATTGATTGCACAAGTTTGTTTACATGTTTTATGTTTACTGAAATGAGAATACTATTATTACTATTATCTATTATTATATGTTTATCTAGTATTTCAATTTTCATTTATATTTTAGGCATAATTTATATTTGATAGCTTTCAAAGTCGACTACTTGAAACATATAAATAATTAGTAAATTTCAAGTAAATAACTGTAAAAGATTAAAAAATATACATTATAAAAACAATGTAAATAAAATTTAAAAGATAACCTAATCATCTAAAAAGTTTTCTAAAATAAAGAGTTTCATAAATAAAATAAATAAATTATAATGAAAGGAATGTAAGAAAAGAAACTTAGAAGTAAGAGCGAAAATAATGAATATCGAGGCGGATCCTAAGCCACCAAATTGACTTTGAAATCCTATAAAATATATACTATAAGACCCATATAAATAAAAATTAAATACTCAACTACATGTTATATGTTTAATAAATGTTTAAAATTTCATTCATATTGGTCTTTTAGTTTATATTATATAGGCTAGCAAAGACACATACTTGAAACATTTTTAAGTTTCAAGTAGGTGGATTAGAAAGATTATAAATTATTTTCATCAAAATTTTGTAAGAAATTATTTTTATTTTGGACTATTTTTTATATTTTTAAAAAAATTTTAAAATTTCATCCATCTCGGTCTTATAGTTTATATTATATAGGCTAAAAAAGGAAAGTACTTGAAAATTTTTTAAGTTTCAAGTAGATGGATTAGAAAGCTTATAAATTATTTTTCATCAATATTTTATAAGAAATTATTTTTATTTTAGACAACTTATTAGATGTTTAATAAATGTTTAAAATTTAATTCATATCAGTCTTATAGTTTATATTATATGGGCCAGCAAAGACACATACTTGAAACATTTTTAAGTTTCAAGTAGGTGAATTAGAAAACTTATAAATTATTTTTCATCAACATTTTGTAAAAAATTATTTTTATTTTTGACTGCTTGTTTTATGTATAACCAATGTTTAAAATTTCATTCATATTGGTCTTATAGTTTGTATTATATAGGCTATAAAAGGCACGTACTTGAAACATTTTCAAGTTTCAAGTAGGTGGATTAGAAAGCTTATAAATTATTTTTTAACAACATTTTTTAAGAAATTATTTTTATTTTAGACTAATTTTTATATGTTTAATAAATGTTTAAAATTTTATTCATATCTGTCTTACAGTTTATATAATATAGGCTAGCAAAGTCACATACTTGAAACATTTTTAAGTTTCAAGTAGGTGGATTAGAAAGCTTATAAATTTTTTTTATCAACATTTTTTAAGAATTTTTTTTATTTTAGACTAATTGTTATATGTTTAATAAATTTTTAAAATTTTATTCATATCAGTCTTATAGTTTATATTTTATAGGTTAGCAAAGTCACGTACTTGAATAAAAGATAAATTATGTTGAAACATTAAGTTATATATCTATATATATATATATATATATATATATATATATATATAACTATACAAACATAATAATAAAACATTAAAATTTTAAATATATAAAAAAATAATTAAAACATTCATGTGTTATTTAATGAATTTTTTCTTCTTTATTTCAATTTATATGATCATAAGTATCGTTAGTTAATCATTATATGGTTTCATGTTTTAATCCTATGTTATTTATTAATTATTCTATAATTAATCATTGATAATAATAACTATTATTTATAAACTATATAATATTTACAATACTAACATTTTAAATCATTTTCTTCTCTATTTAATTTTATATAATCATAATTGTTATTTTATCAACTGATTTTCTTAGTACAATTTTTAACTAATCAATCATTCTTTAATCACTAGTTAATCATTATTAAGTTATTATTTAATTATTTATTCTTTAATCATTAATCATATTATATTCATTAGCTAATTATAGTTAACTAATCATATGTATTCATTTTTATTCCTAAGTTATCATTAATTAATATATAATTAATCATTACTAATAATAAGTATTATTTCTAAACTATATATAAGTAATTAAACTACTTAATACATAACAAATTTAATTACTAATAATAACTTTTATTCGTTAATGATTTTTTCCTTATTTCATTATATAACATCATAATTATCATTTTATCAATGATAAATATAATTATTTGATTTTTTTCTTAGATATTTTAGTAGTTTATAAAGAAAATATGAATCATCTTAAGCATATCCCCCAGGAGTGTCAAACCAAGAGTGCAGTAAGGCCCGTTGTTGTGTACCGGGATACCCTGGGTCAATCTCGAAACTCCTTATCAGAGTTTTCACTCCTAGGTACATCTGTGCCAGAGCTGCATCAATTTGTTTGTATCCAGACAGAGATTTTATTGCTTAAATAACCATATAATTTTTATGCTACCAAAATTTCACAATACTTAATCCTAAGTTAATATATACTTAATCTATACTTAATCTATACTACTAAGAGTAATTATTTCAAACTATATATAACCAATTACACAACCTAATAAAAAATATATTTAAAACTAACTAAACTACATAAAAATAAAATATTTAAAACTAAAAAGAATTCAATTAAATAAAAAAAATTAAATTAAATAAATAAAAATACCTCTAAATGATGTTTCACAAAAACACGCACAGAAAATTAATTTTTTAGAGAGAGATAGAGAGGATTTAGGAGAGATAAAGAGGAAAATTGAGTGAGGAGAGGGGGGTGCCATTTTTTAGGGAGCTAAGGCAAAGGAGACATCCCCCCCTCCCCGTCGCCTTTACCATGTCATTGATCCTGGCCAAAGGCAGTGTGGGGGAGCGAAGGCGGAATTGGCGATGCTGCCGTTGTGGCATATTTTTTAATTTTTTTAACCTATGATGTTTAATTATTTTTTTTAGAAACCGGCCAGATGAAATGGCCCCGCATCTGTGGGGCTAACTGACGATAGCAGTCTGCCTTCAGGCAGACCGGGCCAGACGCGGGCTAGACGAACGGGTCGGACCCCCGGCCCAGCGGGCCAACGCAGGTGGGCCGAGCCCTATTTGGCGGGCCGAGCCAACCACGGACCGGGACTGCGAACTAGCCAGGCCGTCCCCGATGGGCTGGACCATGTGAACCAGGACAAACCTTAATAGGCTGGACTCATGCGAGGTCAGGTAGACCCCAGGACCCGTTGTGTCGGGTCGGCCTAATCGAGTCGGACCGGGCCCATACCCAACTGGCCCTCGAATAAAGAAATGCTCGTAACTGAAAAACATGGTGTTTGTTTGACATTCCATCATTGGCGTTGGGACCCCTTTTAGGAAGCGGTCCCATTGGGCATATTCTGGCGGGCTCGACCGAGCTGGGCCGGATCAAGGTGTGATCACCCCCATTTCACAGAAAGGGGTGTAACTAACAAATCGAGCGTCCGATCGACATTCCATCTGTGGAATAAGTACCCTTGTGAAAATAAGGTCCTTTGGAGATACTCTAGGTGAGTTTTTATGGAGTTTGACATGTGACCTAGATTGGATCAGACTTGAATCCAACCAGACCCTTTTTACAAAAGTGCACATATCTCACAGACCGGACATCCGATTGACGCGTCGTCTGTCACATTAGGACCCTTTGACAGGGTAGTACCTTGGGTATGATTTTTATGGGACTTTTTACTAGTTTAAATATGACCGATGGCTTGAGGAGTAGAATATTCTGGAGATCAGGTGTGCTTTGTATAAGAATCTATTGACTGGCTGTGACATGAAGAAGAAGAGCGACCAGTACGGGTTAGCATCAGAAACTTCAAAGTGGGATGATCTAGCTACACGAATAATCATACCTACCTCTGTACTAGTGACCAATACAGGTTATCACCAGCGACCAATACAGGTCATCACCAGCAACCAATACGGGTCATCACCAGCGACCAATACGGGCTAGCACCAACGACCAATATGGGTCAGCATCTAGTGACCAATACGGGTCATCATACAGTGACCTATACAGGTAAGCAGTAGAGTTACTACAGATAGGATGATCTGGCTTTATGACTAGTCATTCCTATCCCAGTAACCTTGATGTTATATCGTTAGAGTGAGCAGTCTCTTTTACTTTGTGCTTCATGATTTATATCATGCTTGTGATATTAACATTGTGATATTTATTGTGATTTTTTTCCTTTGTGGATTACTGAGAGACCTTAGGGGGTCTCAGGGTCCCCTACTGGGTATTTTTATACTCACCCCTGCATGGGCTCCGCCCGCATGTGTGTGTCTAGTAAAGACTGCTGACGCTCCGAGGTAGACTTTGGAGGTTCCGGACTTGGTGGAGCTTGGTGCGATGGGAGCAGTCGAGATCCTCTTCTTAGACTTCAAACTTACAGCTACTACATTCCAGGTAGAGCTCCAGGGTAGATGTGACAACTGTTTACTTTCTTTTCTGTTTCTAGGGCTTGTATTCTGGCCCACTATTTTCAGTTTATAGTTTTAATTGTGGTTATAATTTACTCTTGTGGTTATACCTTACGTTTTTTGGTTATTTACTTCAGTTTCCCTTTTTGAGTGAGTACAGATCTCTAAGGCAATTCCTTCCCTATTTGGGAAAATCCTTTAGGTGATAGTCACCAACCCCTGGCCTATGGAAGGTAGGATTAGGGTAGTCACATCTGGGCCCCGTAGAATGGGATGTGATAGAACTCCCAAGCTGGTGGAGGTGGTTAAAGCTAGAGTTGAGATGAAACCAATACTATAAGATACAGAGGTGGACAAGTGGAAATATATAAACATGAACCCAAAAGGTTCAAGATGTTTCTCCCCAAGGACAGGGTTAGTTTATCAACCGCTAGATAAACTAACCATTATAAAATCTCATGATCATGCCATTTATTTTATTTCTGTTAGTTTCATGGTTTATCATTATGGATGTTTTTTCACGATCACATAATTAATGAATTAAAAAAGCATGCAAGATGGAACTAAAATAAACCATACTTATGCGTAAATATTATCAAGACATGGTTAATCACTTAAGTAGGTTCCACTTAATATTAAGAGGAATGTGATAATGATAATAAAAAGTTAACACATAAGATATAAAAATCCCTCAAATAAAATATTAAGTCAGATGAAGCCTTATGTTACTTGATTAAGGAAAAAACTCAATAAAACTATGTGTTTGACCAACCCTTATTGGGACGCTTACTTTTATATAGGATTAGCTTGTGAAATGTTTCGGGTTGACTTAACTATATTACATCAAGAGGAGTATCCCTTGCTATACTTGGTGTAATATTGGAGGCAAGAGTTTATCAAATCCAAAGTCACGATTTCAAGATTGGGGAGTCCACTCAATAGATCAAGGAGCTACAAGTCTGCAGTTGGAAAAGAACTACCTACCTAAATACGTTATAATATCTTGACCAACCCTTGTTGGGGTTATGTGAAGGGGAATATGGATCCTTACCACTATAATGTCATGGAAACCGTTCATTACAAGTTCAATGGTGAGGGCCATTGGGAATTGATAAAATAGTGGGAGACTTAATGAAAATTTATTATTTCTCTTAAAATGAAATTAATAAAGTACTAATGATCTACTATTTTAATTTTATAATAAAAATGAAAAGCTCGTCAACCACAATATCCCTACGATCAATTCAAGATAAAGACAACATCCTCACCAGCAGTAACTTCTAGGAATGGTTTAGATGCCTTTGGGTTATCCTACACCATGAAAGGAAGTCTTACGTTCTGGAGTCAGCATTACCTGATTCTCTTTCCAAAGAGGTGAGTGATGAGGATTTCCTGGTCTATGAGAAAAATATGAATGACACAGTCTATGTTCAATGTTTGTTGCTATCATCAATGTCTGGTGAGCTCATGAAGTCTCATGAAAACATGGATTCTTATAGAATGCTCGATAACCTTTGTGGTCTTTACCTGGAGAGAGAAATATATGAAAGGTTTGAGATCTCTAAATAAATATTTTAGAGTAATCTTAGAGAATGTTCCCTAGATGGGCTTCATGTAGTCAAGCTCATTGGCTACATTGGGCACCTGGAGGTTCTAGGGTTTAAACTCCCCGAAGAACTAGGTACCGATCTCATTCTCGCATCACTCCCTCAAAGCTTCTCTAATTTTGTTGTCAATTTCAATATGAACAACATTGAGAAGTCTCTATATGATCTTATTATCCTCATTCTCCAAGTGGAAAAAGATATGAATCACGAAAATCCTTGTGTTCTTATGGTGAATAAGAGGAAAGGGAAGGCGAATAGATTTATGCCCAGAGCTTCTTCACAACCTTCCATGAAAAGTAAGATCAAAGGGGAGGCAAGGGAATAGGAGGCTGTTTCGCATGTGGCAAGAAGGGCCACTGAAAAAATAACTTCACCCAGCCTAAGAAGCAAGGGGAAGCTTCAGGTGCATTTGTTATTGAATTAAATCTATTTGTTTCTATAAATTGGGTATTAGATACAGCTTTTGGTGCTCACATATGTATCCAAATACAGGAATCAAGTAGATTTAAGAAGATTGATCTAGGGGAGGTAGATCTATGAGTAGCCAATAGAACCAGACTTGCTACTTTAGCTGTCGGAGAAAACCACCTCATGTTGCCAACTAGGATGATCTTGGTGTTAAAGGGTTTTTATTATGTGTCGTCTGTTACTAAAAACATTATTTATTTATCCAGATTAGATATAGATGGATTTGTTTTCAAGTTTTTAAATAAATGTTGCTTCTTTTACAAATATAGGATTTGTTTTGGTAGGGCACATTTATACGACGGTCTTTACGAGTTGGATTACACAAACCAAGTAATGATAATCGATAACAAAGATACTTCACATGACTCATACCAAACCCAACTTTGGAATTACCGGCTAGGTCATGTAAACGATAAACGCTTGATAAAGTTAAATCAAGATGGATATTTAGATTCTTTTGAACTAAAACCACTTGGTGTATGTCATGCATGTTTATAAGGCAAAATGAACATAGCCCCATTTACTGGGAAATGTGAAAGGGCTAAATAACTTCTTGAATTGGTTCATACCGATGTGTGTAGACTATTTCCAGTTGAAGTAATGAGAGGGTACTCATACTTCATAATTTTTACTAAAGATTTTAGTAGATATGGATATATCTACTTAATGAGGTATAAGTTGGATTATTTTGATAAGTTAAAAGAATACAAGAATGAAGTTGAGAACCATCTTAGTAAGAAGATTAAGAAACTTCGCTCAGACCGAGGTAGAGAATATATTAATCAAGACTTCATTGATTACTTACAGGAGTTTGTGATCCTATCCCAACTCACTCCTCCATAAACGCCCCAATGGAATGGTGTGATAGAAAGGAGGAACCACACCTTGTTGGACATGGTAAGATCAACGATGAGTCATGCAAGTCTTCCATTATCCTTTTGGTGATATGTGTTACAAACAGCAACACACATACTAAACCCAGTACCAACTAAATTGATAAATGGTATTCCATACGAGTTATAGAGTGGAAAAAAGTCCATATTATTGAATTTACATGTGTGGGTAAGCGATGCGTTTGTTGAGGCCTCTTCAGGTAACAAACTTACACCCTTAGGCACAATGTGTACCTTTATAGGATACCCCAAGGAAATAAGGGGATATTACCTATACAATCCATCATAAAAAAATGTTATAGTGGAAATACATGTCATATTAATTGAGAGGGAGCACATCTCCAAAAGATATAGTGGGAGTGAGATAGAATTTGATGAAGTTGAGACTCAAGGTACACAAGAGTTGGTACAGGAAAGGATTCCACAAAGCCCCATGGAAGAAAGAATTGTTCCAAAGACACAAGAGCTGCGTAGGAGTATAAGAGAGGTTAGAGAACCAGAACGGTATGGTTTTATAGTTACCAAGGATGGTGACTCATTATTAGTTGATATTAATGTTCCTCTAACCTACAAGGAAAAAATAAGTGGCATAGATGTTTCCAAGTGGCAAGAATCCATTAATTCTGAAATGGATTCCATGTACCAAAACCAAGTCTGGATTTTGGTAGATCCTCTAGTTGATGTAAATCCTATTGGTTGCAAATGGATATTCAAGAAGAAACTAGACATGTAAGGACAATTCAGCACCTATAAAGTATGCAAGTTACAGAAACTGTACATGGAAGGAAAAGTCCTTTATGGAGAAGCATTGATTCTATTGTCCATTTCCACTTACCATGACTATGAGATTTGGAAAATGGATTTCAAAATAGCCTTGTTTAATGGGAACCTTCAGGAAGATGTCTACATGAAACAACCTGAAGGGTTTATGACTCTAAAGGATGCCAATAAGGTATGTAAGTTACAAAAATCTATTTATGGATTAAATCAATCATCCAGGTCATGAAACATTTGTTTTGATGAAGCCATAATAAAATTTGGTTTTATCAAGAACGAATGTGAGCCTTATGTCTACAAAAGGTTTAGTGGTAGTGTAGTTGTTTTCCTAATAGTATATGTTTATGACATATTACTTATTGGAAATGAGATACCGGTCTTACATTCTGTTAAGGCATAGTTGAATCAATGCTTATTTATGAAGGACTTGGGAGAGGCAACATATATTCTTGGGATCAAGATCCATCGTGATAGATCCAAGATATTGTTGGGCCTAAGTCAAAGTACATACATTGATAAGATACTGAAGAGCTTCAGTATGGAAAAATCCAAGATGGGATTGTTTCCAGCATCACATGTCATTCATATTTCCAAGAAAATGTGTCCTCAGACACAGGAGGAAAGAAATATAATTTCAAGGACTCTATACAGATCAGCAATTGGGTCATTCATGTATGCCATGCTATGTACAAGCCTGGATGTTACCTATGCATTGAGTGCGGTAGGAAGATATCAAGCTGAACCAGGTGGCATCCATTGGATGGAAGTTAAGACTATCCTAAAGTATCTGAGGCGTACTAAGGATATGTTTCTAGTTTATCGAGGATACGAGGAACTAGTCATTAGAGGATATACAGATGCTAGTTTCTAGACAGATCAAGATGACATGAAGTCGCAAACACGATGCATCCTCACTTTGAATGGAGGTGCAGTGAGCTGGAAGAGCTTAAAGCAGAGTGTGGTCGTAGATTCTATAGCAGAGTATGAGTATATCGCAGCTTCTGAGGCAGCTAAAGAAGCGGTTTGGATGCGAAGATTCATCCCATATTTGGATGTGATACCTAATAGTAATGATCCCATCACACTGAACTATGATAATACTACAACGGTGGCTCTTGCAAAAGATCCAAGGTCACATCAGCGGACGAAGAACATACTTCATAAGTATCATCTCTTGAGGGATTTTTCTCATAGAGGTGAAGTTGGAGTGAACAATATTTCCACAAAAGACAAAGTGGTGGACCCCTTGACTAAATTCTTGACTCAGCGAAAACATGATCACCATGTGAGGTTCAATGAACTGAAATAGAACCATCACATTAAATTCCATGGATATGGTGTATTTATGAGTTTGTTTCAGGAATACAAAGAAAGAAGTATCAAGTATATAGGTTGACAACATGAGTATGAAACTTACTTTATTATGTATCAATACAAAGGGGTTATATTACATGGTGAGAATTCATATATGGTTGTCGATGTTGCAACATTAACCTCTTTCTCTTGAGAGTCTTTACGTGTTGTTAGATGCTATTATTATACTCTGGATGAAATTTCTTAATGCCACCAAGGAAGAATCCTGGAGGTTCACACACTTATTTTTTCTTTTTATCTCAATTAAATTCTATTTAAATTTAATTATTATAATAAATATTATTCTTTAGTTTGAGAAATAAAATTTATTCTATATTTTTTGATAGATAATATTAAAAATAAATATCTATTCATAGGACTGTGAATATTATAAATATTTATTTATTTATTGAGCGAATAATTTTATTTAAAAGTATTTATTTTAGAATTCAATAAATTTTGAGGTGAATGAGAAGATCGAGATTTGGGTTCAGAGGTAAATATTTATTTAATAGACTGTAAAATAATATTTATCATTACATGAGTTAGTGCATACCATGAGATAGAATAATATTATTATTATTTTACATGGAATGAGGTATATTATGGGTTTAATATACGATTAAGTAACTTTGTGAAATAAATTAATATTAAACCCTATCATTTGTTATATTATATACCTCATTATGTCATTTTTGAATGGGTTGTATTTTTTTTGTGCGCAAAACCTTTCCTATTCTCTATAGAGATTCCCCTCCACTAAGAATATCTCTAGGGTTTCTCCCAATAATGAGAGAAGTGAAATTCTTCCTCATTTATCACAAGACAGTGAGAATAATAGAAAATTCTTCCAAATAAAAGGGATTATGGTTATGATCAAGGGGAGTGAAAAAAGACAATTGATACTACTACACTTGGACCTAGAGTACCATCAACGATGCTTCAAGATCAAAGGAGCATGTATGGATCACTGATATTGGGGTTTTGTCCTTAAATCCTTATAGTTAAATTATAATGAAACTGAATGACATTTGAATGAAAAAACTCTTCTACAAAGAAATAATTCATATGAACAAGGTAATTTTTAAATTAAATTAATTATAAATTTATTGTGAAAAATATCCCCTCTTCTTGGTTCTAACATTCTTTATCAATCTTCATAGAATTTAATTCATTGGTCAATAAATTTATCATTATGTACATTGAAAATTATTCATTCAAACATGACAAAATTTTAGTTTTACATCACCAAATAAATGCCTATAATATGCCTAAAACCTTTGTTTTTTCATGGTTAAAGCATGATTTACCAAGATATAATATATCTCTAGGTAGTTGTAAAACTCTATTTGGTGCATAAGAATGACTTTAACATTGGCCCACATTTACTAGAAACTATGAGACCAAACTATATAGATGAACCTTAGGTTGGGGAGTTAAATCCAATGAATCCCACATAGTCATCACACATTTTTTCTAACCACATGACCTAACTATGCGTACTACCCATTTTTCTTAAAAATATTAAATTATTATCCTACCCCTATCAATTTTAAAGCCTAATCCCCCTTATTTTCCTTCCATTTCATGTGACCCATCCCCCTTCCATGAGTCTCCTATTATCTATTGGGTTTATGGTGTTCTTCTTGAAATTTTATGGATTCCTTTGAGGTGATTAATGAACCCTTTATTTTCTTTCTTTTTTCTTTATATACCACAATTTTCTTTCTCCTTTATTTAATATTGGAACCATAGATAGCCATGCGGGTCCAAAACAATGGTTATGGGTGGAGGTTTAATGAATTTTATTGGTTATTTTTGGATTTTGAGGATCATCTCTTCCCATCTCATATGATTTTAAATATAGGTGATGAGGTTCACTCTATTTTTAGGTAGGTGTATCTACTTAATTGTTCTTTCCTTTAGCATACCATTAGTTATTGAGATTCAATTTGGTTTTAATTATGTGATATTATTGTGATGATTTATTAAGGGATGATTATGGATATTTAATTTCATTATTGTATCATTTTTATTTTAATGGTGATTTCATATTTATTTTCCAAAGAAAACAATTTTATATATACATTGCATTTGATAAAATGTTTCAAAGGGAATTTCAATTCTAAAGGAACTTACAAGAATTTTTTCAATTAGTATTTTCCTTTTTTTGATGTTTCACTGACTATGGATGTGTTTGAGGATGTGATTATATTTATTTCGGTTATAAATTAATTATTAGAGGCACATGAGAGCCCTTGGGAGTGTTGGTAACCCAGAAAAATGTATCCATAGATTAGATTGTTTGCTTCCTAGGAAATATTTCCCATTTTAGATCAGGTGACCTAATTAGATTGAATAAATTGACTAAAGGGGATGGATTATGTGGTCTAATTATTCTAGGAGGGATACTATTATGTTAAATAGGTTCATATATTTTGTCTAGTGTTCCTATAGCAAGTCCTAGTTTCCTTAGACTCATTAGTCCAAGCCTATAATGAATTTGTAGTTTTTGATTGAGACACGTGACTAGTTATTGGCCATTTCCTTATTTTGAAATTTATGTTATTTATTCCATGTCTCCCTCAATTTAATTTTATGATTACCTTTCTCGTTTTGCTCATAAAACATAGATTATTTTAAAGAAACTAATGAATTTTTGATTTTTTTTAAAAGAATTTTCAAAAAAATGTTTCCAAACTAGAGATAATGAATTACATTTGGAAATACATTATATGGATTCATGGTAGCATCCTATTGGGATTTTCCATAGACCTTTCATATACCCATGGGGTATATACATACTTGGTTTAGAAGGATACATGCAATGGAAAGACTGACATTTGATTTGATGGATCTTATTGTTATTCTTCATCCTTCCTTAGTGGTGTGGACCTTGGGTCACAAGAAGTTAGAGCTCATGTGGAACATTTTGGTATCTTTAGTGATATTTGGGTTATCTTGTATTGACCTCCTCAACCATGAACACATTTTGGTTCATTTTTTATATGGATGTTGACTGCTTTATTGATGATTCTAGTATGATGTTTATGGGTTATTAATTTATTTTTACTGCATTATGGTATATATGTTAATTTCTATATCATGGAAAATGTTTATTTCTTTTCATGGGAATCCAACTTATAGATGAGTCAAGTTTTATTTATAAGAGGAATTCATGTGATATTTTTCTAAATTAAAAGGGTGAAATCGTTACCATAATTGTTAGTTGATACCCTGGTGCTTGTTGATAACTCATGGTGATTAGGAATTTATTACATACCATATGATGAGCTAGATCAGGTGATGTGTCAGGTTAACCCATTATAGTTTTCTAAAAAATGGTTTTAATGACCTATTTTTATTGGAAAATAAAATTTAGAATGGATATTCGACTGCCGGAGCTTGAGATGTATGAGTATGGAAGTTCCTAAACAACTATTATTCGTGGGTAACCTCAAGTTACTATGGGTTTTTTTAAATTATGACTTAGATTTGAGCCTTATTTTCAAATAATTTTGATGATATTTAATTGTTTTTACTATTTATTATTGGTTTTGGGAAGAACCCACACACTTTTTTGGGAAATTTTGGGTTTTAGGGTGAAATGATGAAGGAAACTAGAGGTGTATGATTTAGGCGTACAAAATGAGGAAATCGTGTGGCACATATGCGACTAGAATTGGGAACCTTCCAGTAGCACTTGTAAGATTGATGCATGATTTTTCAAATAGTGTGGCCAAACTATGAACAATGAGGAAATGTTGAAATTTTTATTGCTCTCACCCATTATATAGTTGTAATTGTTTAGGTAATTTGTATTATATATTTAAGAGTAATTGAGTAAGTTTTTGAGATTAAATTGATGTTGTTGGAATTAAAATTTTGTGTTAATTGGATTTATGTTTTATGTTTTCTAGATTATGCCTTTATTAATGGCCCTGATGAACTAAAGAGAGGGAGATATGGAGTATATCCCATAGGATAACCCTCCCATAGATCCTTATATAATTTAAATGATTATCCAAACTATCCATTCATTAGTACAAAAGGGTATAAGATATTAATCAAAAGTGGTGGAATATGATCAAGAGTTTACTAACCAAAATCCACTAGTCTTTCATGAAAATAAAGGTCCTTAAGATCCTGAGGATTAGGTGGAAAGTATCGAGTGTATCTTTTATTTCCTTAAGATCTAAATACTTTTAAATTTTGTTTATTAACTTTTATGTTGTAAGGGCCTACAAAATTGGTGGGAATTGATTGTGAAAGCCAAGTTACACGAGTATGTCACATGGTCTATGTTCAAGAATATATTCAATCAATAATTATACCTAGAAATTTTGAGGGTGGTGAAAGAATGAGAATTTGTGAACCTAGATCAAGATAATTGTTTTATATTGTAGTATTCTATTCAGTTTGATGAATTGTTTTATCTTTCTCCCAAGCTCACCATGAATTATTATCTCTATGATTGATGCTTTAGGACAGGTTTGAAGCCTAAGATTAGATCAAGGTTCATATTTTTGTCCTTACCAATCAATGTGAAGGTGGTTGATAATGTAAAGACCCAAACTTCACATATATAAATATTACATATTAATAGACAAATATTTATTCATAATGATTCATTATATAATTGTTTAGGTATAGTGCATTTGGAAATATGGATACATAAACAAATCATTCATAATTGTATCACATCATCTCTCACTAAGTTCTTCATAACTGTAACCCTTATTATAAATATCATATATACTACCTTTCTTCATAACAAAGGTAAAATAAATATAAGAAAGGGTGAGCTAAGATTCTCGATAAGGGTAAATAAGAGATATATCAAAATAACATGAGCATAAGGGCATGATAACATGAGAATAACATTTTAAAAACCATACAATATATATCATATATCATAAAAATGAGTTATGGAATGAATATTGGTAGTTCATAAGACATGAATAATAAAGGAATCAAATAACATAGGCTATGAGATCATAACATTGGCATAATACATAGTTTTGTGTCAAAAAAATCAGTAGAGAAAACATTATATGAAGGCTACCCACCAAGACATTCATAACATGTTATGCTTGGGATAACCACCCATGTAACTACTTTAGGATTAAGATAACATCCCATGTACCTTTTTTTCTAGATTTGGATAACCTCCCATGTACCCTCTAAGCTCATAGAACATAAATATTTACCCAATGAATTAGAGAGAGATATAGGTCCAACCCATCACATAATAATACATTTTCCCCACAAGATCATAAAAAACACGTCATATTATAACCCATGAAATGAAATGGGTTTTATAAAACATTTGTCATATTAAAACCCATGAAAATAAATAGGTTTCATAAAAACTTCATCATAGAATAACCCATGGTAAAGAGACAAGTTTCATGAATCTCTTTTAATCATAAACATAAACCATCTATAGAAATGATAAGAATGGTATCATTGGATAATATCACCAGTAAATCATAATTAACATCAAAAGATGTCATCTTAGATAGAAAATTATTTTGAAAATACACTTGGAACATTTCTTAAGGAAAATAACATTTCATTGAAAATAAAATTTTAAAACAAAAAATACATCAATTTTTCTAGAAATAATTTTCTTTCAAAATAAACTTTGAAACTTATAAATAAATATTTAAAACATTTATTAGTCATGATGGCAGGAAATTACATACACATTAAAACTAAGATTCATTTCATATTTTTGGTAAAAGCCAAACGATCCTTTCTTTGAAAACGATATGAAGATTCCTTTTATTTTTTAAAAAAAAATTCAAAAATGGGTAAAAATTAATTTAAAAAATAATATAGAAAGATTAAAACATTTTTTAATGAATCTCTATAAAACATGGATATGGAAGAAAAAAAGGTTTTCGAGTGAAGAGAGAAATAATGTTTTATTTAAAAAAATTATTTTGGAATCATGAGTAAACAAAGAGAGGAAAATAAAGTGAAGAAATGTATTATAAATAAACAAATAGAGGATAATAAGATACATGTTGTTATTGTTATATAGTTTATAATATTTCATTATCATAATCATAATCGTAAACAATATTGAAAAGCTATGAGATTGTAATAAAAACCTTTACCACTTTGGTATCTTTTGAGTCATAATACCCAAGAAAGAATAACTTTAAATAAAAATTTAAAGATAAAAAGGATAAATAAATTCATGATATAACATTTAAAATATGTTTTATACACACCTCATGAAATAAGATAGGTTCATAACATAATATATGTCCCAAAGAGGGAAATTTGAGACAAAAATCCCTTACCACTTTGGAAACATTTGAATATTAAAACCCATTGAATAATAACATAAAATGAAACATTAAATATGAGGAAAATAATTATATTCATTATATAAAATTTCAAAGGGGTAGTATATACACCATAAAAAATAAACGAGTGGTGAATTTGACATAAGTCTCCTATAAATAATAGCGAGATTATAAATCCATTACCTTAAGTCTAAAATTCATTATTAAACATTAAAAACTCATGTATAATAAATATAAGTTTATTATAGATATATTAAAAACCATAATTATATATATCATACCATATATTATTTACTTGTGACTTTTTATTATCGATTTATTCACAATTCTATGTTAAAATCATGTTTTAGGCAATAACTGCTTTGTTTTTTTTGTATGTTTTGATTTTTTATTTTTGATCATCTTAATTTTATCATGGTTACATCATCTATATAATTTTAAACATTACATAAATATCATATATATTCATTATATATGTATTTATAGTAATATATAAAATTTAGAGATAGAAAATGAAATACATCATTCATGGAGACGATAGATCGTATACATGCATGAGCGCTGTTTCCATTTTATTGAAGGATGAAATGAAAGAAATGAAAATAATATATTAACATTTAATAATATTTTTTATTTCATATATATCACATATATTCCTTAAATTTTCCCTAATTAATTTCTATTCAAAGCGTTAGTGAAAAAAATCACATCGCTTTGCGAGGTGGTAGTCCGCCACACACACGAATGGCGTTATCATTTCCCCCACAGAATGGAAAGTAAGAAGTTATATGTGATATAATAATTAAATAAGTATAATTATGTTAAAAAAATAATATATATTCATCTAATATATCCTTATTACCATCCAAGTCAAACAAAAATGAAAAACATATCACATCGGTTTGTGAGGCAGTAGTCCTCTGTATACACGAGCGACATTATTATTTTCCCATGGGTTGGGAAGTAAGAAAGAAGATGTGGTATAAAAATTATAGATGTATAATAATATAATAAATATAATATATATAACATTAAATCTGTCCTTATATCCATCCATGAGATGAGGTGGTGGAAAATGAATAACATCGGCTCGTGAGGTAGTAGTTCGCCGTACACACGATCGATGATTTCATTTCCCATTCGATGGAAGAGGACATGAATATATGTTATGATATAAAAATAATAACATATCAGTATATTGGATATATTTTTGTTATTATATCATAATAATTTAATAATATGCGAAAGAGTTAGAAGAATAATTAAAACAAAAACACATAGTTTAAAACATTACCTCTTCTTCGGACAACCTATTTTGGTTTAACATAAATCCCTAAAAGATTGGATTTATTATATCACAAATGAAAATATGACGTGGTTAGGTAAGTAAGTAAAGTATTTTGGTATGTATGTTTTTAACCAAAGGGTTTTTTAAGTGTTATTAGGAGAGGAGAGTGCGTGACCTTTTATAAGTGGGGGAGAGGAGACACATGAAATTTTTGAAAAGAATACAGTGTACCCATATTTTTTCAAATGTAAAAAAGATGAAAAAATGGGACATTATAAAACATTATTTGTGATGAGGTCTAAATATTTCCATACAATGGGATTTGGAAAAGTTTATAGGTCATTTTACCCCTTATTGTTTCAGTTTAACACCCTCGGTAAACCTATTTTAACCTTAATTATAGTAATTAATTTTTACTATTTTTACTATTAATTATGTTAAAAAATTAAGTTTAAATAATTATATAATATTAATTATTATTATTATAAATATTTAATACATTATTCTAAATTCAATTCACATAATTAGGAAAATTTAATTTTAAATTAAACCTGTAGATGCGATGAAAAAGAGGGTATCCAAAGTGAAAATATTCAAAAGTTTTAAAGGTTTTAATATCAAAATTCAACATGAAATTAATTATTATGAAATAAATTGGATTAATAAATATATAATTGAACTAAATTTACTTTTAAAACCATATAAAAACAATTTTTGTGTTTTTAAATGCTTTAATAAAAAATATAATTATTAATAAAAACCAGTATTTTTTTACTATTCATTGAAAATTTTATCTTTTCAGAAAATTTTCAAAAATTCACCCCTAGATAATTTTGTGATTATTATTTAAAATATTAAGTTAATTTTTTCAAATAAATTTTCTAAAATTTTCAAAAATTAGTTTTAAAATATGTGTGCAAAATACGACAAAACCTCTTTTTTGAGAATACAATTTTAAACATAAAATTGGATCTATTATTATGTCATATCTAGAAAACATATAAGGTTAATGTTAAAAATTGGATTGAATATATAATATATACATGTCATTAAGATAATTATAAGAAATTTATCTATTTAATTCATTTAGGTAAGATGCGTTTGTGTGCAGAAAAATAGTTTTTCAAAAAAATATTTCCTTTATTTTCAAACGGTTCTTATTTTAATTTCTAATTAATTGGTCACCAAAGAATTCAATTTATATACATGTTTAAACCATATGTTTTCATAAATTATTTAATCATATTCATACCATCCATTCAAATGACTAGGAAATAACTGTCATATTAAATAATAATATATTAATAGTATGTGGTGTTTTATAAAAACTCAGTGTTGTGTGTAGCACAAGCTATTGAAGAAAATAAAATTATTTGAAAAAAAATATTTCATAAAATTTCATGGTGTTACATTCTACCCTCCTTAAAATTATTTTTACTGAAAAATTCTTCACTTCGATACAAATAACTTAGGATAATTTTGCCTAATTATTTCCTTAGGTTCCAACATAACTTCCTCAAGTTGGTGGTTTCACCAAAAAACTTTTACCAGGTGAGTGGTATTATTTCATAGAACTTTCTTTGTACAGTCTAGAATCTCCACTGGTTTTTCCTCATAAGAAAGATCATGCTCCTATGGTACAAACTCTGAGTTTAGTAAATGTGATAGATCAGGTATGTACTTCCTCAGGAGAGAGATATGGAACACATTGTAGACCTAATTGAGGTTTGGTGGAAGCTCCAAGTGATAAGATACGATCCCAATATGATCAATAATTTTAAAGGAAATGATATACCTAGGTATTAGTTTTCCATTATTTTTTAATATAATTACCTTCTTCCATGGGGAAATTCACAAGAAAAACTTCTCACCAATTTCAAATTCCAGATCACATTGATGATTATTAGCATAACTTTTCTATCAACTTTTTTCTGTCCTTATGTGATACTAAATTAATCTAACATTTTATACCATTTATTTTTCTATTTATTATAAAAATATATTTATTTCTCAAATTTCATACCAAAACATTGGAGTTATACACTTATTTTGTAACGCCCTGACCCCAGTTACCCAGAGTCGGTGCATTATTACATAACATTGGCATGATCACAAGAAAGATCAAGTCTCAAAAGACTGATTAGTTTAGTAGCCTTGGAATAACTAGATACATTTATAAAGTTTACATTACATCATAAAATGAAAACTTTATAAATGTATCTAGTTATTCCAAGGATACTAAACTAATCGGTCTTTCGAGACTTGATCTTTCTTGTGATCATGCCAATGTTATGTAATAATGCACCGACTCTGGGTTACTGGGGTCAGGGTGTTACAGTTGGTATCAGAGGAAGTTTAGTACAAACCTTGGAAGCTAGATTTAGATAAACTCTGATTAGAGCACATAGACCTAAGATGGACTTTGAGGATTTGTATAGAAGAAATTCCTAGAATTTTGCTATTGTAGAGATCTTGTGAGTTTTCCGAGAAATACATCCCTATCTGGATATGAGTAGGTAGAGGCGGCTCTGACACAGATGTAACTAGGGGTAAAACCTTAAAACACTGCTTTGAGCTAGACTCGAACGAGAACTGGTGCACGACAATGGGCCTTTATACACTCTTGGTTACGACACTCCCGGGGGATATGCTTAGGATAACTCTCATTTTCTTTATAAATCATTGTGAAGGGTTTATGAGTATATACTTCCTCAAAGAAAATATTTTTATGATTATGGATTATATCCATAAATAGTTCAATTTATGTTAAGTGTTTTATAAGTATGGAATTATGTATTTTGATTCATAAACTGATCTAGTTTATGCCATTGTTTAGAAATGGCGCCTAGTGGAAGAAATGGAAACCGTATCAATGCATGAACTCCATATAGGGATTTCCCTCCTGCTAAAGATAATTATAGTGGAGCTGGTGATGAAACTGGTGCTAATAATCTAATCACCATACTGGGACAACTCACTCAAGTTATGAATAATAACCTTACTCGTATGTAGCACCCTGATCTGCAGCGTGGAGGATCAATGTTAGATCGCTTCATGAGTCAACTACCACCAACGTTCAATGGGAGTACAAATCCCTTATTAGATGATAAATGGATAAATTCCCTAGAGAAAATATTTCAGGCTTTGGGGAGTAGTGAAAGGGAAAAAGTTATCATGGCAGTTTACTGCCTCACTGGAGATACTGATCAATGGTGGTCATTGATTCAAAACACGAAGGAAGATGATGAAGTATCAAATATGGAATGGAGGGATTTTAAAGATCAATTTTTAGAAAAATACTTTCCTCATGACCATCGAGTAGATATGGAAAGAAAATTTATGAGTCTGAGACAAAAGGAGGATGAGAATGTCGCAAAGTATGAGGCTAAATTTACAAGATTAGCAAGGTATGCTGGAGATTATATACGTAACCCAAGAAGTAAGATTGATTGTTTCTTTGATGGGTTAAAACCATTTCTCCGTCGAGCGTTAGTCTCACAATCCTTATCATAGTACGAAGACATTGTCTCATGTGCTATCAAGACAGAGAAGTAATTCTCTAAGTCTTATGACTTTAAAGATAAGAAAGAGAAGAAGAGATCTTCTGATCAATCTGGGAATGGAAATAAGGGGAAGAAGGGAAAATTTGAATATCTATCCTATAGTAAATGTGGGAAGAAACACCCCGGTACTTGCTTAAAAGGAATGTGAGTCTGTTACAAGTGTGGTGAAAAAGGGCACCAGGATCGTGATTGTAAGGGGAAGAAGGAAGCTACCAATGTCCAATGCTACAATTGCAGGGATATGGGACATTATGCAAATGAATTTCCTAATAATCAGGGGAACTTACCTCAGAAAAGGCCAAGGGATCAAGGCCAAGCTTATGCTATCACTACTACTGAGGTAGAAGATCCGAAAGACGTGGTGGCAGGTAATTTAATGGTTTCCTCAAGTTTAGAAAATGCATTATTTGATTCTGGATCATCATATTGTTTCATATCTTCCCAGTTTGCTAAGAAAATTAGATATTTCCAATTTGATTTAACAAGGGAGTTTTCAGTTAAAACTCCTAAGGGAAGTATTATTGCAACAAAGTTTTTTGAATCAGTCCCCATTAGAGAACATAAATGTTCTTTATCTTCTGATCTCATCATCATACCTATGATTGAGTTTTATATAATCCTTGGTATGAATTGGCTTTTGGACCATGATGTGAAGATTTATTTTAAGAAGAAGGAGGTTATTATTTTTTATGATGATGATAAGGAACACCTTATCTTTAGAGCAGAATCGTCACAACCTAATTCTTATCTAGATCCACCCCCAATAGATCAACTAAATTCAATTATTGGGGAGGAATAGAATTAAATGACTATGGGTGAGGAAAGGAATGTTCAAATAGAGGATGTACCTATTGTGAAAGAATATGTAGATATGTTTTCAGAAGATTTACCTGGACATCCTCTAGAACGAGAAGTTGAGTTTTTCCATTGATTTAATTCCTGGATCAAGGCCTATATTGAAGACCCCTTATCGAATGGCCACTGTAGAATTAGTTGAACTAAAGAAACAACTATAGGAATTGAGTAATAATGGATTTATTCTCCCTAGTGTTTCTCCATGGGGAGCCCCTGTTCTTTTTGTTAAAAAGAAAGATGGATCTATGAGGTTATGTATCGACTATAGGGAGATCAATGCTATAAAAATAAAGAACAAGTATCCCCTACCTCGCATTGATGATTTATTTGACCAAATTCATAGAGCTCAATACTTTTCAAAGATTGACCTTCGATCTGGATACCATCACTTGTGTGTGAAGAAGGAAGACATTCCGAAGAAAACATTTCGAACCAGTTACGGGCATTATGAGTTTACAGTAATGCCTTTTGGGATGACTAATGCACCCTCTGTATTCATGGATCTAATGAATAGAGTTTTCAAGGAATATCTCGATGATTTTGTGGTGGTATTTATTGATGATATATTGGTATACTCCAAACGCTACGAAGATCATGAAAATCACTTGCACATTATCCTGAAGACTCTGAGAAGACATGAATTATATGGGAAGTTTAGCAAGTGTGAATTCTGGCTTCAGGAGATTTCTTTTCTTGGCCATATTGTCTCTAAAGATGGAATCTCTGTTGATCCTTCTAAGACCAAGGCAATCCACGAATGGACAGCACCTACAAGTATAACTGAGGTACACAATTTTATTGGTTTAGTAGGTTATTATCGACGTTTCATCCAGAATTTTTCCCGATTGGATAACCCATTAACAAAGCTCACACGTAAGGGGGTTAAATTTATTTGGACAAAATATTGTGAAGAATTTTTTGAATAACTGAAGAGAATATTAGTCAATGATCCTATATTGACTCTACCATCGGGAAATGATGGATTCGTTATTTATAGTGATATATCGAAGAAAGGACTTGGTTGTGTCCTTATACAGAATGATAGGGTTATTGCCTATGCATCACGATAGTTGAAAATTAATGAGTAAAACTATCCTACTCATGATCTCGAGTTAGCAGCGGTGATCTTTGCTTTGAAGATATGGAGACACTACCTCTATGGTAAAAAATGTGAGATTTATACTGATCACAAGAGTTTGAAGTATATTTTATCATAAAAAGAACTCAACATGAGTCAAAGGAGATGGCTTGAATTACTCAAGGATTATTATTGTATGATACACTACCACCCGGGGAAGGCAAATAAGGTGGTAGATGCTTTGAGCAGAAAAAATCATGGAGTTTTGAACAATATGAGAATTGAAAGGGATCCAATTTTCATGGATCTAGTGAAGATGGACATGGGAATAGTCATGGAAGGTGAAACATCAGTGCTTTTTCAAATGGTTTCCAAACCATCTTTACTAGAAAGGATTAAGAGTTCTCAGACCGATGATGAAGAATTACAAAAGAATATTAAAGCTGTGAATGATGGGAGATTGAGAGACTTTGTGTATAAAAAAGGAATTTTGAAATTTGAGAAGAGACTTTGTGTTCCCAATATACCTAATTTAAAAAGGGAATTGTTAGATGATGCTCATATTTCCAATTTCTCTATACACCCTAGGAGCACCAAAATGTATAGAGATTTAAAGGAAAATTTTTGGTGGGACAACATGAAGAGGGTGATTGCTGATTTTCTGTCAAGATGTATGGTTTGTCAACAAGTGAAAGCTGGAAGGCAACAGCCTGGAGGAGTCATGCAACCTCTCCCCATACATGAGTGGAAATGGGATAATATCACAATGGACTTTGTCATGGGACTACCAAAGACTCCTAGAAGGAATGATACAATATGGGTCATTGTTGATCGTCTTACCAAGTCATCACATTTTATTTATATAAGGGAAGATTTACCACTTGAACGTCTAGAAAGACTATATATTAATGAAGTTGTGAGACTTCATGAAGTACCCCTATAGATTGTTTCTGATCGTGATCCCTGTTTTACTTCAAGATTCTGGAAGAGTCTTCAGAAGGCCTTGGATAATGAACTTCATTTGAGCACTACTTACCACCCTCAAACAGATGGACAATCGGAACAGACTATTCAAATATTAGAAGACATGTTGAGATCTTGATCACTTGACTTTCAGGGTATGTGGGATGAATATTTACCTCTGGTAGAATTTTCCTATAACAATAGATTCTATTCAAGTATTCGAATGACACCATATGAAGCGTTATATGGAAAGAGATGTCGCACACCAACCTTTTGGGATGACGTTGGAAAAAGAAAACTTGTAGGCCTAGAACTGGTGGAGGAAACTATGGAAAAGGTGAAGGTAATCCAAAACCACATCAAAGCAGCTCAATGTAGGCAGAAGAGCTATGCTGACAACCGAAGGAAGGATTTGAAATTTCAGGTGGGAGATCATGTTTTCTTGAAGGTATCTCCATGGAAGGGAGTTATACATTTTGGAAAGAAAGGTAAATTGAGTCCTAGGTACATTGGTCCTTTCGAAATTCTAGAATGAATTGGGGCTGTAGCTTATTGTTTGGCAATGCTGCCAAATCTCTCCAAAGTTCACGATGTGTTCCACGTATCACTGTTGAGGAAATACATGCTTGACCCAACACATGTACTCACCTATGAGGAATTAGAACTGGAACCCGATATTTCTTATTACGAAGAACCCATCAGGATTCTTGATACAAGAGAACAAGTGCTGAGAAACCGGATGACTCGTTTGGTAAAAGTTCTATGGAGAAACCATAAGATGGAAGAGGCAACGTGGGAACCCGAGGAACTTATGATGAAGAACCACCCAAGTCTTTTCATGCTATAGTATTCTAAAAATTTTGAGGATGAAATTATTTAAAGGGAGAATGTAACACCCCAAGTTTCCACGGTACACTTCCCTTTGAATAATACAGTAGCATGTGTTGTACGCAACTTCGAGTTCTAACACACACCACAACCAATCAAACTAGCCGTTATGAATAGTAATACCCACTTTTTGAAATTATATAAATTTTATCTCTCTAAATGGAATTCATTTTTGGATTCTGAATATTTAAATTATCCTAGGGTAAAATTTTGTAACTTTTTGGATAACATTTATATTTTGATGAATAGTGAAAATTACTAAATTTTAATTAAAAACAAATTTTTAATCAAAATAATTAATAGTGATAAATTATGGATTTGAGTGGTTTTAAAGTATATTTATAATATATTTTTACCATTTAATACAATGTTGTTCATTGGAAATAATTTCAAAATTAAACCGGACATGAACAAGTGTCAATCTTTTGATAGTTATTATCTCTTAAAAACACGCTTTTTATTTTAACAACAAGAATTAATTTTAAATTAATTTCTGCCACTTCTGTGTTTTGAATTTGGAAAAATGGATTCCATATTTGGAATCAGGATGTCCAAATTTTGTAAATTGGTAAATTTTGTTTTTAGACATTTTGAATAATTACTTCGGTAAATATTTTATTTACCATGGTTAAAGGGTAAATCCGGTAAATAAGGGTAAAAAATAATATTATAATAATAATAAATTACCCTAAAACATGTCCTAACAATATTTCATTGATACATTTCCGACCATGGGAATCTTTGGGTCGATTTTGGGACCCCATGGAGCCACTTGTAAGTGATAATGACACTTTATGTTAATTAAGTTAAAATAAATACAAAAATGACATAAACATATATCTTTTAGCAAAAAATTTTTTATATAGGGTTATATATGTTGGATTTTTGACTATAAATATTCATTAGAAATCTCAAAATATTTACTACATAATTGTATTTTATTTATAATTTTTATACATTTAATAATTAATATTATTTATGACACAATAATGATGCAGTATTTTCCTTATCAATGAAAGAATCAAATAATTGGTATTATAAATGTTAAAATTATAATAATTTGAAAGTTTTGATGGCATAAATGAATTTTATTGATTAATATGACATTATATTATTGCTTAAATAATTTTGTTTCGAATTAATAAAGTTGTTAAGACTTTAACAAAAATCAATTATTGAATAGTGTCAAAATTGACATAAAAGAGTTTTTTTAAAACATATTATATTATTAATTAATATTAAATTCATAAAAATATAATGTTCAGCCAAGAAACTTATATCATGATAGGTGTATCATTAATGGACCACTTGGGGGTCGCTTGTATGTATATAGTAAGTTTATTAACTATATAATATAAAAATACAAGGTGACATGGTAAATGTTAAACTAATTAACTAAGAGTTAAAACTAAAAGATAAGGTTAATATAATGACCCAAACCTGTATAAATTCTATTGGTTGAGTGGTTTTCTAACCATACCCACCTTAACCTTTAAATAATTCACTTTGGAGCCATTAGAAACCGAATATGAATTTATTATAAAATAATATTTATAGCTTTTCCAAAGGTGCCCCTCACCCCTCTTATAAAAGGGCACTCCCCCTTCCCACTAATTCACACATTAAAATCCTTTTGGCTCGGCCAAACCCTGCCCAAATACTCTCTAAAATTCCCTCAATTAAACCTAGAGTCCTTAGTTTGATCATAAATCCAACCTAAGGTGCCCTTTTGATCAAATCAAAAGGAAGAACCCGAAGAAGAGGTAATGTTTTCACCACCCTCTTTCAAGTTCCTTTCTTCTTCAACTTATTCTTTATTTGTTATTAAAATTATAAAATAATAAATCCAGTATATTATATATAATGTGATGTTATTATAAATATGTTACAACCATATTCAGTATTCTATCCATCCTTTGAATGACATATCACCATACGTGTGTATGTACGACTTACCGTCTCCACGTCGTGGTGTAATTGTTATTAAATATAATATTATTTGGATGGGTATAATAATGATGTGTAATTCACATAAATAATAAATATAACATGATAATTATTCTGTATATATGATATACCATCCAATTATATATTATTTTAATATTAAAAGAATGATATTGTCGCTCGTGCGTACGTACGGACTACCGTCTCCATGAACGCGATGAGATTCATTCTCCATCGTATCCATTCAAGTATAATTATGATTTGATGATTAAAAATAATGTTTAAGTACTTGATATCATTCTGGATATGAATAATATACAACCTATACATAACAAACACTACTTATTTAACAAAACATATACGAGTAAGTTAACACCTGAAACAACGATAATACTAAGATATTATTAACAAAGCAATGTTAAAAGATCATATATGATATCATATTAATTTATAAGATTCTTGTATAATTTAATAACAATTATTTCACCATTATACAAGAGTTTAACCTACCCCAACCAAGGAAAAGTACAAGGTAAGGGGTTTTCATCTCACTTCTTATTCCCGTGAGATTCATGCAATATTGCCACTATTACCTTTTGTGTGGTGTATGTACTGCCCATAATTGTATTCTTTATGTAATAAACTTTAATTTATGTGTATTTACATATTCATTATATGATACTTCTTTCATGGGGTGTATGTTTTGTAAGTTACCAAATTGGTAAGGGTTTATTTCACAATCTCTTCATTATCCGAGGTTGTTTATACATAATTATCTACTGGGGCTTCTTTATCATCCACATCCATGTTTCTTAAAAATGTATTTCAAAAAATTCTTACTATTTTATATAATACGGGTTAAAGTCATTTATACCCTTGTTTTACTTTTTATAATAAGTTTATAAAGTAATCTTTCCGTCGTTTTCCAAACAAAGTCTTTTTTAACCTTTTCAACAGAATTAAGGTAAGAATGTCTTTTTTAACTTATACGGCGGGTGCGGCTATTTTCTGCTGTTATAAAATCTTAGAAGCTTCCCTTACAAGATTTTAAGAATATTTTCAAAGTAAAAGTTTTATTTTATAATTATGTTACTTTTAAATGATTTAAAAAAAGAGATATTTCTCTCAAATAGTTTTGATTTCATCTATGTCAACATCCTTTGATGGATTTTAAGATTATTTGAAGTTGATTTATTATGATACAAAACATCCATATTGTATTTAAGGTTTTGTGATATGTTTGAATGTGGATGTGTTATTTTTATACCATTCATGGTTTATAGTGAAAGTATTGACATTTCGTATGCTAGTTTTAATACGAATGTTTATGTTATGTTGAAACCTGTTCATATGAGGAATGCATTGGAATTAATATGTGACGGGTGGAGCCCGCTATAGCTCTTCGATTCATCGGTAGGTCTCATGAGACAAACTAGTGTCTTGGCATGAGGACTTGACAAAATCTTATTTGTAGTCTTGGCACGAGGCCTTGGCTACGTGGTTATGATAGTCTGACATTATGCATTCCATCATTATGAAAGTGGTTATTGATATTGCATGTGATTATTCGAATAGTAGAATATCCATGTGAATAAGTAAATGGAATTATTTCATTTTATCTTTGCCATATTATGCTGAAGTTCAAGTTTAAAAGGCTTTTGTTTTTTCTATACATTGCCTTAAATGTTTGTGATTATTTATGAATGTTTCCGCTATATTGTTATCCTTACTGAGCATATGAGCTCACCCCTTTCATTGTTTTATTTTTACCAGGATGTGTATAAGTAATTTATGAATGACCTGCAGGGATAGTATAAGGGGATAAGAGTGTGGACTATGGAGACTATATTGTTGTAGTTTTCATTTTATGATGTAATTTAAACTTTATGAATGTATCTAGTTATTCCAAGGATACTAAACTAATTGGTCTATCGAGACTTGATCTTTCTTGTGATCATGCCAATGTTATGTAATAATGAACTGACTCTGAGCAACTAGGGTCGGGGTGTTACATATTTCTATAGAAGTATTCATAAAGATACACCTTAATTATTGAGTGGAATCTATTGTTGTAAGAAAATTCAACTAGAGGATGGTGGTAATCCCAACCACCTTTGAAATCCATAGAAAAAGATCTCAATACATACTCTAGGTTTTTAATTGTTTTATTAGACTTACCACATATTTTTGGATGATAATTAGTGTTAAAACTCAACTCTGTATCAAGAGCTTGCTGAAGAGTTCACTAGAACTTTTAGGTTAACCTCAGATCCTAGTCAGATACAATGGAATGTGGTACTCCATGCAACCTTACCACCTCCTTAATATATAATCTAGAAAGTTAATCAAGAGAGAAGTATTATATGATTGTGATGAATTATTCTTACCTTTTAAGGAGATCTACTATGACCCATATATCATTATGTCCTTTAGACATTTTGGGGAGTCTAATAACAAAATCCATGGTGATGTTTTCCCATTTCCATTCTAGTATGGATAATGTTTATAGAATCCTTTTAGACCATTATCTATTAGCCTTAACATGATGACATAAAAAGAATAAAGATATATACTTATTAATATATCTCTTCTTGTTTTCCCACTAGAAATACTACTTTGCGTAGGCTAGTGGTAGATGTTATACCCCTATCTCCCTTTATTTGTGGGTTCAAGCCCTGTAGCCTTACTAGATGCAACTTTTTGTCACCTAGCTTGTGGGTTATCCTTTTTTCAAAACTATATATAATTCCTAAAACATTCAAAAATTTCAATAAACTATAATTAACATAACATAAAATATAAGATAAACTGTAAAGGTTACCAATACCTTTAATCATATTCCCATAAAGTGTAATAGAATTCATACTCAAATAATTATTTTCCACTAAAAAATATACAAAACCAAAGGTTTGTATTACCAGAAATGTCTCCCAAAATATATTTAATATTGATAAACACCTATACCATAAAACATAAAAAAGTTTTCTTAATACCTTGACCTAATGATCAACCTTAAACTCATAAAACCATGATGGTATCCATAACTCATAAGTTAATATTACATGTATACATATATGCTCCAAAAAGATAATTCACCCTTTATTACTTAAATAAGATCTTATCTTACACACAAAAATTTCTATTTAAAGCTTGGGTTCATTCTTGCATCAATAGAGTATCAAATGTGGTTTCATTATTCCTTAATCCTTGTAGTGGGATTTGATCAATGCTTATAATCAAATCCAGTTCCACTAAAGGATGTACAATAATATTTTCATAGGTCTACTTCAAATAAAATCAAACATGAAATTCCCAAATAAGGAGTAGAGGATAAGTTTTCCCTAATTATCATGATTCACTTCATCCATTGTGATTAGATAAAATTTCCCTTTATCATTTAGCTTTACAGGTTTTTGTGGATTACCATCCTCATTAGACCTTGTATTGTGGTATTGATTCTCATAATTCCCAAACTCCTTAAATTTAAAACAATGGAGTGTAGGAGGTGCATTATATAGATATTTATCTTTACTTATATCATTAGTTAACTTATTCCCATCACTTTGTTATTCGGTTGTTTGATAGCCTTACTTTACACACTTAAAACATTTAGTAGTACCCTTAAGATAATTTCCTCCACATTTCCTTCTACACTTTGAGCATAAAATAAATCTAATCTTATTATCTCTATGGTTTTTAATGTTTCCCTTGAATCCCATCTTCCTTTTCTTAAGAAAACCATGCGATTGATGGGTCACTCCAATATCCATTTACACCTTGATAACACATAGAATGATTTATTCATAGATACTGAAGTCCCTTATGGATAACACCCTTAAAAGACTTAGTTTTAAGCAATTAAAGAATCAATCAACCTTAATTTCATGTTAGATGATAACACCAGAAGTATACCTTGAATTTCTTGTAAAATTTACCCCATAAGTACCAACAGATTCATCATCCTTATACTTTAACTCAATTAATACCTTATCCATTTTCATATAAAGAATATTAGGGAAGTACTTATTAAAAAACAATCTATTAAACTCATCCCATTCCATGGATTCGATTTCATATTGTTGACCCATATTATTGATAATATTCCACCATTGATTTGATTCTCCTTCAAACGAATAAATCTCCAAAATGAAATTTTTATGATCTGAACACTAGAGAATGAAAAATATATTTTCAATGGTACTGATCCATTTATTGGAAACTAGTGGATCAGTAGAAACACTAAAATAAGGTGGTTGTTGCCTCATGAAGGAATCAATAGAATATTATTCCCTCCTTTTCTTATTCAGATGCTCAATATGATTTATAGTTTGAGAAAGTTGTGTGAGTATAATGACAATATTTTTCATTCCATCTCCTGTAACATTTGGTTTATTAGGAGGACAATCATTGTATTGTCCATTACATTCAGCATTAACATGGTTCCTTAGGTCTCCAACAATTTTCTAAATTAAAAAATCATAGTATTATCAACAATAATATAAGTGTAACACCAAATAATCATAAAAATCACTTATAAGATGTCTAAATCATGACACCTTATTTTCAATCTATGACACCTTAGGTTTAGCATAGGTCACTCCTGGTCATTATTCAAATCCTTCATGTTGGTTTATAAAGAGTTTGTGAATTTTGGAAACATATCCCATGAGAGTGTCAAACCAGGTGTGCATTAAGGCCTATCATCATTCACTAGGTGAGGATTGATTCTAGCTCAATGCATCCTTTTTAGAGTTATTACCCCTAGGTAGATCTGTACCATAGCCACATTCACTTGTAATATCCAGATATGATGTAATTTCATGGAAACCACTTTCCTTATCCTTTTCCAAAATTCCAGGACATTTTCCCACACTTCAACTCATCCTTAGAATTATCCTTAGACATATCTCTAGACATGAAATCCATTTTTTTGAATTTTTGATAAACCCCTTTTAATGGTTTAGGGGGAACCAAACATGCACCACACATAAGGATGATGACACTAAGAGCTACCCACCCCACCAATCTAACTGGACCTAGAGCCTACACCAGATGAATGACCCATCCCAACACCACACACATGCTGAAAATCATCGCAGGAGGTGGCCATCCTACTAGAAATATTCCCACATCACATCACCATATTAGGAGAAAAAACCAGACCAGAACCACACATAATAGAAAAAACTATGATAAGGGTGAGTTGGTGATAAAAAACCACACCTAGAACAACACAAATTAGAGAAAACATGGTAAATGAAAAGAAAATCCACACTGGAAACTTTGAAGTAGGATAACCTATGGAGAGGTATTAATTAACAGAGCTCCTGAATGAAGAACCATGGGACCACTGAGCCTCCATAACCAATTAAACTAATCCAAAAGAGCACCCATAAAGATTTACCTTCACCAAATCCACCAACACAATCTAAAATAGAATGGGTTCCATTGAACCCAACCAAAATGGGGTCATGCACAAAGGATCATGATGAAATGGCAGAGGGAACCAAGGAGAATAAAAACTATACAGTAAAAAAAAGGAAACAAAAGGTAATGCAGAACAAACTATAAGGGAATCAAGAAATATTCCTAGAAATATCCCTAAGGATATCAGAAATGTTTTCTCATCCAAGTTTCCAAAGTTTAACTAAACCTTGCTCTGATACCAAATTTAAGGACCCAAAATTCTCATATATAAATATTACATCTTAATAGATGAATATTAATTACATATCATAACAATTCATTCCAAAATCATTTGGGTCTAATTCATTTGAAACATAGATACATAAATAACTGATTAATAAGCAGCCAACATCATCTCTCACGAATTTCTTCATAACTATACCCCTTCTTAGAAATATCATATATAATACCTTTCTTTATAACATGGGAAAAGTAATATAAGAAAGGGTGATATTTGATGCTAATTAAGGGTAAACAATATAAATATCAATATAAAATGAGCATAAGGTCATGAGAACATGATAATAAAATTTAAAAAACCATACCCTTTATATCATATATTATAAAATTGATTCATGGAATAAATCATTATAGTTCATAAGATACAAATAATAAAGGAATCAAATAACACAGTCCATGAGAGCATAACATTAGTATAAGACATAGATTTGTGGAAAAAATAAAATCATATAAAACATTATGTAAAGGCTACCCACCAAAATATTAATAACATGTTAGGCTTGGGATAACCAACTATGAACCTGCTTCGGGCTTGGGAAAACCTCCCATGTACCCTTTTTCAGGATTGTGATAACCTCCTGTATACCCTCTGAACTCATAGAACACAAATAATTACCCAATACATTATAGGGAGATGTAGGTACCACCCATTATATAATCCATAAATTTTTGTGCCACAATATCATAAAACATTCACCATATCAGAACATAGGAAATGAAATGGGGTTTATAAAATATTCATCTTATTAGAAACCATGAAAAGAAATTGGTTTCATAAACATTTCATAATAGCATAACCTATGTTAAATAAATGGGTTTCATAAACATTTTTTAATACTAAATGTAAACCATAAAGAGAAATACTAAGAATGGTATCACTTGACCATATCCCTAGTAAAACATAATTAACATCAAGGGATGTCATCTTAGATGTAAATATTTTTTGAAAAGAAACCTGGGAAATTTATTGAGGAAAATAAACTTCCTTTGAAAATAAAATTTTAAAACTAAAAATTCATATTTTTTTAAATCATTTTATTTGAAAATAAAATTTGAAACTTATAAATAAAGATTTAAATCATTGAGTGGTATGAGGGTAGGAAATTCTATACATGTTAAAAAATTGATTCGTTTTACATTTCTAGTAAAAGCCAAATGAGCCATGTTTTGAAAATGAAATGAAGATTACTTTTAAATTTTTTTCTAAAAATTAAAACAAGGAAAAAAATTAATTTAAAAAATCCCATAATAACATTAAAAAAAAATTTATGACATTTTTATAAAACATGGATATGGAATAAAAAAAATATTTTTGATCGAAGAGACAAATAATGTCGATTTTCTTTAAAAAAATTATTTTGGAATCATGAGTAAATAAAGAGTGGAAGATGAAGGGAAACAATTATTCTCAATAAATAATAATATTATAATAAAATACATGTTTTATTTGATAGATATATTATAATATTTCATCATCATAAGAATAATCATAAGCAATCTTGAAAAACAATGACATTGTAACATAAAACCTTTACCACTTTGGTATCTTTTAATTCATAAAAAACATGAAAGAATAAATTGAAATTAAACTTTAAATATTATAAGGATAAATAAATTCATAATATAACATGTCAAAGGTACTGTATATACACCTCATAAAATAATATAGGTTCATAACATAACATATGTCCCAAAGAAGGCAATTTGAGACAAAAATCCATTACCACTTTGGAAACATTTGGATCGTAATACCCAATAAATAATAACATAAAATGAAACATTAAATATTATTAAAGAGTAAATTCATGATATAACATGTCAAAGGGGTAGTATATATACCAAATAAAATAACCTAGTGGAGAATTTGACATAAGTCTCCTAGAAATAAAAGCGAGATCAGAAATCCCTTACCTAAAGTCTCGAATTCCTTCGTACACATTAGAAACTAATGCATAATAAATATAAGTTTATTATAAATATATTTTATAACCATAATTATATATATCATTAAATATATTATTTAATTATGACCTTTTATTACCCATTTATTAACAATTCCATGTTAAAATCACGTTTTGGGTAATAACTGCTTTGTTTTTCATGAATGTTTTGATTTATTATTTTTGGTCCTCTTAATTTGATCATGGTTCCATCATATAATTTTTTTAACCATGATATAAATATAATATATATTCAGTATATTTTTATTTAGATTAATCCTTAAAAGTTAAAGATAGAAAATGAAATACATTGTTCATGGAGACGGTAAGTCGTATGTAAGAATGGACACTATTTCCATTTTCTCGATTGATGGAATGAAATAAAGGAAAATAATATATTAAATTTAAATAATAATTATTAGTTCATATATATCACATATATTCTTTAAATTTACCATAATTACTTTCCATGAAAAGTGTTAGTGAAAAACGAATCACACCGCTTCATGAGGTGCTAGTCCACCGTACACAAGAATGGCGTTATTGTATCCCCCATGGAATGAAATGTAAGAAGGTATATTTGATATAATAATTAAAAGAGCATAATTATGTTAAAAATATCAAATATGTTTGTTTAATATATCCTTATTACCATCCAAGTAAAACAAAAATGAAAAATACATCACATTGGTTCGCATGACGGTAGTCCGCTGTACACACGAGTGATGTTATTGTTATCCAATGGGTTGGGAGGTAAAAAGGTAGATGTGGTATTATAATTATATATGTATAATAATATAATAAATATAATATATATTAATATTAAATCCATCAATATATATATCCATTATAGGTGGTGATAGAAAATGAATAACATTAGATCGCGAGGCGGTAATCCACCGTACACACGATCGACGGTTTCATTTCCCACTTGACCGAAGAAGAGATGGATTTATGTTATGAGATTAAAATAATAACATATAAGTATAATTTACATACTGGTGTTATTGTATCTTCATAATTTAAGATTATTTTAAGGTGTTATAAGAAGAAGTAAAACAAAAATGCATAGTTTAAAACTTTACCTATTCTTTGGAAAACCTATTTAGGTTTAACCTAAATCCTCCCTATATTGAATTTATGACCTCAAAAAGGTCTCTATTATGTGTTTAGGGAAGTAATTAAATTATTTGGGTATGTACTGGTTGATACAAAGGGTTTTGGAAGTGTGAGGAGGAGAGGAGAGGGTGTGGCCTTTTATAAGTGGGGGAGGGGACACAAATGAAAATTTTGAAAATAATAAAGTGTTCTCAAATTTTTCACATGAAAAATAGCACCAAAATGAGAAATTATAAAACCTTAGAGGTTATAAGGTCTAAATATGTCTATAAAATGGGTTTTGGACAAGTGTTTAGGATATTTTACACCAAATATTTTTAGTTTATCCCCCGATAAACCTGTCTTAACCTTAATCACAGTAATTAATTTTTACTATTAATTATAGTAAAAAATTAATAATTACTTATTATATAATATTAATTATTATTATTAAAAATATGAAATCCATTTTTTTCAAATTCAATTCATATAATTGTAAAAATTTAATTTAAAATTAAACTTTTAGACACGATGAAAAAATGGTTTTCCAAAGAGAAATATTCAAAATTTTAAAAGGTTTTCGTATAAAAATTCAATATGAAATTGATTCCAATTACATAAATTGGTTTAATAAATATATAATTAAATTTATTTTAGTTTTAAAACCATATTAAAAAAATTTGGATGTTTTTAAATGCTTTAAATGAAAAAATAATTCTTAATAAAAACTAGTATTTCACTATTCACTGAAAAATTTATCCTTTCATAAATTTATAAAAAAGTTCACCATGGGGTAATTTTGAAATTATGATTTAAAAAATAAATTTTCTAAAATTATAAGAAATTAATTTAAAAATAAATGTGCAAGATGCGACGAAATTGCATTTCAGAAAATTCAGTTTTTAAGCATAAAATTAAATTTATTCTTTTCTCATATCTAGTAAAAACATAAGATGAATGTTCAACATTGTATTGAGTATATAATATATAAAATTAATTAAAATAATTTACCAAAATTTATTTTTTTAATTTATTTATGTAAAACTAAGGGTTTAATTTTGGACCGACGGCCCGAAAGCCCGACATGCCCGACCCGAAAGCCCGAGCGGCCCGGCCTGGCAAAGCCCGCGTCGGGCTCGGGTCATAGGTTCATCGGGCCGGGCCTAGGCCTCTCCAAGAAGGCCCACAGGCCGGGCCGGTCTGACCCAAAAAATCCTGGTCCGCTGGCCCGCAAAGCCCCGCCCGCTAGCCCGTGCGAACCCTGCCTGCTGTAAAAAAAATAATGGGGAAACTGCGGGTAGGGGGATCCCCCTACCACAAGCTTCCAAGGCTGCGCCTGTACCAACTAGTCCAGGTGCTGCACCTGTTAAGTTATCACCATCCTGTATATATATATATATATATATATATAGGTATATATATATATATCAATAATATATGTATATATATATCATTATATATTAACAAAAAATAATATTATATATATACATATAATTATTATTATATATAATTATAATGTGTATATATACACACACACAACTATATATAATTATATATATAATAGTGTATATATATAAACAAAGCTATTAATATATATATATATATATATCAATGATTTAATATTATATATATATAATAACTTGTTATATATTAATAAAAAAATAACACACTCACCAAATGATGTTCGTGCAAGTCCCTCAACCTCATTAATTTTTTTGTAAGTATATTGCAACATTCATATATTATATATACTAACATATATAAATCTATTTAAAAAAATTAACTCACCCACTATGACGCACCCCCCAACCCCTAATTATTATTTTTACAATTTTTCTCATATTATATATATATATATTTATTTATATATACCAATCATTTAACATTATATATATATAACAACTTATTATATATTAACAAAAAAATAACACACTTACCCAATGATGTTCGCGTACACCCCCAACCTCACTAATTTTTTTTAAATATGATGAAACCTGCATATTATATATATGTATATATAAAAACAAATCTAATATATATATATATATATATATATATATATATATATATATATATAAACAAAGCCATTAATAATATATTTTTTTTAAAAAGATGGTGACATGAATTGGATTCCCAATTCATGCCCCCAGAGGAGTTTATTAAAATCAAAATGTAACATTACAAACATGAGGTGTAAAGAACTTACACCAGTGGGGAGTTATTGGGAAAAAGTAAGGAAGATAAAACATGCCAAATTCAAAAAAGAAAGACTGTCCAAAAGTATGCAGCGTGACCTTCCTTCAAGCGAGCAGGTGTGCCATCCATCTCTAGCTTTCCTTAGCCTTCAAATCCAAAGGATGGCCTTCCTTGAGTGCCACATCAAAATCCTGCTGTCTCCAAACATTAAACAATTAAACCAATGCAGACCCAAATCCACCTCACGTCAAGAAAAGATCCAGCCAAAGTAAATCATGATCGAGAAGATAAAATTCTGACAGCCTGGAACAAAAACCAGTCAGCATTCAGCAAGCACCCCTCAGCTGAACTCCAAAACCCGAAACAGGATTCAAAGCATTGAAAAATCCAAATTTCAATGATGGACCAGGCATACAGAAATTAATAATATATATATATAAAGCTATTAATAAGATATATCAATTAAGTGTGGCTTTTAAAAATCCATAATAATATATATATGTGTGTGTGTGTCAATGATTTAATATTATCTATACAATAACTTATTATATATTAATAAAAAAATAACACACTTACCCAATGATGTTCGCGCACACCCCCAACCTCACTATTTTTTTTAAATATGATGAAACTTGCATATTATATATATGTATATATAAAAACAAATCTACTAATAATATATATATATATATATATCAATGATATGATAATATATATATATATATATAAACAAAGCCATTAATAATATATATATATATATATAAAAAGCTATTAATAATATATATCAATTAAGTGTGTCTTTTAAAAATACATTAATAATATATATGTGTGTGTGTGTGTCAATGATTTAATATTATATATACAATAACTTATTATATATTAACAAAAAAATAACACACTTACCCAATGATGTTCGCGCACACCCCCAACCTCACTAATTTTTTTTAAATATGATGAAACTTGCATATTATATATATGTATATATAAAAACAAATCTACTAATAATATATACATATATATACACATATAAACAAATCCATTAATAATATATATATAAAGCTATTAATAATATATATCAATTAAGTGTGGCTTTTAAAAATCCATTAATAATATATATTTGTGTGTGTGTGTCAATGATTTAATATAATATATATAATAACTTATTTTATATTAACAAAAAAACAACACACTCATTTAATGATGTTCGTGCACATCCCCCAACCTCATTAAAGTTTTTTAAATATATTGCAACTTGCATATATTATATATAAATCTATTTAGAAAAAAAATTAACCCGCCCACTGCGGCGCACCCCCCAACTACTAATTATTTTTTACAATTTTCTCATATTATATATATTTATATATATAGTAACTTATTATATATTAACAAAAAAATAACTACTCACCCAATGAAGTTAGCACACCCCCCAACTTCATTATTATTTTTAAATATGATAAAACTTGCATATATTATATATACTATATATACATATATAAATCTATTTAGAAAAAAATAACTCAACTACTGCTGCACACCCCCTAAGGGTGTAATTTTGGTCCAGACCGGGCCGGGTTGGGCTTAATCTACAAAAAAAAATCGTTTAAAAAAATGTTTTAAATTAAAAAAATGATGAAAAATACTTTTCATAAATAAGTTAAAAAAATAAATGTAAAAAAATGTTTTAAATAAATGATAAATTTTTTTTAAATAACAACACTTTAAACCCACCACCCACTGCTGCGCACCCCCCAAACACTAATTTCTTTTTTCAATTTGTACATAATATATATAAATTCACAAATATATATAAATCTATTTTAAAAAAATAACATATCCAGCCACAGTAAAATATTTTTATATAAAACGTGTTAAATGTTTAAAAAAAATACATGTAAAAAATATGCGTTCAAAAAAATATTTTAAATTAAACGTTGAAAAATAAATGTAAAAAAACGTTTTAAACAAGTGTTAAAAAATGGTTTAAATAAAAATGATTAAAAAAAGTTTTTAAAACAAATATTTAAATTAATTTTTTTAAACAAACACATTAAAAATAATTTTTACATTAAAATATGAAAATAAAGTTAAATGTTTTTAAAAAATACTTGTAAAAAGCATGTGTTTAAAACAAATTAAAAAATGTTTTAAATTAATCATTTAAAAATAAATGTAAAAAAATGTTTAAATAAAAAATATTAACAAACGCTTAATGAAATTATAAATAATTTAAAAAAATAAATGTAAAGAAATATTTTAAATAAATGTTAGAAAAACGTTTAAATAATAAGGCTTTAAACTCACCCACTACTGCTGCACACCCCTTATTATTTTTTTACAATTTTTAAATAATATATATATATATATATATTCACAATATATAAATCTATTTAGACAAAAAAACATATCTACCCACTATAAAATTTTAATAAAAAATAAAATAAACGTTTTTACAAAAAACATGCATTTAAAAATAAATGTAAAGAAACGCTTTAAATAAATGTTAAAAAAATGTTTAAATAGAAACGTTTAAAAAAGTTTTAAAACAAACAATTATTTTGAAAATAATAAAATCCCACCATGACCCGACTCGAAAAAGCCCAGCCCGACCCAAAAAAGCCTGCCTAGACTCGATGGTTTGGGCTGGCCCGAGGCCGGGCTCGGGCCGCCTCATGGGGTTGTTCTAGCCAGCCTGGCCCAGCCCGAATAGTTGTCAACGACCTGACTTTTTTCATGGTAGGCCCGGCCCTGTCCGGGCCGGGCCGGGCCAAAATTACATCCCTAGGTAAAACGTGTTTATTCATAGAAAAATAGTTTTTTTTTCAGAAAAATATTTCCTTTATTTTAAAATGGTTCTTATTTTCATTTCAAATTTATTGGTCACCAAAGAATTAATTTTATATACGTGTGTAAAACATATATTTTAATAATTTTTTATCTTATTCATATCCTCCATTCCAACAGTTAGGGAATAACTATCATATTAAATAATAATATATTAATTGCATGTTCTATTTCGTTAAAACTCAGTGTTGTGTATAACACAAGTTATTGAAGAAATTATATTTATTTTAAAAAAATATTTCATAAAATATTAGGGTGTTAAATATAAATCCATGATGGAAGAGACTAATTTAGAAGGATTAACCAGGCTTTGTGGTGCCCCTTCTATAGAAGGGGGTAGTCAGAGGTCTTCATCTTTTCAAAAGAGGAAGAATGAGGAGTTCAGCCAGAGTGGTAGAGGAGGCACTAACCATTCATTAGATTATGTGCTATTGTAATGCTATGTGCAATATAAAGTGACTTTTTTTGAGTGTGTTAAGTCAAGAAAAACTAAGACAGATTGCTAAGAGGCACCCAGGATGTGCCACCAATGTAGTCGTCCAGGTCTCCTTTAGTGCTTTTGCAGAAGCCCTCAGTAGTGTAATATAGTTTGGACTTTATTTACTTAAGTCTCCAAAGTTATATCTAATTAATTTAAGGGTGTAGGGTCCCATTCTAAGACAAAATATGATTCTTACTCGACTAAGAAGATGTAGAGTAGGAAAAAGTATAGACATTTATATGCAACCAATCATTTTCCAAAGGATTTCAATACTAGACTAACTACTATGAGTGGTATAATATTTATAGATTACTATATGTATTTATAATTATTTAATATAGGTACACCCCATTAATTAATTTATTTTAATTTTATTTTTTATTTGGGTTTTTGATCAAATTTTATTACATTCATGATATATCTTTCCACTATTTTGGGAAAGAAGAAGGAATAAGGATTCAAGTGTCTAGAGTGATAGGTTGTGATTGATGATTTTGAGATCATATGGGACTTCTTGGTTCTTAACCTATATGTTTTTAATCTCATTATTAGCATGAAATGGATGATTGGTTTTAAATACCATATAGATTACTATGATCATAGAGTTAAACTCTCATCTCATAATAGGATTACCCACATCTTCTAGGGTGAGTGAGTTTCAATATCAGGGAGGGAAGGTCATGTTGTTCTAGATGTTAACGTGATCTCATTATAGTTAACTTGTTTTCTATTCGATGCAGTTGAGAAAGGTTTAGTTTATTAACTTCCAATGGTGGTAAAAATGTTTCTCAAAGTTTTTCCAAACAATTTCTCTAAATTTCCACCCTAGTGGGAGGTGGAGTTCTCCATTGATATACTTCCCCAGATGAGTGCTATGTTCTTACCATATCATTATATGGCTCCTTCTGAGATGAAGAAGTTGAAAGTCCCATTAGAATATCTTGAAGGAAAGGGATTTATTTGACTGAGTGTTTCACCTTGAGCATAATCAATTTTCTTTCTAAAGAGAGAGGATGGAAGCCTTCGACTATACGTTAACTAATAAAAAAATAGATGATCATTAAGAATAAATTTCAATTTCCCTAGATTGAAGATTTCTTTGATATGCCCAAGGAATCCCGATGGTTCTTTAATTATAAATGATCCAATGATTTTCATAGATTTGATGAACTATATTTTCCATCACTATCATGACTCCTTCATAGTGTTGTTTACAGATGATATCCTGGAATACACTAACATGAAGTAGGAGCATGGAGATCATTTGTGTCATGACCTGACCCAACTTAGGGCTCAAGCCACAACTACCCCAATCCTGCCTCCATAGTCTAGGGGGTGGTGAAAATCACTGAAGACATAACTAACTTGGGGTGGCCTTATCTTAAGAACCTATACATGTACACATAGCCTACTCAATGAAAAAGTGAAGAGGGAGAAAATAGAATATGAAACATTTCTATAAATTAAACCAAACATGCATGAACCTCGACATGGTAAAAAAGTATGGTAGTTTAAACTAAAAATAAAATGGGTGAAATACATGCCCAACCATAAATGTGTCCCAAACTAATAGAAAATTGGAAAATTAAATTCCTGAATGAGAGCCCATCTTCTGAATCTCACGCTACGACCACCGTATGCGGTCTAAGAACCATGTATCCCTAAGCTCCTCTGAAGTCACGATTGATCTATCCATCATCTACATAAGACATGACCTATGCGGGAAAATACAATGTAGGGGTGAGTATAAACATACCTAATTGGATGTCCCGAAAGATGAAGGGGGAGTAGTATGAGATACGACTGAAGTGGGAAACAATAGATAAAGCAAGGCACAATGAAAGAGTATAGCTCAACCCAATAATAGAGTGAAGTTAATATATTCCAAGAACAAGGGGCTAAACATAGTGAGTATATGAACTACCCATAATGCCTTCTCCACCTATAGCAAGAGAGTAGACTCATCCAACGACGAGAAGCTAGACACCAAAAGAATGTGGCATACAACACATATCTTCACCTCTCATGTAAGAAGAGTATCTAAATCCAAAGTGTGAATCCAAAAGAAATAATATATATATATATATATATATATATATATATATACATTCTCAGTCAAAGAATCCCAAACGAGAGATTAGGGGGATCTCTATCTCACAGCTCAACCCAAGAAGAAGAGTTGCCAATAGTTTTAAAAGATGTCCATCAACGATGCCCAACATCTCACTTGTCTGACTAGAACACAGAAGTATAAGGGAATATATCACCACATATTGATACAATCCTCTTTGGGTAGCACTAAATCACCTTCAAAATTTTAGGTGGCGTCATAAGAACACGTCTTGGTCGAGAAAGTGTCCTCATTCTGAGTCCAAATCCATGTCAAAACATGTCTCTTCACAGTGCCAAACAGTCGAGGGGAAACAAATTCTATGTAAGGATACCATGTCATGGTACGACCAGAGGTTCCTACAAAGATAGTCACTGAGGAACTCCACTGCCCAGTCCTACTATAGGGAACCACTCGGGAAGGTCATTGGGGAACTCCACTACCCAGTCCCACTAGAGGGTAATCCTAGTAAGGTTATTGGGGAAATATACTACCTTTTCATACAAGAGGGTAATCCCACAACATTGAAGAACTCCACTACCCATTCTAGCTAGAGGGTAACTTGGAAAGATCATTAGATAATGCCACTACCCAACCCTACTAGAGGGTAACTCAGAAATATCATCAGGGAACACCACAACCCAGCCCTACTGGAGGGTAAGCCCAGAAATCTCTACTGATATTATACAATAAATACCCCCATCAGGTGTCACCTCAGTTAGTTATGATCATAAAATATTTTATTTTATCTCAAAATCCACAACAGAGGGAACTATCACATTCAATGTGGAAAAAACACCCGAGATAGGCTATTCACTTGCCTCAACGAGACACTTGGTAAAAAATGTCACATTTCACAGCTTAATGTTCAAATGGTGTCTCATGGTACCGATCTATGAGTCCAAATTAAATACCCAATATTAGTCTTGAAAAATATTCCTAAATTTCAAGTTCATAACATCACATATAGTTCATCATTCCAACATCATATGGGGGAGATATGTCAGATACAAGATTCCACAGTAATAATAATTTTATTATTATGGGATGTTTCATTGAACTGAGGAAAGAGTCCCACAAAGATATCCAACATCAGTCTTAAAATGACCATCTCAATTCTAGGATCACATTGGCACCGATGGTTCATCAAACAAACACCTCAGTTAAAAGATATAACAGATATAATATTATTTAACTAAGATTTATATCTCATATCTTATATCTCAATATCTTGTATCTCATATCTCATATCTCATATCTTATATGTTATATCTCATATCTCATATCTTGTATCTTATATATTATATCTAATATATCATATATTATATCTTATATCTCATATATCAGATCGAGCATCCCTATACTGTAATGATTCTAGATATATTCTTTGCTCTCCAAACTATCGTCACATCATCGATCCACCGTGAATCTAGGGGTCCGATCGAGTTTGGTTCCCCCAATATCATCGGGACGAGACCATGGGGATCCAAATATCGAAGAACACAAATAATTGAGGGATAAAATCACCATAAAACAAAGTTTTAAACATCACTATCCAATCATTATTGGATAGCGATCAAGAACGGGGAACTGAGTTTAGAAAATTTATTAAAAAATATGAAATCCGGTACTTGGGCTCATGTAAAGTCCCTAATAAGAATTATATTGAAGAAGGAATAAAGAAATACTCAATATTTTAATCCAAAGGTGTAAAAACACCAAAATATGAGTCCTACCTCTATTTTGGATTGCTCACTGATGAAGAACGTGTTCGCTAACGAAGGAGGAGGATCCACTGTGTTCGCCACATATTGATCTAATCTGATCTAATGTTCTGTCATCGTTCAATATCGATTCACTAAAGGGAGGAGGAAGAGAGATTAACTAGTTGTGGGTGAATTATGAACCAACCCTAGTGAATTTTCTCAATCTATATATTTATAAACATTTTTAGGTCAAAAATAAATAAATAATTCACTTAAACAAACCACCAATGAGAGAGGGGTCTGAACATCCTGCATTGACTTATTTTATGTTGCACCTAGGGTAAAAACCACGTTCTGAACTCAACTATAGTCTTGGATTTCTAATCCAATTGAACCTTTAAGAGTTATACCATTTTATTTGAGGTATCATGTGCGTGTAATATAAAATATATTTAATATTTTTATAAAATTAATTCTGGGAACACCGGGTCTCAGAATCTCATTCCCTCTCAGTGCATAGCTCTAAAAATATATAAATAAATACTTAAAAGTCTTACCAAGAAAAAACTGGGTCTCCACATCATTCCTGCCTTCATGATTTTCATCCTTGAAAAGAAAAAACTAGGAAAACCACTCAGGATACTGAGTCCACACCTATCTCTCCCACTCCCTGGAACTCTTCTGCATGTTTCCATACTACCAATACATGTGAACCAAAGGGATAGTCTATCCACGTAGGGTTCACTCCTTTCGATCCTCGATCGCCCCTGGGTGCTCCACAAAGGTGGATCCATCCTTGATGTCCTGCTCACCCCAGTTAATGAAGTGCGTAGGGTCATGCACATATCTGCTCAGTTGCAACACATGGAAGATGTAATGCACCCATTCCAGCTATGGGGGTAAGGTGAGGTAGCAAGCAACCTTTCCAACCTACTGCATGATCTCAAATGGCTTGATTAATCTTGGGGATAGCTTTCCTCGCCAGCCGAACCTCCACATTATTCGCCATGGGGTGAATCATAAGGAAATGTAGTATCCCTAATCGAACTCCAAGGACCTACTAAGACTATATGTTTAATACTTATGTGTATTCTGGGCTGTCCTCATACTCTCATGGATGACCTGGAATTTCTTCGTGATCGCATACACCAACTCTGGACCCATAAGCGATGACTTTCCAATCTCTTTCCAGCAAAAGGGTGACCTGTAGAGTCTCCTGTAAAGGGCCTCAAAAGGCTCCATGTTGATGGTAGAGTGGTAGATATTGTTTTAAAAAAACTCTACCAAGTCCAGGTGATCCTCCTAGCTCTAACCGAAGTCTAACAAATAAGATTTTAGCATATCCTCTATCACTTGGATTGTGTTATAGGTCTGGACGTCGGTATGGGGGTGAAAGGATGTGATCATCCTCAACTAGGTCCATAATGCATCCTATATCCCTCTCCACAATTGTGATGTAAACCACACATCACGATTGAAGAAAATAATCGAGGGAAACCTGTGAAGGCGAAAAATCTACCATACATACAACTAACCCAAACTCTCCACCAAAATCTGCTCCCTAATGGAAATTAAATGCACCGAATTCATGAGTTGGTCAACTATCAAAAAAATGGAATCATGGACCTTCACTATGAATGAAATCCCGATGAAAAAATCCATGGATATTCTATCCCACTTCCACTCCAGGATCTCAAGGGGCTGAAAAATACTTTCCATAATTTGGTGCTCAGCCTTCACCTCTTATCAGGTGAGGCACCGAGAGATGAACTTAGCTATGCTTCATCTCATGCTGGACCACAAAAACATCCACTGAATATCTATGTAAATATTCCCCACATTGAGACGTACAACTAAGAGAGAAGTGTGGAACTCTCACATCATCTCCTCCCCCATCGTAACTAGAACCATTGTTCTACATTGGAATAAGATAATGTGATTCCCTCGTATAAAATATCCATATGGTGAATCACCTATGGATATCTGATCACGTAAGACCTCTTAGTAGATGTATCCTAGTTGGGAAAATCTCATATGATCAAGAAGAAAAGGAGTCAACACCATTGACTGAAGAAAGGATGTACCCTCCTGCTCTATTAGGGTCAGATGTAGGGAATCTAAATGATCTAAATATTCCTACACTAAGTGAGCCTGGGACTTCCTACTAAGGATATATTCTATAATTATTCCCTTACCTGGAGTATATACTATCTTGAAGTAATAATTCTATTGGAACTCCAATTATATATTATTTTAATATTAAAAGAATGATATTGTCGCTCGTGCGTACGTACGGACTACCGTCTCCATGAACGCGATGAGATTCATTCTCCATCGTATCCATTCAAGTATAATTATGATTTGATGATTAAAAATAATGTTTAAGTACTTGATATCATTCTGGATATGAATAATATACAACCTATACATAACAAACACTACTTATTTAACAAAACATATACGAGTAAGTTAACACCTGAAACAACGATAATACTAAGATATTATTAACAAAGCAATGTTAAAAGATCATATATGATATCATATTAATTTATAAGATTCTTGTATAATTTAATAACAATTATTTCACCATTATACAAGAGTTTAACCTACCCCAACCAAGGAAAAGTACAAGGTAAGGGGTTTTCATCTCACTTCTTATTCCCGTGAGATTCATGCAATATTGCCACTATTACCTTTTGTGTGGTGTATGTACTGCCCATAATTGTATTCTTTATGTAATAAACTTTAATTTATGTGTATTTACATATTCATTATATGATACTTCTTTCATGGGGTGTATGTTTTGTAAGTTACCAAATTGGTAAGGGTTTATTTCACAATCTCTTCATTATCCGAGGTTGTTTATATATAATTATCTACTGGGGCTTCTTTATCATCCACATCCATGTTTCTTAAAAATGTATTTCAAAAAATTCTTACTATTTTATATAATACGGGTTAAAGTCATTTATACCCTTGTTTTACTTTTTATAAGAAGTTTATAAAGTAATCTTTCCGTCGTTTTCCAAACAAAGTCTTTTTTAACCTTTTCAACAGAATTAAGGTAAGAATGTCTTTTTTAACTTATACGGCGGGTGCGGCTATTTTCTGCTGTTATAAAATCTTAGAAGCTTCCCTTACAAGATTTTAAGAATATTTTCAAAGTAAAAGTTTTATTTTATAATTATGTTACTTTTAAATGATTTAAAAAAAGAGATATTTCTCTCAAATAGTTTTGATTTCATCTATGTCAACATCCTTTGATGGATTTTAAGATTATTTGAAGTTGATTTATTATGATACAAAACATCCATATTGTATTTAAGGTTTTGTGATATGTTTGAATGTGGATGTGTTATTTTTATACCATTCATGGTTTATAGTGAAAGTATTGACATTTCGTATGCTAGTTTTAATACGAATGTTTATGTTATGTTGAAACCTGTTCATATGAGGAATGCATTGGAATTAATATGTGACGGGTGGAGCCCGCTATAGCTCTTCGATTCATCGGTAGGTCTCATGAGACAAACTAGTGTCTTGGCATGAGGACTTGACAAAATCTTATTTGTAGTCTTGGCACGAGGCCTTGGCTACGTGGTTATGATAGTATGACATTATGCATTCCATCATTATGAAAGTGGTTATTGATATTGCATGTGATTATTCGAATAGTAGAATATCCATGTGAATAAGTAAATGGAATTATTTCATTTTATCTTTTCCATATTATGCTGAAGTTCAAGTTTAAAAGGCTTTTGTTTTTTCTATACATTGCCTTAAATGTTTGTGATTATTTATGAATGTTTCCGCTATATTGTTATCCTTACTGAGCATATGAGCTCACCCCTTTCATTGTTTTATTTTTACCAGGATGTGTATAAGTAATTTATGAATGACCTGCAGGGATAGTATAAGGGGATAAGAGTGTGGACTATGGAGACTATATTGTTGTAGTTTTCATTTTATGATGTAATTTAAACTTTATGAATGTATCTAGTTATTCCAAGGATACTAAACTAATTGGTCTATCGAGACTTGATCTTTCTTGTGATCATGCCAATGTTATGTAATAATGAACTGACTCTGAGCAACTAGGGTCGGGGTGTTACATATTTCTATAGAAGTATTCATAAAGATACACCTTAATTATTGAGTGGAATCTATTGTTGTAAGAAAATTCAACTAGAGGATGGTGGTAATCCCAACCACCTTTGAAATCCATAGAAAAAGATCTCAATACATACTCTAGGTTTTTAATTGTTTTATTAGACTTACCACATATTTTTGGATGATAATTAGTGTTAAAACTCAACTCTGTATCAAGAGCTTGCTGAAGATTTCACTAGAACTTTTAGGTTAACCTCAGATCCTAGTCAGATACAATGGAATGTGGTACTCCATGCAACCTTACCACCTCCTTAATATATAATCTAGAAAGTTAATCAAGAGAGAAGTATTATATGATTGTGATGAATTATTCTTACCTTTTAAGGAGATCTACTATGACCCATATATCATTATGTCCTTTAGACATTTTGGGGAGTCTAATAACAAAATCCATGGTGATGTTTTCCCATTTCCATTCTAGTATGGATAATGTTTATAGAATCCTTTTAGACCATTATCTATTAGCCTTAACATGATGACATAAAAAGAATAAAGATATATACTTATTAATATATCTCTTCTTGTTTTCCCACTAGAAATACTACTTTGCGTAGGCTAGTGGTAGATGTTATACCCCTATCTCCCTTTATTTGTGGGTTCAAGCCCTGTAGCCTTACTAGATGCAACTTTTTGTCACCTAGCTTGTGGGTTATCCTTTTTTCAAAACTATATATAATTCCTAAAACATTCAAAAATTTCAATAAACTATAATTAACATAACATAAAATATAAGATAAACTGTAAAGGTTACCAATACCTTTAATCATATTCCCATAAAGTGTAATAGAATTCATACTCAAATAATTATTTTCCACTAAAAAATATACAAAACCAAAGGTTTGTATTACCAGAAATGTCTCCCAAAATATATTTAATATTGATAAACACCTATACCATAAAACATAAAAAAGTTTTCTTAATACCTTGACCTAATGATCAACCTTAAACTCATAAAACCATGATGGTATCCATAACTCATAAGTTAATATTACATGTATACATATATGCTCCAAAAAGATAATTCACCCTTTATTACTTAAATAAGATCTTATCTTACACACAAAAATTTCTATTTAAAGCTTGGGTTCATTCTTGCATCAATAGAGTATCAAATGTGGTTTCATTATTCCTTAATCCTTGTAGTGGGATTTGATCAATGCTTATAATCAAATCCAGTTCCACTAAAGGATGTACAATAATATTTTCATAGGTCTACTTCAAATAAAATCAAACATGAAATTCCCAAATAAGGAGTAGAGGATAAGTTTTCCCTAATTATCATGATTCACTTCATCCATTGTGATTAGATAAAATTTCCCTTTATCATTTAGCTTTACAGGTTTTTGTGGATTACCATCCTCATTAGACCTTGTATTGTGGTATTGATTCTCATAATTCCCAAACTCCTTAAATTTAAAACAATGGAGTGTAGGAGGTGCATTATATAGATATTTATCTTTACTTATATCATTAGTTAACTTATTCCCATCACTTTGTTATTCGGTTGTTTGATAGCCTTACTTTACACACTTAAAACATTTAGTAGTACCCTTAAGATAATTTCCTCCACATTTCCTTCTACACTTTGAGCATAAAATAAATCTAATCTTATTATCTCTATGGTTTTTAATGTTTCCCTTGAATCCCATCTTCCTTTTCTTAAGAAAACCATGCGATTGATGGGTCACTCCAATATCCATTTACACCTTGATAACACATAGAATGATTTATTCATAGATACTGAAGTCCCTTATGGATAACACCCTTAAAAGACTTAGTTTTAAGCAATTAAAGAATCAATCAACCTTAATTTCATGTTAGATGATAACACCAGAAGTATACCTTGAATTTCTTGTAAAATTTACCCCATAAGTACCAATAGATTCATCATCCTTATACTTTAACTCAATTAATACCTTATCCATTTTCATATAAAGAATATTAGGGAAGTACTTATTAAAAAACAATCTATTAAACTCATCCCATTCCATGGATTCGATTTCATATTGTTGACCCATATTATTGATAATATTCCACCATTGATTTGATTCTCCTTCAAACGAATAAATCTCCAAAATGAAATTTTTATGATCTGAACACTAGAGAATGAAAAATATATTTTCAATGGTACTGATCCATTTATTGGAAACTAGTGGATCAGTAGAAACACTAAAATAAGGTGGTTGTTGCCTCATGAAGGAATCAATAGAATATTATTCCCTCCTTTTCTTATTCAGATGCTCAATATGATTTATAGTTTGAGAAAGTTGTGTGAGTATAATGACAATATTTTTCATTCCATCTCCTGTAACATTTGGTTTATTAGGAGGACAATCATTGTATTGTCCATTACATTCAGCATTAACATGGTTCCTTAGGTCTCCAACAATTTTCTAAATTAAAAAATCATAGTATTATCAACAATAATATAAGTGTAACACCAAATAATCATAAAAATCACTTATAAGATGTCTAAATCATGACACCTTATTTTCAATCTATGACACCTTAGGTTTAGCATAGGTCACTCCTGGTCATTATTCAAATCCTTCATGTTGGTTTATAAAGAGTTTGTGAATTTTGGAAACATATCCCATGAGAGTGTCAAACTAGGTGTGCATTAAGGCCTATCATCATTCACTAGGTGAGGATTGATTCTAGCTCAATGCATCCTTTTTAGAGTTATTACCCCTAGGTAGATCTGTACCATAGCCACATTCACTTGTAATATCCAGATATGATGTAATTTCATGGAAACCACTTTCCTTATCCTTTTCCAAAATTCCAGGACATTTTCCCACACTTCAACTCATCCTTAGAATTATCCTTAGACATATCTCTAGACATGAAATCCATTTTTTTGAATTTTTGATAAACCCCTTTTAATGGTTTAGGGGGAACCAAACATGCACCACACATAAGGATGATGACACTAAGAGCTACCCACCCCACCAATCTAACTGGACCTAGAGCCTACACCAGATGAATGACCCATCCCAACACCACACACATGCTGAAAATCATCGCAGGAGGTGGCCATCCTACTAGAAATATTCCCACATCACATCACCATATTAGGAGAAAAAACCAGACCAGAACCACACATAATAGAAAAAACTATGATAAGGGTGAGTTGGTGATAAAAAACCACACCTAGAACAACACAAATTAGAGAAAACATGGTAAATGAAAAGAAAATCCACACTGGAAACTTTGAAGTAGGATAACCTATGGAGAGGTATTAATTAACAGAGCTCCTGAATGAAGAACCATGGGACCACTGAGCCTCCACAACCAATTAAACTAATCCAAAAGAGCACCCATAAAGATTTACCTTCACCAAATCCACCAACACAATCTAAAATAGAATGGGTTCCATTGAACCCAACCAAAATGGGGTCATGCACAAAGGATCATGATGAAATGGCAGAGGGAACCAAGGAGAATAAAAACTATACAGTAAAAAAAAGGAAACAAAAGGTAATGCAGAACAAACTATAAGGGAATCAAGAAATATTCCTAGAAATATCCCTAAGGATATCAGAAATGTTTTCTCATCCAAGTTTCCAAAGTTTAACTAAACCTTGCTCTGATACCAAATTTAAGGACCCAAAATTCTCATATATAAATATTACATCTTAATAGATGAATATTAATTACATATCATAACAATTCATTCCAAAATCATTTGGGTCTAATTCATTTGAAACATAGATACATAAATAACTGATTAATAAGCAGCCAACATCATCTCTCACGAATTTCTTCATAACTATACCCCTTCTTAGAAATATCATATATAATACCTTTCTTTATAACATGGGAAAAGTAATATAAGAAAGGGTGATATTTGATGCTAATTAAGGGTAAACAATATAAATATCAATATAAAATGAGCATAAGGTCATGAGAACATGATAATAAAATTTAAAAAACCATACCCTTTATATCATATATTATAAAATTGATTCATGGAATAAATCATTATAGTTCATAAGATACAAATAATAAAGGAATCAAATAACACAGTCCATGAGAGCATAACATTAGTATAAGACATAGATTTGTGGAAAAAATAAAATCATATAAAACATTATGTAAAGGCTACCCACCAAAATATTAATAACATGTTAGGCTTGGGATAACCAACTATGAACCTGCTTCGGGCTTGGGAAAACCTCCCATGTACCCTTTTTCAGGATTGTGATAACCTCCTGTATACCCTCTGAACTCATAGAACACAAATAATTACCCAATACATTATAGGGAGATGTAGGTACCACCCATTATATAATCCATAAATTTTTGTGCCACAATATCATAAAACATTCACCATATCAGAACATAGGAAATGAAATGGGGTTTATAAAATATTCATCTTATTAGAAACCATGAAAAGAAATTGGTTTCATAAACATTTCATAATAGCATAACCTATGTTAAATAAATGGGTTTCATAAACATTTTTTAATACTAAATGTAAACCATAAAGAGAAATACTAAGAATGGTATCACTTGACCATATCCCTAGTAAAACATAATTAACATCAAGGGATGTCATCTTAGATGTAAATATTTTTTGAAAAGAAACCTGGGAAATTTATTGAGGAAAATAAACTTCCTTTGAAAATAAAATTTTAAAACTAAAAATTCATATTTTTTTAAATCATTTTATTTGAAAATAAAATTTGAAACTTATAAATAAAGATTTAAATCATTGAGTGGTATGAGGGTAGGAAATTCTATACATGTTAAAAAATTGATTCGTTTTACATTTCTAGTAAAAGCCAAATGAGCCATGTTTTGAAAATGAAATGAAGATTACTTTTAAATTTTTTTCTAAAAATTAAAACAAGGAAAAAAATTAATTTAAAAAATCCCATAATAACATTAAAAAAAAATTTATGACATTTTTATAAAACATGGATATGGAATAAAAAAAATATTTTTGATCGAAGAGACAAATAATGTCGATTTTCTTTAAAAAAATTATTTTGGAATCATGAGTAAATAAAGAGTGGAAGATGAAGGGAAACAATTATTCTCAATAAATAATAATATTATAATAAAATACATGTTTTATTTGATAGATATATTATAATATTTCATCATCATAAGAATAATCATAAGCAATCTTGAAAAACAATGACATTGTAACATAAAACCTTTACCACTTTGGTATCTTTTAATTCATAAAAAACATGAAAGAATAAATTGAAATTAAACTTTAAATATTATAAGGATAAATAAATTCATAATATAACATGTCAAAGGTACTGTATATACACCTCATAAAATAATATAGGTTCATAACATAACATATGTCCCAAAGAAGGCAATTTGAGACAAAAATCCATTACCACTTTGGAAACATTTGGATCGTAATACCCAATAAATAATAACATAAAATGAAACATTAAATATTATTAAAGAGTAAATTCATGATATAACATGTCAAAGGGGTAGTATATATACCAAATAAAATAACCTAGTGGAGAATTTGACATAAGTCTCCTAGAAATAAAAGCGAGATCAGAAATCCCTTACCTAAAGTCTCGAATTCCTTCGTACACATTAGAAACTAATGCATAATAAATATAAGTTTATTATAAATATATTTTATAACCATAATTATATATATCATTAAATATATTATTTAATTATGACCTTTTATTACCCATTTATTAACAATTCCATGTTAAAATCACGTTTTGGGTAATAACTGCTTTGTTTTTCATGAATGTTTTGATTTATTATTTTTGGTCCTCTTAATTTGATCATGGTTCCATCATATAATTTTTTTAACCATGATATAAATATAATATATATTCAGTATATTTTTATTTAGATTAATCCTTAAAAGTTAAAGATAGAAAATGAAATACATTGTTCATGGAGACGGTAAGTCGTATGTAAGAATGGACACTATTTCCATTTTCTCGATTGATGGAATGAAATAAAGGAAAATAATATATTAAATTTAAATAATAATTATTAGTTCATATATATCACATATATTCTTTAAATTTACCATAATTACTTTCCATGAAAAGTGTTAGTGAAAAACGAATCACACCGCTTCATGAGGTGCTAGTCCACCGTACACAAGAATGGCGTTATTGTATCCCCCATGGAATGAAATGTAAGAAGGTATATTTGATATAATAATTAAAAGAGCATAATTATGTTAAAAATATCAAATATGTTTGTTTAATATATCCTTATTACCATCCAAGTAAAACAAAAATGAAAAATACATCACATTGGTTCGCATGACGGTAGTCCGCTGTACACACGAGTGATGTTATTGTTATCCAATGGGTTGGGAGGTAAAAAGGTAGATGTGGTATTATAATTATATATGTATAATAATATAATAAATATAATATATATTAATATTAAATCCATCAATATATATATCCATTATAGGTGGTGATAGAAAATGAATAACATTAGATCGCGAGGCGGTAATCCACCGTACACACGATCGACGGTTTCATTTCCCACTTGACCGAAGAAGAGATGGATTTATGTTATGAGATTAAAATAATAACATATAAGTATAATTTACATACTGGTGTTATTGTATCTTCATAATTTAAGATTATTTTAAGGTGTTATAAGAAGAAGTAAAACAAAAATGCATAGTTTAAAACTTTACCTATTCTTTGGAAAACCTATTTAGGTTTAACCTAAATCCTCCCTATATTGAATTTATGATCTCAAAAAGGTCTCTATTATGTGTTTAGGGAAGTAATTAAATTATTTGGGTATGTACTGGTTGATACAAAGGGTTTTGGAAGTGTGAGGAGGAGAGGAGAGGGTGTGGCCTTTTATAAGTGGGGGAGGGGACACAAATGAAAATTTTGAAAATAATAAAGTGTTCTCAAATTTTTCACATGAAAAATAGCACCAAAATGAGAAATTATAAAACCTTAGAGGTTATAAGGTCTAAATATGTCTATAAAATGGGTTTTGGACAAGTGTTTAGGATATTTTACACCAAATATTTTTAGTTTATCCCCCGATAAACCTGTCTTAACCTTAATCACAGTAATTAATTTTTACTATTAATTATAGTAAAAAATTAATAATTACTTATTATATAATATTAATTATTATTATTAAAAATATGAAATCCATTTTTTTCAAATTCAATTCATATAATTGTAAAAATTTAATTTAAAATTAAACTTTTAGACACGATGAAAAAATGGTTTTCCAAAGAGAAATATTCAAAATTTTAAAAGGTTTTCGTATAAAAATTCAATATGAAATTGATTCCAATTACATAAATTGGTTTAATAAATATATAATTAAATTTATTTTAGTTTTAAAACCATATTAAAAAAATTTGGATGTTTTTAAATGCTTTAAATGAAAAAATAATTCTTAATAAAAACTAGTATTTCACTATTCACTGAAAAATTTATCCTTTCATAAATTTATAAAAAAGTTCACCATGGGGTAATTTTGAAATTATGATTTAAAAAATAAATTTTCTAAAATTATAAGAAATTAATTTAAAAATAAATGTGCAAGATGCGACGAAATTGCATTTCAGAAAATTCAGTTTTTAAGCATAAAATTAAATTTATTCTTTTCTCATATCTAGTAAAAACATAAGATGAATGTTCAACATTGTATTGAGTATATAATATATAAAATTAATTAAAATAATTTACCAAAATTTATTTTTTTAATTTATTTATGTAAAACTAAGGGTTTAATTTTGGACCGACGGCCCGAAAGCCCGACATGCCCGACCCGAAAGCCCGAGCGGCCCGGCCTGGCAAAGCCCGCGTCGGGCTCGGGTCATAGGTTCATCGGGCCAGGCCTAGGCCTCTCCAAGAAGGCCCACAGGCCGGGCCGGTCTGACCCAAAAAATCCTGGTCCGCTGGCCCGCAAAGCCCCGCCCGCTAGCCCGTGCGAACCCTGCCTGCTGTAAAAAAAATAATGGGGAAACTGCGGGTAGGGGGATCCCCCTACCACAAGCTTCCAAGGCTGCGCCTGTACCAACTAGTCCAGGTGCTGCACCTGTTAAGTTATCACCATCCTGTATATATATATATATATATATAGGTATATATATATATATCAATAATATATGTATATATATATCATTATATATTAACAAAAAATAATATTATATATATACATATAATTATTATTATATATAATTATAATGTGTATATATACACACACACAACTATATATAATTATATATATAATAGTGTATATATATAAACAAAGCTATTAATATATATATATATATATATCAATGATTTAATATTATATATATATAATAACTTGTTATATATTAATAAAAAAATAACACACTCACCAAATGATGTTCGTGCAAGTCCCTCAACCTCATTAATTTTTTTGTAAGTATATTGCAACATTCATATATTATATATACTAACATATATAAATCTATTTAAAAAAATTAACTCACCCACTATGACGCACCCCCCAACCCCTAATTATTATTTTTACAATTTTTCTCATATTATATATATATATATTTATTTATATATACCAATCATTTAACATTATATATATATAACAACTTATTATATATTAACAAAAAAATAACACACTTACCCAATGATGTTCGCGTACACCCCCAACCTCACTAATTTTTTTTAAATATGATGAAACCTGCATATTATATATATGTATATATAAAAACAAATCTAATATATATATATATATATATATATATATATATATATAAACAAAGCCATTAATAATATATTTTTTTTAAAAAGATGGTGACATGAATTGGATTCCCAATTCATGCCCCCAGAGGAGTTTATTAAAATCAAAATGTAACATTACAAACATGAGGTGTAAAGAACTTACACCAGCGGGGAGTTATTGGGAAAAAGTAAGGAAGATAAAACATGCCAAATTCAAAAAAGAAAGACTGTCCAAAAGTATGCAGCGTGACCTTCCTTCAAGCGAGCAGGTGTGCCATCCATCTCTAGCTTTCCTTAGCCTTCAAATCCAAAGGATGGCCTTCCTTGAGTGCCACATCAAAATCCTGCTGTCTCCAAACATTAAACAATTAAACCAATGCAGACCCAAATCCACCTCACGTCAAGAAAAGATCCAGCCAAAGTAAATCATGATCGAGAAGATAAAATTCTGACAGCCTGGAACAAAAACCAGTCAGCATTCAGCAAGCACCCCTCAGCTGAACTCCAAAACCCGAAACAGGATTCAAAGCATTGAAAAATCCAAATTTCAATGATGGACCAGGCATACAGAAATTAATAATATATATATATAAAGCTATTAATAAGATATATCAATTAAGTGTGGCTTTTAAAAATCCATAATAATATATATATGTGTGTGTGTGTCAATGATTTAATATTATCTATACAATAACTTATTATATATTAATAAAAAAATAACACACTTACCCAATGATGTTCGCGCACACCCCCAACCTCACTATTTTTTTTAAATATGATGAAACTTGCATATTATATATATGTATATATAAAAACAAATCTACTAATAATATATATATATATATATATCAATGATATGATAATATATATATATATATATAAACAAAGCCATTAATAATATATATATATATATATAAAAAGCTATTAATAATATATATCAATTAAGTGTGTCTTTTAAAAATACATTAATAATATATATGTGTGTGTGTGTGTCAATGATTTAATATTATATATACAATAACTTATTATATATTAACAAAAAAATAACACACTTACCCAATGATGTTCGCGCACACCCCCAACCTCACTAATTTTTTTTAAATATGATGAAACTTGCATATTATATATATGTATATATAAAAACAAATCTACTAATAATATATACATATATATACACATATAAACAAATCCATTAATAATATATATATAAAGCTATTAATAATATATATCAATTAAGTGTGGCTTTTAAAAATCCATTAATAATATATATTTGTGTGTGTGTGTCAATGATTTAATATAATATATATAATAACTTATTTTATATTAACAAAAAAACAACACACTCATTTAATGATGTTCGTGCACATCCCCCAACCTCATTAAAGTTTTTTAAATATATTGCAACTTGCATATATTATATATAAATCTATTTAGAAAAAAAATTAACCCGCCCACTGCGGCGCACCCCCCAACTACTAATTATTTTTTACAATTTTCTCATATTATATATATTTATATATATAGTAACTTATTATATATTAACAAAAAAATAACTACTCACCCAATGAAGTTAGCACACCCCCCAACTTCATTATTATTTTTAAATATGATAAAACTTGCATATATTATATATACTATATATACATATATAAATCTATTTAGAAAAAAATAACTCAACTACTGCTGCACACCCCCTAAGGGTGTAATTTTGGTCCAGACCGGGCCGGGTTGGGCTTAATCTACAAAAAAAAATCGTTTAAAAAAATGTTTTAAATTAAAAAAATGATGAAAAATACTTTTCATAAATAAGTTAAAAAAATAAATGTAAAAAAATGTTTTAAATAAATGATAAATTTTTTTTTAAATAACAACACTTTAAACCCACCACCCACTGCTGTGCACCCCCCAAACACTAATTTCTTTTTTCAATTTGTACATAATATATATAAATTCACAAATATATATAAATCTATTTTAAAAAAATAACATATCCAGCCACAGTAAAATATTTTTATATAAAACGTGTTAAATGTTTAAAAAAAATACATGTAAAAAATATGCGTTCAAAAAAATATTTTAAATTAAACGTTGAAAAATAAATGTAAAAAAACGTTTTAAACAAGTGTTAAAAAATGGTTTAAATAAAAATGATTAAAAAAAGTTTTTAAAACAAATATTTAAATTAATTTTTTTAAACAAACACATTAAAAATAATTTTTACATTAAAATATGAAAATAAAGTTAAATGTTTTTAAAAAATACTTGTAAAAAGCATGTGTTTAAAACAAATTAAAAAATGTTTTAAATTAATCATTTAAAAATAAATGTAAAAAAATGTTTAAATAAAAAATATTAACAAACGCTTAATGAAATTATAAATAATTTAAAAAAATAAATGTAAAGAAATATTTTAAATAAATGTTAGAAAAACGTTTAAATAATAAGGCTTTAAACTCACCCACTACTGCTGCACACCCCTTATTATTTTTTTACAATTTTTAAATAATATATATATATATATATATTCACAATATATAAATCTATTTAGACAAAAAAACATATCTACCCACTATAAAATTTTAATAAAAAATAAAATAAACGTTTTTACAAAAAACATGCATTTAAAAATAAATGTAAAGAAACGCTTTAAATAAATGTTAAAAAAATGTTTAAATAGAAACGTTTAAAAAAGTTTTAAAACAAACAATTATTTTGAAAATAATAAAATCCCACCATGACCCGACTCGAAAAAGCCCAGCCCGACCCAAAAAAGCCTGCCTAGACTCGATGGTTTGGGCTGGCCCGAGGCCGGGCTCGGGCCGCCTCATGGGGTTGTTCTAGCCAGCCTGGCCCAGCCCGAATAGTTGTCAACGACCTGACTTTTTTCATGGTAGGCCCGGCCCTGTCCGGGCCGGGCCGGGCCAAAATTACATCCCTAGGTAAAACGTGTTTATTCATAGAAAAATAGTTTTTTTTTCAGAAAAATATTTCCTTTATTTTAAAATGGTTCTTATTTTCATTTCAAATTTATTGGTCACCAAAGAATTAATTTTATATACGTGTGTAAAACATATATTTTAATAATTTTTTATCTTATTCATATCCTCCATTCCAACAGTTAGGGAATAACTATCATATTAAATAATAATATATTAATTGCATGTTCTATTTCGTTAAAACTCAGTGTTGTGTATAACACAAGTTATTGAAGAAATTATATTTATTTTAAAAAAATATTTCATAAAATATTAGGGTGTTAAATATAAATCCATGATGGAAGAGACTAATTTAGAAGGATTAACCAGGCTTTGTGGTGCCCCTTCTATAGAAGGGGGTAGTCAGAGGTCTTCATCTTTTCAAAAGAGGAAGAATGAGGAGTTCAGCCAGAGTGGTAGAGGAGGCACTAACCATTCATTAGATTATGTGCTATTGTAATGCTATGTGCAATATAAAGTGACTTTTTTTGAGTGTGTTAAGTCAAGAAAAACTAAGACAGATTGCTAAGAGGCACCCAGGATGTGCCACCAATGTAGTCGTCCAGGTCTCCTTTAGTGCTTTTGCAGAAGCCCTCAGTAGTGTAATATAGTTTGGACTTTATTTACTTAAGTCTCCAAAGTTATATCTAATTAATTTAAGGGTGTAGGGTCCCATTCTAAGACAAAATATGATTCTTACTCGACTAAGAAGATGTAGAGTAGGAAAAAGTATAGACATTTATATGCAACCAATCATTTTCCAAAGGATTTCAATACTAGACTAACTACTATGAGTGGTATAATATTTATAGATTACTATATGTATTTATAATTATTTAATATAGGTACACCCCATTAATTAATTTATTTTAATTTTATTTTTTATTTGGGTTTTTGATCAAATTTTATTACATTCATGATATATCTTTCCACTATTTTGGGAAAGAAGAAGGAATAAGGATTCAAGTGTCTAGAGTGATAGGTTGTGATTGATGATTTTGAGATCATATGGGACTTCTTGGTTCTTAACCTATATGTTTTTAATCTCATTATTAGCATGAAATGGATGATTGGTTTTAAATACCATATAGATTACTATGATCATAGAGTTAAACTCTCATCTCATAATAGGATTACCCACATCTTCTAGGGTGAGTGAGTTTCAATATCAGGGAGGGAAGGTCATGTTGTTCTAGATGTTAACGTGATCTCATTATAGTTAACTTGTTTTCTATTCGATGCAGTTGAGAAAGGTTTAGTTTATTAACTTCCAATGGTGGTAAAAATGTTTCTCAAAGTTTTTCCAAACAATTTCTCTAAATTTCCACCCTAGTGGGAGGTGGAGTTCTCCATTGATATACTTCCCCAGATGAGTGCTATGTTCTTACCATATCATTATATGGCTCCTTCTGAGATGAAGAAGTTGAAAGTCCCATTAGAATATCTTGAAGGAAAGGGATTTATTTGACTGAGTGTTTCACCTTGAGCATAATCAATTTTCTTTCTAAAGAGAGAGGATGGAAGCCTTCGACTATACGTTAACTAATAAAAAAATAGATGATCATTAAGAATAAATTTCAATTTCCCTAGATTGAAGATTTCTTTGATATGCCCAAGGAATCCCGATGGTTCTTTAATTATAAATGATCCAATGATTTTCATAGATTTGATGAACTATATTTTCCATCACTATCATGACTCCTTCATAGTGTTGTTTACAGATGATATCCTGGAATACACTAACATGAAGTAGGAGCATGGAGATCATTTGTGTCATGACCTGACCCAACTTAGGGCTCAAGCCACAACTACCCCAATCCTGCCTCCATAGTCTAGGGGGTGGTGAAAATCACTGAAGACATAACTAACTTGGGGTGGCCTTATCTTAAGAACCTATACATGTACACATAGCCTACTCAATGAAAAAGTGAAGAGGGAGAAAATAGAATATGAAACATTTCTATAAATTAAACCAAACATGCATGAACCTCGACATGGTAAAAAAGTATGGTAGTTTAAACTAAAAATAAAATGGGTGAAATACATGCCCAACCATAAATGTGTCCCAAACTAATAGAAAATTGGAAAATTAAATTCCTGAATGAGAGCCCATCTTCTGAATCTCACGCTACGACCACCGTATGCGGTCTAAGAACCATGTATCCCTAAGCTCCTCTGAAGTCACGATTGATCTATCCATCATCTACATAAGACATGACCTATGCGGGAAAATACAATGTAGGGGTGAGTATAAACATACCTAATTGGATGTCCCGAAAGATGAAGGGGGAGTAGTATGAGATACGACTGAAGTGGGAAACAATAGATAAAGCAAGGCACAATGAAAGAGTATAGCTCAACCCAATAATAGAGTGAAGTTAATATATTCCAAGAACAAGGGGCTAAACATAGTGAGTATATGAACTACCCATAATGCCTTCTCCACCTATAGCAAGAGAGTAGACTCATCCAACGACGAGAAGCTAGACACCAAAAGAATGTGGCATACAACACATATCTTCACCTCTCATGTAAGAAGAGTATCTAAATCCAAAGTGTGAATCCAAAAGAAATAATATATATATATATATATATATATATATATATATACATTCTCAGTCAAAGAATCCCAAACGAGAGATTAGGGGGATCTCTATCTCACAGCTCAACCCAAGAAGAAGAGTTGCCAATAGTTTTAAAAGATGTCCATCAACGATGCCCAACATCTCACTTGTCTGACTAGAACACAGAAGTATAAGGGAATATATCACCACATATTGATACAATCCTCTTTGGGTAGCACTAAATCACCTTCAAAATTTTAGGTGGCGTCATAAGAACACGTCTTGGTCGAGAAAGTGTCCTCATTCTGAGTCCAAATCCATGTCAAAACATGTCTCTTCACAGTGCCAAACAGTCGAGGGGAAACAAATTCTATGTAAGGATACCATGTCATGGTACGACCAGAGGTTCCTACAAAGATAGTCACTGAGGAACTCCACTGCCCAGTCCTACTATAGGGAACCACTCGGGAAGGTCATTGGGGAACTCCACTACCCAGTCCCACTAGAGGGTAATCCTAGTAAGGTTATTGGGGAAATATACTACCTTTTCATACAAGAGGGTAATCCCACAACATTGAAGAACTCCACTACCCATTCTAGCTAGAGGGTAACTTGGAAAGATCATTAGATAATGCCACTACCCAACCCTACTAGAGGGTAACTCAGAAATATCATCAGGGAACACCACAACCCAGCCCTACTGGAGGGTAAGCCCAGAAATCTCTACTGATATTATACAATAAATACCCCCATCAGGTGTCACCTCAGTTAGTTATGATCATAAAATATTTTATTTTATCTCAAAATCCACAACAGAGGGAACTATCACATTCAATGTGGAAAAAACACCCGAGATAGGCTATTCACTTGCCTCAACGAGACACTTGGTAAAAAATGTCACATTTCACAGCTTAATGTTCAAATGGTGTCTCATGGTACCGATCTATGAGTCCAAATTAAATACCCAATATTAGTCTTGAAAAATATTCCTAAATTTCAAGTTCATAACATCACATATAGTTCATCATTCCAACATCATATGGGGGAGATATGTCAGATACAAGATTCCACAGTAATAATAATTTTATTATTATGGGATGTTTCATTGAACTGAGGAAAGAGTCCCACAAAGATATCCAACATCAGTCTTAAAATGACCATCTCAATTCTAGGATCACATTGGCACCGATGGTTCATCAAACAAACACCTCAGTTAAAAGATATAACAGATATAATATTATTTAACTAAGATTTATATCTCATATCTTATATCTCAATATCTTGTATCTCATATCTCATATCTCATATCTTATATGTTATATCTCATATCTCATATCTTGTATCTTATATATTATATCTAATATATCATATATTATATCTTATATCTCATATATCAGATCGAGCATCCCTATACTGTAATGATTCTAGATATATTCTTTGCTCTCCAAACTATCGTCACATCATCGATCCACCGTGAATCTAGGGGTCCGATCGAGTTTGGTTCCCCCAATATCATCGGGACGAGACCATGGGGATCCAAATATCGAAGAACACAAATAATTGAGGGATAAAATCACCATAAAACAAAGTTTTAAACATCACTATCCAATCATTATTGGATAGCGATCAAGAACGGGGAACTGAGTTTAGAAAATTTATTAAAAAATATGAAATCCGGTACTTGGGCTCATGTAAAGTCCCTAATAAGAATTATATTGAAGAAGGAATAAAGAAATACTCAATATTTTAATCCAAAGGTGTAAAAACACCAAAATATGAGTCCTACCTCTATTTTGGATTGCTCACTGATGAAGAACGTGTTCGCTAACGAAGGAGGAGGATCCACTGTGTTCGCCACATATTGATCTAATCTGATCTAATGTTCTGTCATCGTTCAATATCGATTCACTAAAGGGAGGAGGAAGAGAGATTAACTAGTTGTGGGTGAATTATGAACCAACCCTAGTGAATTTTCTCAATCTATATATTTATAAACATTTTTAGGTCAAAAATAAATAAATAATTCACTTAAACAAACCACCAATGAGAGAGGGGTCTGAACATCCTGCATTGACTTATTTTATGTTGCACCTAGGGTAAAAACCACGTTCTGAACTCAACTATAGTCTTGGATTTCTAATCCAATTGAACCTTTAAGAGTTATACCATTTTATTTGAGGTATCATGTGCGTGTAATATAAAATATATTTAATATTTTTATAAAATTAATTCTGGGAACACCGGGTCTCAGAATCTCATTCCCTCTCAGTGCATAGCTCTAAAAATATATAAATAAATACTTAAAAGTCTTACCAAGAAAAAACTGGGTCTCCACATCATTCCTGCCTTCATGATTTTCATCCTTGAAAAGAAAAAACTAGGAAAACCACTCAGGATACTGAGTCCACACCTATCTCTCCCACTCCCTGGAACTCTTCTGCATGTTTCCATACTACCAATACATGTGAACCAAAGGGATAGTCTATCCACGTAGGGTTCACTCCTTTCGATCCTCGATCGCCCCTGGGTGCTCCACAAAGGTGGATCCATCCTTGATGTCCTGCTCACCCCAGTTAATGAAGTGCGTAGGGTCATGCACATATCTGCTCAGTTGCAACACATGGAAGATGTAATGCACCCATTCCAGCTATGGGGGTAAGGTGAGGTAGCAAGCAACCTTTCCAACCTACTGTATGATCTCAAATGGCTTGATTAATCTTGGGGATAGCTTTCCTCGCCAGCCGAACCTCCACATTATTCGCCATGGGGTGAATCATAAGGAAATGTAGTATCCCTAATCGAACTCCAAGGACCTACTAAGACTATATGTTTAATACTTATGTGTATTCTGGGCTGTCCTCATACTCTCATGGATGACCTGGAATTTCTTCGTGATCGCATACACCAACTCTGGACCCATAAGCGATGACTTTCCAATCTCTTTCCAGCAAAAGGGTGACCTGTAGAGTCTCCTGTAAAGGGCCTCAAAAGGCTCCATGTTGATGGTAGAGTGGTAGATATTGTTTTAAAAAAACTCTACCAAGTCCAGGTGATCCTCCTAGCTCTAACCGAAGTCTAACAAATAAGATTTTAGCATATCCTCTATCACTTGGATTGTGTTATAGGTCTGGACGTCGGTATGGGGGTGAAAGGATGTGATCATCCTCAACTAGGTCCATAATGCATCCTATATCCCTCTCCACAATTGTGATGTAAAACACACATCACGATTGAAGAAAATAATCGAGGGAAACCTGTGAAGGCGAAAAATCTACCATACATACAACTAACCCAAACTCTCCACCAAAATCTGCTCCCTAATGGAAATTAAATGCACCGAATTCATGAGTTGGTCAACTATCAAAAAAATGGAATCATGGACCTTCACTATGAATGAAATCCCGATGAAAAAATCCATGGATATTCTATCCCACTTCCACTCCAGGATCTCAAGGGGCTGAAAAATACTTTCCATAATTTGGTGCTCAGCCTTCACCTCTTATCAGGTGAGGCACCGAGAGATGAACTTAGCTATGCTTCATCTCATGCTGGACCACAAAAACATCCACTGAATATCTATGTAAATATTCCCCACATTGAGACGTACAACTAAGAGAGAAGTGTGGAACTCTCACATCATCTCCTCCCCCATCGTAACTAGAACCATTGTTCTACATTGGAATAAGATAATGTGATTCCCTCGTATAAAATATCCATATGGTGAATCACCTATGGATATCTGATCACGTAAGACCTCTTAGTAGATGTATCCTAGTTGGGAAAATCTCATATGATCAAGAAGAAAAGGAGTCAACACCATTGACTGAAGAAAGGATGTACCCTCCTGCTCTATTAGGGTCAGATGTAGGGAATCTAAATGATCTAAATATTCCTACACTAAGTGAGCCTGGGACTTCCTACTAAGGATATATTCTATAATTATTCCCTTACCTGGAGTATATACTATCTTGAAGTAATAATTCTATTGGAACTCCAACCATCTTCTTTATCTCAGATTCAGGTCTCTCTGAGTGAAGACATTCTTGAGACTCAAGTGGCATGAGTAAACCACAAAGCGCTCTCCCAAAAGATAGTGTATCTACATCCTTAAGGAGAATAATACTTCTTACATATCTAGGTCATGAGTTACATAGTTCTAATCATAGGGTTCTAAATTCCTTGACCCATATGTGATAACTGCTTGTTGCTGCATCAACATGAAACCGAGACCAGGTCCTGAGGCATCACAATACACAACGAACTCCACACCCTCCTCTATTAGTATCAACACTAAATAACTCATTAGACTATACTTCATCTCCTCAAAGGTCATCTATCACTTCTCAAACTAGGTAAAAAAATTCCCTTTCTATGTTAGAGTAGTCAAAGGGGCTGTGATTCTAGAGAAGTCTGATACAAACCTCCTGTAGTACCCTACCAAGACAAGGAAGCTCTGTTCTACTGACACATTATTAGGTGTCTCCCAAGAAAGCACTGATTTGATCTTTGTTGGATCCCTGACTAAACCTTGTTTATAAATGACATGCCCCATAAAGTTATGCTTATGTATCTAGAACTAGCACATTGAGATATTTATGTAAAGTAGGTTCTCTCAAAGAAATTCTATGACTATCCTAAAGTTCCTTGTATTCTTCTACTCTATTACAGAGTATATGAGTATGTCATCGATGAAGACAAAAATAAATTGTTCCAAGTATGGATGGAAGACCTGGTTCATCAAAGTCATAAACATGGTGGGAGAATTTTTTATGATAAAGAGAATAACTTGAAACTCTTACTATCTGTAGAGATATCAGAATGCTAACTTTGGAATTTCAACCTCAAAAACCCTAAATTGGTGGTAATTGGATATAAGATTGATCTTTGAGAACCATATCACACCTCACAACTGATCAAAGAGTTCATAAATTCTCATAAAGGGGTACTTGTTCTTTATCATTTCCTGGTTCATGTGATGATAATCTAGTAAAATCCATGAGCTTCTATACAACTTTTTAAGAACAACATTGGAGCTGCATAGGGGGACACACTGTGTTTGATGAAACCTTTATCATGAAGGTCCTATAACTACAACCATAGCTCCAAAATCTTAGTAGGTTCTATCAAATATTCCATAGAAGATATCAGGGAAATCCTAGGTTGAAAGTCAATGCAAAACTCAATCTCCCAACTCAGAGGTAGTCCTAGAACATATTCAGGGAAGACACCCATATAATTATTCATAACTCAAAAAACCCAAATGCCTGAAGAGTCTGCTTCACTGAGGGATATGCTTTCCAACTAATGGGTGATGGGCTAAAAAATCCTATTTTCCAAACCCACAATCCCTACCATGAGATGTATGTTGATAGAGAAAGATAATATCATCCCATATGTGTGGAGGCATCTGAATTGTCTACAGTGACTATCAATATGGTCTCAGACCATGGAAATCCAATCCATACCCAATATGATGTCATAGGGTTCCAACATGATGACCAAAAGGCCCCACATGAACCTCTATCCTCAAATCAATAACTTACACTACCGATAGATAGAATATACAAAAGAAGCATTCACTGAAGGAACCTCAAGATTGAGTTGTTGTGCTATCATCTTAACTAAGAACTCTAGCTCTCACACCAAGAGTATCGAGACAAAAGAATGAATGTAACCTGTGTCTACTAATACTGAGGCAAGAGTAGAATAAACATAGATCATACCTATGATAATCTTGTGCACTACAAGATCATAGACATCCAAACCATGCAGCTGTTTGCGGACCCATCTGCTAGCTCCCTGAGCCAAATGTGGGCCTCCTAGTGGTGGTGGAGGAAGTACCTCATAACTTAGTCCTCCAACTTATGCTCCTACAACCCCTTTCCCATCTCCTCCTTCCTAGGTAGCACCCTGTTTATGCTTGGGAGATCTATAATTATGGTGCTGCCTCTATCGTGGAAGTCTATCAGCTATCTTCCTGGGCTACTCATAATGTCTGGTCATGTAGTATCATGCTTTATGAACCTTTACATCACAAGCATAACATCATCCCTCCTTGGGTTTCCCTAGTGCTCTACACTACCCCTGAACTATATTACCACATCCCTAATCCTACCCATGAAAGCATATCTTGCCCCAACATCTCTGGGTCCTGCTAGCCGTTGTAGATGACTCATCCCTAGGATCCCCACTACCAACTCCAATTAATTGATGTCCCTATGACATAAATCTCTCTTTCACCAATGTACACTTCATCAAACTGACATAGGTGGGGATGCAAAATGGAAATATACTATCATGGATCTCTCGGAAGAGTCCCTACTCAAACTTTTGTGCTTAGAAGTAGTCATCCCTAATAATGTAAAGAGAGTATCCTATAAGGCCTATGAACATCACTACATACCCAACCACTATCATCCCTCCCTAATAAAATTCCATAAGATCATGGATTTGAATTGAGCGTAATCAGGATGGGTAGTACTACTCACGAAACAACTGCTAAAAGTCATCCCATGAGAGTGTAAACTCATCATTTATTTGTGTAACCAGGCTTCACCATTGCCCAACTTCTCCTTGGAAAATGTTGGATTCCAGTGACAACACTTGATCCGTTGGGGTCCTAATAAGCCTAAAGATGTGGACCACCGACTATATCCAATCTTCTGCTAAATGAGGATCTATCTCACCGTGAAACCTCAACAGTCTATGATGCTGGAACTCACAGAGCATGCTCATCCTATGCACATCCTTATCCTAGTTTATTGGGATGATATACTACTCGACAGGTGGAGGTGCTGCTTCCTACCCACTTAGAGGAAGGGGATCACGGGATGGACACTCAACTGAGGCCTCATTTATCAACAAACCAGAGCTAGTATCCTAGCAGGTTGTCATCATAGAGGCATCTTGAAGGATATTAAGGAGTACCGTGGTCATATGTGAATATATATATATATATATATATGTTGATAAAAATGGGGATATTATTCTAGAAGGACAATCAAATACTCAATCTTATATGATGCATGTACCATTTATCCCTCTAATAAATTTCTTAGCATGCTGAGTCAATAATTAGGTAGTCAAGGTCTAGGCGAATGGATACGTAGGCTACCCATACCATCACTGGACTCCCTGGTCTGATAGATGCACTCGATACACTTTGATTTTTTTCTCTAAACCCAACCAATCCTATTTAAGGGGATAAATCTGAATAACATCATAAGGAATGAAATTCTTGTGATAAAAATCTGTCATGACCCAACCCAATTTGGGGCTTGAGCCACAACTACCCCAAGCCCACTTCTATAGGCCAGAGGGTGGCGATAAGCACTGAAGGAATAACTAACTCGGGGAGGCCTTTTCCTAAGAACCTATACATACGCACACATCCAAGTCAATGAAAAATCAAAGAGGGAGAATGTAAAAGATGTAGCACTTCTATAAAGTAAAATAAACAAGCCTGAACCTCTAAATGCTAGAAAAGTATGATAGTGTAAACTAAAAAGAAAATGGGTGAAATACATGCCCAACCAAAAATGTGTCCCAAACCAACAAAAAACTAGAAAATTAAATAGTTGAATGAGATACAATCACCTTAATCTCATTCTATGAACACTGTATGTGGTCTAAGCACCCATTATCCCTAAGATATTTAGAAGTTATGATCAACCTATTCATTATATTCATAAGAGACGGAATGTGTAGGAAAATCCCATGCAGGGTGAGTGTGAACATACCTAGTAGGATTCCCCAAAAGCTAAAGTGGAGAATTAAGAGATACAAATGAAGGGGGAATTAGTAGATATAACATGGTACAATTAAAGAGTATAACTCAAACCAAAAAGAGAGTGAAGGTAATCCTGTCCAAGCACAAGGGGCTAAACACGGTGAGTAGATGAACTACCCGTTTATCCTTCACCATCTATAGTAGGAGGTTGGACTTATCTAACTACAAGAATCTAGACATGGAAATCACATGGAATAACCCATTTGTCTTCACCTATCCTAAAAGGAGAATATCCAAATCCAAAGTGTGAATATAGAAGAAATAATATAAATATATGATTAGTAAAAAAATCTCAAATGACAGAGTAAGAGAATCTTCATCTCACAGCTCAACATAAGAATAGTTTCCAATAGTTCCAAAAGAAGTCCATCAATGATGCCTAGCATCTCACATGTCTGCCCCAAACACACAAGTCTAAGGGACTCAATAACCACACCTTGATACTATCCTCTTTGGGCAGAACTGACTCGCTCACATGATTTAGGTTGCATCATAAGAATGTGTCTTAGTGGGGAATACATCCCTCTTCTTTTTTATTCCAAAGACACATCGAAACACATCTATTCACTGTGCCACACAGTCAAGGGGACACAAATTCTAGGGAAAGATCTCATGACCTGGTAAAATAGGAGGGTCCTATGCTAATAGTCACTGAGGAACCCCACTACCCAGTCCTACTAGAGGGTACCACTTGGGAAGGTCATTGGGGTACGCTACGGCCCAGTCCTACTGGAGGGTAAGCCCATTAAGGTCTTCAAAGAACTCCACTACCCAACCCTACTGAAGGGTAAGCTCAGAACATCGAGGAACTCCACTTCCCAACCTTGATAGAGGGTAACTCAAAAATATCATTGTGGAATTCCACTACCCATCCCTACTATAGGGTAAGACTATAACATCAAATAACTCCACTTCCAAGCTATACTGGAAGGTAAATCAGAAAGATCACCGAGGAACACAACTGCTCAACCCTGCTAGAGGGTAATACCAAAAATCTATGGTGATACAGTATGACCGCTACCATCATTAGGTGTTAGCTTAGTTCATCATGATTCTAATTTATTGAATCATATCTCAAAATACACAATAGAGGGAACCATTTCTCTCTACGTGAAAAGAATGCTCTTGATAGGCTATTCACTTGCCTCAATCAGACACCCGGTGAAAAAGTCACATTTCACCGTATAATGCTCGAATGGAGTCTCATGGGATCAAGACACAAGTACAAATTAAATACCCTATATTGGTCTTGAAATGTCTGCATAAATTTTAGGTTTTCGTTTTTGTAGACAGTTCGTCATTCCGACACCATATGAGGGAGATATGCCGGATATAAGATTCCGCAGTAATAATAATTTTATTATTATTGGGTGTTTTTTTGACCCGAGGCATGAGTCTAAAACATGTATCCAAAAACAATATTAAAATGAACTTATCAATTTTAGGATCACGTTGTCACTGAGGGTTCATCAAATAGATACCGCGGTTAAAATATATAATCGATATAAGATTATTTATCCAAGATTTATATCTCATATCTTATATCTTATATTTAATATCTCATGTCATATATCTTATATATCATATCTCATATCTTGTATATTATATATTATATCTCATATCTCATATATCATATCTTATATCTCATATCTTAGATTGATCATCTCTGCACCACAATGATTCCAGATCAATGTTTCGCTCGCCAATCCATTGTCACATCATCGATCAGCCACAAATCCGGGGGACCGATTGAGTTCGGTGCCGCCCATAAATGTTGATCCAAGATCATGGGGATCCATCCAGAGAATAACATGAATAATTTAGGGAGAAAAGTACCACAAACCAAAGTTTTAAACATCATCGGCCAAGCGTCCTTGGCTGACGATCAAGAATAAAGCACTGAGGTTAGAACATTGATTAAACAATATGAAATCAGGTACTTAGGCTCATGAAAAGGACATAAAAATATGAATATTGAATAAGGAATAAAAATATACTAAATATTTTAATTAAAAGGCATAAAAACAACAAAATATGAGTCCCACCTCTATTTTGGATTGATCACTGATGAAGAACGCATTCACCAACGAAGGAGGAGGATCCGATCTAATGTTTCGTCATAATTTGATCTCAATTCACCAAAGGGAGGAGGAAGATAGATTCACCAGCAGTGGGAGAATTATGAGCCAACCTTGGAGAATTATACCTAGTGATATATTTATAGACATTATTTTAGGGCAAAAAGAATTAATTAATTAATTAAATTAAATAATTAATTCACTTAAATGCACTGCCAATGAGTGGGGGGTTTGAACATCCCACACTGACTTATTTTATATCGTGACTAGGGTAAAAACCACATTCTAGACTCAACCATGGTCTTATATTTCTGATATGACAATCCTTTTAATATTTATCCTATTTTCTTTGAGGTATCATGCACACACAATATGAAATATATTCAATATTTTTATAAAATTAATTCTGGGCACAACGAGCCTCAGAATCACATGACGTCTCAGTTCCTAGCTCTATAAATATATATAGAAATATTTCAAAGTCTTATAAGGAAAAATGGATCTCTAAAATTTGTTCATTATTTTGGGAACCTTTAAAGAGAATCTCCTTTATGAAAAATGGTTTAAATGCTATTTTTGGATCCAATATGTGATATTTTTGGCCGATGTGGTATCTAAGTATGGAATTTTAGTGGATCATGGGAAAATACAACTGGTGATGCCTTGGGAGAGTCATAGTAATGTTTTTGGGGTCAGAATATTCTTTGGTTTAGCTGGGTATTATAGGTGTTTTTTTCTGGAATTTTCTAGATTGGATAAAACTTTGAAAGTTTTGACCCAAATGGGGTGAAATTTAATTGGGAAGAGATGTTTTTGAGGTCTTTTGATGATTTGAAAGTGAGGTTGACTTTAACTCCTTTTATAGTTCTTCCTAAGCTGGTCATATGTTATATTATGTATTATTATGATTCAAGTGTGGGATTAGGGTAAATATTGATACAGGGTGATCATGTAGTGGCTTATAGATTTCTCTATTATGTCTTCATGAGAATAATTACCCAACTCATGACCTAGAGTTTGTAGCGTTAATGCATGTATGGAAGGAATGAAACCACTCTATTTTTTAGGATACTTTTACACTGTATTTTAACCATAAAAGTCTAAAGTACATCTTTTCCTAGAGGGACCTAAGTCATCAAAAAAGGTTTTGGGTGTAATATCTCTAAAAGTTTGATTTTGATATAGAATATATCTTCGATGATCAAATTTAGATTAATCATGAAATAGATTCTAAAATCTATCATATTAGTAAATTTATAAATGGTGGGGAGACCTTGAGTGACTAGTCACATTCTATTAATGGTGACCTCCATTTTTGGAGGAGGCTTTTCATCCCCTGAGCTCTGAGGTAGGATATTATATAGGTTCAACACTAGTCCATTTGGGTTATTCACCCCAGGGATACCAAAATGTTCTATGATATAACGACTTAGTATCGATATTATAGGATGAGGTGATAAATTGAATTTTTTTATCTCTATTTATTACTTGTAAGAGGATCAAATCCAAGAACCAACAACCTGCATGATTTCTGTAAACTATTTCTATTTTGGTATGGAAGTGGGATAAAGTTTCTATGGACTTTGTAATCAACTTGTATCAGACTCCAAATGAGAAGGATGGTATCTGGGTGGTTATTAAATTTTTAATAAAATCATCCCACTTCCTTCCCATTAGGGAGTCAATTAAAGTAGAAGATATTGAGAGCCTTTATATCTGATATATTTTGAGACCCCATGACATGAATTTAACTATCATAATTGATTGATGTTGATGTGTGAGCATAATTTTCATGGATGGTGGAAAATTAATACCACTAGAAGGAGAAAATTTGGTGGAATTATTTATAATGTTTTCATAGAGATAGAGTGACAATGATTAAGCATCCATGAATTAGAAGATACAAGCTAGTGTAATGGGAGTCGGTCCATCAAAATCATATTCACTAGAATATGAAGTAGGAGGGACATCCTATGAGTTCACCAAGAGGGTGAATAGTAAACTAGTATGGAACATTGAGGTGATGGAATGATTTGAATAGATAAAGGGTTCCTCTATGTATATTGGAGAAGGTTAACTTTATATGGTAAATATTGGATGATAGTGGAAACAAGAAATATAGAATTGAATCTAGAATAAAATTAAGGTTGACAACTTAAGATTTATTGAGACTGTGTGTTGAATTGATCATTATAATAATCCTATTGATTCTTTGAATACAAGTGAAGTAGCACTCCTGGATCAATTAGGATGAAATCCTGAACCACATAATCTTTTTTTGTTCTTTATCTTCAAATTTTTCCAATCATTATTTCTGATAATTATTTTCTACTTCTTTTGGTCGGTTTAAATTATAGTGATGTTACTAGGGTGAAATTTTCTTCTATGTTTTGGGCATCATACATGGATTTTATTTTGGATATTTTACTTGAGTGTGTAAATTTCCTATGGAGTAAATTTTGGTGGTTCTAATAGAAGGTTCCATAGACCCAACAAGTGGTATCATAACTCATGGTTAGTGTGATTTTGAAGAATCAGGTACTGGTACTACACCAATTTTGTTTTTTAGTAGTGGTTTATTAAAACTCCACTAAAAGTTTGAAATAATTTAAGGGAGACTTTTTAAAAACCTCCACTAAATGTTATCTATTTATTAAAATAAATTCAATTCTCTCCGAGCCCCACCCTTATCCCCCAATCCCCCCTACCCCAATCCTTCACCACCACTATGTTTTCTCCCTTTATAGCACTCTGGTTTCCCCCATGCCCCTAAGCCCTCATTGGTGCAATGATTTCCATTGAGGCCCCTGATCCCCCTAAGCTTGAACCTAAGCCGAAACTACAGTCATCCTTGATCCCCCAAAGCTATCACCCTTTCCATCTCCCTCACTGGTAATATGGTTTCTTGAGACCCCCCAGAGCTCGAGCTCGAGCCCTCATCGCCCGTGGTCCCTTATCCCATGAACTATCCCTACCATAACCCTTCTCCTCCTTCTCCCCCAACTCCCCTTCTCCATTTGATTTTAAATAGTGTAAGTACCTAATTTATTTCTATTTTTTATCCCCCTTTATTCCCTTTCCCCATATCTCAATTTTTCTTACTCATAATGATGTGGATTTGGGTTTTCTTGGTAGAGGAGTTTGTTTATTGGCTCCATTGTGCATTAACCTATTTGTAAACATCACCCAGACTTCAAAGTATAAGGGTAATCATCATGTTTCACTTTACGTTAATGTATTGTACTGAACAAGTCATGTGGTTCAAGTTTAATTAGTTAGTAGAGGCTAATAATTGATTAAATATTCATTGTGAGTTAGTCCAGATGAAATTCTATATCATTATTTTCAATTACGATGGATATATTTTAACTAGGTGGAAGCATGTTATTTTTATGTATTTGGGATGTTAATATTTATTTTGTATTATTTTTTCACTATTTATAATTAATGAATCACCTAGGTAGTTCTTTATTTTTACATTCTATATAATGGAAGATCTCCTAAATCACTATTTTATGTCTACAAATTTTCAATTTATCCCCCACGTAGATGGTTCAATCCTAATTTTCTATAGAATTATTCCTATCCCTTTATCTCTTACAATGAATAAATAGTTTATCAAAGATTTCTTGAGTCCATCATTGATATTTATAAACCTCTAGGATATAAGGGGTTTTATCTAATATGATGTGAAGATCCTCACTTGAGTACTATTCAGGTCACTTGGGATGGGGTGTTACCCATCCATGCTTAGTAAGGTAACTGGTTATGAGTTATTTTTTTTAATATTATGTAGAAACTCTCACACTTCTCTTTCATTATTAATCCAATTATTTTTCTATATCTTTACCAATATTAATTATAATTATATGAACATAATATAAATGATATCTTGTCTTTATAAAATTAATATAAAAAATAAATAGTATATATATCTTATATATCTCTTCGTTCAATATTTCCATTCATGTAATGTTTTACTACCTAAAGGGATGATCATTTAATTATCACTACCATCATTGATTGTTACTATAGTATATATAATTAATAAATATGTATTTATTCATGTTTATTCTTTTGTAGAAGATATAACTCATACAAAAAGAAAAAATATTCAATACTATTATTTTTGAAAAATCATGGAATTATTTGAACTATCACTTCTTTATATATTATATTTACAATGAAATGATAATAATTAATTATAAAAATGATTAGAAATAATATAAATAAATATAAAATTTTTCTATTGTAAATTTTTAAAAAATAATATTATAACATATAAGAGGTCGAAGTGTATTGAAGTATCCTTGAAATTATGGTAAGAAAAATATCTCACGAAAACCTTTATTTTTTGAATTTATTTCCCTATATTCCATAATATTCTTTTATGTGTTGTATTCTTTAATATAGATGCATATAATTAATTTTAATTTTATTATAGTATATTTATTCAATTTACATATTCCCTTTTAGTTGACTATAACGTTTTTTTGGAAATTTCTAATTTTCACATTAAAATCATATTGTCTATATATCTTATTTTAAAAAAAATTAATGTATTTTTATTTTTCATATTTCATATAGTTTTTATGTATTTTATATAGGAATTTAAATTTCATTTTAATTTAAAAAATTGGCATTTTTTTGATATACACCCTAAAAAATTTAAAGTGGTTATCTTCTCAATTCCCATGTTAATTACATTTGAATTAATTTCAATATATTTCATCTATAATGTATGGTTTATATTTATGGGATGATTTTAAATGATTTATTATTATATTTGTATCATTTTTTAAGATCTTTTTATGATATAAATGATTTAAAAATGGATTTTGTGCTTGGAATAGATGTTTTACATGCTTAGATCTTGTAAAAATAGTCCAGTGGCCCTCTTGAAAACATTTTTTCATGGTATTTTTTTGATACAATAATCCCATTTTGGTCTTTAAATGGTTTAAAATGGTTTAAAGAATAGGAATAAAACTAGGACATATGCCAAGTGGTTGATAAAATTCCCGATAGATTTTCTAATGATAATTAACTATTCAATGGTTTGTTCGACACTAGTTCTGTCTTTAAAATGTGTGTGTATTGTTTTAGAAGAATTATTTTAGAATTTAAGGTAGTTGGACTTTAATAGATTTAAATGTTTTTGAGACCATAAGTATCATGGTGGCTTGAAGTTTTTTAAAAAGGTTAAAGTTTGTTCTTGAAAAATGGGTGCTTAACACCGGTTGACTTCCTTTAAAGAGGGGTGTCTTGCCTTAAAAAGTGATTTTATGGAAATAGTTAGATTTCTAAATTGGTTTTCAATATGTGGTTTGATAAATTATTTTCAAATAACATTTTAAATGTAGTTTTCAAATGGTGTGAAAATGTACTGGATTTTGAATATCTTTATGAATGCCCAATTGAAACATTAAGAAAAGTGTTTTTATAAATGCGTGAGACCCTATTAAGCCCCGTGTTATTATAGTTATTCCCAAGAAGGCTTGTGATCTCATGAGGGGATGATTTTTATTGACGCATATTTATGTGTTTGTTAATTATTGTATAGTTTTTATCTTTCTTATATTTTACATAATACTATCCATGATTGATTTCCTTTTTTCACTTTTTTCTTTTTAGTACTTATATGAATCTTCTTATAACTACCTGGGTTGTGTTTTTTTACTTCTATTTATCTTTTTTCCTACTTAGTAATAATTATGTGTTTTAATTTTTTTAAAAATGTTTTGGAACTTTGTGATATATATATATGTATACAAGTTGGATCACATTATTGAGGAACACACAGCAATATTATAAGGGTTCAAAGGAGTTTTTAGATTGTTCAATTTCCAATTGATCCATCAATGGGACAACAATATATCCATGCCCAAAATGTAAATTTATAATATGGTTGAAGAGACATGAATCTTATGAACACTTGATATTAAATAAATCCCCTATGGAATATTTTTGTTAGATTTGGAATGGAAAATTGAACATTAAAGAAAGTTTTAGAACTTAGGTTAATCAAAATAATGAGCTCCCAACTTTGTCAAAAATGTAAAATGAAATGAAAAAACTTATAAACAATGATTTTTTCATTGAAAGACAACAAAATCAACATAAAAAAATATAAGAACAACCAGTTGAGGGTGATATAAATTGAAACTTGAAAAGTGATGTTTTTTGGACTATAGGAAAACTAGATTAAGATTGTAACATATCATTGGATCCTCATCTTGATTCTGTGGAGACTAATGTAAGAGATAACTTCATTGAGAATAAAAATGTATTTCATTATTTTGTTTATGATGGAAATCAAGACCTATATGGTGGATGTTTTAAATACTCAAAAATTTATTTTATGATGAAGTTTTAACTTATCAATCACCTATGCATAATTAAAAATAAGGTGATGTCTATGATATTGGAATTGATACATTATGAATTTTCTGAAGATAAGATCATTGAGTATTTTTATGATATGAAAAATATTGTTAACAAGATTGATCTGAATTAAACAAAAATACATGCTTATACCAATGAGTTTATACTTTATTGAGGAGAGGATTAATGTAGATAGGATTGAAAAAAATATTATTCTTATCAATGGAATTAAATGGATGATATTGGAAGTTTAAATCAACATTATAATGTGAATAAGAAGAAAAAGAACACAATTACAAAGGTTTTTCATTAATTCCCTTTAAAAACTCAATTATAAATATTATTAATGTCATTAAAAACCATTGAGCCCATGAAGTGGCATTCTATAGACAAAAAAAATGATGGGTTAATGTGAAATCCAAGATAAAACATCTACATAATCTTTAACCTTATTTTCCAAATGATTATTCTTCATGAAGTATTATTAATAGAAGAAACTTATTCCATCATATTAAATATTATTTAGTATGGATAAACCATGGGAGAACATAGAACTACATTCTCATCAACATGCTTAGGAACTAAAAACTACTTCAAAAATGTAATCCATAATACATATTGAGATTACCTATATTACCTTTCTCTTTGTGAATTAAAAATACAAGAAAAAAAGTGGGTTTAATATTTATACAAGATGAATCACCAGCCTCAAATACAAAAATTTTATATCCCATTTTAGAAATTATGTGAAGGTTTTTTGGGGGTTTTCAAGTACACTTTAAGATTCTATAAACATGTAAATTTTAATGTGATAAATTATATTTAAAATATATTTGAACCTCATCACATAATTGTTTGGGTGAATTAATACTTGTCCTTTATTTATTCGTTGTCTATTTTTGTGTCACTTTCCCTATATATTATAATCCTTATAGATTAAGGAATGGTTATTTTTAGAAATTCTATTAATTTTAATCTATTAAGAGAAATTATTCTACCTATTGAAAGACACACCCAAAACTCAATTGTTCAGAATTGAATTTTCCATATTTCATCCCTAAAAATGAAATCTAATGTTTGGGATCTCCTTATCTTAAGAAAAAACTGTAAGTCCTCCAAATAAGAAATTTTTGGAAGTGGGAACTTTAATTTCTTAATTATAAGTAATAAATAATTTTCCTTATTTTTAATTATTTTCACATCCTCTTTCATATTGGATTTGATTTATCTCTTCAACAACATCTAAATAAAATCATTATACTTATATAAAAATGTTATTATAAAAAAATTACATAATATGCATTCACATCCATTATAAATGTGCATGCTGATATGACATGATTTATAACTCACATCCATGGTTGGATTGATTTCCCTGCTCTCATCATATAACCTAGTCCATCAAAATATTCATATATATGGTTGGAATTAATTACAAACCCAAAACACATAATATGTTTGATAACATCTTACATGCCCATGGTTGACATGAACACCCAACCCACATTTCCAACATATCTCCCAACATCATTGGAATCATAATCCAACCCAATCTAGATAACCATTCTATAAAATCACATTCCAATGGTTGGAATGCTCACCAAACTCATGTCACAAGGAACCCATATAAAATCCAAGAATATATATTCTTAAGACACAATTAATAACTCAATATTAAAAATTTTAAAATTAAACATATCAAGATAAAAAATAAAAGGCCAAGGGTTCTCACAGGTTATCAAAACACCAAACACTAAATGCTATACAAGCTAGGGTAGCTACAATCACACACCCAACCTCTTTAAAATTCCCACTAATTTATAAGGATACCACCACTTTTTCTTACATTAACATTCTATAATTTATCATGGAGGGATCAAAGATTTATAACTTAGTTCTCTATTCCATGAAAGACTTTCAAACACCCCACTTGGGTTCTTTTAAATCATTTATGTGGCATGAGGGTAAAATGAATGGTCATCTGTGACCTAGACATCAAAATAAACTCAAGAGGAAAATCAAATAACATTATTAAAATTAATTAATTGTTTTTTATTATCCTTTTTATATTAAGGATTTTTTGTATTATGGTTTTTTATAAATCGAACTTGACATGTTCTAATTATGTTTTTATTATACTGGAATAGTTTTTTACTATTTTTACAATGTAATATCTGTTTTTTCTGTTATGGGGCTGTAGTTTCTACATCTATATATTTTTTGAAATGCGATATATAGAGGCTGTTTGAATAGCCACTATATATGAGAAATTATTTTTTAGTGGTAGTTTAAAATCCTCTATCCGTCAGTGTTTTTTAGGAGGAGAAACCACCACTAAAAAAAACCTCCACTAAACAAATATTTTAGGTGGGTTCCCAGAAATCGTTCCTAAATAGACAAAACTAGTGTGAGTTGGATGCCGATGCCAAATTTAGTGTCATTTTTTGGAAAATGTCACATAAATATATAGTGGCGGTTTAAACCACCCCCAAAACAAAAAATAACTGCCACTATTAGTAGATTTTTTTATAGTGCAGTGATTTTGTTTCGTTGTTCAGTTCAATACAAAAATTCCACCATTTTTCTTGTAGGTAAATATTGGTAATAATTTTCTAACCTATTGTTTTACATTGAACATAAGTAGTGGGAGTTCAAAATTTCTAGTGAGATGAAATCATATTGTAGAAAGGTATGGCTAGAGGTGTTAGAAAAAATAGATTTTGTATTTTAAAAATATAGATAGGGGATTTTCTTCTTTAGAATGACCTCGATCTTCTGTTGACTAGAGCCAAACCTAAAACAATGAATAAGAAGGAATGAGAGATTCTAGATAAGAAATCAGTTGGGTTAAGGAATATTTCATTTTCCTAGAATGTGGCATTCAACATCCAGGAATTGAATACCACATAAAAATTCATGAAAACCATATCGACATGTATGAGAAGACCATGATGATGAACAAAGTGTTCTTGCTACATAGATTATCTGGCATGTGAATGTCAAAAAGAAGATATGATTTTTATTATATAAATTAATTTAATATTTTTCAAATTTAGATGGAATCAGTTAAGGTATACACAAAAGACCTAGTTTGGGTGCTATTTTCACTTTCCTCACTTTTAGATTCATGGGACATGATTTTTAAAACTATAAGTAATTCCATTGAAATAAATTTGTGAAATGATCATGAATAATGAAATTCACCGATAATATATCTAGGTATCTTTCAAGAACTTAATTTCCATGGGATAAATCGATGAATTATATTTCTATAAAATATTCATGGATAGAATATGGATGACTTCACATGGATCCATGGTTATAGAAAAAGGGTGAAGGAAAAGAATTTGTATCTTAAAAGATCATCAAAAGGACTGATACATGCTAGATGTTTTACTTCTAAACTCTGGAATAACTATATAGACCACCTCAGTGAGAAGGTAATAAAAATTTTAGCTACTAATGGATTTCTTAATATTAAAAACATGAAATATAAAAAGTGGGAGGAATGTGTATTTGGAAAGAAACAAAAGGTGTCCTTATAAATGGAACTAAAAACACTAAAGAACTAGAAGTTGGATTTGGTTCACAAAAATGTTTAGTGGCCAACTTTGATTAATTCTCATATAGGTTCACTCAACTACATGAATTCAATCAATGAATCCACATACAATGTGTAGGTTTACTTTATTAAGTAAAAGTCTAAGGTGTTTGAGTCTTTTGTTTGGCAGAGGGACATGGTAGTTACAGAGACTGTATGTAAGTCAAAGTTCATCTAGTTAGATAATAGAGGTGATAAAAAAGTAGGTATTTCTAGAGGTTCTTCTATAATAATAAAAGTTACTATGAAGAGATTGTTCTAGGGACTATGAAGCATAATAGATTTACAGAAAGGATGATTAGGAATTTGGTGCAGAAGTCTAGGTGCATGAGGATTTAATCTGAATTTCCTAAGGTGTTTTAGGTAGAGGATATGAACTATGCTAGATATATATATAATTGGAGTCCATCATCACCCAATAGTTAGTAACTTTTGGATAACTATTGGTATGAAACACTACAACAAAACCACTGTTTAGCGGCGGTTCTAGGAACTGCCACGAAACATTGGTTTTTTAACACCCGACCTTCCCCCCACCCCGACCCTCCTTCCCCCGTGACCCCGGCCCCCCGCTTCCCCCGCGACCCCAGCCCCCCGCGATCCCGGCGACCCCGCGACCCCGACCCCGGTGACCCCGGTGACCCCGGAAACCCCGCGACCCCGTGACCCCGCGACCCCCGCCCCCCGCGACCTCAGAAGCTGCACCGTCTTCCCCTCTAGGTAGGGTTTTTTTCTCCTTCTTTAGGTTTTTTGGTTTTCCAGTAGGTAGGTTTTTAGTATATAGTTTGGTATGATCTCCACATTAGTTTACAACCTCCTGGTCTCATGATTTTAAACTGTATGACATTTTTCTTAATTGCATTCAATTAAACATCATAAAAATCATCCCTCATCACATGAGTACTTGTTTTTCTAAAATAAAATGCAAGAAAATTTTTCCTTTCTATGTGACCCATTACCAATATGAGATCTTCATCCATGTAATGGTATAATGTAGATTATTCCAAACTATATACTAATTGTATAGTTGAATATTTTATTTCTATGGAAAAATGTATCTTATCTATTGGGTATTAGATATAGATCATCACCTTTTTAAAATCCCATACAAGGATGAGATATTAAAATCCAAACCCCAATAAATGAGATCTTGATCAATATAGAAGTCTTTTTCACATGGTTGACAAGTATATTAGAGAATTAATGCACATATTCCTCACATGTGATATAAATCTATTCAATGAATCATCTATAAATATAACTTCAAGTTGGATTGACTCCCATCACATTAGGATATGTAGTTATATCTAGGTACCCTACCATGGAACCAAATACCATATTCCTTGTCAAAATATTATAATTACTATCACCTACATATGTGGTGAATCTATGTAGTATATTTTTAAATGGGTTATCTTATATATAGACCCATGATAAGAATAAAATTTTCCTTTCCTTTTATATGATTCATATCTTTGATAGAGGGATTTTTATTTCAAGAACTATGTGTGGATTTATTCTCATTCTAATGAAATACATGGTGACAATGATATTTAATTTCATAGGCATGACCAAAAATACATAGTACATGTACTACAAACATAAACATCGTGAATTTAACCATGGGCAAAAATATACATCAATTGGGATCCCAACTGAAGTTGGATATGTCCTCCCCATTGATGTACTAGTTGTTCTACCTTCCATGTCTAAGTTAAGTGACGTTGAACCTCATAAACATTTTTTAAAATCTGTATGACCTTAAATTTTAACCCTTTTTCCTAATTAAAATAACATAAACTAAAAATCAAAATAGTCACAACTATTTGTTAGGTCTAAACCCTCTTAAAGAAATCATTAGAGGTGTAATGTTTCACTCCCACCAATCTGTTCCCTTTTATGGATTAGGAAAAATATTTCTTATAAGAATACTATCATAAAAATCTCATGGGGTTCACTATGTGATCCTTGATAATTTATTCCTATTCCCCATAAAATTTTCATCTTGGAAAAAGTTATATTGGATATCCCATCCCATTTTCAACTAGACTTAAGAAATTTTAATAGTACATTCTCCTCAACTAAAATACTACCTCTTCAAATCAAATATATCACTACATTAAGTGATTTAATACACAAGAGTCTCATGTTGCATTACATAACACAAGAAACAATTTCAGTACATGGTGGAATAACATATAATGTTTTAAAATTATTTTTGAATATTTTTTTCTCTATGAAGCCAGTTCATAACTCTGACATGTGATTCAACACTGATAAATTTCCCAAGTTGATAAACTACTCTTAGGATCCCTTAAACTTGATTTAATCAATAATTGTTTTCTATATTCATATAAAAATTTCTTGTGGATGTTGATTTATTTGGAGCTAACCTATTAGGATTTGATACTGAATATCACACCTTTCCTCGAAGCATATAAAGTTATCCCTATGGGATATTTCAGTCATGGAAGATAGTTCCACCTAAACCACATAATCAATCAATGGAATGATTGAGAAAATATCCAACCTACTACCATTAGATTCTATTGAATGAGAATGGTATTAGTATTCCACTATTTGTAATGGTCATTCTTCACCAGTTGGTCTCTATTTCTTATTGACTCAGGCATTCATAATGTATGTTTTAAACCTTCCAAAATCATTCTATTCAATGTGATTGTTGTACCCTTAAGTTTAAACATTGGAGAATCATTTTAATAGTTAAATAAATTATGAAATTATATTCTTCTGCACCTTCCAATTTGGGTATGAATCTCTTTTGGATACCCCAAATACATAACATTAGATTCTCCTTTTGTAATGTCTTATCAAAACTATGGTCCTTTTCATAGGATATTAAACTTTGTGACACAATGGTCTAAACATCATGACCATAAAATTAATGCCCCCCTCCAAGGTATTATATGATACTAATAATCGTTAATTCACATCAGGTTGTGTTTTGGAATATCTATGAAGACTAACCAATCATTGGTTCTGTGTTTTTATATATAAAAATGTTAGTAGCTACAGGTCTGAGAACCACGACCATAAAATATCTGAGTCATCCCCTAAGGATATATGCATATGTGTGTCAAGATCTACATCCATATCATATTTTTATTCCTCTCTTATATCGCTATATATTTCACATATTTTTTTTTCAAGGATACATTCCCTTAAAATCTATACATAGATTGGTCTATGAACAATGAAATTAAACATAGTGTGAATATCCATGAGATTGTTTATATTATCATTGGGATTATAATTCATGTAATTCTATCATTTCCATTGTTTTATAATATTCCACACCTTCCAATTATATCCATGATATATGAGATTAAAAGACAATAATATTTTTTCAATACATCTGATCCTAAAATAGAATAAAAATATTTTTATTTTTTTACATTAAAATATGTGCACAACACCTCATGGTTTTCTGCAATAATGAAATTAGGCACCAAAATCACATCATTTTATTCAACACATTTCAAAATTCCAACCAACTCACATTCGATTAAAAATTAATTTCCATAAAAATATAAAAATTGGACTAACATTCAATAATTTAAAATACTAATTGAAATATACATAACACTAACTATGTTAGAAAAATACAATAAGAACCTAGGGAAATATTTGAGTCCCCCCTTCTATGAATGCACATTGAAAAACATATGACAATTATGATAATTCAATAAAAATGGTAAATCCATAAAAAGTTTCAAGTTAAACCCCTAAAAAGTGTATCTTTCTATAAATTCGTTTTTATTCCCACTAGAACCCACATTTATTGTCTCATGAAAAATTTACGGTGAAAATAAATAATAAAAATCACATAGGGACAACCATTAAACCATAGAAAAAATAGAGATATAGTCACTAGGCCACTCAAACATGGATAGTGTTAGATCACAAATTTTATACTCATGAACAACCTAAGGGTACTGTTTCCTCATTGCATGGGAAAAAACTGCTTGATATATAGTAAATTCTACATGACCTCAATCTGGTTATTGTATAATAACTTTATTAGCTATAAATATGTACATGAGAGTTAGATAAATAAAATATCTCAATATAAACATGTTCCCCTACCCATGAATCCATGGTATGTTAATGATATCCCCTATCATACATAGGATATATTTCTACATGATATATTTCACTAGAGTCTTATTCATCAATGTACTTATATTTAAAATTCAGTCCTTTAATGATTGAGCATGATCTATATAGTAGTCCCTTTATCATAACTACAAAGAGCATGATTCCTACTCTTATAGTATACATAGATAAATCTAGATATCCTATCTTGTATCAACCTATAAATCTAATTTAAGTATTTAATTGATATAGTTCATTTAGATGTTATTGTTGTCCACTGTAATTTTCAAAAAGGATTATTTAGTTCTTATTCCGACCTAGAATACGTGTTGATTTGTTGATGTTAAATCAATTTTCAATCTAGGACACCATCATAGGATTCCTGAATCACTATCTTCCTTCATTAAGTGTTTTTAAAGGGTCGGTAGAAGCAGTTAGGTAGTTGGAACAAATTGAGGTGATCCCCAATTATCTTAGGGAACCTGATACTTTGTGTGTGAGAATTTTTTAGAACTGGATTTATAGTTTCATAAGAGTCTTGGGGGAGTAAGTGGTACCTTATTAACTTAATGAATGTATGAATTGGAATCTCATCAAGATTGATTTTTTAATGGTTATTTCCTAAGGGTATGAATGTAGAGAAATAGACTGAGCTCATGAGACTTTTTTATTGGTGACAGATCAGTATGGGAGTATGTCAATAACCTTTCAAGGTTTGTTATATATTCTCCAAAGATAGGGGTCATAAATTATTAGAAAGATCATTTCTTTGGTGATGGTCTTCACCCAGCACTTGGTACATCTCTACTTTCTTTGGGCATAACATCCATTTTGGAGGTTGTCACTAGGGACATGTGAATGGAAGATAAATATTCTTGGAAATCTATGGTTGTTAATTCCTTAGTTTTATCAGGTATCCAACAAATTAATAGTGGGAATGAAGAGAATCCAATGTGCAAGGAGTAGAGGCAGGATGAACCATAACATGATTAAAAGTCCCACTCTTATAAAAAGAGTTCATCCATTTTGTGCTTCCAGTTTAGGGAATTTGAGGAATTTTGAGACCCATTTCTTGATATATCCTTGAATTTTTCTCTATTATGGAAATTTTGTTCATCATCATTTGTTTTTTATGATGGGGTTATAGAAGATGTCTCATGTTTGATTCCTTGTTTTTTGTGTAGGCACATTGTGATATACATGGATAAAATATGGATCACATTACCGAGGAACACACCTCAGTATGTTAAGGGTTTGAATGAGTTTTTAGATTTTTCAATTTATAATCGATCCGTTGAAGGGAGAATAAAATTTCCATGTCCTAAATATAAATTTAGAACATTGTTGAAGAGAGAATAGGTTTATGAACATTTAATACTGAAGCAATTCCCTGCTCAATATTTGTGTTGGATTTGGCATGGAGAATCGAACATTACCGAAAGATTGAACACTGATGTTAATCCGAAAAATGAGGTCCCAAGTTCATCGACAATGGAAAATGAAATGCAAAACCTAATAAATGATGCATTCGGCACTACAAGACATCACTATCAGCATCAAAACATATCAGAACAACCAGAAGAGGGTTCTACAAATTGCAATGTGACAAGTGATGATTTTGAGACTGTAACACAGGTAGATCAAGATTGTCACATATCATTGGATCCTCCTCTTGATTCTGTGGAGCCAAATGTAAGAGAAAACTTCACTGAGGAAAATGTGTTTCATGATTTAGTTGATGATGGAAATCAAGAGTTGTATAGTGGGTGTTTGAAATATTCAAAGAATTCATTTTTTCTAAAGTTGTACCATATCAAATTTCTATGTGGAATTACAAATAAGGTAATGTCCATGATATTGGAATTTATTCATGATGCATTTCCTGAAGCAAAAATCTCAGAATATTTTTATGATATGAAAAAAGTTGTTAACAAGCTTGGTCTGAATTATACAAAAAATGCCTGCATGTCCCAATGATTGTATGCTTTATTGGGGAGAGGATTCAAGTAGACAGAATTACAAGAAATGTTCTTCTTCTAGATGGTAGGAAAAGGGTGATGTTGGAAGTCTGAATGAACATAATTTCATGGAGAAGAAGAAAAGGAGCACACCTGCAAAGGTTTTGCGTTACTTTCCTTTGAAGCCTCAATTGCAAAGATTATTCATGTCATCGAAAACCACCGAACACATGAAGTGGCATTCTGTAGATAATAACAATGATGGGTTAATGAGACATCCATGAGATTCCCAATCGTGGAAGAAATTTGATTCATTACATCTCGATTTCTCAGCTGATCCTAGGAATGTTCAATTGGGATTGGATGCCGATGGATTCAACCCATTTGGGACTTTGAGTACCAATTATAGCATTTGGTCAGTTGTTTTGATCCCTTATAATCTGCCTCCATGGATGTGTATGAAACAAACATCTTTTATCATTTCGATGATTATTCCTGGAAAACAAATTCCTGGAAATGATATTGATGTATACTTGCAGCCTTTGATTGAAGAATTTCAAGAGTTATGGAGCAACGGTGTTGAGTCATTTGATGCTTCTTCTAAAACAATGTTCAAAATTCATGCTGCTTTAATGTGAACCATTAGTGACTTCCCTGGGCTTGGGAATTTATCTGGTTGGAACACTTACATGGGTTTGGCTTGTCCTGTTTGTAACTTTGATTTTGATCCCAAACGGTTACCTCACAGTAGAAAATGGTGCTTCTTGTGTCATCGAAGATTTCTCAATGCATCTCATAGATTTCGGCTGAACAGATCAAAATTTAATGGTTCTATTGATCATAGACCACCTCCAAAGTTGTTAAATGGTTTTAAAATATTGGCACAGCTTGAGAATGTTGAAACAGAATTTGGGAAGGTTCATCATTTTAATGATAGTGGAAAATGGGTCTGAAGTGCATCATCAAGCGAAACCGGAACGCAACAATGGAAGAAAAAAAGTATATTCTTCAAACTTCCATATTGGGAATTTAATTTGTTGCGGCATAATCTTGATGTGATGCATATTGAGAAGAATGTCTGTGACAATTTGATTTTCACATTGCTTAATGAGCATGGAAAGTTGAAGGATCATCTCAATGCTCGCAAAGACTTACAAGCAATGAACATAAAACGCGATCTTTGGCCAGATGAGAATGGAAAGTATCCTCTAGCAATTTTTGCAATGAAAAATAGGGATAAAGATACATTACTTCAAATGTTAAAGAATGTTAAGGTATCTGATGGGTATTTAAGTAAAATATCGAGGTGTGCTGAATTGAAGAATCGTAAGTTACATGGATTGAAAAGCCAAAATTCACATATTTTGTTACAACAGTTACTACCATTGGCATTGCGTACATTATTACCTGAAAAAATTACTGCTGTTGTACTCCAGTTCTGCACATTTTTCAGAAAACTATGTGAGAAATCTCTACATCCATTTTAGCTTGACAACCTCTAGGAGAGGTTTGTATTGACCCTTTGCGCAATGGAGATGATCTTTCCTCCATCCTTTTTTACTATAATGATGCATTTAACTCTGCATTTGTTTGAGGAATCTAAATTAGGAGGCCCTGTTCATTATCGATGGATGTATCCAATTGATAGGTACTTTATTTATATGTTTTCCAGTTAAGTAAACAATTTTTGGTACTTAATTAAATGCATAATTATGTTTATTTTATTTGACATATATCTTGGGCATTTGAAATCATACGTGAGAAATAAAGCTAAACCAGAAGGCTCAATTGCTGAAGGCTATGTGGCTGAGGAGTGTCTTACCTTTTGTTCTTGATACTTGGATGATACTGAGACAAGATTTAATCGATTTGGACATGTTGACGACACATCGACTCAATCTCAAATACATCAGAAATCCAAAATATTTCCTGCTATTGGCTGATCAGTTGGGAGGACCTTAAATGTGACACTGACTGAATTGGAATTATTACAGGCACATAGATATGTGCTGCTGAATAGTGAAATTGTATATCCATTTATTGAAGAGTTGAGGATACAAACAAAGAGACGAATGAGAGGCTGAACACGAAATGAGAAAGATATAACAAAATCTGTTAATAAAGAGCTTGTAGAATGGTTTGCACGATGTGTAAGTTCATAAATATTGCAATAAATACGAATATTAGTTTGACACATACATTTTGTAAATCTAATAAATTATATTTCTTTTTTCAAATCATGAATACTGATACTCGAGAAGAGGTGTCTGAAGATTTGAAGTTTCTTATTAGAGGTCCTCTAAAATAAGTTAGAAAGTTCGACTCTTATAATGTGAATGGATTTAGATTTCATATAGTCGATCGAGAAGTGGGTTTGAGAACAAAGAATAGTGGTATATTTACATTTGTTGAAGTGTAATACTTTGGAAAGCTACATGATAGTATTGAATTAAACTACCGCGGACATTTTTCGGTTGTTTTATTCAAATGCAAATGGGTCGATATTATCAGAGGCATTAAAATAGATTCCTTGCAATTTACTTCTGTGAACTTCTCTCGCTTGACGAATGTTGGTGATCATGAACTACATGATCCATATATCTTAGCATCGCAAGTAAAAATGGTACATTATATGAACGATGTTTCCGATGAAGGGTGGAGTGTACTTGCTCACGTAATACAAAGAGATTTGTATGACATGGGTGATGAAGTGGAAAATTTGACCTCTAAAATTGAATTTAATCAGAAACAGGAAGCCGAATTATTTGTCCATCATGATATTGAAAATATTAGTCTAGTAAGGATGAATGAAGTGGATGAAGTAATGGAGCTGGAAACTAACATGATTGAAGGGGAAACTGATTGTATGTACAATTATTTATTTATTCAGCAACCACTTGTTTCATTTCTACAGTCATTCATTATCATTGTTATATATATTTTTTCTGTTAGTACTCCATTTGTTATCATTTTTAATTTTTTTTCTGCATATTTTTTTGAAATATATATTCTGAACTTAATTTTATTTGATTAAACGACAGGAATTCCAAGGAAGAAGTGTTACATTATTTCATCCAGTTCTACGACAGATGACTATCCATATGGATCCCTACCCACGACATCTGATGCACCAGCTGCCGACACCCCTACACCATCTCCCCCTGCACCATCTCTCACACCATCTGTGGATGTCCCAGTAGAGGCTGATTCGTCGACTCCCCCTTCAGGAGCCTCAGTAGTGGGACAACGACGCTCCCCTTCCAGTTCATCCTGGACATACTGAAGTGTCACTATCATAGGTACAAATTTTAATTATATAAATTTATTTCATTTTGTTTATACTAATTGTTTTCTCATTGAATATGACAAAAATGCAACCGTGGAGAAAAAAATAAAAAGTTCAGATGTTTGGAATATGAATGGCGAGAAGATTGTTGTGCCATTTGATTCTTACGGGGTCCCTACAGATGATGTCGCGGGGTTGCTTGGCCAGATTCTAGGCCAGCTGGCGGTGAATCCCATTTCCCTTCCCATTTCATATGACTATTGGAGACATATGCCTCCAAGCTGGAAAGATGAAGTGTTTGATTCTCAAATCAAGGTAAATTTATTACATTATGGTTTAATTGAATGTCATTTTACTAATATGTTCAAAATAAATTTCTGTATACAAATGTTCTTCCACTTTACCATTTCTGATGTGATTGCACGGAAGTGGACGTTGAAAAATCTAGGTAAGAAGTGGAAATATTTTAAATGAAGATTGTGGTGTGATGTCAATGATGCTTCGTTGACCGCGCTGAAAATGTATGAGAAGCTACCCAGTGGGGTACCAAAAGAGCAGTGGAAAGTGTTTGTTGAAAGGCATCGGGATCAGAAGCGGATGGTATTGAAATATATATATTATTATATTATCCTCATTTTACATTTATACATGTATATGAAAAGGACATGTCATTCAATACATCAGTATTAAATTTCATTTTATTTATTTCAGGATCTATCAAGACAGAATGCGTCAAACCGAGCGAAGCAAGTCATCCCCCACACTGCAAGCTCAAAAAGTTTTTCTAGAAATCGAAGTTCATTGGTAATCTTTTAATTAGTTTAAATATTTATAAGAAAATATTATCTATTTAATATATTGAATTGTTGATTTATCATTCATTAATGCAGTCACAGAGTTTAGGCCATGAAGCATCCAGAACTGAACTGTGGTTGGATGTTCACAAGAAATCAGATGGATGTTTTGTTAATGAGACTGCTAAAGAAGTTGGGGTATGAAGTCAATTTTTTATCATAATAACTTATTATCAATTTTTTCTGTGTTAATATATATTGATATTTGATCTATAGGTCAAAATTAAAGAACTATGGGATGCCAATCCTGCGCATTCCTACTCTGTCTCCCAAGATGGCCCAGTTGCTAAAGTCCTTGGGAAGGAGCATCCTGGGAGAGTGCGCGGGATGGGTTTGGGACCCTTTCCATCTGAGGTTTTTAGCATGCCACCAAGGATAGCTGCTACATCTACTCCTGACTTTAGTCAGCCCGTAGATGCTAAGAAAGAGATTGTTTCTTTACGAAACATAGTTCACCAGTAGGGGGATCAGATATCTGCATTGCAGAAAGAGTTGACTGAACTATGTCAGCAGATGAACATATATGCCCCTGGTGGGAGTGCATCGATTGTTGGTATGCAAGTAAACCATAGAAAATCAAAATCATTTATTTTTCTAACTTTCATTTGTTTTAAGTTTTAATATAAATATGTAACCGTATTTAATTTTCAATATAATGTTCTTACATGTGACAACACAAAGTGGAAATTAAGGTGTAGAGGGTGAAGATGCATCATCGGACCTTGAGTAGTTGTACTATTAATGTATTGAACAAAAATGGAAACATTTGGTTTGTATATGTAACATTTGTGGCACATAGTTTCCACCACACATTTTCATGTCCTAAAATTTCCTTGATTTCTCATGTTTCTTTTTATGCATTTTATTGATTTCTGATGTTTCTTTCTATGTATTCATTTCTCGAGTGTGGTATACATCATTCCATTTAGGTCTTTGTTTGAATTGGTAGTCAAGATTTTGGATGACTAGGAGTTAAACCCATTGTTGATGTGTTGAACAAATTGGGTCATTTCATAGTGATCAAGGGGATAGTGTTGTAGAAACTTTGGTGAGGCCCATTGTTGAAAATGTCTGATTTAAGCGTCAAAAGTATCTAAACATGCTCTAGATCTTCTAAAATGTCATGAGAATATTCTAAATCAAGGGTGGTTCACTAAGATATAGGTGTGACTGAGGGGTGATAAATTGTCATCAGTCCATGAATATAGGCAAGAATACTTAAATTAAAATATAATCTCGAAGATGGATGTCGACTTGATGCACAATTGGTATGTCTTATAAAAACAGGAATTTTAAGAAAATAACTTCTACCAAATACTTAAATATTAGGATGGTTACAATGGACCATTTCTATCCATAACTGTTTTGATAACTGAACTGTTACTGCATGACTTGAACTGCATTCCCAACATAATTTCCACTTAATCATGGCCTGTCTGGTAATTATTACCTATCATTATATCCCTGAATTATTTATATTATGATTCTTAATTCCATTTTTTGATTCATTACAAGCTATCCGGTCATGAAACTTTAATTACTATAATTCCAGAACTTTCTTCTTTACCATTCATGACTATTATTTCTACAACCACTCTCCCAAAGGTTACATTTTTCATGACCTGTGTGATTCTCCCCACTATAGGATTTTAATATTCATCATTCTAATAAAAATAGGAATATAATTCCCATGAAAAACACTCTGTCCACCACTAAACATGGTTTCTGGATGTGAGTCAACATAATTATACCATGTTCCATCACGACAATCCATCCTTGGCATACACTGAAGCCTCATCTGGAACTAATATTCCATCCTTGAACAACCTGTGGTTCACTTCCTACCACATAGATTTACATCATCCACTTAATAATAAATAGAAATGGTCTATTCATAATCACATGCATTATGAAATCCTCATTCCATGCGCACACATTCAATCAACATCAATAACTACATCTTGAACTTTAACCCAGATTGATGATGTTATAAAACTTGATCCTCTTACATAGTCATCCATAGAACTAGGATAACTTAGCTTTTATACTAAAAACTCTAGTCTACATCACTCACCACAACATAGTTAATACCTAGGTAACCTCACTCAAGGAGTGATCGGTTAACACAACCTTTTTAGATCCCACAACCCTAAACCAGGTAGTTATGTGATAATACCCCTCAAGGTGTTACCCGTGATTTCATCCCTCAAACTCTCAGATACTAGAATTTTTTTCAAAAAACACCACACAACTCTCTCCACCAAACCTTATTTAAATAAAAAATTTATATGATAATGAATACTAAATTGATGTCACCTCAATGAAATGGGAACACCCATTTCATATAATTCATAGGACCAATGACACTGTGCATTCTTGGTATTTTCTAGCCTACTCAAAAAATCAAACCCAAGGGTCACGTTATCCTACATAACCATTTAATATGGATGATAACTTCTTGAGTCATACACCTTTGAAATTAAACTCAAACAACTAACTAAACTAAATAAAATTATATTGGCATTTCAGTCCCACTAATCTTAAGCATTAAAGATGCTCATAACACCTAGAAGTTTTACTTATCTCATGATCGCCTACCAACTTGGGGAATCATTCCACAACTAGAGTCCTACTCAATCCCAAAATACATAAAAAAACAAATTCTATGACCAAAAACTAAAAAGATGCATTCAATGATGCTAGAAAAACTAGGTTAACCCCTCACATAACATGAGGAATCAACTCTAATTCTAGGTTTATTCCTAAAAGGTCACTAGAATCTCCCACCTAAACTATATTCCAACATAAAAATATGTCAACTAAGACTCAATAGAAATATCCACATTCCTATAAAAGCTATATCCCAATGTAACTCTAAAACTATTTCCACAATAGGATTTTTTATAACAATATATTTCTAATGTGTTATTTAATCTATTTCATCAGTTCAAATTTATTATAAGTATTAAGGATGGTTTCTAGGCCACAAAACCAAAAAAAATAATTATATAAATGGTTTGGTACTAATATAACTACTAATTCATCAATTATAAATTTTTATAAGTAGAGTAGAATCACTATGGATGATCTATCCTAAGAAAGTGAAGTTATAAGATTTAGTGGAATCCAGTTTGGGATGTTACAATGTTGTATCAATGGATTTTTATCTTCCTAGTATTTACTATTTAGGATATTGTATACATGAGTATGAGGAATGTGTTGGAACCTTTGATGGATATATGACTGCTGTGTTAATAATACTTTCTCTAATAGGAAGTCTTATTTTCCAGAGTTTCATATTTTTGTTCTATTTTTAAATATTAAAGTTGTATATTATTTCTCATTGAGAGAAAAACATGTTTTTTGGATGTTGTGATTTATTCTGGATATTCAGATCTTGGTCATTGGTGGGAGTCCAGGGATGATTTTTTCTGGTTTTATTTTTTTTTCAGGGCAGTGGTGCAGCAGAAGCAAAGAATTATTATTTTTATTCTGGGCAGCTTTTCGCGGCAGTTTTAACCGCCGCGAAGTGTATACTGGCAGTGGTTTAAACCGCCGCTAAACGTAAAATAAAATTTACTTTTAGCGGTGGTTATAACCGCCTCTAAATAGGATCATCGTGGCTGCCTCATTCCACGGCGGTTTCCATGACTTTAGCCGCGGTTTTACGGCCGCTAGAATTTGATTTTATTCGCGGCGGTTATAACCGCCGTGAATAAAGTGATATCCAGGGCTCGTAAAACCACCGCTAAATTCAGGGAAACCACCGAGAAATGAGGAAGTGACGACTCTTTCTTGAAACCACTGCTAAACATAAATAACCGCCACTAATAGATTGCTGACGCCCTATTAGGCAGTGGTTTCTGTAAACCGCTGCCAAACAATGTAGCGGCGGTTTAAACCGCCGCTAAACGCAAAAAAAAACCGCCGCTAAACGGCGATTTTGTTGTAGTGAAATAATAGTTGATTTAAATGACCTCAATATATGTGGATCACTCACTTATACCCACATTTATACCAAGGAATGAGACAAGTTGGAGGTTAAATATTGAGTGGGTTACATTTTTGGTTATGGTGATAAAAATTTGGGCTTTTACTCCTGGATAATGACTCTAAAAATTAATTATAATTCTAAGTGTGGTCTTAAATGAATAGATATCATAGAAGGATTAGAATATGGTAGTAAATTATAATAAAATAAAATTATCATTAGAAGATGAATTTCACTGGGATGGTCAACTAGAGGATACACATCTTATGAAAAATCGAATAAGCACAATTGTTTTGGAAACACCTGACTATTTGGTGAATTTATCAAAATAAGGGTTTAAGTTCTGATGGTATTGATTAGGTCTAAATTACTAAATATTTCAAGTATTATGGAATATAAAGTACCAAAAGTTCATACTCTAAAAGTTTTAGTATCATAAGAAGTTTAGTTGTGGAAAAAATGTGGATATTTATTAGAGAAAGTCACCATGTTAAAAGGTATAGAAGTAATTTTCATCGTATACTTGTAACAGATGATAGAGAGGCTAAATTCCCAGATGATGCAAATATTTTGATGGATTTTAAATACTGGGAATTATCCATGAGGGATGAACTCGAGTACCTTCACATATTCAAAAAATTGAAGCTAATAGAGAGACATATTAAGAAGAAGATTCTTTAAAAAAATGGGTTTATTTGTTGAAGGAAGAGGTGGATGTTAGGTGGAGGTACAAGGATGCACTAGTTTTAAAGGTATTTCAACAAAAGGAAGAAATGGATTTTTATGAAAAATTTTCTCCAAGAGTTAACTATAAAATTATCTGAATGGTGTTAATTATGGTTGAATAAAAATATATTAATATAGAGAATATGTATGTGAAGACAATATTATTTCATGGCGATTTAAATAAATAAATATATATATGGATTATTTAACTATTTTCAAGGATCAATGAAACCATAAACTTATGTTTTCAATAAAACACAAACTTTATGGTTTAAAACATGCACCAAGAAATTTTAATCACAAGTTCAATGATTTCATAATGGAATGTATGTTATATTGAGTCAATAATTTTCCTTATGAATTTCCTATTCCTTTATGTTTTGGAAATCACAAACACATTTTCTTAAGGAAAATTATCTTTCTCTAAGAAACATTTTCTTAAGGAAAATTTTATTTCTCTAAGAATGGATTTGAATTTAAATATGGTTTCTAATGCCTTACCTAATGTTTTTATAAATAAATATAACCTTCTTTTCCTTAATAAAAAAATTGGATCCTTATTTATAACTCATAACCTTACAGTTCATGAGAATCTGATTTCTCTGGAATTTAGAATCTGATTTCTCTAGAATTGAGAATATTATTTCTCTATAATTAAAAATCATATTTCTATAGAATTGAGAATTTGATTTCTCTATAATTGTGAATCTTATTTCATCATAAATCAAACTCCGATTCTCTCAGAAATTAGACTCTGATTCTCTTAGAAATCAAAATCCGATTCTCTCAAAAATTAGAATCTAATTGTTAATTTTTTAGACTTCGAATTACACTATCTTAAGAATCTGATTAAATAATTTTTTTAAAGTTATCACATTTCCTTAATTAGGGGTTTCATTTAATCATATCCTAAATTTGATATTGTTTTTTAAACATAGTAATGTTTCTCATAGTTAGTTATATAAAACAATGTCATCCAATCCATTTTAACTTAACTGTTTCATGAGTGCGATGTGTACAGGTACCTCCAAAATTTAAGAGAAATATGACCATTGAAGGAGGAATTCGACTATTGGATAATTTTCTTATAAATACCCAGCCATTTGAATGAGCCGAGGGATTGATTTTTGAGAGATTTTTATCTCAGGAATGAAGTTATACTCTGTGAGAGCTCTGCTCAAACCTGCCTTGTAAGAATGCTGTGAACAACTTGTTCAAGATGAGAACATATTGTTCAACCTACCCAGTGAGAATCTGATAGTTATTTTTATCAATCAATGGCTTCTGGGGATAAGAAGATAGAGATTCCTATCACTATAGAGATCGAGGGCTTGCAGGGATAACAAGATAGATTACGATCTTCATATTGAGGGATTAACCTGGTATGGGTAGGATATACATTATTGAAAATATAAATCAAGGGACCTTTATCCAAGTTTGTTGGATACCCTTATCTTTGGGTTAAAATATTTATAATACATGTTTACTTGTTGTTGTTACAAGTTTTATTTCCACTTCATTTTGTTAAAGTTAGAAAGTGTAATTTTCTTACACTTTATTATACCTGTACAAACTCTGATATATTAGATTCTATATGATTTAAGGTAGAATATATCCTTAAGTAAACATGTCTTAAGTTTCTTTATCGGATCCATATTATCGGATCCTTAGAATTTAAGTTTCTTTATTACGAACTAAAAAGGGCTTGTGAATTCATCTTGTTTAACTTTATTAAACATATATTTTCTTAAGGATAAAAACATAAGTTTTTAAACCTATAATTCACCGTCCTCTTGTAATTAAGAAATCCACATCTATATTTCAATCCTACAATTAGTATTATAAGAGGTCTCTAAAATACTTATACTTTCATATAAGTTTCCTTTCTCATATTTTCTTACTTAACTTTAATTTTTCAAGTTTTTCTTAAAGACTTTCTTTATAAACTATTTGTTTGTAAACTTTTTCCACTAACCCATTTTGTAGAAAATAATTGTTTTAGGAATGAAAATAATGAATGTTGGATTAATATAAAACTTAAATCCCACTAGGCCCCCAATTTTTGATGGAAATGACTATGAATACTAGAGATATAGGATAAAGACTTTTATTATCAATACCAATGTGAATAATTTTGTTATGTTAACTGAAGACTACAAGATTCCTGACAAGGAAATCATATAATTCACCAATCAAGAAAAAAAAGAGTATCATTTTAACTATAAGGTACACAATATTTTATTATGTTGTATGACCTGGAATATCTATTTCCATATTTCATCATGTGATGATGCTAATATCAATTGGAATAAATTAGAAGTTACACATTTTGGCACATCTAAGGTTATTGAAACAAGAAGAGCTGTGCTTAGAGCTGAATACCATGGTTTTATGTTTCCTTATGGAGAACTTTTTTGCAAAGTTAAACAAAGGTTTATGACTATTATCAACAACCTTCAATCTATGGGTGAAAAAGGATTTGATGATGATATTATTTTGGATAAGTTAATAGATATTATGCCCAATGATTGGAAATCCAAAAGAACAATGATTGATGAGAATAGAAAAGTTTCAAACATCAATCTTGATGAGTTATTTGGGAGTCTTATACAGTATAAAACTATAATTAATAGAGATGTAGAGATCAATAAGAAAAATAATGGTAATAGTAGTGTTTATTTCACTACTAAATCAAATCATATAAAATCTAAGACTCCTAAAAGAGTTACTAGATCAAAAGACAAAAAATCTACTATTATATCTGAATCAAGTGATAATGATCATTCTAAGAATGAACTTTCCAATATTTGTCAAAGAATGAACAAGATTGTGGGAAATAAAGATTTCAAATATATATACAATAATAAATACAAAAAGGATAAGAAAGATTTAAAAGTGACTTGTTATGAATGCAAGAAGGATGAAATATTATAAAAGACTGTCCTAAGCTTAACAAGAAAGAAAGAAAGGATATGAATTTAGAAAGTAACAAGAAGAAGTAATAAAATTCTAAGTATAATAAAGTAATGAAATCTAATGACCCCTGTAGTGATAGTGGTGGAGACTCATCTGATGAATCTTTAGATATTGAATCTTCTGGATAGAGAAATATTGGTCTTATATCCATAATTCCTATTGAAAATCAATTTCTCATGGCTAAGGAACACACTACTAAATCCTTAACCAATATCTATTTGAATTATAATTTCCCTGATGAAAAGTATTATGAATATTCAGATAAAGAATCTTCTTCATCAGAAGATAATACTTTACCTTCTTTTGAAGAAGTATCTAGGTTTTTCAAGTTACTTGAGAATGAAAATAGTAATATCATTAAGAAACTTGATAAGGAAAATTATGGAATCTATATTTTAACAAAATAAGAATAATATCTTTTAAAAGATCTTGATTAGAAAACCATTGATTTTTAAAATATTTCCAAAAACCTTAAGGAAGTAAATTCTGGGAAGGATAAAATTTCTAAGGATCTTGAATATATCACTTTTAAGGAATGCATTGGAATTAATATGTGATGGGTGGAGCCCGCTATAGCTCTTCGATTCATCGGTAGGTCTCATGAGACAAACTAGTGTCTTGGCATGAGGACTTGACAAAATCTTATTTGTAGTCTTGGCACGAGGCCTTGGCTACGTGGTTATGATAGTCTGACATTATGCATTCCATCATTATGAAAGTGGTTATTGATATTGCATGTGATTATTCGAATAGTAGAATATCCATGTGAATAAGTAAATGGAATTATTTCATTTTATCTTTTCCATATTATTCTGAAGTTCAAGTTTAAAAGGCTTTTGTTTTTTCTATACATTGCCTTAAATGTTTGTGCTTATTTATGAATGTTTCCGCTATATTGTTATCCTTACTGAGCATATGAGCTCACCCCTTTCATTGTTTTATTTTTACCAGGATGTGTATAAGTAATTTATGAATGACCTGCAGGGATAGTATAAGGGGATAAGAGTGTGGACTATGGAGACTATATTGTTGTAGTTTTCATTTTATGATGTAATTTAAACTTTATGAATGTATCTAGTTATTCCAAGGATGCTAAACTAATTGGTCTATCGAGACTTGATCTTTCTTGTGATCATGCCAATGTTATGTAATAATGCACTGACTCTGAGCAACTAGGGTCAGGGTGTTACATATTTCTATAGAAGTATTCATAAATATACACCTTAATTATTGAGTGGAAGCTATTGTTGTAAGAAAATTCAACTAGAGGATGGTGGTAATCCCAACCACCTTTGAAATCCATAGAAAAAGATCTCAATACATACTCTAGGTTTTTAATTGTTTTATTAGACTTACCACATATTTTTGGATGATAATTAGTGTTAAAACTCAACTCTGTATCAAGAGCTTGCTGAAGAGTTCACTAGAACTTTTAGGTTAACCTCAGATCCTAGTCAGATACAATGGAATGTGGTACTCCATGCAACCTTACCACCTCCTTAATATATAATCTAGAAAGTTAATCAAGAGAGAAGTATTATATGATTGTGATGAATTATTCTTACCTTTTAAGGAGATCTACTATGACCCATATATCATTATGTCCTTTAGACATTTTGGGGAGTCTAATAACAAAATCCATGGTGATGTTTTCCCATTTCCATTCTAGTATGGATAATGTTTATAGAATCCTTTTAGACCATTATCTATTAGCCTTAACATGATGACTTAAAAAGAATCAAGATATATACTTATTAATATATCTCTTCTTGTTTTCCCACTAGAAATACTACTTTGCGTAGGCTAGTGGTAGATGTTATACCCCTATCTCCCTTTATTTGTGGGTTCAAGCCCTGTAGCCTTACTAGATGCAACTTTTTGTCACCTAGCTTGTGGGTTATCCTTTTTTCAAAACTATATATAATTCCTAAAACATTCAAAAATTTCAATAAACTATAATTAACATAACATAAAATATAAGATAAACTGTAAAGGTTACCAATACCTTTAATCATATTCCCATAAAGTGTAATAGAATTCATACTCAAATAATTATTTTCCACTAAAAAATATACAAAACCAAAGGTTTGTATTACCATAAATGTCTCCCAAAATATATTTAATATTGATAAACACCTATACCATAAAACATAAAAAAGTTTTCTTAAGACCTTGACCTAATGATCAACCTTAAACTCATAAAACCATGATGGTATCCATAACTCATAAGTTAATATTACATGTATACATATATGCTCCAAAAAGATAATTCACCCTTTATTACTTAAATAAGATCTTATCTTACACACAAAAATTTCTATTTAAAGCTTGGGTTCATTCTTGAATCAATAGAGTATCAAATGTGGTTTCATTATTCCTTAATCCTTGTAGTGGGATTTGATCAATGCTTATAATCAAATCCAGTTCCACTAAAGGATGTACAATAATATTTTCATAGGTCTACTTCAAATAAAATCAAACATGAAATTCCCAAATAAGGAGTAGAGGATAAGTTTTCCCTAATTATCATGATTCACTTCATCCATTGTGATTAGATAAAATTTCCCTTCATCATTTAGCTTTATAGGTTTTTGTGGATTACCATCCTCATTAGACCTTGTATTGTGGTATTGATTCTCATAATTCCCAAACTCCTTAAATTTAAAACAATGGAGTGTAGGAGGTGCATTATATAGATATTTATCTTTACTTATATCATTAGTTAACTTATTCCCATCACTTTGTTATTCGGTTGTTTGATAGCCTTACTTTACACACTTAAAACATTTAGTAGTACCCTTAAGATAATTTCCTCCACATTTCCTTCTACACTTTGAGCATAAAATAAATCTAATCTTATTATCTCCATGGTTTTTAATGTTTCCCTTGAATCCCATCTTCCTGTTCTTAACAAAACCATGCGATTGATGGGTCACTCCAATATCCATTTACACCTTGATAACACATAGAATGATTTATTCATAGATACTGAAGTCCCTTATGGATAACACCCTTAAAAGACTTAGTTTTAAGCCATTAAAGAATCAATCAACCTTAATTTCATGTTAGATGATAACACCAGAAGTATACCTTGAATTTCCTGTAAAATTTACCCCATAAGTACCAACAGATTCATCATCCTTATACTTTAACTCAATGAATACCTTCTCCATTTTCATATAAAGAATATTAGGGAAGTACTTATTAAAAAACAATCTATTAAACTCATCCCATTCCATGGAGTCGATTTCATATTGTTGACCCATATTATTGATAATATTCCACCATTGATTTGATTCTCCTTCAAATGAATAAATCTCCAAAATGAAATTTTTATGATCTGAACACTAGAGAATGAAAAATATATTTTCAATGGTACTGATCCATTTATTGGAAACTAGTGGATCAGTAGAAACACTAAAATAAGGTGGTTGTTTCCTCATGAAGGACTCAATAGAATATTGTTCCCTCCTTTTCTTATTCAGATGCTCAATATGATTTATAGTTTGAGAAAGTTGTGTGAGTATAGTGACAATATTTTTCATTCCATCTCCTGTAACATTTGGTTTATTAGGAGGACAATCATTGTATTGTCCATTACATTCAGCATTAACATGGTTCCTTAGGTCTCCAACAATTTTCTAAATTAAAAAATCATAGTATTATCAACAATAATAAAAGTGTAACACCAAATAATCATAAAAATCACTTATAAGATGTCTAAATCATGACACCTTATTTTCAATCTATGACACCTTCGGTTTAGCATAGGTCACTCCTGGTCATTATTCAAATCCTTCATGTTGGTTTATAAAGAGTTTGTGAATTTTGGAAACATATCCCATGAGAGTGCCAAACCAGGTGTGCATTAAGGCCTATCATCATTCACTAGGTGAGGATTGATTCTAGCTCAATGCATACTTTTTAGAGTTATTACCCCTAGGTAGATCTGTACCATAGCCACATTCACTTGTAATATCCAGATATGATGTAATTTCATGGAAACCACTTGCCTTATCCTTTTCCAAAATTCTAGGACATTTTCCCACACTTCAACTCATCCTTAGAATTATCCTTAGACATATCTCTAGACATGAAATCCATTTTTTTGAATTTTTGATAAACCCCTTTTAATGGTTTAGGGGGAACCAAACATGCACCACACAAAAGGATGATGACACTAAGAGCTATCCCACCCCACCAATCTAACTGGACCTAGAGCCTACACCAGATGAATGACCCATCCCAACACCACACACATGCTGAAAATCATCGCAGGAGGTGGCCATCCTACTAGAAATATTCCCACATCACATCACCATATTAGGAGAAAAAACCAGACCAGAACCACACATAATAGAAAAAACTATGATAAGGGTGAGCTGGTGATAAAAAACCACACCTGGAACAACACAAATTAGAGAAAACATGGTAAATGAAAAGAAAATCCACACTGGAAACTTTGAAGTAGGATAACCTATGGAGAGGTTTTAATTAACAGAGCTCCTGAATGAAGAACCATGGGACCACTGAGCCTCCACAACCAATTAAACTAATCCAAAAGAGCACCCATAAAGATTTACCTTCACCAAATCCACCAACACAATCTAAAATAGAATGGGTTCCATTGAACCCAACCAAAATGGGGTCATGCACAAAGGATCATGATGAAATGGCAGAGGGAACCAAGGAGAATAAAAACCATACAGTAAAAAAAAGGAAACAAAAGGTAATGCAGAAAAAACTATAAGGGAATCAAGAAATATTCATATAAATATCCCTAAGGATATCACAAATGTTTTCTCATCCAAGTTTCCAAAGTTTAACTAAACCTTGCTCTGATACCAAATTTAAGGACCCAAAATTCTCATATATAAATATTACATCTTAATAGATGAATATTAATTACATATCATAACAATTCATTCCAAAATAATTTGGGTCTAATTCATTTGAAACATAGATACATAAATAACTGATTAATAAGCAACCAACATCATCTCTCACGAATTTCTTCATAACTATCCCCCTTCTTAGAAATATCATATATAATACCTTTCTTTATAACATGGGAAAAGTAATATAAGAAAGGGTGATATTTGATGCTAATTAAGGGTAAACAAGATAAATATCAATATAAAATGAGCATAAGGTCATGAGAACATGATAATAAAATTTAAAAAACCATACCCTTTATATCATATATTATAAAATTGATTCATGGAATAAATCATTATAGTTCATAAGATACAAATAATAAAGGAATCAAATAACACAGTCCATGAGAGCATAACATTAGTATAAGACATAGATTTGTGGAAAAAATAAAATCATATAAAACATTATGTAAAGGATACCCACCAAAATATTAATAACATGTTAGGCTTGGGATAACCAACTATGAACCTGCTTCGGGCTTGGGAAAACCTCCCATGTACCCTTTTTCAGGATTGTGATAACCTCCTGTATACCCTCTGAAATCATAGAACACAAATAATTACCCAATACATTATAGGGATATGTAGGTACCACCCATTATATAATCCATAAATTTTTGTGCCACAATATCATAAAACATTCACCATATCAGAACATAGGAAATGAAATGGGGTTTATAAAATATTCATCTTATTAGAAACCATGAAAAGAAATTGGTTTCATAAACATTTCATAATAGCATAACCTATGGTAAATAAATGGGTTTCATAAACATTTTTTAATACTAAATGTAAACCATAAAGAGAAATACTAAGAATGGTATCACTTGACCATATCCCTAGTAAAACATAATTAACATCAAGGGATGTCATCTTAGATGTAATTATTTTTTGAAAAGAAACCTGGGAAATTTATTGAGGAAAATAAACTTCCTTTGAAAATAAAATTTTAAAACTAAAAATTCATATTTTTTTAAATAATTTTATTTGAAAATAAAATTTTAAACTTATAAATAAAGATTTAAATCATTGAGTGGTATGAGGGTAGGAAATTCTATACATGTTAAAAAATTGATTCGTTTTACATTTCTAGTAAAAGCCAAATGAGCCATGTTTTGAAAATGAAATGAAGATTACTTTTAAATTTTTTTCTAAAAATTAAAACAAGGAAAAAAATTAATTTAAAAAATCACATAATAACATTAAAAAAAAAATTATGACATTTTTATAAAACATGGATATGGAATAAAAAAAATATTTTTGATCGAAGAGACAAATAATGTCGATTTTCTTTAAAAAAATTATTTTGGAATCATGAGTAAATAAATATTGGAAGATGAAGGGAAACAATTATTCTCAATAAATAATAATATTATAATAAAATACATGTTTTATTTGATAGATATATTATAATATTTCATCATCATAAGAATAATCATAAGCAATCTTGAAAAACAATGACATTGTAACATAAAACCTTTACCACTTTGGTATATTTTAATTCATAAAAAACATGAAAGAATAAATTGAAATTAAACTTTAAATATTATAAGGATAAATAAATTCATAATATAACATGTCAAAGGTACTGTATATACACCTCATAAAATAATATAGGTTCATAACATAACATATGTCCCAAAGAAGGCAATTTGAGACAAAAATCCATTACCACTTTGGAAACATTTGGATCGTAATACCCAATAAAAAATAACATAAAATGAAACATTAAATATTATTAAAAAGTAAATTCATGATATAACATGTAAAAGGGGTAGTATATATACCAAATAAAATAACCTAGTGGAGAATTTGACATAAGTCTCCTAGAAATAAAAGAGAGATCAGAAATCCCTTACCTAAAGTCTCGAATTCCTTCGTACACATTAGAAACTAATGCATAATAAATATAAGTTTATTATAAATACATTTTATAACCATAATTATATATATCATTAAATATATTATTTAATTATGACCTTTTATTACCCATTTATTAACAATTCCATGTTAAAATCACGTTTTGGGTAATAACTGCTTTGTTTTTCATGTATGTTTTGATTTATTATTTTTGGTCCTCTTAATTTGATCATGGTTCCATAATATAATTTTTTTAACCATGATATAAATATAATATATATTCAGTATATTTTTATTTAGATTAATCCTTAAAAGTTAAAGATAGAAAATGAAATACATTGTTCATGGAGACGGTAAGTCGTATGTAAGAATGGACACTATTTCCATTTTCTCGATTGATGGAATGAAATAAAGGAAAATAATATATTAAATTTAAATAATAATTATTAGTTCATATATATCACATATATTCTTTAAATTTACCATAATTACTTTCCATGAAAAGTGTTAGTGAAAAACGAATCACACCGTTTCATGAGGTGCTAGTCCACCGTACACACGAATGACGTTATTGTATCCCCCATGGAATGAAATGTAAGAAGGTATATTTGATATAATAATTAAAAGAGAATAATTATGTTAAAAATATCAAATATGTTTGTTTAATATATCCTTATTACCATCCAAGTAAAACAAAAATGAAAAATACATCACATTGGTTCGCATGACGGTAGTCTGCTGTACACACGAGTGATGTTATTGTTATCCAATGGGTTGGGAGGTAAAAAGGTAGATGTGGTATTATAATTATATATGTATAATAATATAATAAATATAATATATATTAATATTAAATCCATCAATATATATATCCATTATAGGTGGTGAAAGAAAATGAATAACATTAGATCGCGAGGCGGTAATTCACCGTACACACGATCGACGATTTCATTTCCCACTTGACCGAAGAAGAGATGGATTTATGTTATGAGATTAAAATAATAACATATAAGTATAATTTACATACTGGTGTTATTGTATCTTCATAATTTAAGATTATTTTAAGGTGTTATAAGAAGAAGTAAAACAAAAATGCATAGTTTAAAACTTTACCTATTCTTTGGAAAACCTATTTAGGTTTAACCTAAATCCTCCCTATATTGAATTTATGATCTAAAAAAGGTCTCTACTATGTGTTTAGGGAAGTAATTAAATTATTTGGGTATGTACTGGTTGATACAAAGGGTTTTGGAAGTGTGAGGAGGAGAGGAGAGGGGGTGGCCTTTTATAAGTGGGGGAGGGGACACAAATGAAAATTTTGAAAATAATAAAGTGTTCTCAAAATTTTCACATGAAAAATAGCACCAAAATGAGAAATTATAAAACCTTAGAGGTTATAAGGTCTAAATATGTCTATAAAATGGGTTTTGGACAAGTGTTTAGGATATTTTACACCAAATATTTTTAGTTTATCCCCCGATAAACCTGTCTTAACCTTAATCACAGTAATTAATTTTTACTATTAATTATAGTAAAAAATTAATAATTACATATTATATAATATTAATTATTATTATTAAAAATATGAAATCCATTTTTTTCAAATTCAATTCATATAATTGTAAAAATTTAATTTAAAATTAAACTTTTAGACACGATGAAAAAATGGTTTTCCAAAGAGAAATATTCAAAATTTTAAAAGGTTTTCGTATAAAAATTCAATATGAAATTGATTCCAATTACATAAATTGGATTAATAAATATATAATTAAATTTATTTTACTTTTAAATCCGTATTAAAAAAATTTGGATGTTTTTAAATGCTTTAAATGAAAAAATAATTCTTAATAAAAACTAGTATTTCACTATTCACTGAAAATTTATCCTTTCATAAATTTATAAAAAAGTTCACCATGGGGTAATTTTGAAATTATGATTTAAAAAATAAATTTTCTAAAATTAGAAGAAATTAATTTAAAAATAAATGTGCAAGATGCGACAAAATTGCATTTCAGAAAATTCAGTTTTAAGCATAAAATTAGATTTATTCTTTTCTCATATCTAGTAAAAACATAAGATGAATGTTCAACATTGTATTGAGTATATAATATATAAAATTAATTAAAATAATTTACCAAAATTTATTTTTTTAATTTATTTATGTAAAACTAAGGGTTTAATTTTGGCCCGACGGCGCGAAAGCTCGACATGCCCGACCCGAAAGCCCGAGCTGCCCGGCCTGGCAAAGCCCGCGTCGGGCTCGGGTCATAGGTTCATCGGGCCGGGCCTAGGCCTCTCCAAGAAGGCCCACAGGCCGGGCCGGTCCGACCCAAAAAATCCTGGTCCGCTGGCCCGCAAAGCCCCGCCCGCTAGCCCGTGCGAACCCTGCCTGCTGTAAAAAAAATAATGGGGAAACTGCGGGTAGGGGGATCCCCCTACCACAAGCTTCCAAGGCTGCGCCTGGACCAACTAGTCCAGGTGCTGCACCTGTTAAGTTATCACCATCCTGTATATATATATATATATATATATAGATATATATATATATATATCAATAATATATGTATATATATATCATTATATATTAACAAAAAATAATATTATATATATACATATAATTATTATTATATATAATTATAATGTGTATATACACACACACACAACTATATATAATTATATATATAATAGTGTATATATATAAACAAAGCTATTAATATATATATATATATATATCAATGATTTAATATTATATATATATAATAACTTGTTATATATTAATAAAAAAATAACACACTCACCAAATGATGTTCGTGCAAGTCCCTCAACCTCATTAATTTTTTTGTAAGTATATTGCAACATTCATATATTATATATACTAACATATATAAATCTATTTAAAAAAATTAACTCACCCACTATGACGCACCCCCCAACCCCTAATTATTATTTTTACAATTTTCTCATATTATATATATATACATATATTTATTTATATATACCAATCATTTAACATTATATATATATAACAACTTATTATATATTAACAAAAAAATAACACACTTACCCAATGATGTTCGCGCACACCCCCAACCTCACTATTTTTTTTAAATATGATGAAACCTGCATATTATATATATGTATATATAAAAACAAATCTAATATGTATATATATATAAACAAAGCCATTAATAATATATATATATATATAAAGCTATTAATAAGATATATCAATTAAGTGTGGCTTTTAAAAATCCATAATAATATATATATGTGTGTGTGTATCAATGATTTAATATTATCTATACAATAACTTATTATATATTAATAAAAAAATAACACACTTACCCAATGATGTTCGCGCACACCCCCAACCTCACTATTTTTTTTAAATATGATGAAACTTGCATATTATATATATGTATATATAAAAAAAAATCTACTAATAATATATATAAACAAAGCCATTAATAATATATATATATATATATATAAAGCTATTAATAATATATATCAATTAAGTGTGTCTTTTAAAAATCCATTAATAATATATATGTGTGTGTGTGTGTCAATGATTTAATATTTTATATACAATAACTTATTATATATTAACAAAAAATAACACACTTACCCAATGATGTTCGCGCACACCCCCAACCTCACTAATTTTTTTTAAATATGATGAAACTTGCATATTATATATATGTATATATAAAAACAAATCTACTAATAATATATATATATATATATACATATAAACAAATCCATTAATAATATATATATAAAGCTATTAATAATATATATCAATTAAGTGTGGCTTTTAAAAATCCATTAATAATATATATTTGTGTGTGTGTGTGTCAATGATTTAATATTATATATATAATAACTTATTTTATATTAACAAGAAAACAACACACTCATTTAATGATTTTCGTGAACATCACCCAACCTCATTAAAGTTTTTTAAATATATTGCAACTTGCATATATTATATATAAATCTATTTAGAAAAAAAATTAACCCGCCCACTGCGGCGCACCCCCCAACTACTAATTATTTTTTACAATTTTCTCATATTATATATATTTATATATATAGTAACTTATTATATATTAACAAAAAAATAACTACTCACCCAATGAAGTTCGCAC